>JAIOJX010000005.1:142117700-142717700 GCA_022376925.1 Tragulus kanchil | reverse complement strand
CAGCTGTATGCAACTTAACAATGATTGATCCACTTTAGCTACAGGTGCAGTGACCACTGCCTTCCACCCTTCATTTTGTTCTACAAGTGACTGTGACTACTAGGAACAACTACAGAGATTCTTAACCTTTACACACAGTGTACACAGTACTGAAAGGGTCCCAACTGTCTGCAAAAGCCTGCCACAGCCCCCATACTCTCGCTAGGAATGCGACGAAAATCACTTTCTGGGACTGGAAAGAACTCCCTGGGAACAACTTCCTAGACTCCAATGAAGTCTCCCTCTACCTGCTCTAGAACCTGAGCTCACTGCCCGTGACGCTCACCTGTAGTACACGGCCAGGTGTCCTTCCTCGATCTTGTGGATGGAGGCGTAGAGGAGAACCACCATCAGACCCACCACTCCAGCCACCAGAACTCGGGCTTGAGTCATATTCATCCTAGTTCCTCCTGCAAGAGGATGGAACAGAGCCGCAGACCCTTGAGTGACAGGCACACCTTCTCTGGTTTCCACCTCCCCCTCCCGCGACCAGGCGCCCTCCCGCGGGCGGAGCTGGGGAGTCCTGTGCCCCATGTTCCTCCTCGTAGAGCCGGCTTCCCCTTCGTCAACCTCTTCCGCCGCACCTGGCCCACTAATCGACCCGGCTCGGCGAGCGTCCAGAAAACCCCCTCGCAACAACCGCTCCTCCCCGCCCGGTGGAAGGCACTAACTGAGAAGGGGGCCAGCTGCAGATTTCGGACGGAGGCCGACCCCTTGGCCGCGCCTCACGGATCAGTGACGCATTATCCCCGCTCGCACGTGCAGCCGCTACCAAGGCCGCCCCAACAGCCGGCCCCGCCCACCGGCGGGGCACTGCGGCTGCGCCGACACGCACGCCGACCCCGCGCCCTGCGACTGGAGACGGGGAGCGGACAGGACAAAATTCTTCCAGCCGCGAGCCAGGCGAACCAGCGCCAAACTATATAGAGTCTTTTCTGAGAACTGCTGTTTCCTGCTCTGGAAGGAAGTCGGCTATCGGAAGTAAAGAGGCAAAGGAAAGGCCTCTGAGACAAGGGACTGGTCAGTTTGTCTTTGTGCAGACACCTATTGGGCCTCCCTGGTGACTGAGAAAGCAAAGAATTCGCCCGCAATGCGGGAGACGTGGTTTCGATCCCTGGGTTGGGAAGATCCCTTGGAGAAGAGAATGACTGTGCGCTCTAGTCTTCTTCCATGGACAGATGAGCCTGGCAGGTTACACTCCATGGGGCCGCAGAGTGGAACACGACTGAGCAACTGTCAGAGACACCTATTAACATGCCAGAATGCTAGTTCAGTGAGGGCTTTATGAAGGCCATCCAAGCAGTAAGAACGAAATGAATAAGCACGTAAACGCGGGGAGGGTCCTCCAGGAAGACTTAAAAGCAGTGAGCATTTGAACTTCCTCGAAGACTCTGTAACGGAAAAGAGTGGGATGCTAGGATAGGCTCTGATTTTCAAATGCTCAAATGCGCCTTTCTGCAGAGAGAAAATTGGATGGCTAGAGAATAAAGATAGGCTTTCTTTTCACTTAATATTTTTCTGTCCTTTTAAATTATGCATTGCTGTTGTTTCGTCGCGAAGTCTTATGTGACTCTGTCACTCCATGAACTGCAGCGAACCAGGATTCCCTGTCCTTCCGGAGTTTGCTCAAACTCATGTTCATTCAGTCGGTGATGCAATTCAAGCATCTCATCCTGTTTTTCCAACTCTCATCCCCCACTGACTATCGCCGTCGGGGTCCAGAAAACCCTCGCAACAACCGCTCCTCCCCGCCCGGTGGAAGGCACTAACTGAGAAGGGGGCCAGCTGCAGATTTCGGACGGAGGCCGACCCCTTGGCCGCGCCTCACGGATCAGTGACGCATTATCCCCGCTCGCACGTGCAGCCGCTACCAAGGCCGCCCCAACAGCCGGCCCCGCCCACCGGCGGGGCACTGCGGCTGCGCCGACACGCACGCCGACCCCGCGCCCTGCGACTGGAGACGGGGAGCGGACAGGACAAAATTCTTCCAGCCGCGAGCCAGGCGAACCAGCGCCAAACTATATAGAGTCTTTTCTGAGAACTGCTGTTTCCTGCTCTGGAAGGAAGTCGGCTATCGGAAGTAAAGAGGCAAAGGAAAGGCCTCTGAGACAAGGGACTGGTCAGTTTGTCTTTGTGCAGACACCTATTGGGCCTCCCTGGTGACTGAGAAAGCAAAGAATTCGCCCGCAATGCGGGAGACGTGGTTTCGATCCCTGGGTTGGGAAGATCCCTTGGAGAAGAGAATGACTGTGCGCTCTAGTCTTCTTCCATGGACAGATGAGCCTGGCAGGTTACACTCCATGGGGCCGCAGAGTGGAACACGACTGAGCAACTGTCAGAGACACCTATTAACATGCCAGAATGCTAGTTCAGTGAGGGCTTTATGAAGGCCATCCAAGCAGTAAGAACGAAATGAATAAGCACGTAAACGCGGGGAGGGTCCTCCAGGAAGACTTAAAAGCAGTGAGCATTTGAACTTCCTCAAGACTCTGTAACGGAAAAGAGTGGGATGCTAGGATAGGCTCTGATTTTCAAATGCTCAAATGCGCCTTTCTGCAGAGAGAAAATTGGATGGCTAGAGAATAAAGATAGGCTTTCTTTTCACTTAATATTTTTCTGTCCTTTTAAATTATGCATTGCTGTTGTTTCGTCGCGAAGTCTTATGTGACTCTGTCACTCCATGAACTGCAGCGAACCAGGATTCCCTGTCCTTCCGGAGTTTGCTCAAACTCATGTTCATTCAGTCGGTGATGCAATTCAAGCATCTCATCCTGTCTCCCCCTTCTCTTGCCCTCAATCTTTGCCAGTATCAGGGTTTTTTCCAATGAGATGGCTTTTCATATCCGGTGGCCAAAGTACTGGAACTTCAGCATCAGTCCAATGAGTATTCAGGGTTGATTTCCTTTGGGACTGACTGGTTTGATCTCCTTGCGGTCCAAGGGACTCTCAAGAGTCTTAGCCAGTACCATAATTCGAAAGCATCAAGTCTTTGGCACTCAGCTTTCTTTTATAGTCCATGTCTGACTTCTGTCCTACTGGAAAAACCATAGCTTTGACTACACGGACCTTTGTTGGCAAAGTGATATCTCTGCTTTTAAGTGAAAGAGTACAGATAGGGGAGAGATGGATAAACATAAGGGAAATAAGGGCAGCATGTTAGAAGAGATTGGGCATTAATCATGTAAGCTTTGAAAACCTAGTAGTGGGGACCACCATTAGACCAGGTAGACTAAGGTTGAAGGGCTCTGTAACCTCTTGGGTAGGGAAGTATGAGAGCACAGTTCTTCTGGACCAGTGAGTCTACAAAATGGCTCTGACTGGAGACAGGAAACAAGGATGCCAGGCTGTTAGTAAACTGCAGGCCCAAGGTTTCAACAGTTGTAGCTGGTGGAAATGAAAGAGGTAAACAGAATCAATTCAAATCTTCATTAAAGCAAGTCCTCCCACCTACCTTTTCCCTTCAATAAATGCACTTACCTGTATCACTCCTTTGACGTTTATACCTAGGAATATATGGGACCTTGTCTGTACTAGATAAATGTTACTGGCAGAGTTTAGCTATTTTGACCTACAAAAAGCAAAAAGAATGAAAAATAACTTGTCTGGCCTCTATTTTCCGGATGAATTATTTGAGTTTTTCATAGTACTGCCTGAATCAGAGAATGAAATGGATATAATTCACAACTGAAATTCAACTCTGAATAAATTTATCACCAAATAAAAAAGAGTGGTCAGCTTCATGACCACTTTTTCATCAAAAGCATATCTGAAGTGACTTCACTCTAATAAGCTGTTCTGACACATACCACTTGCTTGTATCACAGATCAGGCTCTCCTGATGTCACGACAGCCACATACCATAAAAATGGCCCTACTCTATACCAGATCTTTTATACCAAACCAGTTATTATAGTGATATTTAGAAAATGCATGATCATTTCAAAAAACTTTTTTTTAAAAAAATTTATTTATTTTATTTATTTAGGGCAGGGGACAGGTTGGGGAGGGAGAGGAGCAGGCGGGCCACTTCTATTGGTCTTTCATTTATCTAATTCAAAGCATCAAGTCTTTGGCACTCAGCTTTCTTTTATAGTCCATGTCTGACTTCTGTCCTACTGGAAAAACCATAGCTTTGACTACACGGACCTTTGTTGGCAAAGTGATATCTCTGCTTTTAAGTGAAAGAGTACAGATAGGGGAGAGATGGATAAACATAAGGGAAATAAGGGCAGCATGTTAGAAGAGATTGGGCATTAATCATGTAAGCTTTGAAAACCTAGTAGTGGGGACCACCATTAGACCAGGTAGACTAAGGTTGAAGGGCTCTGTAACCTCTTGGGTAGGGAAGTATGAGAGCACAGTTCTTCTGGACCAGTGAGTCTACAAAATGGCTCTGACTGGAGACAGGAAACAAGGATGCCAGGCTGTTAGTAAACTGCAGGCCCAAGGTTTCAACAGTTGTAGCTGGTGGAAATGAAAGAGGTAAACAGAATCAATTCAAATCTTCATTAAAGCAAGTCCTCCCACCTACCTTTTCCCTTCAATAAATGCACTTACCTGTATCACTCCTTTGACGTTTATACCTAGGAATATATGGGACCTTGTCTGTACTAGATAAATGTTACTGGCAGAGTTTAGCTATTTTGACCTACAAAAAGCAAAAAGAATGAAAAATAACTTGTCTGGCCTCTATTTTCCGGATGAATTATTTGAGTTTTTCATAGTACTGCCTGAATCAGAGAATGAAATGGATATAATTCACAACTGAAATTCAACTCTGAATAAATTTATCACCAAATAAAAAAGAGTGGTCAGCTTCATGACCACTTTTTCATCAAAAGCATATCTGAAGTGACTTCACTCTAATAAGCTGTTCTGACACATACCACTTGCTTGTATCACAGATCAGGCTCTCCTGATGTCACGACAGCCACATACCATAAAAATGGCCCTACTCTATACCAGATCTTTTATACCAAACCAGTTATTATAGTGATATTTAGAAAATGCATGATCATTTCAAAAAACTTTTTTTTAAAAAAATTTATTTATTTTATTTATTTAGGGCAGGGGACAGGTTGGGGAGGGAGAGGAGCAGGCGGGCCACTTCTATTGGTCTTTCATTTATCTATTTTCAACCGTCTTTGTTCTTTGGCTCCTGTGGGCTTCCCATCGCGGTGGCCTCTGTCGTCCCAGAGCTCCGGCTCGGTAATTGGACACATCAGTCCAGCCGCTCCGTGGCATGTGGGATCTTCTCAGGCCAGGGATCGAACCAGCGCCCCTTGCCCTGCAAGGCAGTGTCCTTACCCACTGGACCACCAGGGGAAGCTTCAGAAAGCTTTTAATAATAATTTCATTCCAAACCAGCATTCTTATTGTACTGCCTGTGTTAATTTTTCCCATTTTGCTCAGTATCTTCCAAGCAACAGGTACCCAATAAATATTTACTGATTACCTTCTAGAACTCAAGAAGAGATAGCCTGTTTAAACAGCTGTTAGTCAGAATGTTCATATTCAGAGAAACAACAGTAGCAAATGACTGAAAAGTTAGGCAAAGACAATCCCATGGTCTCAAACTGAGATGACTGGGAAAATGATAGGAAGAGCAAAAGTGAGGATGGTGTCACTAAGACAGTGGTTTATAGGACAAGATATAAGCATAACTTTTAGACACAGATGTTGGATCAGTGGGTAAAGAATCCACCTGCAATGCAGGAGACATGGGTTCAATTCCTGGGTCGGGTAGGTCCCCTGGTGGAGGGCATGGCAATCCTCTCCAGTATTCTTGCCTGGAGAATCCCATGAAGAGAGGAGCCTGGCTGGCTGCAGTCCATGCGGTCGCAAAGAGGCACAACTGAAGCAACTGAGCACGCAGAGATGATATGCCATAAATTCTAATCACCAATAATTTATACCAAAAAGGTGTCAGCTTCATGACCACTTTTCATCAAAAGCATATCTGAAGTGACTTCACTCTAATAGGGCACACATACCACTTGCTTGTATCACAGATCAGGCTCTCCTGATGTCACGACAGCCACATACCATAAAAATGGCCCTACTCTATACCAGATCTTTTATACCAAACCAGTTATTATAGTGATATTTAGAAAATGCATGATCATTTCAAAAAACTTTTTTTTAAAAAAATTTATTTATTTTATTTATTTAGGGCAGGGGACAGGTTGGGGAGGGAGAGGAGCAGGCGGGCCACTTCTATTGGTCTTTCATTTATCTATTTTCAACCGTCTTTGTTCTTTGGCTCCTGTGGGCTTCCCATCGCGGTGGCCTCTGTCGTCCCAGAGCTCCGGCTCGGTAATTGGACACATCAGTCCAGCCGCTCCGTGGCATGTGGGATCTTCTCAGGCCAGGGATCGAACCAGCGCCCCTTGCCCTGCAAGGCAGTGTCCTTACCCACTGGACCACCAGGGGAAGCTTCAGAAAGCTTTTAATAATAATTTCATTCCAAACCAGCATTCTTATTGTACTGCCTGTGTTAATTTTTCCCATTTTGCTCAGTATCTTCCAAGCAACAGGTACCCAATAAATATTTACTGATTACCTTCTAGAACTCAAGAAGAGATAGCCTGTTTAAACAGCTGTTAGTCAGAATGTTCATATTCAGAGAAACAACAGTAGCAAATGACTGAAAAGTTAGGCAAAGACAATCCCATGGTCTCAAACTGAGATGACTGGGAAAATGATAGGAAGAGCAAAAGTGAGGATGGTGTCACTAAGACAGTGGTTTATAGGACAAGATATAAGCATAACTTTTAGACACAGATGTTGGATCAGTGGGTAAAGAATCCACCTGCAATGCAGGAGACATGGGTTCAATTCCTGGGTCGGGTAGGTCCCCTGGTGGAGGGCATGGCAATCCTCTCCAGTATTCTTGCCTGGAGAATCCCATGAAGAGAGGAGCCTGGCTGGCTGCAGTCCATGCGGTCGCAAAGAGGCACAACTGAAGCAACTGAGCACGCAGAGATGATATGCCATCTCAGGAGAAAAGACCATTATTAAAGAAGCTCCCCAATAATGTCTTTACCCTTAAGTGTGTTTGATTCCTACGTACACCAAGAGCCCATTATGTTACTCTACTCCAACCCTCCTTCACGAAACCTTCACATTTTCCCAAAGCATATTCAGTTATTCTATTATAACCTCATTTTAATGAATAGAGATTCAAAAAGTAATTTAAAAATTATTTAATACACAAAGTGGAAAAACTGTCTAGAATACAAAAGCATTTCACATTTTCAAAAACAAGTTATACCTTCTAAATTATTTAGCAGATGACAGATCCACAAACCTATATCTGAACCCCTGTCTGTGGCCATACCATCCTAAAGATACCCAATCTCATCTGGAAATCCTTGGGGTCAGATGTTTCAGAATTATGAAATCTTCAGATTTTAGAAAGGTAATTCAGTGCATATCCATACTATATAAATCTCAGGTGGGGTCTGTGGCATCACTCTTCCCCCCCCAAAAATCAAATACATTAATATTTTTGCAACAAAAAAAGGAATATTCACACTAAATGAGATAAGTAGATTCAATGTCAATTCATGTTGGATGTGAAGACAGATGAATATTCTCATCAAGCTTATGAAAAATCTTGTTTTCAGAAATTTTTGGCTTTTGGAATTACAGATAAGGAATGCAGACCTTTATAAATCTGTATGACAAGACATGAAAGATTCCTTAAAAGATCCATTTCTACAAATGAAAACACAGAGCTTTAAAATACATTATAAATTAACAGGCATCTTCTCTTTGATATTATTAAATGTACATCTTAAATACATATACACATAGCACACTTAAGATTTTGAAAGAATCAAACAGTATAAAAGGCACAATGCACAATCCCTTTTGTAGGAAAGGGTTACAGTCAAATGTGCAGGGAAGTGGGATTAAAGTAATTCCTTTATGATGCTGGGAAGGGCACTGTTGAATGCAACACAAGTACAATACAAGCAGTCTCTTCCACAGAAACAAAGACAAACACTTTTACTTAGAATACACGTTAGTTGAGATTTTCCTCTCTGTATACATTATTTTGGCCTTATGCCCAAAAGTTAAATGTTAAGAGTCAGTTAAGTAAGTAACATTTTACTAGGTTTGAAGACAAATGGTTTCCAATGATACTCCTAAGTATCTATAGTATTTAAATAAATCCACTGACTCATAAAATTCTGTTTAGAAGTTAAAATTACCCAGTGTTAAAATATTACGCTGAAAAATCATGTGGAGTTTCTGATCACAGTCATTTCTTCCATTGACTGGTGTTTGAAGAATGGTTTCATAGGAGAAAAACAAATGTCCAACATGTGCAGCAACAACTTCTCATAGGTTTCAGGAGAGTCACTAAGTGGCAAGTCATTCTGTTAACCAACTCCAATCAAGACTCTAAAACCAGGCATGAAAGTTACCATTAGATATTGACTCTAAGTGGTAGATATACGGGTGTTCATGTTTGCAAGTTTTCTGTATATTTGGACATTTTATAATAAAAAGTTGAAAAACCCAAAGTACAGATACATTACAATTAAAGAGTTTAATTTGCCTTATTTTCTGCTAACAAAAAATATTTCAAAGAGTTTTCATAAATATTTAAAGCAAATAATGAAAGAGGAAGTAACAAAAAATTAATAAATACTAAATGTAATAAAAGTTAATTCAGTAAATATTTTATTGTAGTTTCTCCAAGTTTTAACAAATCAATTCATAGTAACCAAATCTTCATAAAAACACTTCTATTAATAGACATATTAAGATTATCCGTTTTGCACACAATAGTTACTATATTTGAATTACAGTACAAATTATGCCCCATCTTATTGGAGAAAACTGACTGCAGAAGCAAAAAAGTACAGACCATTTGATTTCAGCGGTCACACTGCAACAAAAACTCATCACCCATTTAACTTGACCAAAAATGCTATTCTTGAAGATTACTGATGCTATAATCTTAGTATATCCATGAGTAAGAGAAGATGGGGAGTTGAGGTCAAGCACCTTCAAATGCTCTTTCCTCTGAGTGCTTTTCCTCATCTGCATTCCAAACACCAGGTAAGTCTAGCACGGAAAGTCTAGCACTTTGCACCCAACACACCTAAAACACACATCCATATCCATACAAAACTTACCATCATACTGTTGCCCTGTTTCTCATTTTCTTCATGAATAATAGTGCTTAAATGGCCAAGATAGTTCAAATTTTCTTCTATCATTTGTGCTAAAGTCTCCCTGTGGAATGAAAGCAAAGGGGCATATAAATGAATTTCCTCTACTTTCTGATCTTCAGGCAAAGGATGATACTGCTTTTCCTACAACACCACAACCCAGCAACCCAATGCAGCTGATTCCTGTAGTCTTCAGTCTCCTCATCTCTCCCACCCAGAGACAGAGTCCTGTTTATTACTCCCAGCTGCTGCCTCTGCTCAGCTCTAATGATAAGGAGTCCACTATAATGCCAATCTGATTTTCCTCTGAAATTTAAGTGCCACTTAAGTACAACTTTTTACCCCCTGAAAATGCTCACTGGGTGAAAAAGATCCTGTGGCACAGCTAGACAAAAAATCTCTGTTTCTGGAACATTTCCCTTTCCTTACAAATGTAAGGGAAGAGATAAACAAGTACAATCTTTTCTGCAAAGATCAGGGAAGGTGAAAAAAAAACTGGAAAATAAAGATGACAGCAATGATAAAGAAAAGCAAGCTGATTCCTGAGGACAGCAGAGGAAAACTGTGACAGTGGAGCTGACCAGAACCTAGAAGTATTCCAGGAAACTGAAGAAAATCCTGAATCTGATTTTCACCTTCTGTATTTTCCTCTTCCATATGGCCTCCATCCTTACCTTTTACTAGTTAACCCTCAGTCTACCCTAACCCTAACCCTACTCTACTAGAATCAGTTCCAGGCCATGGAAGATAGTCACTGTAAGCTTACAACTAAATTCTCATTCAGCTTATTTAACAGATAAAAAAACTGAGGCCAACAGTTCCCAGTCCTTGGTGGTTAAGTAGCATAGGTATATTATTACTGAAATCACTTTTCCTTTATAGTGTATTCCTTCTGAAAAATACACTTTAAAATTACTGTTGAATATACTTTTGCAAACAATCACAACCTCACACTGAAAATCACTTGTACAGAGGTAACATTTGCAACCATTTGCATCCTCTAATAAACCTGTATGCCTCTAATGAAAGCAGAAAGTATTAAACTTTATTTGTTTCAGTTCTAATTAGTGGAATATTTGCTAAAGTCCACATAATTAAGTACAGCCTATGCTATAGCTGTGGATGTTTTATATTGGGGCTAAATGTATAATGACCCCAAAATATACCCTAGAACTTGCTTTCTTTAAGAAGATAAAATACCTGGTAACAGCTGCCTTCCTGCCATGTGCTTTTCTCTCATAAAAGCAGAGGACAGACTGCACCTGCTGACCTCCTGAGCAGTGATGTTACATGGCTGCACCTCTGCAAAACTAATTATGGGCAGAGCTTCCAGGAAATGCTGGTACCGTAGAGGTCTCCATGAGTTGTAAGAAAAGCGACAATACACAGGCTAGCAAAGAGCCACTGGCTCTGGATACGGCACATCTTATGCTGAGAAAAATAACAGAAATGGATAGTCTTTCAGTTTTTAGCAGAAGAGAAGGAATTAAAAGAAACTATAGGACTTCAAACTTGAGTAGTTTGCAAAAATGATTTACGGCACTAAAAACGTTTTGATTTTAAAAATACTAAGTTATAAAACGAGTAGATTAAACTCAATTCCATTAGAGGGGGTGATCAAAGGCCCTAAAATGATGACTGTAAAAAGAGAGCATAAATTCTCAGAGACAGATGATTAAGTTAGGAATAAAGTATAGCTGAAAGATTTGATAAGTCAGTAACAGATGCAGCACTTGCACTGAGCTAATAAGAAGTAACATTTGCTGAAGATTCACTTCCCAAGCATTTTGTATACACTGTCAAGCTGAACTTTCATAGCACTTTCCATTTTATAGGTGAGGAAATATGAACATTACAATGATCAAGTTAACTGTTTAAGGTTATTACAGGGACAGTCAGGATTGAAGTCTAGTCTATAAGGCAGTGAAGACTAAGTCTTAACCACTTCATTCTACTGCCCCGATTCCCACCACTGCTCTTGAAACAGAACTATCTATTATAACAAAGTGAACCTACCCATCTTGAGGCGTTACCACGCATGACAGAGGATGTTCACGTTCTGCTGAAGTTGGGGCAGCTGAGGGTTACACCTTCTAGACTGGATCCTACAAGGGACCGGGCAGAACTCTGTGTCTGAGGAAGAAAAAAATATAGGCAATCACATGTTCATGCATTCGTATTCCTAAGACATATTTCTATCACTACTTTTATGCATAGCCAGAGTATATCTGTACAAAACTATCTCCACTGTTACTCGCCCACACTAACTGTCCTGTCCTGGACCCCTTTCTTCAGTGATTAAAACCAGATGTATCCATCCTTCCATTCTACTTCAGAGGATGGAGAAAAAAACTCCAGCTGAAAAAAGGGCTGTGACTGTTTTTTTTTTTAAATTTGTCAGACACATCTATCCCTAAATTGAGTCGGGATACCATAGTAGTCTAGGGTTGGGAGGAGTACAAAAACAGGAGACTGGAAAGGAGAACTCCAGCTGAACAAAAGGCTGTTTTTTTTTAAAATTAGTCAGACACATCTATCTCCAAATTGGCTTGGGATACCACGGTGCTCTAGGGTTGGGAGGAGTACAGAAACAGGAGACTGGAAAGGAGAAAGGATGATCAGGAAGTTGCAAATCTGAATCACTAGTGAGACACCAAACAAAGAACGTGAGTGTCAGCCCAGCATAAAATACACATGTCTTCAAGAGGACATAGATTACGCTGATAAAAATTCCTTTTGCAGGGAATAACAGCAAATGAGGGTCATATGAAAGATTTGATAAGTCAGTAACAGATGCAGCACTTGCACTGAGCTAATAAGAAGTAACATTTGCTGAAGATTCACTTCCCAAGCATTTTGTATACACTGTCAAGCTGAACTTTCATAGCACTTTCCATTTTATAGGTGAGGAAATATGAACATTACAATGATCAAGTTAACTGTTTAAGGTTATTACAGGGACAGTCAGGATTGAAGTCTAGTCTATAAGGCAGTGAAGACTAAGTCTTAACCACTTCATTCTACTGCCCCGATTCCCACCACTGCTCTTGAAACAGAACTATCTATTATAACAAAGTGAACCTACCCATCTTGAGGCGTTACCACGCATGACAGAGGATGTTCACGTTCTGCTGAAGTTGGGGGCAGCTGAGGGGTTACACCTTCTAGACTGGATCCTACAAGGGACCGGGCAGAACTCTGTGTCTGAGGAAGAAAAAAATATAGGCAATCACATGTTCATGCATTCGTATTCCTAAGACATATTTCTATCACTACTTTTATGCATAGCCAGAGTATATCTGTACAAAACTATCTCCACTGTTACTCGCCCACACTAACTGTCCTGTCCTGGACCCCTTTCTTCAGTGATTAAAACCAGATGTATCCATCCTTCCATTCTACTTCAGAGGATGGAGAAAAAAACTCCAGCTGAAAAAAGGGCTGTGACTGTTTTTTTTTTTTTAATTAGTCAGACACATCTATCCCTAAATTGAGTCGGGATACCATAGTAGTCTAGGGTTGGGAGGAGTACAAAAACAGGAGACTGGAAAGGAGAACTCCAGCTGAACAAAAGGCTGTTTTTTTTTAAAATTAGTCAGACACATCTATCTCCAAATTGGCTTGGGATACCACGGTGCTCTAGGGTTGGGAGGAGTACAGAAACAGGAGACTGGAAAGGAGAAAGGATGATCAGGAAGTTGCAAATCTGAATCACTAGTGAGACACCAAACAAAGAACGTGAGTGTCAGCCCAGCATAAAATACACATGTCTTCAAGAGGACATAGATTACGCTGATAAAAATTCCTTTTGCAGGGAATAACAGCAAATGAGGGTCATATTAAATAATTCATATTAAAATTTACTTACACAGGCAATTTTAAGGAGATGCCATATTTCTTTCTGCCTCTTTCCCTGCATAAACATGACAGTATTGTCAGCTTCTTTGATGTTACTGAGGGCCATTTCCACCTTGGGTAGTAGATCAATAATCTTCTGCTTACAGCCCAACAACTTGCTGGAGAGGTAAAATCTGTGTCAGACACTCACACATCCCCCAAGACTGTACCCCATACTCCCAAACCCAACTGGGGGAATGAGTCACAATTAACATAGATCTAGTGAGTGATCTGCAAAGCAGTCTACATAAGGAGGACACTAAATGCATGCAGCTCTGGCCAAGCTCCACAGCATGCTGCCAGTACTCTTCCTGGGCCTACTATATTTCCCAGAAAAGGGTATGACATTTTGAAAGAAACATGACAAAAGTACCCTGGCTTTTCAGTAAGAAATGAAACAATATTTCTACCTCAAATGACCAAACAGCTCCTTGAGAACCCGGTCCTGACTCTGCACAGTGTGCACAATGATTTTCACCATCTCCGTGCTGTCGCTGTAGGAGTGATCTATAAGAGATCTCAGTCAGTGGGTACAACCTCTCTTCTGCGTGAATATATCAGCCTCCAAACAAAAAATTCCTAAAAATCTGAAACTAGTATTAATTAACATTTAATTTCACAACTAAATTAGGATACAAGGTTTTAAGACTATGTATCTATAATCATATAACTAAAAATGAAGCCTGTGTCTTTGTATGTATACAACATATACATGAAAGTGAAAGTGTTAGTTGCTCAGTTGTGTCCAACTCTTTGCGACTCTGTGGACTGTAGCCTGACAGGCTCCTCTGTCCATGGAATTTTCCAGACAAGAATACTGGAGTGGGTAGCCATTCACTTCTCCAAGGGATCTTCCTGACCCAGGGATAAAACCTGGGTGTCCTGCATTACAGGCAGATTCTTTACCGTCTGAGATATCAGGGAAGCCCTAGGTGGCAAGAATACACAATAACTATATAAAAAAGGTCTTAATGACTCGGATAACAACAATGCTGTGGTCATTCACCTAGAGCCAGGCATCCTGGAATGTGAAATCAAGTGGCCTTACGAAGCATTACTGCACACAAAGCTTGTGTAGGTGATGGAATTCCAGATGAGCTATTTAAAATCCTAAAAGATAATGCTGTCAAAGTGCTGCACTCCATATGCCAGCAAATCTGGAAAACTCAGCAATGGCCACAGGACTGGAAAAGGTCAGTTTTCATTCCAATCCCAAAGAAAGGTAATGCCAAAGAATGTTCTAACTATCGTACAACTGCACTCATTTCACATTCTAGCAAGGTAATGCTCAAAATCCCTTAACAGTATGTGAACTGAGAACTTCCAGATGTACAACTAGATTTAGAAAAGGCAGAGGAACTAGAGATCAAATGCTAACATCCACTGGATCATAGAAAAAGCAAAGGAATTAAAAAAAAAATCTACTTCTGCTTCACTGACTACCCTAACGCCCCTGACTATGTGGATCATAACTGTGGAAAATTCTTAAGAGATGGAAATACCAGACCACCTTACCTGTCTCCAGGCCAAGAAGCAACAGTTAGAACCAAACATGAAGCAATGGACTGGTTCAAAACTGAGAAAGGAGTACGTCAAGGCTGTACATTGTCACCCTGCTTATTTGACTTATATGCAGAGTACATCATGTGAAATGTGGGCTAGATAAATCCCAAGCTGGAGTCAAGACTGCCAGGAGAAATATCAACAACCTCAGATATGCAGATGATATTGCTCTAATGGCAGAAAACGAAGAGGAACTGAAGAACCTCTTGATGAAGGTAAAAGAGGAGTGTGAAAGGGCTGGCTTAAAACTCAACATTCGGGGCTTCCTTGGTGGTCCAGTGGGTGAAGAGTCTGCCTTGCAGGTGCAAGGGGTGCCGGTTCAATCCCTAGCACGGGAAGATACCACGTGCCGTGGAATGGCTGGACCAGTGTGTCCAATTACGAGCCAGCGCTCTGGAGCACATGTGCCCAGAGCTGGTGCCTGGCAACAGCAGAGGCCACTGCAATGGGAGGCCCACACAGGCCAAGGGAGAAAGATGGATCAAAATAAATAAATGAAAGACCAATAAAAGAGGCCACAATTTAAGAAAAACAAAAAAACCTCAACATCGAAAAAACAAAGATTGGGATTCCCTGGTGGTCCTGTGGATGAAAAATCCATCTTGCAGTACAAAAGGAGTTGGTTCAATCCTTGGCCCGGGAAGATCACGCATGCCGCAAAGTGGCTGGACCAGTGTGTCCCACTGCAGGCCAGCATTCTGGGGTGCGTGCACCAGGACTGGTGCTATATGGCAAGAGTGGCCGCTGTGGTGGGAGGTCCACACAGGCTGAAGAATGGGGATGGATGACAATAATAAGCAGAGGATCAATAAAAGGCAATAGTTAAAAAACAAACAAACAAACATCATGGCATCTGGTCCCATCACTTCACAGCAGGCAGAAAGGGAAAAAGTAGAAACAGTGACAGATTTATTTTCTTGGGCTCCAAAATCATTGTGAATGGTGACTGTAACCATGAAATTAAAAGATGCATGCTCCTTGGAAGGAAAGCTATGGCAAACCTAGACAGCCTACTAAAAAGCAGAGACATCACTTTGCCAACGTATAGTCAGAGTCACGATTTTTCCAATAGTCATATATGGATGTGAGGGTTGAACCATAAAGAAGTCTGAGTGGTGAAGATTGGTGCTTTTGAATTGTGCCAGAGAAGACTGTTGAGAGTCCCTTGGACTGCAAGAAGATCAAACCAGTTCATGTTCAATAAATCCCGAAATTTCACTGGAAGGATTGATACTGAAGCTCCAATACTTTGGCTACCTGATGCAAAGAGGCAAGCCTTTGGAAGAGACCTTGATGCTGGGTAAGACTGAAGACAAGAGGAGAAGGAGGTGACAGAGGATGAGATAGTTTTGGCATCACCGACACAATGGACATGAGTTTGAGAAAACTCAGGGAGACAGTGAAAGACAGGGAAGCTTGGCATGCAGCACTCCATGGTTTTGAAAAGAGTCCCACATGAACAACAATGTATATTTAGATTTATCATTGTATATTCAGAGACACTGTACCTTCTGTTTTGAGAAGAATTATCTTGGCTAACCCCAGTCCCAGACATATATGCAGCTTTCTGGATAAGAGATCAATTTTTTTTGGATGACTAACATAATTTATTTAGAGGCAGTACAATTCATCAAACTTTCACTGACTCAAAGGAAGGAATTCCTGTGGATGAAAAATCCATCTTGCAGTACAAAAGGAGTTGGTTCAATCCTTGGCCGGAAGATCACGCATGCCGCAAAGTGGCTGGACCAGTGTGTCCCACTGCAGGCCAGCATTCTGGGTGCGTGCACCAGGACTGGTGCTATATGGCAAGAGTGGCCGCTGTGGTGGGAGGTCCACACAGGCTGAAGAATGGGGATGGATGACAATAATAAGCAGAGGATCAATAAAAGGCAATAGTTAAAAAACAAACAAACAAACATCATGGCATCTGGTCCCATCACTTCACAGCAGGCAGAAAGGGAAAAAGTAGAAACAGTGACAGATTTATTTTCTTGGGCTCCAAAATCATTGTGAATGGTGACTGTAACCATGAAATTAAAAGATGCATGCTCCTTGGAAGGAAAGCTATGGCAAACCTAGACAGCCTACTAAAAAGCAGAGACATCACTTTGCCAACGATAGTCAGAGTCACGATTTTTCCAATAGTCATATATGGATGTGAGGGTTGAACCATAAAGAAGTCTGAGTGGTGAAGATTGGTGCTTTTGAATTGTGCCAGAGAAGACTGTTGAGAGTCCCTTGGACTGCAAGAAGATCAAACCAGTTCATGTTCAATAAATCCCGAAATTTCACTGGAAGGATTGATACTGAAGCTCCAATACTTTGGCTACCTGATGCAAAGAGGCAAGCCTTTGGAAGAGACCTTGATGCTGGGTAAGACTGAAGACAAGAGGAGAAGGAGGTGACAGAGGATGAGATAGTTTTGGCATCACCGACACAATGGACATGAGTTTGAGAAAACTCAGGGAGACAGTGAAAGACAGGGAAGCTTGGCATGCAGCACTCCATGGTTTTGAAAAGAGTCCCACATGAACAACAATGTATATTTAGATTTATCATTGTATATTCAGAGACACTGTACCTTCTGTTTTGAGAAGAATTATCTTGGCTAACCCCAGTCCCAGACATATATGCAGCTTTCTGGATAAGAGATCAATTTTTTTTGGATGACTAACATAATTTATTTAGAGGCAGTACAATTCATCAAACTTTCACTGACTCAAAGGAAGGAATTCCAGCTAGGTTGCTTGGAATTTCATCTTTATCCATCTGTTTATACCCATGAAACTACTTAAGACAAGTTGTCTAAATTAAGCCAAATCTGATACACAAAAGGACCTGTAGACTCCTTGAAGGTTCAGTTTGAGGGTAGTATGGCATCTCAAAGCAAACTGCCAGCTGCAAAGTCCCTCAAATGGAATGGCTGTGTGGTGAGAGAGAGTGAGTTCTACCATTACAGGAGATGACATCTCATTTAAAAGACAAACAAAACAACTAGCATTAGCTGTAATATTTCAGAAAATGGCTATTTAAGTTTTTTAAAATTAGAAGTTTGGTCAGGATCATGCTGGTATTTCCCCACACAATAATTAATCTCAAATGCAAAAATAATATTATATGCTATTACCTAATTACAATTTTCCCATTTAATCCTCACAGCAGTCCCAAGAGATGGCTACTCTTGTTACCACATTTTACTGTGAAAGGAGTATAAAAGGAATTTTAAAAAGTTGTATCCTGTGTTAGCACTGGGCAAATACCTACCCGAGCACAGAGCTTTTGTTCCCACAAATATTTTTCTGCTTCTCTCTCAAGATCAACCAAATACAGAGACTCCAAAAAGGTTTTTCTCCAAACAGCACATATTCATAGATCTCACAGACCAGGTCCAACTTTGCCATATAACTAGCTCTTTTAGATGGTCAGTGACCTCAAAACTTTAACCTACTCCAACATAACACAGGGAAAGTTGCTTTTCACCATTTTGACCTGAGCAAGAGTCTCAAGTCAACTCTAAACTGGAAACAGTCACTGAAGACCATATACCTTAAGTGTGATTATACAAGACCCAACAAAACACAAAACTTGTCTCAACTTGT
This sequence comes from Tragulus kanchil, assembly GCA_022376925.1. NCBI lineage: Eukaryota > Metazoa > Chordata > Mammalia > Artiodactyla > Tragulidae > Tragulus > Tragulus kanchil. Next base: position 142,699,411 of record JAIOJX010000005.1, on the reverse strand, counting down.
TTGTCGCTCAAGGTGACTATCAGTTCTTTGGATAAATCCAGACAGCAAATTTATTTCTAGGCCCTATGATATGGTGACTACTGCAAAGCTTTTATGAAAATAATCCAAACAAATGTAAACAATTGCTGAAGTGCTTTTCCTTAGGATAACCATCACACCTCAGTATGTAACAGAAGTACTTTATGAGTACTTTGCATTCTGTCAACAGAGAATATTAAAATATATATATACCCGGGCTTCCCTGGTGGTCCAGTGGGGAAGGACACCGCCTTGCAGTGCAAGGGGCGCCGGTTCGATCCCTGGCCTGGGAAGATCCCACGTGCCGCGGAGCAGCTGCACCAATGTGTCCAATTACCGAGCTGGAGCTCTGGAGCGCATGTACCCAGAGCCGGTGCTCTGCAACAACAGAGGCCACCGCGATGGGAGGCCCACACGGGCCAAAGAATAAAGATGGATGAAAATAGACAAATGAAAGACCAATAGAAGTAGCCCGCCTGCTCCCCTCCCTCCCCACCCCGCCCCCCCAAAGTAAATAAATAAAAATAAATCTTAAAAAAAAAAAAAATATATATATATATATATATATATATATATACCCAAGGGTTGAGATTTCAGTAGAATTTTTATTGCTTTATCAAGGACACTCTTAAATGACACTGGCATTTTTTAAAAAATTATGAACTCACACTGGTGAAAATCTATGACTATTAACATACTTTGGTGTTAGTGTCTTCATTCATGCTAATCAAGGTAAACAGTTAAACAGCTGTTTACCCCTCAATGTTTTTGTAGCACCAGTGAAAATGTCAATGTAGCAAAAAACTAACATCGTAGTATTGTGAAAAGTTTTGACATCACGGACTCCTCTTAAAAAGGATCCCTTAAGGATTTCCCTGGTAGTCCAGTGGGTAAGGACACCACCTTGCAGTGCAAGGGGCACCGGTTTGATCCTTGGTCCGGGAGGATCCCACGTACTGCGGAGCGGCTGAGCCAATGTGTCCAATTACCGAGCCGGAGCTCTGGAGCACATGTACCCAGAGCCGGTGCTCTGCAACAACAGAGGCCACCGCGATGGGAGGCCCACACGGGCCAAAGAACAAAGATGGATGAAAATAGACAAATGAAAGACCAATAGAAGTAGCCCGCCCGCCCCTCTCCCTCCTTCAACCCGTGCCCCCCAAAGTAAATAAATAAAAATAAATCTTAAAAAAAAAAAATATATATATATATATATATATATATATATACCCAAGGGTTGAGATTTCAGTAGAATTTTTATTGCTTTATCAAGGACACTCTTAAATGACACTGGCATTTTTTAAAAAATTATGAACTCACACTGGTGAAAATCTATGACTATTAACATACTTTGGTGTTAGTGTCTTCATTCATGCTAATCAAGGTAAACAGTTAAACAGCTGTTTACCCCTCAATGTTTTTGTAGCACCAGTGAAAATGTCAATGTAGCAAAAAACTAACATCGTAGTATTGTGAAAAGTTTTGACATCACGGACTCCTCTTAAAAAGGATCCCTTAAGGATTTCCCTGGTAGTCCAGTGGGTAAGGACACCACCTTGCAGTGCAAGGGGCACCGGTTTGATCCTTGGTCCGGGAGGATCCCACGTACTGCGGAGCGGCTGAGCCGATGTGTCCAACTACCAAGCCAGAGCTCTGGAGTGCATGCACCCAGAGCTGGTGCTCCGCGGTGAGAGAGGCCACTGCAATGGGAGGCCCACACAGGCCAAAGAACAAAGATGGAAATAAACAAAAGATCAATAGAAGTGGCCAAAAAAAAAAAAAAGATCCCTTAAAAGATCCTCAGGGGTTCATGAGCCACACTTTTGAGAACTAGACTGACTTCTTCATTTCCTCCTGTTCCACTCCCTCCTCAGCCCACTACAATCTAGTTTCTGTCCCCAAAAGGCCATTACTTTACCAAGATCACCAATGATGTCCAAACTACCAAGTTCAATGAATATTTTCATTATCATTTTTATCATCCACATCTCTGTAGCATTTTGCCCTGATCATTTTCTTCTTAAAACTGTCCTATTCCCATCACATCATTCCTGCTACATATTTGAGTCATTTCTCAATAGTCTTTGTAGGTGCTTCTGCTTCTAGCCATTTCTTGAATGTTGGTATTCTCTAGGTCCATCCTTGGTTTTCTTATTCAACATACTTATACAAAATGACGACTTTACTTCTATGGCTAATTACTCTCAAACCAGCATATCTAGCTTGGATTTTTCTACTAAATTCATATATTCACTTCATATGTACATATGTGTATATATATGCATATATATGTGTATTCTATGAGTGTTCATATATGAAGTGAAGTGAAAGTTGCTCAGTCATGTCTGACTCTTTGTGACCCCGTGGACTATAGCCACCTGCCAGGCTCCTCTGTCCATGGGATTCTCCAGGCAAGAATAGTGGAGTAAGTAGCTCTTCCCTTCTCCAGGCGATCTTCCCAACCCAGGGATCGAACCCACGTCTTCCCGCATTGCAGGTGGATTCTTTACTGTATGAGCCACCCATATACATCTGTATACAAATACATACATATATAATACTATTGGACATCTCTATTTAACTGTTCCACTGATACCTTAACATCAACACGTACAAAAATGAATTGATGCTCTTTTCCCATTAAATCTCTCATCTTTTCTATACTGCCTATCCTGGTAAGTGGTCCTCATCCACTAAACCTACTAGGTGCTACCCATACTCAATCTATTACCTACTAGTATCAGTTCTACTTCCTAAATATCTCTCTTGCTCTCATCCTCCTCCTCTTCACTGCCACTCCCCACTGCCACAGTACAGGCTCTTTGATTTAGTTCATGGTCCACCTTATCTTGAGCCACAATTACTTCAACAATCTCATAACTAATGTATGTCTCTTGCACAGCGACACTTTAATCCATTATCCACAATGCTACCAAAGCAGTATTTCTAAAATGCTAACCTGATCATACCATTCCCCTGCTTAAAACTTTTTAGGATTTCTCTTTGCCATCATGATGAAATCCAAAAATTGTTAGTATAATATGCTAATCCTTTATGATCCAGTCACACCTCTCCTTCCGTAATCCAGTCACAATGCATTTCCTCAAACACGCTAACTGCTACATGTATGTCTTTACCTGTTATACTTGCATACACAAGAGTCTACCTTCTTTCACTGAGCTACTGCTACTTATCCTTTAAGGCTCATCTCCTGCAGCATTGTATATATTATCTCATACATGTTTGTAGAAATCAACTGAACAAATTCCACAAGAATAAAAACCAGTGTAGGGCTTCCCTGGTGGTCCAGTGGGTAAGGACACCGCCTTGCAGTGTAAGGGGCGCCAGTTCGATCCCTGGCCTGGGAAGATCCCACATGCCGCAGAGCAGCTGGACCGATGTGTCCAATAATCAAGTCAGAGCATGCACCCAGAGCTGGCGCTCTGCGACAGCAGAGGCCACCGCGATGGGAGGCCCACAAGAGCCAAAGAACAAAGACGGATGAAAATAGAGAAATGAAAGACCAATAGAAGTGGCCTGCCCATCCCTCTCCCTCCCCACCCCACCTCCTCCAATAAATAAATAAATAAACGTTTAAAAAAAAAAACAGTGTAGAAGAGATTCCGTTGTTAGTTATATACAATTTAAGATTTGCATATGTTTGTTGATTTTAAGTGTGTAAAACGTATCGGTTTTGTTTATTTATTTACAACTTCAGTATATAGCAAATCAGGGTACAGACTTCACCTTTTATTTGTTCTACAATCCTTCAAAACAAATCAGTTTTTAACTGAAGGATAATATCTTGCACATACATAATACTCTAGAGTTTTCAAGAACTTTCACAAACATTCTCTCAAAAACACTGCCATATACAATCACTGAGTTAGGAAAGTTAGTCTCTACTTGCTCTCATCCTCCTCCTCTTCACTGCCACTCCCCACTGCCACAGTACAGGCTCTTTGATTTAGTTCATGGTCCACCTTATCTTGAGCCACAATTACTTCAACAATCTCATAACTAATGTATGTCTCTTGCACAGCGACACTTTAATCCATTATCCACAATGCTACCAAAGCAGTATTTCTAAAATGCTAACCTGATCATACCATTCCCCTGCTTAAAACTTTTTAGGATTTCTCTTTGCCATCATGATGAAATCCAAAAATTGTTAGTATAATATGCTAATCCTTTATGATCCAGTCACACCTCTCCTTCCGTAATCCAGTCACAATGCATTTCCTCAAACACGCTAACTGCTACATGTATGTCTTTACCTGTTATACTTGCATACACAAGAGTCTACCTTCTTTCACTGAGCTACTGCTACTTATCCTTTAAGGCTCATCTCCTGCAGCATTGTATATATTATCTCATACATGTTTGTAGAAATCAACTGAACAAATTCCACAAGAATAAAAACCAGTGTAGGGCTTCCCTGGTGGTCCAGTGGGTAAGGACACCGCCTTGCAGTGTAAGGGGCGCCAGTTCGATCCCTGGCCTGGGAAGATCCCACATGCCGCAGAGCAGCTGGACCGATGTGTCCAATAATCAAGTCAGAGCATGCACCCAGAGCTGGCGCTCTGCGACAGCAGAGGCCACCGCGATGGGAGGCCCACAAGAGCCAAAGAACAAAGACGGATGAAAATAGAGAAATGAAAGACCAATAGAAGTGGCCTGCCCATCCCTCTCCCTCCCCACCCCACCTCCTCCAATAAATAAATAAATAAACGTTTAAAAAAAAAAACAGTGTAGAAGAGATTCCGTTGTTAGTTATATACAATTTAAGATTTGCATATGTTTGTTGATTTTAAGTGTGTAAAACGTATCGGTTTTGTTTATTTATTTACAACTTCAGTATATAGCAAATCAGGGTACAGACTTCACCTTTTATTTGTTCTACAATCCTTCAAAACAAATCAGTTTTTAACTGAAGGATAATATCTTGCACATACATAATACTCTAGAGTTTTCAAGAACTTTCACAAACATTCTCTCAAAAACACTGCCATATACAATCACTGAGTTAGGAAAGTTAGACAAGGAAAATGAGATACCAGGGAAAAAGGTAATTTGCCTGATGTCACTTGGTGAATAAAGTGCCCAACAATCTAGAATTCAAGTCTTTTTTTTTTTTTTTTGATTTTTTGTTTATTTTCATCCATCTTTATTTTTCCGCCTGTGTGGGCCTCCCACTGTGGTGGCCTCCATCATTGCAGAGCACTGGCTCTGGGCACATGCATTCCAGAGCACTGGCTTGTAATTGGACACACCAGTCCAGCCACTCCGCAGCACATGGGATCCTCCCGGGCCAGGGATCAAACCAGTGCCCCTTGTACTTCAAGGCGAACTCTTTGCCCACTGGACCACCAGGGAAGCCCTCTTCTAATTCTCAATCCAGGGGCTTCCACAGTGGCTCAGTAGTAAAGAATCTACCTGCAGTGCAGGAGACCTAGAGACACAGGTTCGATCCCTGGGTCGGGAAGATCCCCTAGAGGACAAAATGGTAACCCACTCCAATATTTACGTTTGGAAAATCCCATGAACAGAGGAGCCTGGCAGGCTAGAGTCTGTGCACTCACATGGTTAGAGTCGGGCATGACTGAATACGCATACAAGTCTTAATCCAGTGCTCTTTCCAACAGAACATGCTCTGTATTCAGCAGATGTTCAACAGAATTGTTCTGTCACTGAAATAAGCAGTCAGTGACCGGGTGCAGAAGAAGGCATCCTTTTCAAAGTAAATTGCTTTGGCCTAGCACATGGGCATCCCTCGGACCATTTCACACCTGAAACCACAGCCTCAAATTCTTTCCAATTTCTTTAATTTTAAACAGCATTTCTTCCCCCCTCATCTTTCCACACATTTTTTTGTTTCCTCTTTTCCTTCTTGAGTTCCTTTTTTTCCTCTTTTATTCCTTTCTTTAACTTCCCTTTAAAATTTTTTCTATTTCAACTTTTTTTACTTTGCTTCCTAATTTCTTAAATTATCAGACTTAAACACCGCTGTACCATAAGCACCTCAACAGCAATGGCAAAACCGGAACTTATTCCACAGCTTGTTTAAAATTCAGTTTCGCATTTGTTAAGCTAGTGGTGGTTTCCTAAAATGCCTGTGTGTATTGTGAAAAAGGATCTTACCTGAAGGTCTGTGCTTTAACTGCTTATATAGATCAATGGCGCGCTGTTCCCTATGAAAGAAAAAACATGTTTCTATATGTGAAGATAGTTTAATGACTTTAATAATCCCTAACTTGAACAATATTATTTGAATAATGATCCCATTTAAAAATAACCACATACTGCCAATGAATACTTTACAGCGTTTCACTGGGTTTTAAAAGACAAGATGCAAAGTTTAATATTCTAAATATCTGCTCTGATGACATATAGTTTGCACCAGGGATCAAACCAGTGCCCTTGTACTTCAAGGCGAACTCTTTGCCCACTGGACCACCAGGAAGCCCTTCTAATTCTCAATCCAGGGGCTTCCACAGTGGCTCAGTAGTAAAGAATCTACCTGCAGTGCAGGAGACCTAGAGACACAGGTTCGATCCCTGGGTCGGGAAGATCCCCTAGAGGACAAAATGGTAACCCACTCCAATATTTACGTTTGGAAAATCCCATGAACAGAGGAGCCTGGCAGGCTAGAGTCTGTGCACTCACATGGTTAGAGTCGGGCATGACTGAATACGCATACAAGTCTTAATCCAGTGCTCTTTCCAACAGAACATGCTCTGTATTCAGCAGATGTTCAACAGAATTGTTCTGTCACTGAAATAAGCAGTCAGTGACCGGGTGCAGAAGAAGGCATCCTTTTCAAAGTAAATTGCTTTGGCCTAGCACATGGGCATCCCTCGGACCATTTCACACCTGAAACCACAGCCTCAAATTCTTTCCAATTTCTTTAATTTTAAACAGCATTTCTTCCCCCCTCATCTTTCCACACATTTTTTTGTTTCCTCTTTTCCTTCTTGAGTTCCTTTTTTTCCTCTTTTATTCCTTTCTTTAACTTCCCTTTAAAATTTTTTCTATTTCAACTTTTTTTACTTTGCTTCCTAATTTCTTAAATTATCAGACTTAAACACCGCTGTACCATAAGCACCTCAACAGCAATGGCAAAACCGGAACTTATTCCACAGCTTGTTTAAAATTCAGTTTCGCATTTGTTAAGCTAGTGGTGGTTTCCTAAAATGCCTGTGTGTATTGTGAAAAAGGATCTTACCTGAAGGTCTGTGCTTTAACTGCTTATATAGATCAATGGCGCGCTGTTCCCTATGAAAGAAAAAACATGTTTCTATATGTGAAGATAGTTTAATGACTTTAATAATCCCTAACTTGAACAATATTATTTGAATAATGATCCCATTTAAAAATAACCACATACTGCCAATGAATACTTTACAGCGTTTCACTGGGTTTTAAAAGCAAGATCTTAAGATGCAAAGTTTAATATTCTAAATATCTGCTCTGAATTAGCATCACATATATAGTATCTCTGCACCAGAAACACTTAAATGGGAAAAAATTATGACCTGTGATTAGAGAAAGACAATCTGAAGTTTCTAATCCAAACACTTAAGGAGTTAGCCTTATTTAGGGAATTTAAGACAATTTCTTCCCTGAACCAGTATGGTAAATAGAAAAATAGTTTGTAACTTAAAATACTTGAAAAATTATTAACACTCACATGAAAAAAATGCTTCAATTTAAAAAGCAAAGGTCATGGTTTAAAAGAATTTGAAAAAGAATAGGTACATATATATATAGCTGAGTCCCTTTGCTGTATACTTGAAACTATCACAACATTGTTAATCAAATATAACCCCAAGATAAAATAAAAACTGCAAACCCAAAAGTTATTGCCAAAACTTCCCATGATTAGGAAAGAACTTCCTTTTTAAATATGATGCCAATGTATGTGGGGAAAGAAAAAACTGTAAAAAAGAACTACATAGAGGCTTAATCTTCCAAAAAACACTATTAAAGAATAATCTCTACCAAATATTCCAGACACCAACAGTAACAACATGACTTCACCCTTACAGAGATTCCATCAAGTCCCCCTGACGCCGTCCATAGGGGCTCTTCTGGAGCTCCATGATTTCAGTGTGCAGGGACATGATCTGATCTTCCAGGTATCCAATGACACCCACCTAAAATATGATGAAACGCAAAAGAGATGACAGGCTCACCACCACCAGAGTTTTATTCTTTTTTAACTTCCCTTTAAAATTTTTTCTATTTCAACTTTTTTTACTTTGCTTCCTAATTTCTTAAATTATCAGACTTAAACACCGCTGTACCATAAGCACCTCAACAGCAATGGCAAAACCGGAACTTATTCCACAGCTTGTTTAAAATTCAGTTTCGCATTTGTTAAGCTAGTGGTGGTTTCCTAAAATGCCTGTGTGTATTGTGAAAAAGGATCTTACCTGAAGGTCTGTGCTTTAACTGCTTATATAGATCAATGGCGCGCTGTTCCCTATGAAAGAAAAACATGTTTCTATATGTGAAGATAGTTTAATGACTTTAATAATCCCTAACTTGAACAATATTATTTGAATAATGATCCCATTTAAAAATAACCACATACTGCCAATGAATACTTTACAGCGTTTCACTGGGTTTTAAAAGCAAGATCTTAAGATGCAAAGTTTAATATTCTAAATATCTGCTCTGAATTAGCATCACATATATAGTATCTCTGCACCAGAAACACTTAAATGGGAAAAAATTATGACCTGTGATTAGAGAAAGACAATCTGAAGTTTCTAATCCAAACACTTAAGGAGTTAGCCTTATTTAGGGAATTTAAGACAATTTCTTCCCTGAACCAGTATGGTAAATAGAAAAATAGTTTGTAACTTAAAATACTTGAAAAATTATTAACACTCACATGAAAAAAAATGCTTCAATTTAAAAAGCAAAGGTCATGGTTTAAAAGAATTTGAAAAAGAATAGGTACATATATATATAGCTGAGTCCCTTTGCTGTATACTTGAAACTATCACAACATTGTTAATCAAATATAACCCCAAGATAAAATAAAAACTGCAAACCCAAAAGTTATTGCCAAAACTTCCCATGATTAGGAAAGAACTTCCTTTTTAAATATGATGCCAATGTATGTGGGGAAAGAAAAAACTGTAAAAAAGAACTACATAGAGGCTTAATCTTCCAAAAAACACTATTAAAGAATAATCTCTACCAAATATTCCAGACACCAACAGTAACAACATGACTTCACCCTTACAGAGATTCCATCAAGTCCCCCTGACGCCGTCCATAGGGGCTCTTCTGGAGCTCCATGATTTCAGTGTGCAGGGACATGATCTGATCTTCCAGGTATCCAATGACACCCACCTAAAATATGATGAAACGCAAAAGAGATGACAGGCTCACCACCACACAACATGAAGAACTCAGAGAATGACTTGTTGCAGTAAAGAGAACTAAGTTATTTAATGCAAAACACTGATTTTGTTCAAGTCATTTTATCTTTCAGATTATTTCAGGCTTCTCTTCTGACAACAGTAGATTATTAGCGTTTTCTTTTTCCTCCTGAGAAGGATGAAGACAAAAGTGTCACTAATAAGAAAAAGTAGCCATCAAAACCACTGCAGTTCAGTTCTATGATTTTCAGTGCCTCCTGTTCCCTACTTGAATAAAGATGCAGAAAGATAAAGACACTGGATTTCCCAACCCAGGATACCAACTGTGTCACTCATGTCCTCAGGGAAGTGCTGGCATCAAGGAGAGGAACAATTTAGTGGGACCACAGACAGATGGATCAGGTAGGAAGGAATCTGCCACATAGAGAATGATCTGTATCTAGTGTGACCATATAAAATTTATTGTCCATCCAGCATAATTTTGACAGTATTACTGATAATTATGGCAAGACAGGTAAACTGAAATTGAAGTGGGTAAACCAGGATGTCCAGCCATCCTATCAAAATCAGTCTTAAAAATAACAGTGGGGGGGCTTCCCCTGGTGGTCCAGTGGGTAAGGACACCGCCTTGCAGGGCAAGGGCCGCCGGTTCAATCCCTGGCCTGGGAAGATCCCATGTGCCGCGGAGCGGTTGGACCGATGTGTCCAATCGAAGAGTCCGAGCTCTGGAGCGCATGCACCCAGAGCCGGCGCTCTGCAACGACAGACGCCACCGCGATGGGAGGCCCACAGGAGCCAAAGAATAAAGACTGATGAAAACAGAGAAACGAAAAGACCAATAGAAGTGGCCCGCCCGCTCCCCTCCCTCCCCAACCCAACCCCCACCCAAAAATAAAATAAATAAATAAATTAAAAAAAAATAAATAAATAACAGTGGGGGCTTCCCCGGTGATCCAGTGGGTAGAGTCCACCTTGCAGTGCAAGGGGCACTGGCAAGGGGCACTGGTTCGTTCCCTGGCTTGGGAAGATTCCATGTGCTGCAAAGTGGCTAGACTGGTGTGTCCAATTAGGAGCCAGCACTCTGGAGTGCATGTGCCTAGAGCTGGTGCTCTGCAATGAGGGAGACCACTGCAATGGGAGGCCCACACAGGTCGAAGAATAAAGATGGATGAAAATAAATAAAAAACCAATAAAAGAGGCCAAAATTTAAAAAAAAAAAAAAAAGACAAAATAACAGTGGTAACTACCTTTTATTACTCACTCCCACTTAATCTGTATAACCCTACTAAAAAAGGTAAGAGTTCCCACAATATAATATGGAAACTGAAGCTTAATGAGGCTTCATTTTAGTCCCATTTATCCAAAGCTCTTGCTTTTACCCACTGTGGCACTTCCCGCTATATACACAAAGCATATACTAGACGTTTGTTTGATACGGAGGAATGACATGAGAAATACTCTACAAACCAACAGCAAAGAATTTCTGAGGGAGTTAATAACCATACAGAATGAGCTCAGTGATTTTACCTCAGCATAGTGGATAGCCTTTTCTTCCATTTCTTTCCATGCTTTTAACATTTTTTCTGAGGCTAAAAAAAGAAGTCTTAATTGGTTATCTCAGAAACAATCATAGGTTTAATTACTGACCTACCCATCTCCTTGCCATATCAAAATCAAAAAAAAAAAAAAAAATAGAGTTGTGAGTTGACTTGTCCCCCTCAGAAGATACTGAAGTCCTAACTCTGTACCCCAAAATTTGACCTTACTTGGAAATAGGGTCAGGTACAACTAGCTGAATTAAGATAGCCTTAATCCAGTATGACTAGTGTCCTTTTAAGAAAAGGAGAAGAGACACAATGACAGACACAGAAGGGAGAGCTCCATTTCACAACAGAGGCAGAGACTAAAGTGCTACAGTTGCAAGCCTGGTAAGGACAAGGATTGCTGGCAAAGCACCAGAAGCTAGGAAGGATCATGGAATGGTTCTTCTCCACAAGTTCCAGAGAGAGCATGGCTCTGCCAACAAGTTGATTTTGGACTTTAAGCCTCTGAAACTGTCAGATAATAACTTCTGATGTTTTAAGCCACCCCATTAAATAGCAATTTGTTATGACAATCCTGGGAAACTAATACAGGTGATTTTCTTTAAAAAAAGAAAGAAAGAAAATATTCAAAGTAATACATGAACATGATCTTTTTTAAAAAAATCACATGCTATATAGGGAAGTCTCCTCCCCTCCATTCTCTGGGATCCCACTGTTATTCATCTCTTACAGAGACACATCTCCTCTTCTCTCACAAAAATAGACCTATCTATATATACTTTTCCTTCTTTGCTTTTTCCTCCAACTTAAGACATTGCTGCCTTAAAGATCTAAGTGATCAAAGGTCTACCTCACTCTTTTTATTTTCTCACTTTTTTTAAACAGAAGATATACAACTAACAAGTCAAAGATAATCTGATCAAATAATGATGTTTTGTCATTCATCAGAATGCCTATAATACAAAAACAGAAATAAAACATCAATCATAGAACCAGCTCTAGTGATAAAACTTATTTACCCAACTGGACACTGCTGATCGTTTAATTCTGAAATACATACACCTTGCTCAAGATAAATACACAAACAGAAATGCTGAAGGCAACCTTTCAACTTGAATTTGACCTCTGCTTCTCACATTTCCTCAGTAATCTGAAGGGAGATAAGCTTGGAATTAAATACTGAAAAACTGAAGGGAGATAAGCTTGAAATTAAATACTGAAAAACTGGAGGCTATGTACAATAAAATTTTTTTTAAAAAACGGCAGAACTCTACAGTACGTTGTTTGAGGGGGGAAAAAAAATACCTGGAATTGTTTGTGTTATTATTTACAGAAAGATAAGTAGTTTAAGACTTCCCAGGCTAAGAAGTCTCCCCAGTACACTTTGTGTCTATTTTTTAAATGAAGTTTGACAAATTCTTAAATTATTTTGTATTTTTCTAAAGCTGAATAATTTTAATCCAATTGTTGGGGGTGTTCTGGGTGAAGAGAGGGTGGACAGAATGGTGAGTTGCAAGCCTGGTAAGGACAAGGATTGCTGGCAAAGCACCAGAAGCTAGGAAGGATCATGGAATGGTTCTTCTCCACAAGTTCCAGAGAGAGCATGGCTCTGCCAACAAGTTGATTTTGGACTTTAAGCCTCTGAAACTGTCAGATAATAACTTCTGATGTTTTAAGCCACCCCATTAAATAGCAATTTGTTATGACAATCCTGGGAAACTAATACAGGTGATTTTCTTTAAAAAAAGAAAGAAAGAAAATATTCAAAGTAATACATGAACATGATCTTTTTTAAAAAAATCACATGCTATATAGGGAAGTCTCCTCCCCTCCATTCTCTGGGATCCCACTGTTATTCATCTCTTACAGAGACACATCTCCTCTTCTCTCACAAAAATAGACCTATCTATATATACTTTTCCTTCTTTGCTTTTTCCTCCAACTTAAGACATTGCTGCCTTAAAGATCTAAGTGATCAAAGGTCTACCTCACTCTTTTTATTTTCTCACTTTTTTTAAACAGAAGATATACAACTAACAAGTCAAAGATAATCTGATCAAATAATGATGTTTTGTCATTCATCAGAATGCCTATAATACAAAAACAGAAATAAAACATCAATCATAGAACCAGCTCTAGTGATAAAACTTATTTACCCAACTGGACACTGCTGATCGTTTAATTCTGAAATACATACACCTTGCTCAAGATAAATACACAAACAGAAATGCTGAAGGCAACCTTTCAACTTGAATTTGACCTCTGCTTCTCACATTTCCTCAGTAATCTGAAGGGAGATAAGCTTGGAATTAAATACTGAAAAACTGAAGGGAGATAAGCTTGAAATTAAATACTGAAAAACTGGAGGCTATGTACAATAAAATTTTTTTTAAAAAACGGCAGAACTCTACAGTACGTTGTTTGAGGGGGGAAAAAAAATACCTGGAATTGTTTGTGTTATTATTTACAGAAAGATAAGTAGTTTAAGACTTCCCAGGCTAAGAAGTCTCCCCAGTACACTTTGTGTCTATTTTTTAAATGAAGTTTGACAAATTCTTAAATTATTTTGTATTTTTCTAAAGCTGAATAATTTTAATCCAATTGTTGGGGGTGTTCTGGGTGAAGAGAGGGGTGGACAGAATAAAGCTGTTCAACTAAAAATTTTTTAAAAAAAGAACTCATATTCAAACCAAACATGGCTTACAATAATTTGAAATGTCCTATCTTTTATTTTCATTTTACTTTTACACAGTTTTGTTGTTTACAAATATGTATGATCCCAGATTAGTCATATGTATATCCTCCCCATCCCACCCCTCCAGGCCGTCGCACAGCACCCCTGCAGGATCCATTTTTCTCATATTGCAATGACAATAGCTATTTTTTTCACATATGATAGTATAGGTTTTCATGCTACTTCCTTTATGCCTCCCACCCGAAATGTCCTATCTTTTGTTCTAATATGAATGTAAGCGAAACAATAGGCTAAGAGGTAAGAAGGTTAACAGCAGATGGCTTCAAGAGATTAGACATTTCTTTTAAAGACATTATACAACACTTACATATCCCATAAGTCATCTGCTCACTGTATCTTTCCAAGTCAAGCTGAATGCTTTTGTGAAAAAACTCCAATTTAGCTTTCAGTTGCTGAGATGCTGAGATCAAAGTATTCTTCATTTTTGTCAAATTAGCATTATATCTAAGAAGACTTAGCCTAAACCACAGCAAGGAAAAAACAAGATATAAGCATTTCAAAAACACTGGACCAAAGTTTAAAACTCAAATTGCCATAAGCCCGAAGCCCATGTTTCTATTATCAATCCACAAGAAATTGATGATCTCTAAAATCTGATCTTTAAAGACTTCCTGCCTGTTATATTCTTTGATAAACAAAATCTTATACCAGGACTATTTAGGAACTACTGTCAGTCTACTGCAATTGGATGGGTTCAGGTCACGAGTAAAAATTTTACAAGTCTGATCAGAACATTACATTTCAAATTGGCCCAGTAATATAGTATTGCATTGGATAGTGACTGGTGAAAAGTACCAAATTAATTCTTGAGCATGATGCACATGACATTGTGCCTATAAACAAGAGAATCCACTTACATGGCTGCTCTCTGTCCCTGAAAGAGCCTGCTGTAGTCTTCTTTCAGCCCAGACACATAGTGTACTGCTTCAGCCCACACTTTACGCAGCTGTATGATTGGAAGCTGTATTTTGCTGTCCTGTACTATGTGTAAGAAGATGGGGGAAAGGAGAGGGGAATTACTTTTTAAGATGCTAGAGTTTATTTATTATTCTTTGTGATTTCCTGTCCATACAAATAGCATTCCCATGGATGCCAGAAACAGATGCTAGAAAGAACCATTTGTTACTGTTTCAATCAATGTACATTTGTTGAACACCTGTACACTTACTTGGCCCCTGTTCCAGATACAAGGAGAAATAAAAATGAAGAAGACATAATAACTATATAATTATAAAGTTTACAATTATTCCCGTATATGTCTTTTTCTTCCTTGCTTCTCTCCAATGTGGAATACTCTTCTCTCCACTAACCTAAAATCTTTATTCTTTTGACGTTCTAAACCAATTCCCACTTACTCCACAATCTGCTATACTCTTTTCTGCTTCTGTATAATTTCATCTACTGAGCTACCAACCCAGCTTCAGGAAAACATACTGGGTAAATAGCAGTTTAATAAGATACACCTTTTTCAATACAAGATGTATGAAATTATCTATTTATGATTTTCTCTTGTCTTTTCTTCGGTAAATGGAATGTTTCTTTCTATAACCATAGCAGGCATATATTAAGTTCAGTGAGATTCCATTTTAATACTATAAAATTCTCCAAGACCGAAGAGAGATTCATCTCATACTTTAAGGCAGTAATTATATTCTGTTATTCTTTTCAAATGACAATCTTCATAGAAAGGGAGCTAGGTCTCATATTGAGAAAACACATTATCTGAAACAGATATGAAACAAATAAAGCTATATATTGGAAAAATCTTTGCCTCCCTAATAATGATGATAGCCTCAATTAACTTTTCTTCTATTCTTACATACCCATACTTACTCCTGAAGCTTCCTATAACAGAGCAAACAAAACAAAAACCCATACACTTAAAAAAAAAAAAAAAAGTCTAGGGGAGGAGAGCCTGGAAAAAAATATACATTAAAAAAAAAAAAAAAAACCTGTGAAAGTGCCTATAAATGATAGCCCAGTAGCAAAAAGCATACCAAATATCCAGATTTTGGTTTCTAAATACTACTCTCAATTAAAGGAACCAGGGCTCCTTGGATAAAGGGCTGACTCTAGGACTAGAGCAGGAAAACTAACAGAGAGGTCTGGAATACCTTATGGTGCCAGGAAGTAAGGAAGTGTCTAAAAAAACAAAACCCAAAACCAAAAAACCCTCATTGATGGAGGAAGTAAAAGAGGCATAGGAAGCCAACTGAAAGAGCTGCTAAAATAAGCTGTAACAATTTGAACATCAAAATTAAATAGCATTGGATTATAATCCATAATATAAAATAAATATCCATGAATTCAAATTGCTATAAATGATTAATAAATGGGAGAGTAGAGATAAATCTTGTGTGCAAAATAATTCCAAATCAATTATATAGATATTCTGCCCTAAAGGAGGACGCACATAATTCTGACTCCTTAAGTGTGGGTCCTTGCATAGTGATTTCCTTCCACAGAGTGTGGAAAGGAAGAGGGGGAAATACTAAACTTTACAGTGAAGAAAACTGACTACTTCAGCCATGTGAACAAACTCAACACCAACAGTCATTAATCACGTTGACAGTGTGCGCCCTTTATATAATGTTTTGAAAATGGCACTTGAATTCTGTCATTTTTCTCTCAAAAATCCATTATCCTAACCATAAGAAATAAATCAGCCAAACTGCAACAGAGGGGAACCCTAAAAAAATCTGACCAGTACTTTCAGGATCATCAAAAACAAGGAAAATCTGAGAAACTGTAACATCCAAGAAGAGCCTAAGCCAACATGACAACTAAACATGATGTGGTATCCCAGCTGGGATTCTGGAACAGAAAAAGAATGTCAGATAAAAACTAAAGGAAATCTAAATCAAGCATGAACCTCAATTAATAACAATATATTGGTTCATTAATTGTAACAGAAGTACCATAATAATGTAAGATGTTAACAACAGGGGAACCTATATGTTTATGGGAATAATATGAGAACTCTGTACTATCTGTTCAATTTTTCTATAAATCTCGAACTGCTGTTGTTAAAAAAGAAAAAAAAGCTAATGAAAAGATTACATATTTCAGCCCTCGTGACCAACTTTGTTCTTGATTTTATAATGTTGTACTTGTTTTTAGTTTTGGGTAGATATAAATTAACCACTTAACTTCAATAGAAAATATGAATTCTCTCAGGAAAAAGGAAATCATTTGAACATTAAGCAGTATTCATAGGATAAAATGAAGTATTTGAACATGCTTAAGTAATGAAGGCAAAACTAAAAAGTGGTTAATCAATTTACTTAACATCACTTAAATCAATAGCAAAGATTCACTGTTTTAATATGGGACAACTATATCCATAGGAAAGTAAATCTTCTCCCAAATGAGGGGTCTAGCGGTGACTTAAAATCTATCTCTTCAACTTCCAAACCACACAAACCCATATTTTACCACATATAGAAATCCGAAGTATGAGATACAGAACAGAAACACCAAAGAACCATTTCTACTAATCCCCATGCTGAGTGAAAGTTACTATATTATTTCAGGTTTAAAGTTCAGTTAGTAACTGAACTATACTTACCAATATAATTTACACAGTCAGATAAACTTCTGGAGGCAAATGGTCCTTCATATACAGTCTTACTTTTATCAAACAAATAAACCATATAGCTATCACAGCCCCTCTGAAAAAGAAATAACAACTAAGGAAAAAAGATCCTTGAAAATTATAAGTTCTTTAAGTACCCAAGCACCAGGTTTCCTACTCTGAAATGCCAATGGTGAAGTCAATTTCATTAGCGTACATCTCACGTCTCATTAAAAGTCAAAATTTTTATTTAACAAAAATAAATAACTGTGGTATGGACTAAAGTGAAAAACAATCACCAGACCCAAATAGACAAAAACAAAAACTTACAACATGTAATGGGAATACTATTCAGTAATCAAAAAGAATGAAGTAATGATACATGCTATGCGAGAATGAATCTCAAAAACATAATGGTAAGTGAAAGAAATCAGACACAAGAGATTAGTGATTATATGATTCCATTTATATGAAATGTTCAGAAAAGGTAAATCTATAGAGGTAGAAAGAAAATTAGTGATTTTCTGGGGTGGTCAGAATGGATACTAGCAGTTAATGAACATGAAGGATCTTACTGTCATGAAATGTTTTAAAACTGATTAATGATGATGGCTATGCATAATGTTGTACTTGTTTCTAGTTTTGGGTAGATATAAATTAACCACTTAACTTCAATAGAAAATATGAATTCTCTCAGGAAAAAGGAAATCATTTGAACATTAAGCAGTATTCATAGGATAAAATGAAGTATTTGAACATGCTTAAGTAATGAAGGCAAAACTAAAAAGTGGTTAATCAATTTACTTAACATCACTTAAATCAATAGCAAAGATTCACTGTTTTAATATGGGACAACTATATCCATAGGAAAGTAAATCTTCTCCCAAATGAGGGGTCTAGCGGTGACTTAAAATCTATCTCTTCAACTTCCAAACCACACAAACCCATATTTTACCACATATAGAAATCCGAAGTATGAGATACAGAACAGAAACACCAAAGAACCATTTCTACTAATCCCCATGCTGAGTGAAAGTTACTATATTATTTCAGGTTTAAAGTTCAGTTAGTAACTGAACTATACTTACCAATATAATTTACACAGTCAGATAAACTTCTGGAGGCAAATGGTCCTTCATATACAGTCTTACTTTTATCAAACAAATAAACCATATAGCTATCACAGCCCCTCTGAAAAAGAAATAACAACTAAGGAAAAAAGATCCTTGAAAATTATAAGTTCTTTAAGTACCCAAGCACCAGGTTTCCTACTCTGAAATGCCAATGGTGAAGTCAATTTCATTAGCGTACATCTCACGTCTCATTAAAAGTCAAAATTTTTATTTAACAAAAATAAATAACTGTGGTATGGACTAAAGTGAAAAACAATCACCAGACCCAAATAGACAAAAACAAAAACTTACAACATGTAATGGGAATACTATTCAGTAATCAAAAAGAATGAAGTAATGATACATGCTATGACGAGAATGAATCTCAAAAACATAATGGTAAGTGAAAGAAATCAGACACAAGAGATTAGTGATTATATGATTCCATTTATATGAAATGTTCAGAAAAGGTAAATCTATAGAGGTAGAAAGAAAATTAGTGATTTTCTGGGGTGGTCAGAATGGATACTAGCAGTTAATGAACATGAAGGATCTTACTGTCATGAAATGTTTTAAAACTGATTAATGATGATGGCTATGCAATTAGGGTAGTTTGCTAAAAGAAAATCACTGAATTGTACATTTGAAATGGCTAAGTTATATGATATATAAACTATGCCTCAATAAAGTAAAAAAAAGGAACCTTAAATGAGTTATAACCAGAATCATACTTTATTATCCGTCCATCCTCTAATAGGACCTGAGACTGCTGGTCTAATTTCGAGGTTCTAGGCTTCAGGACAAAAAGGGGAAAAAAGAGGGATGGAAGTAGTACTGAAGAAAACGCATGTACAGTTCAAAACAACAAATGTTTCATTTCTTTCTTCTCACCTTGCAAAGCAATAAGCATAATAAGTAGGATAAAACTAAAAGAAGAATTCTAAGATGTGGACCACCGCCCCCACCCAAAGGGTTACAAATATACATAAAAAATGTAGGGCATGCAATCCCTCCATGCAAAGAGATTTCTTATACTCTAAGTATATTAGAATTGTCTTACAACTCCATCCAAAACACACTGAGAGGCTGGTTTCCGCGGATCCAGAGAAATTCCTGTCTCTGAAAGAAGCTCTTGAGAACCAGTATTTATTCCAGTTTCCCGTTCAATACGAGATTGTAGTGAATGAAGACTTTCATCAGGTGGTAACAGAAAAGAAATTATCTTTGCTGAAGTCATATTTAGGATGTGAACTATCTGTTTAAATAAGAAAAAAGAGAAATAACCTCGATCATTTGCTACATAAAAGATTCAGTGCTAGCTACTTAAGGAGATATAAGCAAAAGGCATTATCTCTGCATTAAACAAGGTTCAACCATTTTCCAAAATGAAATCTGTAATTATGACATTCTGAAGACTCAAGGGTAGACTTTACTTTTCTACTGCAACAGATGTTAGTTCTAAGAAATAAAGTTTCAAAGTTTTAGGAGGCGTAAAAATAAGAAACAAAAGCTCTAATTTAAAAAAGCAACACTTCTTTTGAGAAATATATCACTGATCTGAGAGGAAATACTTATCAACTGCCTAATAGATGCCAACAAGCTAAGTGCTTTCACATAACACCTTGTTAATCAGATCTTCTGATCTCCATTTTGACAGAGACAAAAACCAGAGCTCCGAGAACTTTTCACTTAAAGCCCCACTGAAAGGAGCCTATACAGGTCAAGTAAGTGTGACATTAAGTTAGATAGGGCTCTACCCAGGTAACCAAGGACAGCCAGAGTTAGACGTCAGTCTTTTGAACACAACATTATTTGAAATCCTTTTCCTTCTACTGCCCTTAGATAAATCATACAAAATTAATACCTAGATTTTCCCAATGTCCTACATGTATGCAAATGATTAAAAGTATCACTGATACAAATGCTTATCACAGAGGTAAAGCACTAACTTCCTTTAGTATATAATGAGCTTCTAAGTTTAAAAAAGGTGGGGGGAAGAGAAATCTTCTAAGTTGACAAGGATTACAATACAAGCATACCACCTGAGACCTGCCATTCCTTCCTCACCTAGGCAGATTTTACACTGTTACAGTGGTCTCTAAGAACAACAGCAAAAACTTAGTATGAAAATTCTAAGACGCACATTTACTTTTACACAGGGCATATTTCAAACTAGCATGGGTTCTTATAGCATCCTACTACTAAAGCCAAGCCAGAAGGGAGCAAAGAAAGGGAGAAGAAATACAACCGAAATTGATTCTTTGGTTCATTCAAATTAGTATCTAATATGGTATACTATTAAGTGTGTTGTGCTAGTAGTGGGTATCCAGATTGAGGAACTTAATGATCTTTGCCCTCTACAGGATAATAGTCAAATAAAAAATATTATATGCAGTAAAAGAACTAAAATACAAGGCAAAATGCAACAGGTACTATAATGATATGAAGTATTGTGCAGATTCCAAAGGAGATTACTTGGTATAAGGAAAGAGGTGCTTTATAAAGGAGATACTATGTGAGCAAAATTTTGAAAAGGAAGAATGATTAGAATAAGAAATGACTGAAAGAATAAAAGTTCTAGACTAAAAACAACAAAGTAAACAGAGAAGTAGAAAGGGATGAGCACAAACTGCGAATACAAATTGCTCAGTTCAAGTGAGGGCTCCTTAAAGGAAAATAGGAGATAAGACTAGAAGTGTAGGATGAAATGAGACCAAGATAGACTGTGAATATCAACATAAGCATTTGGAGTTTATTCAATAAGCAAAAAGGAACTATGGAAAGCCTTCTAAATCGACAACCTGACAGGTCCAGAACTGTTAAAACATTCAAAAGATAAATCCCACAAAATTGGATATGCAGATTGAGGGAGATGGAACAGCCAGTCAGTCAAAGTGATGGAAGGGTGTAATAGTATGAATAAGAAACACAAGAAAAGCTGCAGAAGCAGTTAACGGAGCAAACACGCTCAGTTTTGTTTTGTTTTGTTTTGTTTTGTTTTAATACAAAGAAGCATCAGATCAAAGTCCATTCCTCCACAGGCTTTTTTTTTTTTTTTTTTTTAAATTTTGGCCTCTTTTATTGTTTTTTATTCATTTATTTTCATCCATTTTCATTCTTTGGCCTCTGCGGGCCTCCCATTGCAGTGGCCTCTCACTGCAGAGCACCGGCTCTGGGCGCATGCATTCCAGAACGCTGGCTCGTAACTGGACACACTGATCCAGCTGCTCCTCAGCATGTGGGATCTTCCCAGACCAGGGATCAAACCGGTGCCCCTTGCACTTCAACGTGGACTCTTTACCCATTGGACCCCCAGGGAAGCCCCCATGCTCACTTTTTAATGAATTACGTCTTGAATGCAAGTGGGACCTACCAAGTGTAGTTACAAATACTCTGCAGAGAGTTGTACAGTCACAAATAAGGAGATAAATTTGAAGTTATCCACATTCAGCTTAAAGTTATACAACTGAAGAAACTGCCAAAGAAAAGGAAGAAAAGTAATACAGAAGAAAATCAGAACCAAGTAGAGACTCTAAAGATATACTTACAGGCATGAAAAAGGCAGCAAAGAATGTTCAATGTACTTTTTAAAACTTTTTTGCATATTTAAAGTTTTCCATAATAAATTGTTAGAAAAACACATAATCACACTCTATAAAGTTTTCTTAAGGAAAAGAAATATTTTAGTGACTGTTTTACTGATTTCTTCCTTTTTCCCCCAGAAATATGGGATAAACTTATCTTTTTAATTTATTTTTAATTGGAGGATAATTGCTATACAATGTTATGTTGGTTTCTGCTGTATAACAATGTGAATCAGCTATAAGTACACATATATCCTATCCCTCCTGTGCCTCCCTCTAGGTCGCCACAGAGCACCGAGCTGAGCTCCCAGTGTTATATAGCAGCTTCCCATTAGCTATGCGGATTTATTCTTTAAATGAAAACAAAAGAGATGTCATTCCCTCCTTCAACAATATAATAAACTTCTTAGGAAAATGTCCTGTAATAATACCAACCTGTTTTGCAATTCATTCTTCTGTATCCATGACATTCCCTTGCTTGTAAATCCTTTCCCCTGCCCATCCCATTTAACACTTCCTTATCCTGCAAAACTCAGTCCCATTATTATGCCTGGGAAGTATCCTTCAACTACTATGAATAGTAACCTACACACACCTTATTCTGTACAACCTCAAAATAATATTGATTCTCTAAAGATGTTACTGTACCTGAGTTGTAAATAAATACATGTATATATCTATATTTTTTGGCCTGTATGCACAGATATGCAAATAGTGGTGCTACAAATTGAAAAAGTGTCTGTAGACAACAAAACACACAAGGAGGACTCCTGACTCATGCTCTGTGACACGCACATTCTCAGACACCCCTCCCAAGTAGAAATAACACTATGGTTACAATAAGACTGAAAAAAAAACTAGATAAAAACAAATTTTTGAAGCCAACATGTCACCAAGTCCTTCTTGTCTAACATGTTGGGGGATGATTTACTCCTTGGCACAGCAGAAGAAAATCAAATCATGACACCAGCTGTCTTTTCAACGTGAGCCACAAATGACATCAACATGGCCTTAACTTCCTATTTAATAAAGTGTATCAAGATAAGAATGAAACCTTATATGACTACTCCTTTCTCATTTCAGTTTTAGAAACACTATCTACTACAAGCAATCAAGAAATATGAAAACATCACAAATGAGTTGTTTCTAGGTATACAACATAACAGAACCTCTCATTCACATCAATGGATATTTACTAAGAACAGGTACATGTCCTGCTTTGTACAGAATGCCAGCATAGGGACGGTGTGGTGGTAGGGTGGACGACTGATTATAAAAGTAGCAAAACAACCCAAGCATTCAAGAAGAAAAAGCTTTAATGGAGAGGCCAAATGAAGTGGAAGATGAGAAACTAATTATCACATAAGACATTCCCTTGCTTAGGTCGCCACAAATGAGCTCCCAGTGTTATATAGCAGCTTCCCATTAGCTGCGGATTTATTCTTTAAATGAAAACAAAAGAGATGTCATTCCCTCCTTCAACAATATAATAAACTTCTTAGGAAAATGTCCTGTAATAATACCAACCTGTTTTGCAATTCATTCTTCTGTATCCATGACATTCCCTTGCTTGTAAATCCTTTCCCCTGCCCATCCCATTTAACACTTCCTTATCCTGCAAAACTCAGTCCCATTATTATGCCTGGGAAGTATCCTTCAACTACTATGAATAGTAACCTACACACACCTTATTCTGTACAACCTCAAAATAATATTGATTCTCTAAAGATGTTACTGTACCTGAGTTGTAAATAAATACATGTATATATCTATATTTTTTTTGGCCTGTATGCACAGATATGCAAATAGTGGTGCTACAAATTGAAAAAGTGTCTGTAGACAACAAAACACACAAGGAGGACTCCTGACTCATGCTCTGTGACACGCACATTCTCAGACACCCCTCCCAAGTAGAAATAACACTATGGTTACAATAAGACTGAAAAAAAAACTAGATAAAAACAAATTTTTGAAGCCAACATGTCACCAAGTCCTTCTTGTCTAACATGTTGGGGGATGATTTACTCCTTGGCACAGCAGAAGAAAATCAAATCATGACACCAGCTGTCTTTTCAACGTGAGCCACAAATGACATCAACATGGCCTTAACTTCCTATTTAATAAAGTGTATCAAGATAAGAATGAAACCTTATATGACTACTCCTTTCTCATTTCAGTTTTAGAAACACTATCTACTACAAGCAATCAAGAAATATGAAAACATCACAAATGAGTTGTTTCTAGGTATACAACATAACAGAACCTCTCATTCACATCAATGGATATTTACTAAGAACAGGTACATGTCCTGCTTTGTACAGAATGCCAGCATAGGGACGGTGTGGTGGTAGGGTGGACGACTGATTATAAAAGTAGCAAAAACAACCCAAGCATTCAAGAAGACAAGCTGAATGGAGAGGCATGAGTGGAAGATGAGAAACTACTAGAGAATATACGAAAAATGATTAAATGACAAACTGCGAGGTAGAGACCATTCAGAGAAAAGGAGGGTTGAATATGTGCCAGTAGAGATGAGGAGATACACAGAGACAGGTATCAGTCTAGGCAGGACAGCACAAAAATGGACAATGGACTTAATGGCATAAGGCCCAGTGACAAGCTGGTCCAAAGTGAAATAAAGGGTAAGAGAAATGAAACAAGCACTTGGATGGGGTGGACCTGAGAAACCCCTCAAAGCCAAGCAGGTTAGTTTAGACTTGATGTGGCAGGCAAAAAAAACCTGTTTCTTAGACAAGAAAATCAAAAAAAGCATTTTCAAAAAATGAGACAGGCAGTTCACACTGAATGGACTGTAAGATGGAAAAGTAAATACAGAGGCAAAAAGCCAGGTAAGACCCTTCCTCACCAAACCAAATCCAGTATGATTAGACCTAAATGAATGAGGTCAAATGGTACCGACATGAGAAAGGGGGTAAATCCAAAAGATGCTTCAAAGGATTAATCAACAAGACCATTTAGAAGTAAAACTGAGAAGGTTTACTAAAGAAATAAAAATGCACTATTCAAATATATATGTCCATTTTCCAAATAAGCTTATTAACTTCAACGCAAGTCTTATGAAGTAGATTCCATTCAAACTAACCTTCAAATTCAGAATGTGATCCATTAATACAAAGCATGCTGGCTGCTTCAAAGTAAGATCAACAGGTCCTCCTCTCTGCTGAGGATCCCAGTTTAGCATCAACTGCAGCCAGTTTTCCATGGGTTCTACTATTAAACTAGAAAACATACAAAAATAGGATAAAATTCATTATATTCCAATTTTTCTTTAGTATTATAAAAAAACTAAGTTTTATAGGTTGTCCGTATTCTTTGTCACTGTTTATACCATTTTATATCTTACTTCCAAGTAATTCACGAAATGACACATGACAACCTTTTTTCCATTAAAAAACCCTAACATATGCAAGTTAGTTATAGGCAACTCCAGTTAGTGAGTCCAGTTCCATTCAGGAATTCTAAGTATTCTAAGAGTGTTCTTAGTGCCCAAGCCAGTCATTTGAACAGTAGTTCTTCTTCCCACTAGACTTGTGCTGTCCATATAGATGCCACTAGTCACAAGTGGCTATCTGCATTTATACTTAAGTTAAATAAAATTAAATAAATTTGAAATTCAGTTCTTCAGTCATACCACCCACTTTTCAAGTGCTCAGACAGACTGGTGTAGCTAGCATAGATCTGGAACATTTCCATCATCACAGAAAGTTCCAACGAATAATGCTATTTGAAACAGACAACAACTCTACTGGTCTTTTACAACCCTGAAGAAACTGAGGCAAACTTCCTCAACTGAAATATACATACCTACAAAGGCTATTTGGTTGAGGTAAGTGGCTACTAAACCGAACTTCTCCTGTCATCTCTTCACATGCAAATATACACTTTGGATCCTTCTTCTTAATCTTTTCATGCCTATAAAAACAAAGGTTACCTCAGCTGACAACCTGATTCTCATAAGCACTAAGAATGTTTGCCTTTTTATTCAATTATGTGTTAAAAAGCAATTATACTACGTAAAGAAAAGGGTTGGGGGGGAGCAAGCATGAAAATTTCCATTCCCATTAAGCATACTAAAAATTCTCTTCCATTTCTTACCAGGTAAATGGCTGCAGATGATGCAAAAATGGCCTATATCCAGCAATACACTCAAACACCATGGTCCCAAAGCTCCAATAATCAACAGTGGCTGTGTAAGGCTTATTCTCAAAGAGCTCTGGGGCCTTAAAAAGACAAAAAATGCTTTAAATATCAACACTATAAGAGAAAAGTTACTTGTGCTTTTGAACTATTATATTCACAATCTTTAGAAATAAGAATGATAATCTTGTACAAGTAAATAAACAATACATGTCTTACCAGATACTGCAAAGTTCCCACAAAAGACGTACACAGACTTCCTTGATCAACATCTTTGGCATATCCCAAATCAATTATTTTATGCATAATCTGCAAAACAGTAAGTATTAAATGGCTGAGAAACTTGAAAAAGAAAGGGAACAGGGACCTTATAAGTCTGGAGAGGGTGATGGTAAAGAGCATGGGCTCTTGAGTAATACAAACATGTTTCAAGCCTGAGCTCTGCCCCTTAGATAAACAGCCAGGTGATCCTGATCAAATTATTTCTCTCAGTTTCGTATATAACGGTATTCCTAACAATCTCTACTTCAAAGAATTGCTATTAGGACTCAATAAAATAGTGAAAATAATTTAACAGTGTTTTAAATATAGTATAAACTAAATATAGACTGGCTATTCATTTTTATTTTGGTATATTCAGAATAAGCTTGATCCATTAAACTGGAAGGTAAAGGCAAGAGTGACTTCTAAACTTGTATGAAGCATCATATCATCTTTCTTACAATGGATGAACGTGAGTAAACACCTATCTAACCTCAAGAACATCCAGGATAAAAAAACAAAGGCTATTTGGTTGAGGTAAGTGGCTACTAAACCGAACTTCTCCTGTCATCTCTTCACATGCAAATATACACTTTGGATCCTTCTTCTTAATCTTTTCATGCCTATAAAAACAAAGGTTACCTCAGCTGACAACCTGATTCTCATAAGCACTAAGAATGTTTGCCTTTTATTCAATTATGTGTTAAAAAGCAATTATACTACGTAAAGAAAAGGGTTGGGGGGGAGCAAGCATGAAAATTTCCATTCCCATTAAGCATACTAAAAATTCTCTTCCATTTCTTACCAGGTAAATGGCTGCAGATGATGCAAAAATGGCCTATATCCAGCAATACACTCAAACACCATGGTCCCAAAGCTCCAATAATCAACAGTGGCTGTGTAAGGCTTATTCTCAAAGAGCTCTGGGGCCTTAAAAAGACAAAAAATGCTTTAAATATCAACACTATAAGAGAAAAGTTACTTGTGCTTTTGAACTATTATATTCACAATCTTTAGAAATAAGAATGATAATCTTGTACAAGTAAATAAACAATACATGTCTTACCAGATACTGCAAAGTTCCCACAAAAGACGTACACAGACTTCCTTGATCAACATCTTTGGCATATCCCAAATCAATTATTTTATGCATAATCTGCAAAACAGTAAGTATTAAATGGCTGAGAAACTTGAAAAAGAAAGGGAACAGGGACCTTATAAGTCTGGAGAGGGTGATGGTAAAGAGCATGGGCTCTTGAGTAATACAAACATGTTTCAAGCCTGAGCTCTGCCCCTTAGATAAACAGCCAGGTGATCCTGATCAAATTATTTCTCTCAGTTTCGTATATAACGGTATTCCTAACAATCTCTACTTCAAAGAATTGCTATTAGGACTCAATAAAATAGTGAAAATAATTTAACAGTGTTTTAAATATAGTATAAACTAAATATAGACTGGCTATTCATTTTTATTTTGGTATATTCAGAATAAGCTTGATCCATTAAACTGGAAGGTAAAGGCAAGAGTGACTTCTAAACTTGTATGAAGCATCATATCATCTTTCTTACAATGGATGAACGTGAGTAAACACCTATCTAACCTCAAGAACATCCTGAAGTCTCAGGATACAAAAAAAAAAGCAAGTAGCTGGTGTAAAGCATACATAAAAGGGCTCCTAAGAGATGAAGCATCATGGTATCATGGTTTCATCACCCCCAACTGATCATCACCTTCACTAAGGCCACACAATCCAATTCAAGGTTCAGATTCTTGGCTTTATGTCTTTACTGGAATGGAATTTGAGCACTAAAAGCAAGAAAACTGCTCAAACTACTTTGACAAAAATAAATATTCCAGGTATCTAGCCACAACTTCTGGTTCAAGATGACTCTTTTAGGAATCTGAGAACTCAAGGTTTTGAATTTTTTTTAACATTTTTTTTTGGCCACTTTTATTGGTCTTTCATTTATTTATTTTCATCCATCTTCGATCTTTGGCCTGTCTGAGCCTTCCATTGCAGTGGCCTCTCCTGTGGCAGAGCACCAGCTCGGGGTGCATGTGCTCCAGAGCACCAGCTTGCGATTGGACACACCGGTCCAGCTGCTCTGCAGCACACGGGACCTCCGATGCCAGGGATCAAACTGGTGCCCCTTTCAGTACAAGGTGGACTCTTTACCCACTGGACCACCAGGGAAGTCCAAGGTTTTGAATTTTAATTAAAAATAAACTTTGCACTTTGGGGGAGGAGAATGACTTTGTTTTTCTTAAATAAGAAAACATACTTTAGACATATTTTTTTCTTAAAGCAGACCAAGGATGTGTGTGTTTTCTGGATGTACTTCATAAAGATTAACAGATTATTTACTGCCTACTAGCTCTGCTAGACATTGTGCTAGAAAAAAAAGAAATGAACAGACAGGTGTAGTTCCTTCTCTAACTGAGCTATTTTGTTAGCAGAGGAGACAGAGGAACATAAAACCACAGTTCAGTATAGTGCGGGCTGGGGTAAAGAAGTACAGAATGCTATGGTGGGCACTAAACCTTAAAGATTAACTACACCATGGAGACACTATTCAACTGGCATGGAACAGGTTTTACCTACCTTTCCACCAACATCCTGAAGAACTATGTTTTCAGGTTTTAGATCACGATGTATAATTTTGTTTTCATGCAAATATCGGATCCCAGATCCTAAATAAAGTTTAAAGTGTATTTTGAGGTAAAAAAAACACTGAATTAAAGTTCATCTCATATTTTACACAGATCTGCTCTGATGCTCAAGTTTATATGGACCATTATAGCTATATGATTAATGATTTTATAGACAGATTTTCTCCACAGAAAATCCAATAACATTAAATAAATACTGTATAATTATGCTCTCATATAAGTTATGGAAACTAATATTAAAAAGAAACGGAATAAACAACAGAGAAAATTCCTGTATTTTTCATTGGAGCCTTTCCTTCCAATTCACCCTCTTCAACCAGACTTTGGCCTCCAAAATCTAAGAAGAAGCAAAATCAAAATACATAGAGAAACATAATCTGGGCTTTTGACTTTTCTCCCATGGCCTATATCCTAGTTATTCTAGAAATTTTTCAGGAGTAATTCTGATTAAAAAGAGATTTCACCCTATGAGTACCTATGCCATGAGAAGCAATGTCACTGGTAAATAAAGTCTATGTTAATCAGGGAGGAAGGGAGAGTACAACTGAATAAGATCATTTCACACCATTTTTTTTCCAGCAACTAGAACGCCTACTAGTCAAATGGACAACACAAAAGCAAAAAAAACAAAATATCCTAGTTTTAACTTAGCATCAACAGTAATATTTAAATTTTTCTGATAATTTCTTAAAGATAAAAAAATTTCTTTTACTTAAAATTCTATACTTTGCACAGTACATCCACAATTCTAATTCCCAAGTAGTACATGAAATCTTTTACAGACCAAAGCATCATTAAATTATAATGGTATTTTCATATTGATTACATACCTATATCACTCAGTAAAGAAAGTATCTGGCTTTCTTTAAGTCCACAGCAATTTTCTGGTTTGTTGAGTAGCTAAAGGAAAAAAAAAAGTCTAAAAATGTACACTGCCAATATCACTGGGCAGTGATTCTGATACATTAATCATACTCTGAAAGAAGAAAGCAAGTCACAACTAAGAAAATATAAGTGGGCAAAAAAATACCAAAGCCATATAGAGGATAACTTCATGGCAAGGTTTATACAAGTAAAAATAAAGACAAAGGGCTTCCCTGGTGGTCCAGAGGGTAAAGAAACTGCCGTGCAGTACAAGGGGTGCTGGTTCGATCCCTGGCCTGGGAAGATCCCACATGCCATGGAACAGCTGGACCGATGTGTCTAACTACCAAGCCAGAGCTCTGGAGTGCACGTTCCTGGAGCCGGTGCTCTGCGACAACAGAGGCCACCATGATGGGAGGCCCACACGGGCCAAAGAATAAAGATGGATGAAAATAAATAAATGAAAGACCAGTAGAAGTGGCCAAAAAAAATAAAGAAAGGGAAAATATCTGGAATTTTAAAAGGCTGAAAAATATCACAGATAAATATATAAAAATAGTCATATGGGCTTCCCCAGCGGCTCAGTACTAAAGAACCTGCCTGCAATGCAGGAAATGCAGCAGGAGCCTCAGGTTTAATTACTGGATTGGGAAAATCCCCTAGAGAAGGAAATGGCAACCAATTACAGTATTCTTGCCTGGGAAATCCTATGGATAGCCTATGCAAAGGAGCTGGGCACGACTTAGCAACTAAACAACATCAACAAAGGTAGATTTAAAATGAGATGGCAAAGATTTGCAACAGAGAAATATAAACATTGATACTGTGGTCTAAAACCATCAATACAGTCCCATCCTGCAAACACCACCACCAACAACAAAATAAAAGCATGTTCTAAACCAGGAGTCAGCACACATTACCTGTAAAGGGCCAGAGGGTAAGTACCTTAGGCTCTGCGGGGCATGCAAGCGCTGTCATCATTACTCAACTCTGCTACTATTGTAAGAAAGCAGCCACAAAAACAGGTAACAGGCCACAGTTTACTGATTCTTACTCTACATTATTGTACTGACTGGGATTTAAACACAGCTAAAATTCATGATTTACTATCTCATTATCTCAAAACATCTATACTACCTTCCGAAGATCTCCTCCAGAACAATATTCCATTGCTAGAAGAGGCACATCATTAATCAAAAAATTCAATTCCTCAGGAACGTCACAGGCCTTTACAACATTGGCGTGGTTCAACCTAACAAGGGGAAGACATTATAATAAAAAGTTTGTTTACAATGAAAAGGGACTGAGTTTGAAATGGCAGCTAATTGGAGGTCAGTGAGGGGGAAGAAAAGCTGACTTTATAATATTTTAACTTTTCGTTTGTGTAATTAAAAATTGATACTTGTTAGAAAGCTTTTGTGTACAAATGCATGCTTTTCAACAAATACTGAATCACATTACATACTGTTTCCTAACATCTTTTTTTTTTTTTTAGGTGGGGGCGGGCCACTTCTATTGATCTTTCATTTATTCAGTTTCATCCATCTTTGTTCTTTGGCCTGTGTGGGCCTCCCATTGCAGTGGCCTCTGTTGTCGCAGAGCACCGGTTCTGGGCGCATGCACTCCAGAACTCCGGCTTGGTAATTGGACACATTGGTGCAGCTGCTCCGCGGCACGTGGGATCTTCCCAGGCCAGGGATTGAACCGCGCCCCTTGCACTGCAAGGCAGTGTCCTTACCTACTGGACCACCAAGGAAACCCCCTAACATCTTTTAACTTGGTTATATCATCCCACCATCATCATCACACAGTGGTCTCAAAACTGGTGTAGATTCCCAGGGCCTAAGAACCTAAAGAAAGAGAATCTCCATGTGTAGGGCCTGAGGATTTATACTGTTAAGAAACTTTAGTGATTCTAACAGCCAAGTTTGAGAACCATTAAAGTGCACTGAGAACACTGAAGTCATAAAGTGCTTATTTCAAAACCAGACTCTACTACCTATCAATTGTATGACTCTGTAAGCTTCAACTTCTCCTTTAGAAAACAGAGATAATGCCTCAACACAGGGTTGCTGTGACAAGTAGAAGACTTATTTGTAAGCCCTTATTAGCATACTACCTAGAAAGCAGCCACAAAAACAGGTAACAGGCCACAGTTTACTGATTCTTACTCTACATTATTGTACTGACTGGGATTTAAACACAGCTAAAATTCATGATTTACTATCTCATTATCTCAAAACATCTATACTACCTTCCGAAGATCTCCTCCAGAACAATATTCCATTGCTAGAAGAGGCACATCATTAATCAAAAAATTCAATTCCTCAGGAACGTCACAGGCCTTTACAACATTGGCGTGGTTCAACCTAACAAGGGGAAGACATTATAATAAAAAGTTTGTTTACAATGAAAAGGGACTGAGTTTGAAATGGCAGCTAATTGGAGGTCAGTGAGGGGGAAGAAAAGCTGACTTTATAATATTTTAACTTTTCGTTTGTGTAATTAAAAATTGATACTTGTTAGAAAGCTTTTGTGTACAAATGCATGCTTTTCAACAAATACTGAATCACATTACATACTGTTTCCTAACATCTTTTTTTTTTTTTTAGGTGGGGCGGGCCACTTCTATTGATCTTTCATTTATTCAGTTTCATCCATCTTTGTTCTTTGGCCTGTGTGGGCCTCCCATTGCAGTGGCCTCTGTTGTCGCAGAGCACCGGTTCTGGGCGCATGCACTCCAGAACTCCGGCTTGGTAATTGGACACATTGGTGCAGCTGCTCCGCGGCACGTGGGATCTTCCCAGGCCAGGGATTGAACCGCGCCCCTTGCACTGCAAGGCAGTGTCCTTACCTACTGGACCACCAAGGAAACCCCCTAACATCTTTTAACTTGGTTATATCATCCCACCATCATCATCACACAGTGGTCTCAAAACTGGTGTAGATTCCCAGGGCCTAAGAACCTAAAGAAAGAGAATCTCCATGTGTAGGGCCTGAGGATTTATACTGTTAAGAAACTTTAGTGATTCTAACAGCCAAGTTTGAGAACCATTAAAGTGCACTGAGAACACTGAAGTCATAAAGTGCTTATTTCAAAACCAGACTCTACTACCTATCAATTGTATGACTCTGTAAGCTTCAACTTCTCCTTTAGAAAACAGAGATAATGCCTCAACACAGGGTTGCTGTGACAAGTAGAAGACTTATTTGTAAGCCCTTATTAGCATACTACCTGTGATGGTTTTAAAACATATCCACTTCTCCCTTTGAGAACTTAATTCTCTTTCCCTGGAGCAGAGGCTGTGTTTAGTGACTAATTTCTAACAAATAGAAATTATTTGGAAAGGATACAGAATGACTTCTGAGAGAAGATCATAAAAACATGTCAGTTTTCAGCTTGCTGTCTCTCTCTCAGATCACTGTATTTGGGGAAAGTCAGCTGCCATGTTATGAAGACATTCAAACTTCCCTATGGAGAGACCCATATGGTGCAGAACTGATACCTCTAGCCAACACCTACAAAATAAGCTTTGAAGTGGACATTCCAGCCCCACTCAAGCCTTTGGATGACTGCAGCTCCAGTCAATATTTTGAGATGTTTCACGCGGGATCTCGAGTCAAAACCATCTGGCTAAGTCACTCCCAAATTCCTAAACCACAGAAAGTGTGAGATACCAAGCCTTTGCTGTTTTAAGCCACTGAACTTGAGGATACTTTTTTACAAAGCAATAGGTAACACTGTTTAACAAAAATAGGTCAGAGTAAAAAAAAAAAAATAAGAGTACTGATTGCTATTTAACTATAAAGTGTAACAGAGGAGCATTGCCCAAAATCCAAAAGAAACATATTCTGCCCTCAGAAAGCTGCCTCTGATAATACCTAGCTGACTTTATTTTTTTGAAGCAGAGAAAGGTTTATTGCAGGGCCATGCAAGAAAATGCTGGCTCAAGCTCTAAAAGACTGTAAGTTCCCCAAAAGCTTTTTGGTTTTTTTAAATATTATACTATCATTACCTCAATGACTTTTTAAACTAAACATAAGCATGATAAGATGTTATTACGTGAAACAGAAAACATACCTAATGAGAAAGAGAAAAAGATGTTCCCCAAAAGATCCTAAGAAGAATGGATTCTTAGCCTCCTTCCCTATCATGACATCTGGCTGGGCTGAAAAAGTGGGAAACTTAAGTCATCAAGTACACTTACTTCTTCATGATCTGGATTTCATGGCACCACCGTTCTCTGTTTTTGGTACTTAGCTCTAAGCGACAAGACTTAATTGCTATTTTGAGATCAAGTTCCTGTCAAAGTAGAAAATCAACACATGATTATAAATTAGGTTCTTATCCACATTTGCTTGCTATCAAATAAATGCCAACCTGAGGAAATAAAACTCTTTAGTTTTACTAATTAAACATATTTATCCACAGTTCTTTTGAGCCAATGCTTTTGCCACATAAGCCATGAGACTATTAAACTAATGCTTTAAAATTGACCTTCAAACACACCAAAGTGCACAAGCACAGTTACTAAGGCTGATCTTACAATAGATCTCTTCAGAACATCATCTCATATATGGTGCTAGAATATAAGACCCTGTCTCCCCAACAACCCCTTTCTGAATTTAGTCAAGACAGTGAAAATGAGCCCAAGTTCCAGCATAATTAGAATGAACAGAATAATTCAGGACTCCCTGGCTCAAGAGCAAGAAAAAAATTAAAGATGACTATCAAAGACGGGATCTCGAGTCAAAACCATCGGGAACTTAAAAAAGTGTGAGATACCAAGCCTTTGCTGTTTTAAGCCACTGAACTTGAGGATACTTTTTTACAAAGCAATAGGTAACACTGTTTAACAAAAATAGGTCAGAGTAAAAAAAAAAAAATAAGAGTACTGATTGCTATTTAACTATAAAGTGTAACAGAGGAGCATTGCCCAAAATCCAAAAGAAACATATTCTGCCCTCAGAAAGCTGCCTCTGATAATACCTAGCTGACTTTATTTTTTTGAAGCAGAGAAAGGTTTATTGCAGGGCCATGCAAGAAAATGCTGGCTCAAGCTCTAAAAGACTGTAAGTTCCCCAAAAGCTTTTTGGTTTTTTTAAATATTATACTATCATTACCTCAATGACTTTTTAAACTAAACATAAGCATGATAAGATGTTATTACGTGAAACAGAAAACATACCTAATGAGAAAGAGAAAAAGATGTTCCCCAAAAGATCCTAAGAAGAATGGATTCTTAGCCTCCTTCCCTATCATGACATCTGGCTGGGCTGAAAAAGTGGGGAAACTTAAGTCATCAAGTACACTTACTTCTTCATGATCTGGATTTCATGGCACCACCGTTCTCTGTTTTTGGTACTTAGCTCTAAGCGACAAGACTTAATTGCTATTTTGAGATCAAGTTCCTGTCAAAGTAGAAAATCAACACATGATTATAAATTAGGTTCTTATCCACATTTGCTTGCTATCAAATAAATGCCAACCTGAGGAAATAAAACTCTTTAGTTTTACTAATTAAACATATTTATCCACAGTTCTTTTGAGCCAATGCTTTTGCCACATAAGCCATGAGACTATTAAACTAATGCTTTAAAATTGACCTTCAAACACACCAAAGTGCACAAGCACAGTTACTAAGGCTGATCTTACAATAGATCTCTTCAGAACATCATCTCATATATGGTGCTAGAATATAAGACCCTGTCTCCCCAACAACCCCTTTCTGAATTTAGTCAAGACAGTGAAAATGAGCCCAAGTTCCAGCATAATTAGAATGAACAGAATAATTCAGGACTCCCTGGCTCAAGAGCAAGAAACAATTTTAATATGACCAAACCTAACAAAAAAAAAAAAAAACCTCAAAAATTGCTTCCCTAATTTTTGCATTTCAAATGACATTAAGAGATTCCTAACAAAGGTTATATATTTCCATGTCTCTAAAATGAACCTAACAGCTCTTGTCTCCATGACTAGTAATTCAGTCAATTCTAAATGAAATTAAACCCAGTCTCATGCACTTTACAGGAAGTAGCCAGACCTCATCACATTCTGGCAACAGTAATAACGCAGCCCGGGAATAGGAAACAAGACAAAACTTGTATAGGATGGTCTGAAATGGGGGACAGTAAGAGATAAGATAGCTGATGTACAGACAGAGTAAGGAAGTAGGAGACCACACAATCCAACCTAACCAGTGTCCTCCCTCCCTTCAAACTTTCTTTTAATATGAGTAGGTACTTAGTTGCTGCTAGGTCCCATGTACGCTGTTACCACCATGGAGTCAATCTGGTATAACCACAAACAACATTTGGTCCTAAATTTTCATATAAATAAGGCAGGAAGCTATTTCAGAAAGATCCCATCCTATAGTATCCTTCAACTTCTCAGTTTATATTTCAGCTACTCTACCTTCTCACAAAGAACATTCTGCGGAAAGTCTATACGTGTCCAACAAAACAGAAAAAGAAGAATTCTGTTTAAAAAAAAAAAAAAAGAAGGTAATATTTAAGAAATGCATGGTAGTGATGGCCACACAAAACATGAAAATACTAAGCTAAATTAGTTTCTATTAGTTTCTTTACTATAGGACTTCAGAGTTTTTAATATGCTAATGTGAGTTATGACTCTCCAAATGAAGAAATACTATGAGCCACTGTATCCTTTTATCAAAGCATTTTATAAGATTAGTTTTTCCAAACACATTTTGAGAAGAGTCACTCTATATCCTAGGAAGAGTTCTTTGGCTATTTTGCCATGCTTCAACATCACTTTACAAATACGTTCATTACATAGGTTACCACATTGTCCTTAAAGTGGCATGTCTAGTTGCCTCACTACAGCTGAAATTTATTTGAGGGCAGAAAACACTGCTTTTTTTGATCCTGATACCATCAGCAGTCAGCACAATAATCAACTAAATAAACCAACTCACATCTTTTTCTCTTCCTTGTGATTTAAGAGGTGTAGATGAAATATTGAGATGTGGCTTCCACCAAAACACAAGGATCTTGAAAGCTGTGAACTCAAAGCTCTAATGACACTGTTTCAAGTCTTAGAACAGAGTATTTCTCTTCTCACTACAGACATGGTGGTCAAAAGTCCTAGCTCTGAGGAAGGGCCACTGTGAATATCTGGAAAGTTCCTGAGACATTTCTACGATTCTAGAAGAAGCTAAGTCTCTTGCATTTAAACAGTGATGAATTCCATAAACACAGAAGTAGAATGGTGGTTGCCAGAGGATTCAGAGGAAGAGAAAATCAGGGAGGAGTTATTGTTAAAGGGGTACTATATATACTATATATTATAAAGGGTATAGTTTCAATTTGGGAAGATGAAAAAGTTCTGGAAATAGATGGTAATGGTTGTCGCACAACAACGTAAACCTACAATGTCAATGAACTGTACACTTTAAAATGGTTAACTTTTATGTTATATCACCTTTATCACAATTAAAAAAAAACTGATATATTCATTCATTCCCAGCCAGGGACCAAGCAAAGCAGTCACATAAGCATGCCAGCATGCAAACTTCTTTTTCTTATGACCATACTGATAGACAGGTCCAGATCAGGTCATGGGTAACATTCTTCTGGAAATACTTGGCTCCCTCTCTTTACTCTGTGAGTGCTTTGTGTCTGATGGTGAAAATTATTAAATTTACTACCTGTCTGGACATTAAAGTACTTAATGCCTAGTCCTTCACCTTCCTTTCTCCCTCTCTCCATGATTCTCTCCTATGCTCCAATCTAGAAACCTGCTTCACAAAACTTCCTGTTACATCAGTGACACTGGTCACTGTAACTGCCACACAAACAAGCCTATTCCTCCCAGGCAGACTCCCGTCTATTCTCCCTCCCTCCCTATGTTCTGGGCTCTCTACTCATTCATATTTCTTAGGACAGCATATCATGATTTCCTCTCTTGAAACCACGTAGTTCATAGGCCAGTACATTTTAGTAACAGGTTAACTGTTCATCTTGTCCCAAATGTTTTTCCACACAGATTTGCATTTTACAAAAAAATCTTTGCGAACACCACTTTTATCCTGACATTTCCTTTT
This sequence comes from Tragulus kanchil, assembly GCA_022376925.1. Lineage (NCBI taxonomy): Eukaryota > Metazoa > Chordata > Mammalia > Artiodactyla > Tragulidae > Tragulus > Tragulus kanchil. The sequence goes on along the minus strand of JAIOJX010000005.1, from coordinate 142,661,409 downwards.
TGAACATCAATTGATGATCATGAAGATGGTGACAGGAGCAACAACACAGCAGCAGCAGGAACTAACACATGAGGGCTTACCAGGAGCAAGGCACTCTGCTTGACTTTATATATATTATTATCTTATTTAACTCTCAAACAGACACATGATGTGTATATGTCACTATAACCACTTTACATATGATCAAACAAAAGCTAGACGGCAGGGAATATTAATCCAGGGTCTATAAACCTAATGGGTCTATGAATGTCCGTCAAGAGAGCATGGGCCCCTTCAAATGGCAATGCATAAGGCTGTACGAGTGTACATCTGTGCGTTTGTCTGGGGAAAAGGTTCATAACTTTTATTGGTATAGGAAAAGACTGGCTCAAACATGATTGTTAGCTGCCACTACAATGCTTAAATATTTTCAGTTAAATCAAAACACAACTCCCAAGTCTAATGTTAACCATCTTCCACCTGCTAGGGCACCTCGCCTTCAGTCTAGCTCCTCCCCTTGTGAACCCATGATCATTTCACCAGCTGGTCCTCATGGGGTTCTCTACCTAGAATGCACCCCCAATTCCAAAGCCTACTCGATGCATCCAAAAGTTTATCCCACCGTGACACCCGCCTTGTCTACTCCTGGGTCTACAGGCATCACCTGGCCTCCAAGCGCACACACAAAACACACACAAGCAGCCCCATCTTCTTTCCCACTTGGGCTCACAATACACACTTCAGTGTGCGTGTATCTCACACGCCCTGACTCTGCATTCAGGGAACACGTACGCAGCGTCACACTCGGTGAACACTGCCACATCTTGACAATCATAATAAAAGTTCTCCGAAGAGTGCTCTCTCTCAAATTGGCCAGGACCTCGGATAAAACCTCGGACTCAACTGGCGGGCTCACAAATACAATCTGTCCTCTCTCTCTCTCTCACACACACCCCCCGTTCTCTCACTGGCTCACCACACACAGACACACACACCCCTCTCTCGCGCACTGGCCCACAACACAGACACACACACCTCTCCCTCACTAGCCCACAACACTGCCCAGGTCTCACCGACAACCTCTCCCGTCCTGACAGCCACTGTGTTCCTCAGGTGCCGCGACAAACAGCCACCGCCGCTCCCTCCCGCGCCCCGCCTCACCCGATGTTGGTACAGGCAGACGTTCCCGAAGCCGCCGGTGCCCAGCCGCTCCCGCATCTCCCAGGGCCCGCCCGCGCCCGGCCGCAGCCCCGGGGGCCGCTCCATGGGGCGGGAGGGCGAGCGGCCTGAGGCTCCGCCGCTATTTCGAGGCCGGTTCCGGGCCGCCGAGGCTCGCGCGTCTTTCCTCTCGCGAGAGGCAAGCGTCACTTCCGGTAACTGCCTCAGCGGAAAGCCCGCCCCGGGGACTTCTCTTTGGGTCGGCGGGAGGATCCGGGGCAGAGAAAGTGGGTACTATCAAACCGCTCCAATTTCCCTGAGAATGTTCGTAGCTGAGAAAAGCCACCAGTGTTTTATACTCTTCAAAAATATAAGATCTCTGCACACCTTTCATTCCCAATCACACATGATCATTTTTAAAAAACCAAAGTCTAATGTTAACCATCTTCCACCTGCTAGGGCACCTCGCCTTCAGTCTAGCTCCTCCCCTTGTGAACCCATGATCATTTCACCAGCTGGTCCTCATGGGGTTCTCTACCTAGAATGCACCCCCAATTCCAAAGCCTACTCGATGCATCCAAAAGTTTATCCCACCGTGACACCCGCCTTGTCTACTCCTGGGTCTACAGGCATCACCTGGCCTCCAAGCGCACACACAAAACACACACAAGCAGCCCCATCTTCTTTCCCACTTGGGCTCACAATACACACTTCAGTGTGCGTGTATCTCACACGCCCTGACTCTGCATTCAGGGAACACGTACGCAGCGTCACACTCGGTGAACACTGCCACATCTTGACAATCATAATAAAAGTTCTCCGAAGAGTGCTCTCTCTCAAATTGGCCAGGACCTCGGATAAAACCTCGGACTCAACTGGCGGGCTCACAAATACAATCTGTCCTCTCTCTCTCTCTCACACACACCCCCCGTTCTCTCACTGGCTCACCACACACAGACACACACACCCCTCTCTCGCGCACTGGCCCACAACACAGACACACACACCTCTCCCTCACTAGCCCACAACACTGCCCAGGTCTCACCGACAACCTCTCCCGTCCTGACAGCCACTGTGTTCCTCAGGTGCCGCGACAAACAGCCACCGCCGCTCCCTCCCGCGCCCCGCCTCACCCGATGTTGGTACAGGCAGACGTTCCCGAAGCCGCCGGTGCCCAGCCGCTCCCGCATCTCCCAGGGCCCGCCCGCGCCCGGCCGCAGCCCCGGGGGCCGCTCCATGGGGCGGGAGGGCGAGCGGCCTGAGGCTCCGCCGCTATTTCGAGGCCGGTTCCGGGCCGCCGAGGCTCGCGCGTCTTTCCTCTCGCGAGAGGCAAGCGTCACTTCCGGTAACTGCCTCAGCGGAAAGCCCGCCCCGGGGACTTCTCTTTGGGTCGGCGGGAGGATCCGGGGCAGAGAAAGTGGGTACTATCAAACCGCTCCAATTTCCCTGAGAATGTTCGTAGCTGAGAAAAGCCACCAGTGTTTTTATACTCTTCAAAAATATAAGATCTCTGCACACCTTTCATTCCCTTAAAATCACTTTCCAAACCAGTCTTCCCCTTATTCGTCTTTTCTAAACTTAAAGTCGTCTCCACCCGTCTCTTTAATCATTAAGTCGTGTCAAACTTTTTTGTGACCCAGTGGACCGTATCCCGCCAGGCTCCTCTGCCCATAGAATTTTCCAGGCAAGAATAATGGAGTGGGATGCCATCTTCTCCAGGGGATCTTCCCATCCCAGAGATGGAACCCACATCTCCTGTCTCCTGTATTGGCAGGCGGATTCTTTACCACTGCGCCACCCGGGAAGCCCACCCGTCTTACGCTTCACCTTTCTTTAGACCTTTCCTCCAGCCCACCACCTGCTGAGCTGGCATTGGCAAAGGCCACCAAGGATTTAAACACTGCGAAATCCGAAGAACTAGAAAGAATTCGGTGCTAACTGGCCCACTGATGCATTAGGGGTCATAGCTCACTTTTTTCTTCTTAAATGACTTCATATACACCTGTTCTAGGATCTCCGCTATAACCCCAAACAACTCAAGAACGTGCTCTGTTCCAGAGTAAAGAATGCTCCACCTGATTTCGAGAGATTTCCTCTAAACGCTTCACGGTGCTTGCTGTCAGGTATACCTCCAGTTGTGGGTTTGCCATTGCGGGATTGTTTCCAACAGAGGCATGACTGCAGAGGCAACAGGAAGTGCGTCCTAGTGGCGGATTGCTTTGGAATAGGGGAGCCAGCTTCCTTACTTAGTTGGTTGTAGGCTTCACGGAAGTTGAGGATCTCATCAATCACTCCAAGGTATAACAATCAGCATGGAATCAAATTCTCTAAAGAAGTGTTGTCAGTTACTTTATGCCTGGTCATTTGATCCTCCTTTGAGATTATGTGCACTTGGACCATCATTTCTGCAGCCTGATCTGTGAACTTAGAATTCCAGCTAACATTCTCTGACATGATTCTGGCTTTACAGACTTTCCACGTGGAGGCTTCTAAAGGTGAATACAGTATGTGTGCCACAGCAGCGCTGCTGGCTGCTTTGAAGGCATTGAATGGGCATTGTTACAGTAAATGTCTGTTATCACAAGAATCCCTGAATATTGCACCCAGAATGTTGAACACGGTATGATACAAACCACATCGTGTTGTAGTTCATCAGTAACCTTTGTGCGGTATTCCAAGATTCTGATTTCCCATATATGCTTGCTAGCCATGGAGTTGGAGCATCAGACTTGAAGGTGACACATAATACCTCCAAAAACATGTCCCTGAGAGCTGGGCAGACTGCACATATTGTGGCAGACTGTTTAAACAGAATAAAGTCCCCATATGCTAGGTGTACATCTAGCTCGGATCCCAAGATGGAACCCACATCTCCTGTCTCCTGTATTGGCAGGCGGATTCTTTACCACTGCGCCACCCGGGAAGCCCACCCGTCTTACGCTTCACCTTTCTTTAGACCTTTCCTCCAGCCCACCACCTGCTGAGCTGGCATTGGCAAAGGCCACCAAGGATTTAAACACTGCGAAATCCGAAGAACTAGAAAGAATTCGGTGCTAACTGGCCCACTGATGCATTAGGGGTCATAGCTCACTTTTTTCTTCTTAAATGACTTCATATACACCTGTTCTAGGATCTCCGCTATAACCCCAAACAACTCAAGAACGTGCTCTGTTCCAGAGTAAAGAATGCTCCACCTGATTTCGAGAGATTTCCTCTAAACGCTTCACGGTGCTTGCTGTCAGGTATACCTCCAGTTGTGGGTTTGCCATTGCGGGGATTGTTTCCAACAGAGGCATGACTGCAGAGGCAACAGGAAGTGCGTCCTAGTGGCGGATTGCTTTGGAATAGGGGAGCCAGCTTCCTTACTTAGTTGGTTGTAGGCTTCACGGAAGTTGAGGATCTCATCAATCACTCCAAGGTATAACAATCAGCATGGAATCAAATTCTCTAAAGAAGTGTTGTCAGTTACTTTATGCCTGGTCATTTGATCCTCCTTTGAGATTATGTGCACTTGGACCATCATTTCTGCAGCCTGATCTGTGAACTTAGAATTCCAGCTAACATTCTCTGACATGATTCTGGCTTTACAGACTTTCCACGTGGAGGCTTCTAAAGGTGAATACAGTATGTGTGCCACAGCAGCGCTGCTGGCTGCTTTGAAGGCATTGAATGGGCATTGTTACAGTAAATGTCTGTTATCACAAGAATCCCTGAATATTGCACCCAGAATGTTGAACACGGTATGATACAAACCACATCGTGTTGTAGTTCATCAGTAACCTTTGTGCGGTATTCCAAGATTCTGATTTCCCATATATGCTTGCTAGCCATGGAGTTGGAGCATCAGACTTGAAGGTGACACATAATACCTCCAAAAACATGTCCCTGAGAGCTGGGCAGACTGCACATATTGTGGCAGACTGTTTAAACAGAATAAAGTCCCCATATGCTAGGTGTACATCTAGCTCTGGAGTGTATCTGATTTCCACGGGTAAGGCCAAAATCTCCTAATTCTTACTTGGAAGAGCTATGAAGAGATGCTGAGGACTTGAAGACCCTAAAGTAACCATCTTTGCAGGAAGTGGGTTGTTTCCCATAGTTTGGTTTTTGAGGATTTTCTGAATTACAAAAAAAAAAAATCCTGGCTGGTTACCTTCAGGCTCCATCATCTTGAAGCTTGCAAACTTGTTTTTCTTCATGTGTAAAACTAAGGTAGTCGTACCTACCTCATGGTTATTTTACGAGAATTAAAGTAACATAGTGTCTGGGCTATAAGTGCCCAGTGTGTAAGAGCAATTATTTTTCTTTTGGCTTCCAAGAAAAGGCATTCTCTTGTGATTACTCTCTCTCTCTGCTCTTTCTCCATGTACTTACTGGATCACTTGATTTCCAAGCACTCCTTAAATATTGCTATTTCTCAGTCTTCTTCAGCTTATAACTGTATTCACCCTATTTTCATCCCTTCTCCTAACTTCACTTGTGGCCTATACCCTGGTGAGGCCCCAAACCCTATCAGAAATCCAGAGCTCCATGAATTTGTAACTACCAGATAGCAACTAAAACTCAGTTCTCAGTGAAGAACTCTTTTTTTTTTTTTTTTAATTTTTGGCCTCTTTTATTGGTTTTTTATTTGTTTTCGTCCATCTTTATTCTTTGGCCTGTGTGGGCCTCCCATCACAGCGCCTCTTTCGTAGAGCACCAGCTCTGGGCACATGCCCTCCAGAGTGCTGGCTCATAATTGGACACACTGGTCCAGCTGCTCATGGCATGTGGGATCTTCCCGGAGGGTCAGTAAATGTCTGTTATCACAAGAATCCCTGAATATTGCACCCAGAATGTTGAACACGGTATGATACAAACCACATCGTGTTGTAGTTCATCAGTAACCTTTGTGCGGTATTCCAAGATTCTGATTTCCCATATATGCTTGCTAGCCATGGAGTTGGAGCATCAGACTTGAAGGTGACACATAATACCTCCAAAAACATGTCCCTGAGAGCTGGGCAGACTGCACATATTGTGGCAGACTGTTTAAACAGAATAAAGTCCCCATATGCTAGGTGTACATCTAGCTCTGGAGTGTATCTGATTTCCACGGGTAAGGCCAAAATCTCCTAATTCTTACTTGGAAGAGCTATGAAGAGATGCTGAGGACTTGAAGACCCTAAAGTAACCATCTTTGCAGGAAGTGGGTTGTTTCCCATAGTTTGGTTTTTGAGGATTTTCTGAATTACAAAAAAAAAAAATCCTGGCTGGTTACCTTCAGGCTCCATCATCTTGAAGCTTGCAAACTTGTTTTTCTTCATGTGTAAAACTAAGGTAGTCGTACCTACCTCATGGTTATTTTACGAGAATTAAAGTAACATAGTGTCTGGGCTATAAGTGCCCAGTGTGTAAGAGCAATTATTTTTCTTTTGGCTTCCAAGAAAAGGCATTCTCTTGTGATTACTCTCTCTCTCTGCTCTTTCTCCATGTACTTACTGGATCACTTGATTTCCAAGCACTCCTTAAATATTGCTATTTCTCAGTCTTCTTCAGCTTATAACTGTATTCACCCTATTTTCATCCCTTCTCCTAACTTCACTTGTGGCCTATACCCTGGTGAGGCCCCAAACCCTATCAGAAATCCAGAGCTCCATGAATTTGTAACTACCAGATAGCAACTAAAACTCAGTTCTCAGTGAAGAACTCTTTTTTTTTTTTTTTTAATTTTTGGCCTCTTTTATTGGTTTTTTATTTGTTTTCGTCCATCTTTATTCTTTGGCCTGTGTGGGCCTCCCATCACAGCGGCCTCTTTCGTTGTAGAGCACCAACTCTGGGCACATGTGCTCCAGAGTGCTGGCTCATAATTGGACACACTGGTCCAGCTGCTCCATGGCATGTGGGATCTTCCCGGGCCAGGGGTCAAACCCTTGCACTGGAAGGCGGACTCTTTACCCACTGGATCACCAGGGAAGCCCAAACTCATCTTTTTAAAAATCTTGCCCTTCTCTTCCCAAATAGACTGTAACTTCTGGGACAACAGGGATCATACTGGGACATGGTTATATTCCTGAAGTCTAGAAAAATGTCTAGAGTTAAATATTTGCCTAAGGACCAAATAAGCTCTTTTATATCAGTAAGATGAATGCTATAAGAGAAAATGGCAATGGCTTTGAGTCCCTTCTCCATCCTGGGCTACTCAGAAAGAAGCCACTTGTGAGATCCTGGGATAACAGCTGGGCCAAAAGCCCTGGCCCCTCCTACTGTATACACACACACTACTTCATTTCAATAGTTACAGGTAACATGGACAGAAAAGATACTTCCCAACCATGAAAAGGCATTCAGATTTTATGAGTTATATTTTTGAAAATGTTGACAAACATAAGCTGTACTTGGAGTTGGATGACAGATATGCTTTTAACATAAGATCTTCATCCTAAAATGTGACTTTTTCCAAAAAATATTCAATCTTAAGCCTCTTGCTACAGGCAGGTTCCATGGGAATACACAAAAAAGAGGCAGTGAAACAGTCCCCATGGGAGACCGTTGTTTCTTAAAAAACATGCTGCTATTACATCCTATAAAGTTCATAAAGTGTTTTTCCCCAGTTGCTCAGTCATCCATAGTGAAGTCAAAGGGCTCAAAGTCTTTCCGGAAGCGGCGAGCCAAGGTCTCCTCCTCTTCCTTACTGATCTGACACTGTCTCCAGTCAGATTTGTTAGGAATATTAAGGATAGCTTCACTGGCCAGGACCTCCCTGCAGAAAGAGCACAAAGAAGTCTAAAGGGACAGTATCAGTTAGAAACCTTCACTTCCTCTCCAGCCAGAGCATTCTGCTCTGGATCACCCAAAGAAGATATGCAAATTCGTCTGACTTTGCTCATAACATTTTCTCTGCCCTGAGGGCTATCTCTGCCATCTTATTTATCAAAATCACGTCTGTTTTAAATGACTAGCTCAGGTCTTAGCTCTTCTCTAACCCCTCAAATCCCATTTACTCCTCTGAACACCCTAGAACTACATGACTGGTACCTAGTGAAGCAATGTGGCATAGTAGAAAGTGGGCAGGCCCTGAAATCAGAAAGATCAGAGACTGATCCCATTCCTAGCTCTGCCAGTTGCTGTCTAAGAACAGATTACTTCATCTCTGGGTAGTAAGCTCCTCGCCTATGACATGCAAGATAAGGGTTTTCTGATATATGGAGATAACACCACAAAGCACCAAACTAGCTATAATTACATCCTGCCTCAAACTCTAGTTTTGTCATCTCAGACCATTCATGCGCTGAGAGCATGGTGTAAAGCCAGGCACCTAGTATCACACCCCACTCTGACCTTCTACCTCTCTAGTGCCCTCAAGCCTATATAAGCACAACAGCACAAGGTCAATGTCGACAAAACCACAACATACCCAAACTACCTTCTAAATGCCACTGTTTCCTATTTTTACTTATTTTGATATATAAGAAATAACCCTATTTGTGCATCTGTTTGGTTCATTTTCTACTTTGAAGACACAGTAAATAGAAATGTTGAAAACATTAAATCACATAAATCTACAAGTCAAGGAACCTAAGCTCAAGTTGTCATTCTCTGGGAAGACTATAAGCCTACTTCTTCATCTATAAAATGAAAAAGAAATTTTACATTTAATCTAAAATCATTAGGCAGTGAAACAGTCCCCATGGGAGACCGTTGTTTCTTAAAAAACATGCTGCTATTACATCCTATAAAGTTCATAAAGTGTTTTTCCCCAGTTGCTCAGTCATCCATAGTGAAGTCAAAGGGCTCAAAGTCTTTCCGGAAGCGGCGAGCCAAGGTCTCCTCCTCTTCCTTACTGATCTGACACTGTCTCCAGTCAGATTTGTTAGGAATATTAAGGATAGCTTCACTGGCCAGGACCTCCCTGCAGAAAGAGCACAAAGAAGTCTAAAGGGACAGTATCAGTTAGAAACCTTCACTTCTCTCCAGCCAGAGCATTCTGCTCTGGATCACCCAAAGAAGATATGCAAATTCGTCTGACTTTGCTCATAACATTTTCTCTGCCCTGAGGGCTATCTCTGCCATCTTATTTATCAAAATCACGTCTGTTTTAAATGACTAGCTCAGGTCTTAGCTCTTCTCTAACCCCTCAAATCCCATTTACTCCTCTGAACACCCTAGAACTACATGACTGGTACCTAGTGAAGCAATGTGGCATAGTAGAAAGTGGGCAGGCCCTGAAATCAGAAAGATCAGAGACTGATCCCATTCCTAGCTCTGCCAGTTGCTGTCTAAGAACAGATTACTTCATCTCTGGGTAGTAAGCTCCTCGCCTATGACATGCAAGATAAGGGTTTTCTGATATATGGAGATAACACCACAAAGCACCAAACTAGCTATAATTACATCCTGCCTCAAACTCTAGTTTTGTCATCTCAGACCATTCATGCGCTGAGAGCATGGTGTAAAGCCAGGCACCTAGTATCACACCCCACTCTGACCTTCTACCTCTCTAGTGCCCTCAAGCCTATATAAGCACAACAGCACAAGGTCAATGTCGACAAAACCACAACATACGCAAGCTACCTTCTAAATGCCACTGTTTCCTATTTTTACTTATTTTGATATATAAGAAATAACCCTATTTGTGCATCTGTTTGGTTCATTTTCTACTTTGAAGACACAGTAAATAGAAATGTTGAAAACATTAAATCACATAAATCTACAAGTCAAGGAACCTAAGCTCAAGTTGTCATTCTCTGGGAAGACTATAAGCCTACTTCTTCATCTATAAAATGAAAAAAGAACCACACTTCTTGTACAGCAGGAAAAAAAAAAAAAGATGTCTTTTCAAGAATTCTGTTAACAATAAGATGCTATGTAACTGTAAGTAACTATTTTGAAAAATACTCAATGCTGAAAATACAACCAACTATCAAGAGCACCAAATCATTCCGAGAGTCTCTCCTGTGTAAGCTGATGTGCCTGTGTCGCCAGTGTCTACAGCTTGTCTGTTGTTGCATCAACAACCTAATGTCAGATGCTTGACACTCCTAACACATTTGTTCCCACTTATTTTTTTTGCAAATGCAGACAGCTACATTTACTGGACTTATCCAATGGTGACAGTCTCTTAGACGCTTCCCAAATTGGTCCAAAAAGGGTTCAAGACTGACTTAAAGATCAGTTCTAATTAAGGAAAAAAACCGGTGCTTCCCCTGGTGGTCCAGTGGGTAAGGACACCGCCTTGCAGGGCAAGGGGCGCCTTGCAGGGCAGGGTTCCATCCCTGGCCTGGGAAGATCCCACGTGCCGCGGAGCGGCTGCACCGATGTGTCCAATCACCGAGCCGGAGCTCTGGAGCGCATGCGCCCAGAGCCGACGCTCTGCAACGACAGCTGCCGCCGCGATGGGAGGCACACAGGAGCCAAAGAACAAAGATGGATGAAAATAGAGAAATGAAAGACCAATAGAAGTGGCCCGCCTGCTCCCCTACCTCCTTAACCCGACCCCCGCCCAAAATAAATAAATAAATAAATCTTTAAAAAGAAAAAAAAAAAACACTGTAAATCACAAACATCAACACCGGATAGTCTGTCCTACGTATTTTTCAACTACCTTCCATAATCTCTTCTTGCCAGCAAATTCCTACCTTCAGTCTCTGCCTAATTCATACCACTTGCTGGACAGTTTTGCAGTCATTTTCTCCACAATACGAGGAGCACAAAGGAAGCCTCTTCCAGATCTTTAGGATGCTACAGAGTGGTAAGTTAAGACCTCACATTTCGGGGTCCAGCAGGTCAGGAGACTGTGTAACGATGCACACGCTACCTTGCCACGCTAGAGCCAGGCTGTCCACTACCGAGTCACTCTGCCTGCATGCGTGTGCTCAGTCATGCCTGACTCTCTACAACCCCAGGGACTACAGCCCACCTGGCTCCTCTGTTCACGGGATTTCCCTAGCAAGAGTACTGGAGTGGGTTGCCTTTTCTTCTCCAGGGCATCTTCCCAACCCAGGGACTGAACCCACATCTCCCGCATAGGCAGATTCTTTACCACTGAGCCACCTGGGAAGCCCACTGAAGTCACCAGTGTAATATATTTAAATTTAATCCTAATTAATTAAATTAAAAATTGAGTTTCTCAGTCATGTTAGCCACATTTCAAGTGTTCAGTAGTCACCAGTAATGAGGCTGGTGATTACTGTATAGGACAGTGTAGATTTATAGAACATGTCTACCATCATGGAAAGTTCTATTGGGCACCCCCCACTCTCCACACTGACAAGCTGGGATAAAGGGACCTACCTTCCAGGGTTTAGAATATTAAATGAGGCAATGCGTGAAAAGTTCTTTGCACGGTGCCTGATGCAGAACACATGTTCAATAGTAGCATTTTCCTCCTTTGGGCTAGAATGCCCACGCACCAGAGTTTACCCTTCAAATCTATCTCCCAGGCTCAACTTTAGCCCTTTCATGACGCCTTCCATCAAGGAGAAATGGGCTCTCTCCTTTCTCTAAATTTTTAAAGTATATTGTTGCTCAAAACCTTTTTATGGTGCTTTCCACATTCTACATTACATCACTGTCACATTATGTACATATCTGACCTGCCCTAAGACTATTTGTTCCCTAGGGCAAGGACTGTCTGTTTCTTGTTTGGCTTTTTATTCAACGGGTCATGTAGCCCACTACTTTCAGAGTAGGTCTAGTGAAAACACATTTAAAGTAAGAAAAATATACAAACCTTCCAAACTGCAAAGGAAAACTCTTTTTAATTCTGTGGAAAAGTTTCTCTCCTGTGTCAAGTTCAACATAAAAATATGCTGCTCCTGGCTGTGAAATCTAAAGTAAACAGAGTTGTATGAGGACATTCCATAGTACTTTAAAAATTGAAGATCCCAGCCTATCTCTTAAAAGCTTTAATTTGGCAAAGAATTTAGAAATATAAGCACTTCAGTGGAACTGAAGCTTAAAAAGCCTCTGGAAGATACTATAAAGATCCTGCCAGTGCCACCAACCTTCTGAAGTTCCTGCCTTAGGAAATTTCTAATTTCTTGCCCTTCCCAAGAAAGCACTAAGAAACTGCTGTAATTTAATCTTCATCTCTAATCAATACCCAATGTTCCAGTACCAAACTGTCACCTGCCTGTTTAACATTTGTTGAAAGACTTAAGAGTATCTCAGGCTCAACATGTCAGAAACCCAGTCTTTACTTCCCTTGGAATACCACCTTCCCCTCCTGTTTTACCTGCTTGATGTCAGAGTGCTCTGGGATTTCCAGCAGCTCTATCTGCTGCTCCTGAGCCTGAGTAATGAAGGCATCTTTAATGTCATCAGTGGCGCAGCAGCTGAGTGGCACAGGAATGACCTAGGAGTTGGGGGGGAGGGAAGGGGAGACAGGAGAAACTCTTTGTGTCCACCTCAGAGAGGTCATGCCTCCTGCACAGTTCCTGAGATGCAGCAAATCCATCACAGGGGCGGAGGACCACCCCTCAGCAGACATTCTCCTCAGGTCAGACAGGTCTATGATTGCCTGTCTGTAAGGACTTAAACTTATGAGATAGCCTGCCATATGTGGGAGCCCATCTCTGATGCAGGAAAGGCTAGAAAGAGACCTCTCTGTCTTCAAGCCTTTGCCAGCTCCTATGTAATATATGTGGCAGCGTCAGGCCCATTTGAAAACATCACAAATGTTCCAGAAAGAAAACCGCCACAATGACAATCGAATTATCCCTAACAGTCTCTGAGTTTCTGAGCTGCCAGCCCCAGGCAGGGTCCGAGATTATTTCCTACCTCTGAACTGCCACTCATGCTAAGCTTCACACAAAAGATCCACTCTCTCCCAAACTCTGAAGGCCCCTAGCTTTCTTGGAACCTTCCTGGACTACTCATCCCTTTCCCAACAGGGCACTTACTACCTGTGCTATTCACATGTGCTGACTGTGCACTTCCTTGTGAAATCTCTGGAGCCATAGTACTTTAAAAATTGAAGATCCCAGCCTATCTCTTAAAAGCTTTAATTTGGCAAAGAATTTAGAAATATAAGCACTTCAGTGGAACTGAAGCTTAAAAAGCCTCTGGAAGATACTATAAAGATCCTGCCAGTGCCACCAACCTTCTGAAGTTCCTGCCTTAGGAAATTTCTAATTTCTTGCCCTTCCCAAGAAAGCACTAAGAAACTGCTGTAATTTAATCTTCATCTCTAATCAATACCCAATGTTCCAGTACCAAACTGTCACCTGCCTGTTTAACATTTGTTGAAAGACTTAAGAGTATCTCAGGCTCAACATGTCAGAAACCCAGTCTTTACTTCCCTTGGAATACCACCTTCCCCTCCTGTTTTACCTGCTTGATGTCAGAGTGCTCTGGGATTTCCAGCAGCTCTATCTGCTGCTCCTGAGCCTGAGTAATGAAGGCATCTTTAATGTCATCAGTGGCGCAGCAGCTGAGTGGCACAGGAATGACCTAGGAGTTGGGGGGGAGGGAAGGGGAGACAGGAGAAACTCTTTGTGTCCACCTCAGAGAGGTCATGCCTCCTGCACAGTTCCTGAGATGCAGCAAATCCATCACAGGGGCGGAGGACCACCCCTCAGCAGACATTCTCCTCAGGTCAGACAGGTCTATGATTGCCTGTCTGTAAGGACTTAAACTTATGAGATAGCCTGCCATATGTGTGAGCTCACCTCTGATGCAGGAAAGGCTAGAAAGAGATCTCTTTGTCATCAAGCCTTTGCCAGCTCCTATGTAATATATGTGGCAGAGTCAGGCCCATTTGAAAACTTCACAAATGTGCCAGAAAGAAAACCGCCACAATGACAATCGAATTATCCCTAACAGTCTCTGAGTTTCTGAGCTGCCAGCCCCAGGCAGGGTCCGAGATTATTTCCTACCTCTGAACTGCCACTCATGCTAAGCTTCACACAAAAGATCCACTCTCTCCCAAACTCTGAAGGCCCCTAGCTTTCTTGGAACCTTCCTGGACTACTCATCCCTTTCCCAACAGGGCACTTACTACCTGTGCTATTCACATGTGCTGACTGTGCACTTCCTTGTGAAATCTCTGGAGCTATCACCAGAAACTCTAATCTTTTAAATGAATATTAATGTGAAAATGCATACTAAATATTTTAAATAGTAACTATTCAAATACTTATATTAGAATCAAATATTTATTAATTAAAATTAAGTATTAACATTATTTGTTGATGGACATTTGGGTTGTTTCTATGTCTTGTTGTAAATAGTGCTTCTAAGAACATTGGGGTGCATGTATCTTTTTTTTTAATTAAAGGATAATTATTTTATAGACTTCTACTGTTTTCTGCTAACATCAACATGAATTAGCCACAGATATACATATGTCCCCTCCCTCTTGAACTTCCCTTCTAGTTTTCATCTTTTCTGGATATATACCCAGGAGTGGGATTTCTGGATTCATAAATAGCTCTATTTTTAGTTTTTATTGAGGAACCTCCATAGTGTCTTCCATAGTGGCTGAACCAATTCACAGTGCAACCCAAGTGCCCATCAACAGATGACTGCCTTAAGATGTAGTTTGTAGGGCCTCCCTGATGGCCCAGTGCGTAAAGACACCACCTTGCAGTGCAAGGGGCACCATTCGATTCCTGGCACGGGAAGATCCCACATGCCACGGAGCGGCTGGACCGATGTGTTCAATTATCAAGCCAGCACTCTAGAGCACCTGCACCTGGAGCCAGTGCTCTGCAGCGATAGCGATGGGAGGCCCACACTGGCCAAAGAACAAAGAAATAAATGAAAGACCAATAGAAGTGGCCAAAAAAAATAAAATAAAATAAAGATGCTCACTCTGATGCTAAAAGCTTTCACACCAAAAGGAGTCAGGCCCATTTGAAAACTTCACAAATGTGCCAGAAAGAAAACCGCCACAATGACAATCGAATTATCCCTAACAGTCTCTGAGTTTCTGAGCTGCCAGCCCCAGGCAGGGTCCGAGATTATTTCCTACCTCTGAACTGCCACTCATGCTAAGCTTCACACAAAAGATCCACTCTCTCCCAAACTCTGAAGGCCCCTAGCTTTCTTGGAACCTTCCTGGACTACTCATCCCTTTCCCAACAGGGCACTTACTACCTGTGCTATTCACATGTGCTGACTGTGCACTTCCTTGTGAAATCTCTGGAGCTATCACCAGAAACTCTAATCTTTTAAATGAATATTAATGTGAAAATGCATACTAAATATTTTAAATAGTAACTATTCAAATACTTATATTAGAATCAAATATTTATTAATTAAAATTAAGTATTAACATTATTTGTTGATGGACATTTGGGTTGTTTCTATGTCTTGTTGTAAATAGTGCTTCTAAGAACATTGGGGTGCATGTATCTTTTTTAATTAAAGGATAATTATTTTATAGACTTCTACTGTTTTCTGCTAACATCAACATGAATTAGCCACAGATATACATATGTCCCCTCCCTCTTGAACTTCCCTTCTAGTTTTCATCTTTTCTGGATATATACCCAGGAGTGGGATTTCTGGATTCATAAATAGCTCTATTTTTAGTTTTTATTGAGGAACCTCCATAGTGTCTTCCATAGTGGCTGAACCAATTCACAGTGCAACCCAAGTGCCCATCAACAGATGACTGCCTTAAGATGTAGTTTGTAGGGCCTCCCTGATGGCCCAGTGCGTAAAGACACCACCTTGCAGTGCAAGGGGCACCATTCGATTCCTGGCACGGGAAGATCCCACATGCCACGGAGCGGCTGGACCGATGTGTTCAATTATCAAGCCAGCACTCTAGAGCACCTGCACCTGGAGCCAGTGCTCTGCAGCGATAGCGATGGGAGGCCCACACTGGCCAAAGAACAAAGAAATAAATGAAAGACCAATAGAAGTGGCCAAAAAAAATAAAATAAAAATAAAAAAGATGTGTGTGTATACACACACACAAAATGGAACATTATTCAGCCATAAACAACAATGAACTATTGTCATTTGCAGCAACATGAATAGATGAATGTAGCACAGGGAATTATATTCAATGTAATACCCTATAATGTAAAATAATCTAAAATATACATATATATATATAACGGAATCACTCTGCTGTATACCTGAAGCTAACACAATATTGTAAATCAACTTTAAGAAAATTAATATCATTTAAATATTTACCAATATCCTTCCAAGTTCTTGGGCAGAGACCACCTACCTGTAGCTGGAGGTGATGGCTCTTATAATTTCTCTCAAAGAGAATGCACCGTTTGCCTCGACTCTTAAAGAACCGCCTCAGTGTAGCCTTATACTTTTCCACCTCCTCTACCACCTCTGCTGAAAGCTCCACCACTGACTGGTAGTGTCCAATGGGCAGAATGAGGACATGGTCATCAGATAAGCCTCCTTTGGCCAAGGCAAGGTAGCACTGAAGAGGAAGCACACAAAAGTTAGACTTCAGTACTGCAGGTGTGATTCTTCAGGGAGAAAAGCGTCTACAAGGGGTGAGCCTGAAGGTATGGGGAAAGTGCTCCAGAGGCTATCAGCAGAAATTCTCCTCTTAAAAAAATCTGATTTTAGAGGTTATGACAATTCTGTCAAGGACCTGCTGAAGAATGAAATTAGATCCAACAAATATCTACGCAACTATCAAATGAGCTGGGAGCAAATGAGCAGCATACAGAGGGGCTTTTGGCTACAAACACACCAGAGCTGAAGAAGCCTAGAATAAACTTGGTTTTTCTTCCCAGGCTCCAAACTTGAAACAATTTAACAATTTTCCAGTGACTGTCACCCTCAGCCACAGGAAGATACCACTTCTGATTTCAAGTGAACCACTTCCCCTAGAGTGACACAGAATCCCACCCCTAAATACAACTCCTGGGGTAATGGAAAAGGCTAGCATGGCATGAGTAGCATTCAACGTCCTAGATCCTTAAGCTGCTAACTTCTACAAAATGAAAGCAAACATAACGTAATGGGGAAGGAGGAAGAAGAAACCTCAAACTCGAGTACATCCAAAAAAAAAACCCTATAGTTGGGCTTCCCTGGTAGACCAGTGGGAAGAGTCCACCTTGCAGTGCAAGGGGCACTGGTTCGATCCCTGGCCTGGAAAGATTCCACATGCCATGGAGGAGCTGGACCAGTGTGTACAATTATGAGCCAGTGTTCTGTAGCACATGCGCCCAGAGCCAGTGCTCTGCAATGAGAGAGGCCACTGTGACGGGAGGCCAACACATGCCAAAGAATAAAGATGGATGAAAAATAAATAAATTAATAAATAAGAAAAAGTTCGTGGTATGAAGTTAAAAACAAAAAAACCTACGGTTCCTAACAAAGGCTGTCGAAAGGTAAAGAGCGACTAAAAATATTTCTGTCAAAACCTAAATACAGAAGACTGCTCGGCCACTCAGACATCCTTTGAAGGGAAGACACCAAGTGAATAGATAAAGGGCCTGCAAATTAAGATACTGGACTTTTAGAAAAACAAAGTAAACTTTTAGTGTGGTGGGTTCAAAGCTGAGACTGAAGGAGGGAGTCATTATTTTTCATCTACACTGAGAAAGTCCAAGAGAATGACAAGGTAGGTAACAAAAACAAAGCATTATCTCCTAATCTCCTTGCAGAGAACTGAGCACATCTACAGAGCTAACATTCCAGATGACTGAGGTCCACCAAAACTTCATAAGCACTGAAACAATAAAAAAAAGTTTTTACAGTAACCACTGTGATTGTGTTTAACTGTCTGCAGAAGCCTCACATATTACAGAACGATTTGTATATATTTCCCTCAGAAGCCTTAGAAAATAGCCATTTCTAGTTATGGGTAGGGTACAGCTGTAACTCTGAAAACTAAGCTTCTTTCATTCTAAGTGAATGAAAAAGGCTAATGGTCTATATGAACCCCAGAGGAATGAGGGTCAAAAACTAGTATTGTATATCTGTAAACAGCAAAACTCTGTAAATGTTAAAAATAAAAGTCAAAAAAAAAAAAAAAAAACTAGTAGTTTTTAATACCTAAGCAAGCCGTGCTCAAGGAAAACCATCTGGGGAAATCTGAAACAGGATGATTTTACTGTGAGACACACCTAGTTCATTAGAATTTTTCTCAGGCTGACTAAAATCCTTCTCAAGACCATCCAGTTCTCATAGCCTGATTCAGTGCTTACCAAGCAACCTTATAATTATTATCTTGGGTTCCCAGATACCCACACCAGGAATGTGGATGTGGGTCTTCCTGTCATTAGGAAGATATATTCTCTACTACTAGGCAAAACTGAGAATTTTTATCACTTTAGTCTTTTATATAATGTAACTCAAGTTTCCAACATCACATAGTTACTAAAGATAAAAATGAATTAACTAAAGTTTTAAAATCTGAAGATACAAAAAAGAAAACCAACACTTTTAGCCAAATATGAGTGCATAGGCAACAGAGGACTCCCTTTTTTGGACAAAGAAAATCTTTGTTTCAAATAGTGAATGAGTCAAAAAAGCAACTCATCGTCCCCAAATAGTATGAAATAAAAACATATCAAGTTCAAGAATTTCATAAAAGCATCACCCTAGGAAAGCCATATCTATTTGTCAGAGAGGAGGGAGGGAAGGTGCAATCTTGTGGAACTGACTCTACTAAACCATAGGAGAACCGTGACAGTTGCTATGGTCCAAAAGATAGACACAAATGTTGGCAAGGATGTGGACAAAGAGGAACCCTCATACATTGCTGGTGGGAAACAAGGTGGTACAGCTATTTTGGAAAATAGTTTGGCAGTTTCTTAAAAAGTTAAACATAAAATTACAAAACAATTCCATTCTATCCATTCCATTCCATAAAATTACCAAACAATTCCATGTCTATCCAAGAAAAATCAAAACATATGTTCACACAGACATGTGTGCAAATGTTCACTAATAGCCATCAAGTGGAAACAACTCAAATGTCCATCTGATGAATAAACAGACAAAATGTAGTCTAGCAATACAATGAAAACTATTTGACAAGAAGAAGGAATAGAAAACTGATACATGCTACAACATGAGTTAAGAAGAATGTTATGCCATGTAAAATAAACCAGGTCCAAACACATATAGATTCCATTTGTATGAAATGTCTAGACAAAAAGGAAGACAAAGTAGACAAATGGTTGCCTGGGGCTGAGGGTGGTGAGTGAGGACTAACTGTAAATGGACATAAGGAATCTTACTGAAGTGATAAGCGTATTCAAAAACTGTATTATGTTATGATGTACAATCAGTAAGCTTATCAAAAATCACTGAACTGCACACTTAATTTAGGTAAATTTTATATGTAAATCAGGATTCAGTAAAATTCTTCCTGTCATAGGAAGAAATATATTTTTTCCTCCCCCTATTTTTTAGGCAAAAACTGAGAATTTTTATCACTTTAGTCTTTTATATAATGTAACTCAAGTTTCCAACATCACATAGTTACTAAAGATAAA
The DNA here is from genome assembly GCA_022376925.1 of Tragulus kanchil. Lineage (NCBI taxonomy): Eukaryota > Metazoa > Chordata > Mammalia > Artiodactyla > Tragulidae > Tragulus > Tragulus kanchil. The sequence goes on along the minus strand of JAIOJX010000005.1, from coordinate 142,641,856 downwards.
AATGAATTAACTAAAGTTTTAAAATCTGAAGATACAAAAAAGAAAACCAACACTTTTAGCCAAATATGAGTGCATAGGCAACAGAGGACTCCCTTTTTTGGACAAAGAAAATCTTTGTTTCAAATAGTGAATGAGTCAAAAAAGCAACTCATCGTCCCCAAATAGTATGAAATAAAAACATATCAAGTTCAAGAATTTCATAAAAGCATCACCCTAGGAAAGCCATATCTATTTGTCAGAGAGGAGGGAGGGAAGGTGCAATCTTGTGGAACTGACTCTACTAAACCATAGGAGAACCGTGACAGTTGCTATGGTCCAAAAGATAGACACAAATGTTGGCAAGGATGTGGACAAAGAGGAACCCTCATACATTGCTGGTGGGAAACAAGGTGGTACAGCTATTTTGGAAAATAGTTTGGCAGTTTCTTAAAAAGTTAAACATAAAATTACAAAACAATTCCATTCTATCCATTCCATTCCATAAAATTACCAAACAATTCCATGTCTATCCAAGAAAAATCAAAACATATGTTCACACAGACATGTGTGCAAATGTTCACTAATAGCCATCAAGTGGAAACAACTCAAATGTCCATCTGATGAATAAACAGACAAAATGTAGTCTAGCAATACAATGAAAACTATTTGACAAGAAGAAGGAATAGAAAACTGATACATGCTACAACATGAGTTAAGAAGAATGTTATGCCATGTAAAATAAACCAGGTCCAAACACATATAGATTCCATTTGTATGAAATGTCTAGACAAAAAGGAAGACAAAGTAGACAAATGGTTGCCTGGGGCTGAGGGTGGTGAGTGAGGACTAACTGTAAATGGACATAAGGAATCTTACTGAAGTGATAAGCGTATTCAAAAACTGTATTATGTTATGATGTACAATCAGTAAGCTTATCAAAAATCACTGAACTGCACACTTAATTTAGGTAAATTTTATATGTAAATCAGGATTCAGTAAAATTAACAGCAAATAAACAGGAAGGAAGAGGAAGACTCCTCTCTGTAAAAGGTTCATGGAAGTAACTCACATGTGTGCCAATGTTGACCACCAAATGTTTTTCCACTTCAGGGCTGGCAAGGCAAAACCAGCAGGGTCCTGGAGGCTGAGCTTCATGCGGAAGAAAGACAAATGTTACCATGGTCCAAGCACTCCAGCATATAACTACCCGACAGAACTCAGCCTTGTCTGACCTTTGTATCCTGCAAACACTGGTCTGCCACAATGGGTCAATCTGCTGTGTTCCCGCTACGACTCCCCCACCCCCATCATCATTATCAATGAAACTAAATGTCTATAAAAGCTCTGAATTTGTAACCAATCCACAGGTAGGCAATTCACAAGTGATAACCATAGTTTAAGTGGCAACTGACTGCAGTACGAGAACACTCAGCTGGGTGTCTGGAGCCCCAATTCCAGGTCCATTCATGCCACCAGCTAGTCACATGACCCCCGGAGGTTTACCCTCCAAATATCAGCTTCTACATCTTTTAAACAAGGGGATGGGAAAAGAAGATCTCAATGTAACAGCTGTCTTTTTTTGGCCTCTTTTCATTGATTTTTTATTTATCCATTTTTCATCCATCTTTATTCTTCGGCCTGTGTGAGCCTCCCATTGCAGTGGCCTCTCTCATTGCAGAGGACAGGCTCTGGGCGCATGCACTCAGAGCGCCTAACTGCACGTACCGGATGTGGGATCTTCCCGGCCAGGGATTGAAAATAGAAACAATGAAAACTATTTGACAAGAAGAAGGAATAGAAAACTGATACATGCTACAACATGAGTTAAGAAGAATGTTATGCCATGTAAAATAAACCAGGTCCAAACACATATAGATTCCATTTGTATGAAATGTCTAGACAAAAAGGAAGACAAAGTAGACAAATGGTTGCCTGGGGCTGAGGGTGGTGAGTGAGGACTAACTGTAAATGGACATAAGGAATCTTACTGAAGTGATAAGCGTATTCAAAAACTGTATTATGTTATGATGTACAATCAGTAAGCTTATCAAAAATCACTGAACTGCACACTTAATTTAGGTAAATTTTATATGTAAATCAGGATTCAGTAAAATTAACAGCAAATAAACAGGAAGGAAGAGGAAGACTCCTCTCTGTAAAAGGTTCATGGAAGTAACTCACATGTGTGCCAATGTTGACCACCAAATGTTTTTCCACTTCAGGGCTGGCAAGGCAAAACCAGCAGGGTCCTGGAGGCTGAGCTTCATGCGGAAGAAAGACAAATGTTACCATGGTCCAAGCACTCCAGCATATAACTACCCGACAGAACTCAGCCTTGTCTGACCTTTGTATCCTGCAAACACTGGTCTGCCACAATGGGTCAATCTGCTGTGTTCCCGCTACGACTCCCCCACCCCCATCATCATTATCAATGAAACTAAATGTCTATAAAAGCTCTGAATTTGTAACCAATCCACAGGTAGGCAATTCACAAGTGATAACCATAGTTTAAGTGGCAACTGACTGCAGTACGAGAACACTCAGCTGGGTGTCTGGAGCCCCAATTCCAGGTCCATTCATGCCACCAGCTAGTCACATGACCCCCGGAGGTTTACCCTCCAAATATCAGCTTCTACATCTTTTAAACAAGGGGATGGGAAAAGAAGATCTCAATGTAACAGCTGTCTTTTTTTTTGGCCTCTTTTCATTGATTTTTTTATTTATCCATTTTTCATCCATCTTTATTCTTCGGCCTGTGTGAGCCTCCCATTGCAGTGGCCTCTCTCATTGCAGAGGACAGGCTCTGGGCGCATGCACTCCAGAGCGCTAACTCATAACTGGACACACCGGTCCAGCCACTCCGGGGATGTGGGATCTTCCCGGGCCAGGGATTGAACCGGTGCCCCTTGCACTGCAAGGCAGACTTTTCACCCACTGGACCACCAGGGAAGCCCAACAGCTGTCTTTCCTAGCATTTTGATTATTCTGTTAATTTATAAACCTGCACTGGTTTTGTAGGCTCACAACCTTATGTTTTATGGACATGAAGGAAAGGGACTTTTTTCATAGCTCTTAGAGGAATAGCCTCAGACTGCATCAAAGTCAGGCAATCTTCACCTCATCCTGTTTCTATAATTGATCCTAATGACTCAATGTACAATTTTCTTCTGCCAGAAGAAGCCCTTTTAGCAATGCTGCTTCCCAAACAAGACACAAATTGCTCACAGAAGAGACCTCTGGAACCAAGTTACTTACGAGGTTTGCGAGGCTGCTTTGGGTGAGGAGAAGACTTGCTATCTCTGCCTATAGATGAACGCTTCCTTCCCTGCTTTTCATTTAAATCAAAGAAAAATTGGCAGGCTGATTCTCCCTAGAACGGTCAAAGGCAGAAGAGTGAATATTACTAGACTAACCTTCAGACAAGTGGCAAACCATCCTCATACAAGAGGACATTCCTGCCATGCCATGTCTATCTTCCTCCCAGCCCTTTCTGCCTAGTTGAGAGAAGCCAAATATTTTCCCAGTCCTGATGCCTGAACTCTCAACACTTATCTAAGCTACTACCAAATTCATCCCTTTTTTATAACCAAAGAAAGGGCACCCAAATTTTCCGCCATTCCATATCACAAGTGATAACCATAGTTTAAGTGGCAACTGACTGCAGTACGAGAACACTCAGCTGGGTGTCTGGAGCCCCAATTCCAGGTCCATTCATGCCACCAGCTAGTCACATGACCCCCGGAGGTTTACCCTCCAAATATCAGCTTCTACATCTTTTAAACAAGGGGATGGGAAAAGAAGATCTCAATGTAACAGCTGTCTTTTTTTGGCCTCTTTTCATTGATTTTTTTATTTATCCATTTTTCATCCATCTTTATTCTTCGGCCTGTGTGAGCCTCCCATTGCAGTGGCCTCTCTCATTGCAGAGGACAGGCTCTGGGCGCATGCACTCCAGAGCGCTAACTCATAACTGGACACACCGGTCCAGCCACTCCGGGGATGTGGGATCTTCCCGGGCCAGGGATTGAACCGGTGCCCCTTGCACTGCAAGGCAGACTTTTCACCCACTGGACCACCAGGGAAGCCCAACAGCTGTCTTTCCTAGCATTTTGATTATTCTGTTAATTTATAAACCTGCACTGGTTTTGTAGGCTCACAACCTTATGTTTTATGGACATGAAGGAAAGGGACTTTTTTCATAGCTCTTAGAGGAATAGCCTCAGACTGCATCAAAGTCAGGCAATCTTCACCTCATCCTGTTTCTATAATTGATCCTAATGACTCAATGTACAATTTTCTTCTGCCAGAAGAAGCCCTTTTAGCAATGCTGCTTCCCAAACAAGACACAAATTGCTCACAGAAGAGACCTCTGGAACCAAGTTACTTACGAGGTTTGCGAGGCTGCTTTGGGTGAGGAGAAGACTTGCTATCTCTGCCTATAGATGAACGCTTCCTTCCCTGCTTTTCATTTAAATCAAAGAAAAATTGGCAGGCTGATTCTCCCTAGAACGGTCAAAGGCAGAAGAGTGAATATTACTAGACTAACCTTCAGACAAGTGGCAAACCATCCTCATACAAGAGGACATTCCTGCCATGCCATGTCTATCTTCCTCCCAGCCCTTTCTGCCTAGTTGAGAGAAGCCAAATATTTTCCCAGTCCTGATGCCTGAACTCTCAACACTTATCTAAGCTACTACCAAATTCATCCCTTTGGAAAAGCAAATTAAAATGTACATTATACAGCAATTCTTGCCTAAAACAGAATAGCATGAACCCACCCAAATCCCTTTCCTCTTCTCAGAAGGACCATAGTACAGTCTTAAAATTTCACAGATCAAACAACTTTAAGTGAGTTTTAATCTAAAAATATAAAAGGCTGCTCATAAAGAAAAAAAACAAAAAATCTGACAAAAAATGAAAACAAAAGAAAAAAATATCAAAACAAAATGAAAAAAATCTTGAGAAAGCAGACCATGCATACTAGTAAAGGAAACTGATGTTCTGTGCTTTGGTGAAGGAAAAATGAATTTCAGAGAAGTCTGCTATAAAGAAATTTCTTCAGAGCAAATCTCACTGACCTACTACCACTCATTATAAAATCACAAATCACATTGCTACCAAGCAGTCGGAGCCATGTGTGAAAAGTTACAGACAGGGAATCAACTGTGGACAAGGGAAGACTTTATATGTGTAACCCCAATATCTGAACCAAGTTTAGACAATGAAAGACTTAAAATATAAAACTGTTAACACCGAACTACAATTTAAAACACACACATACACAATGATCTTACTGGAAGTCTACTAAGGCTTTCTAAGCACCACCATGATTTCCCAAAGAAGAAAAAAGAGATTAAGATTCTAGGGATTAAGCCTGCCTTATGAACTAGGCTATAACCAGGAAAAAGACACCTATAATGGGCAACTGTGCCCAGGAAACGCCACCTCTCAGTCAGAACCCACCTCAGGGGCAGAAGCCTGCTGTCCTGTGGGTGCTTCCTTCCCAGATTTTCTGTAAGGATTTTCAGTGACATCTGGAGGCTGTTTTACCAGCTCTGCTGCATCCATTAGTTTCATAGGAACGATACTGAATGCATAAAGATACTTTGGGAGAAGAACAACATAATATTAAGGAAAATACTGTTTATGCAAACATAACCTACTTGATAGTAAAATTCCACAAAAAGCTGAATTAAGACCAAAGAGCAGCAACCAGCCCATCTGTGGTTCAGAGAATCCATAGCAATGCTGTTTCAGTGATCGAAGGGGCTAACCAAGGGCTGACAAAGTAAAAAACAACTAAAGTCCAGTCCATACACAAAGCAACTAGCATTGCAAGGCCTAGAGGGATTTCCTCCATAACCCTTGAAGACAAACTGCTTCTGTCTGAGTCCTTTATCTCTGCGCACTTCATCAACAGTCACTGCATTGCCCTTCTTTCTTTCTAATGAAAAACAATTTAGTGCTGCCCTCTGATTTTATACAATTTCTGCTGTATATGCAAATAAACTTTTTAAGGGATTAGCAGCAAAGAAGTAAATATTCATATACATGTCCAGAATCCTGGACTAATGGCACAGATACTGAAAACTTTACATGAGGTAGAAACAGATGCTTATTCACTAATGATTAGGGAAATACAACTAACAATGACACATAATCTTCTTCTATCAGGATGGCAAAAATGGCAATAAAAACCTGACACTATCCACTGAGTAGGTTGACCGAATACAGTCTCAAATACCACCCCTGGGGGTGTAAACTGGAAGAAAATTCTGAGATGAATTTAATAAAACTTGCCAAATTTTAAAATGTTCATACTCTGAGTGAAGTATGCATTCCTTAGGACTAGGGCTAACATCCCTGAAAGTAAAGCAACAGACTAGAAGTACTGTGAGTGATAATGGGTCTCTCAAGAGCAGTTTCAAAAAGGAAGGAGGGTAAGAGGGAGGGAGGGAAGAAAGGCAGACAGTTATTCATTAAAAGGTTACAAATCTAAACTTGCTTAGAATGCACTGGGCCTAAAAGTTTAAGCCATTATAGAAAAAAAAAAAGTAAATATTTGCTTATCTTTCGCACATACATGGTTTATGGCTCATTATAGTGGGATAATCTGCATACTGGAGTAGGAAATAGCAACCTATTCCAGTATTCTAGCCCGGAGAATCCCATGGACAGAGGAGCCCGGTGCACTACAGTCCAAGTGATCTCAAAGAGTCAGACATGACTGAAGCAACTAAGCACAATCTTCAGATAATTTTCCCACTTGACTGACCTAATTTTTAGCAATCCAATGCATAAAATCTTGCTTTTAGCCCCACAGAATCAACAATGCTCTCAGGGGAGTGAGAAAAGCAATACATATGCTTTTCTGATATATTCTTTTTCATTCACTTGCACTGTTTTTCAGTATAAAGCCAGATTCCAGGTATCACTAAGACTGCCCAAAGCCAAGGAGAGCTTAGGTAAATCCTTTGGAAGATTTTACTATTTCTACTCAAGTTGCTAAAAAGAAGCAAAACAGGAGTACCACCTGACATCAAACTTGAAAAATACACATCAAGACAACCACATAGATGCAGGAAGAAAGGACCATTGATCATTTGAAAACTTGTCTTTGTTCCATTGGGCATATTTTTTCCCAAATGCTTCTCTAAAATTTCTGAACTAAGGAGACTTGACCTTTCATTATCATATTGTTACGAAAAGTAAAGTCTCTGAAGTACTGGACATGCAGTTGGAAAGAAGAGAAGATCTGAATCCTAATCTAGACAAGAGGAACATTTTATCAGGCAGACAATGAATATCAACCAACCAACCAACACTCAACATTTACCTTTTTCTTTTCTGCATTTCCAACATTTGCCAGAGCTATGAACCTGGTGGCATGCTGTGCACTTTCTTGTAGAATGATGTGATTTCTACAATATATTTGAAAGATAATCGGTTACCAAAAAATTTATTTTGGCCACATCTCGAGGCTTGCAAGTTCTTAGTTCCCCGACTAGGCAGCAAACCCAGAAGTGAAAGCACCCAGTCCTAACCACTGGACCACCAGGGAATTCCCACCAACAAACTTTACTTTAGATATGCCATTATGAAACACATAGATTCCATGGGGCCATGAAAAGAGCACAGGCCCAAGTCCATCACCACATCACCACTAGTAACATCTCAGATGTTACAGTCCATCTGGAAGAATAATCATCCCTACTCCTCAGGGCTGCTGTCAAGAAAAAATGAAATCACGTATCTGAAAAGCACAAAAAAAAAACCCTTTTGGTTTTAAGAGTTGGAAAACTGGCAAATGCTGATAATTGCTGAAGCAAGTTATGGGTTCAGGAGGGTTCATTATATTATTTTCTCTTGTGTAAGAAAGGCTATAATAATGAAAAACAAAGAGAAATGAGTTTTAAGTGGGAAAAAATGCTCCAAATAGTAATACATAGCATGGTTTCACTCCCTCAGGAAAAATATAAAACTACGTGAGTACTATATTTCCTAGAATAAAAATGCCAATATTTTTATTATGATAGTCATGGGTTTTTGTTACAACTCTGCTTAAAAAGCTGTACAAGGTTTTTGTTGTTTTTTAACAGCTTTATTAAGATCTAACTCAAATACCATATAATTCACCAGTTTTTCATATATTCACATACACTAAACCACTACCTCTCTAATTTTAGAATATTTTCATCAACTAAAAAAAAAAACCCTGTATCTACTAGCAGTCCCGCCCCATTTCCCTCCAACTAGACCCTGGCAAGCACTAAGCTTTCTATCACTGTGCCTATTCTGGACACTAGAGATAAATGGAATCGTGTAAGTGGTATATATATAGAGAGACACAAAAGAAAAAGCCAATACTATCTATGGTTATATCTTAGGCTGTGGGATTTACAGGGAAGGGCAGGTTACAGTTTTTGAACTTTCAGCAACACATTTATTGCTTTTGTATTAAAAAAAGTTTATAAATCATTTAGGGATTACCCACATTTTACAGTGAAGATCATTCACAGTAAACTTTACTTAGCTCTGTAACTTATAAAAACCAGTTTTCTTTTCTCTGCAATACATCCTTTAAAAACTCCACCTCCAAACTATATTGAAAAAGAAAAAAAAATTATACAAGTTCTTGATTCCTAAACTGAAATACATCTGAGGTGATTACCTTGAGTTTATGACTATACAAGGAGTACTGTTTAACCTGATCAAACCATGACTTACTATACTTCAGGCTATGATATTTAAACAGTACCATTATGTCAGACCCTCAAACCTTCAAGGGGTTCTATGTCACCCAATCCTTTGTAATTCAAATTAGGAAACTAAACTCAGAAAAGTGGAATGGTTTGAGAATTACTTATTTCATGCCTGAGTAACTAAAAGAATCCAAGATGTAATGTAGCTCAAATGAACAGAGGATGTTTACACAGAAAATCCAAGCAAATTCTTCAAGAAAACCAAAGAGAATGAAATGCTACTCACCGATATGGAAGCCTCTCATAATAGGTCTTTTCCAAAGCAGCAAAATGATATCTTGGTTTCAAGTCTGTGGCAAGACTAGAGATCAAAGTAGACCCACATTTTTTGGTATCCACGTCTCCCTAGTAGAAGAGAAACTTAAGTCACCATGAGAGACCTAGGAGTTATGATATGCAGAGATAAAATAAGACATTTGAAATGTCTTTGGAATTTTTTATGTGGCTACAATGTAGTGGTAGGATTTGCATCATAAATTCCATACTTATGGCAATCAGAGAAATCTCATACACATAAGGGGAACTGGACTATTACAAAAAAGTGCTCTCTCTGGGGCCCACAAACTGTGCGTCTGTCATTTGTTTTGTTGTGCTCCTGTAGCTCTGACAATTCAGACAGTCATAGTCACTGCAGAAGATCAACATTAAAAGCTAGCTTTGAAGACCCCTAGGACCACAGAAATTTTGCCACAGAACATTCAAGGACTTCATCATGTAAGCATACAATCCTTTATTTTGCTTCAGTCAAGGAAGGTATGGCTTGTGGAAGAGAACAACTATCCCCTAGTTACAGTGTGTCAAAAGTTAGGCTTGTTCCCAGAACTTCCATTAACCATAAATTATGTGACTTCTCATCCATTACATTATTTATGAACTTTATTCTAAGAGAAAGTATGAGCCAGAAACAAAGAAATTACCAGAGTTAATTTGCCACTAAGTAAAGCAAAACCTTCCTTTTGTCTTATTAGTCTTGCCTCCTTCAGGTGTCTGCTGAAGGGCAGGGAACTAGCCTTGAGGTTAGTGTAGTATCTTAGGGAGTGGTGAACTATATTGCTTTCTCCCCTAGAAACATCTTGGGTGATCACTTATAAACTTTCATCAAAATTTTGAAAAGCAGAATTTGAAAACTGAATCGAAAACTGTAAGCTTTTCCTAGCACCCATAAAATATCACAGGTCTTTCTCTCATCATCACTTTAGCAGCCTCTCTCTGGATCTTCCCTAGTTCTGCTGTATCTTCTCTACACCTCTTATATTCCATGGAAGAGGAAGAATAACCAAAGGTTTGTGGAAAGGGAAGAGAATGTTGTCCCTCCTACCTTCAATATCCTGACAACACCTGGTATTTTTTTTTTTTTTTTAAAGATTTATTTACTTATTTTTATTTTTGGGCGGGGGTCGGGTTGGGGAGGGAGGGGAGCGGGCGGGCCACTTCTATTGGTCTTTCATTTCTCTGTTTTCATCCATCTTTGTTCTTTGGCTCCTGTGGGCCTCCCATCGCGGTGGCGTCCATTGTCGCAGAGCACCAGCTCTGGGCGCATGTGCTCCAGAGCTCCAGTTCGGTGATTGGACACATCAGTCCAGCTGCTCCGCGGCACGTGGGATCTTCCCAGGCCAGGGATCAAACCGGCGCCCCTAGCACTGCAAGGCGGTGTCCTTATCCACTGGACCACCAGGGGAAGTCCAACACCTGGTATTTTGTTGGCCCTTTTGGTCAAAGACACACTGGGCTAACGTTGACAAAGAGTGGCCTAAGAGGCCATCTTCTGGATCATCACTGACAACTCTGCATCTAGGAACTGATATTTGTACCTAAAAGTGCTCTTAGACTTTCCTTCTCAGAAGCTCAGCTGATGCTTTCTGCCCTCACGTACAATCTTTCAAGGTCCTCCTTAGGCTTATTTCTACCTGCGTAGCTCCCCACAATAGCTGTCATGCACCAACCTGGTGTACATCCTCTTCATATAAAAATATTTCAGTCAAAAGCAATGGCACACTCCATTACATTTCAACATTAAAGATTTCCTATTAAAGAAGTACTAAGTTTTCCACATACTGTTTCACAATTTGAAATCACTACCTTCAACCCCATAGTGATTCCATCATTTAAAATACTTTGAGAGTCAATAACATATAATCAGGAATGAAAAGTGGAAAACAAAACCACAGAGCTGCCACAAGCTATGAGTCCTTTCACTGAAAATCAGTCACTTCTCAAAACATCTTAAGAAGTCTGAGAAAGGGTACTTGAGGCAGAGAATACAATTTTAAAAGCACTTTCATTTCTAATTAAAATTTCAGCAATCTCATCTGTGAAACATGCTTTCACGAGATCAACTTTTGCTTTCATCAGTCGATCGGCTTTAAGTATCCCAAATAAATTCACACAGGATTCCTACTTGAAAGAAACTAAGAGCTGAAATACTCATACAAAGAAGGAAAAAAAACCCTCAAATTAAGCCAATGCGATTTGCTTTTAGAAATTTCAACTGAACAAACACTACTCACAGAAGAATTCCCAAAGTTCCCCACATACTTGGGCCACGGGGATGTGAGCAAGATATCAACACCCTTAAACTGGGGTGCTGAACACAGCATTGTTCTCAGGGAAGACACATCCTTGGGACTGAAACTGTAACCTGGGACAGGCTCATTTAAGGACTCTGTCCCACTGAGGTACGCAATCTGCAGCCCCGAGCTTCCAGTGAAGACGCCTCTACGACCTGGGTTCAAAGAAAAATGGACAAATTTTAGTCAAACTGCAGAATGAAATGTCACTCTGGTGATGAATCTCTTATAGCCCCAGTTACGGCTCCCAGGTCTCAACCCTGAATGGCTGCAATGGTATTCCTATTCAGTACATAAGATCAGTCCTTATGTGGAAGCTGCTAGAGATCACAGTCTGACTGCCCCAGGTGCCTCACAAATGAAAACATTTGGGAAGCACTGATTAACAAAAGGTTTTCTGCCGTCTAGAGACTTCATATGGACTAACAGAAATCTAGATACCTGGACACAGGGAGTCTCTTAACAGAGAAGAAAAAAACTAATTTCAGGCTTGAGTAAGCTATAGTCTAGAACAGATGCACGTTTCATGAAGGCAGAAGTTTCCAAATAAAAGAAAACATTTGGAAAAAGTAATTATTTAAGAAAACTTAAGAGACTCTACCATTTGCTAAATTTAGTCCTGGCTTACGCCCTTGATTCTATTCCTTTGTGTTGCCTCCATAACCCTGTTCCATCAATTTTTCACCTGCCTTTCATCTACTGAGTCTCAAATGGCTCTTTCCACATCCTGACTCATAATGGAACACACATATTGACTGGAAATGTCTAAACATTTGTCTCATTTGTCTAAACAAATGAGAGACTAGGAGACAGGAAATGTGAAGAGCAGTTGAGCCATTTTACAAAAAATGATCAACTTTTGCTTTCATCAGTCGATCGGCTTTAAGTATCCCAAATAAATTCACACAGGATTCCTACTTGAAAGAAACTAAGAGCTGAAATACTCATACAAAGAAGGAAAAACCCTCAAATTAAGCCAATGCGATTTGCTTTTAGAAATTTCAACTGAACAAACACTACTCACAGAAGAATTCCCAAAGTTCCCCACATACTTGGGCCACGGGGATGTGAGCAAGATATCAACACCCTTAAACTGGGGTGCTGAACACAGCATTGTTCTCAGGAAGACACATCCTTGGGACTGAAACTGTAACCTGGGACAGGCTCATTTAAGGACTCTGTCCCACTGAGGTACGCAATCTGCAGCCCCGAGCTTCCAGTGAAGACGCCTACGACCTGGGTTCAAAAAAAAATGGACAAATTTTAGTCAAACTGCAGAATGAAATGTCACTCTGGTGATGAATCTCTTATAGCCCCAGTTACGGCTCCCAGGTCTCAACCCTGAATGGCTGCAATGGTATTCCTATTCAGTACATAAGATCAGTCCTTATGTGGAAGCTGCTAGAGATCACAGTCTGACTGCCCCAGGTGCCTCACAAATGAAAACATTTGGGAAGCACTGATTAAGCAAAAGGTTTTCTGCCGTCTAGAGACTTCATATGGACTAACAGAAATCTAGATACCTGGACACAGGGAGTCTCTTAACAGAGAAGAAAAAAACTAATTTCAGGCTTGAGTAAGCTATAGTCTAGAACAGATGCACGTTTCATGAAGGCAGAAGTTTCCAAATAAAAGAAAACATTTGGAAAAAGTAATTATTTAAGAAAACTTAAGAGACTCTACCATTTGCTAAATTTAGTCCTGGCTTACGCCCTTGATTCTATTCCTTTGTGTTGCCTCCATAACCCTGTTCCATCAATTTTTCACCTGCCTTTCATCTACTGAGTCTCAAATGGCTCTTTCCACATCCTGACTCATAATGGAACACACATATTGACTGGAAATGTCTAAACATTTGTCTCATTTGTCTAAACAAATGAGAGACTAGGAGACAGGAAATGTGAAGAGCAGTTGAGCCATTTTACAAAAAAAAAAAACTGAGTTGAATGATACAAGAAGCAGTGGCAGTGAAGGGAAAGGTGCAGGTGGAGAAGAAAAGTAAAAACTGACAGTGTGTTTTAAAACAGTCAGAATCTGAAAGAACCACTATAAAAGTTTCAGCGGTTGCAGAAGGATAACTTTAACCTGAAACTGAAGAGTGGACCTGGAATTGGAAAAAGGACAAAAGTAGTGAAAAACCGAAGGACCGGCATTTAAAAACTTGAGTTTTTCAAAGGCTCAGTGAAACCTAGAGCTATAGAAAATTACGAGTCTAATTAACACGTTGTATATATCTAGGAATGTTACATGGCAAGAACACATACATGGAATTTAAACACACACACACACAATTTATACCTTAGGTATTCCAAACAGTGTAGTCAAATAGTTTATTCTTCTAGCTGGCTGAAACAGTATATATTGGATTGTGAAAGTACAAGGAGATTGGAAAGAGATGGAAGGAAAAGTGGCATAGTCTTAAGTGTACAGACACTGACTTTAGAAAAGAACCCCCCACCCCTGCCCTGATCCCTATTCTCTCAGGCATTAATTGCAGATGGATCCAGCCACAAATTTCCTGGGAGACTAATTCCTGGGACACATTATGTTCATTACCAACATAAAAATATCCACTTACCCAGGTAAGTAATGTTTTCAGCTAATTCACACCCATCGACATCTTGGAAATATTTTACTGTTTCCTGGTTATTGGCACCCAGCACATACGTCTGAATAGGAGCTAGGAAGAGAGACAGACATGACACCAGCCAGTTAGCAGATCTGCCTGGGGACCTGAGAACTGCTTGACCAAAGGAAAAACATTCATAGTGAAACTAAAGGCTGTGATCCTCTATGTGCAACATGCCCACTACAAAAGATATCCTACACCCAAATCTTGTGGCTTGACTATTAAATGGTATCACTAGCCTGATCACATCTTAGAAGGGATAGTCAATGTATAGTTAAGAAAACAGACCCAGAAAAGAGCTTCATAAAAAGCATCTAAACAAAAAAGGAAAGAATGCATATGGTTGCATTATTCAATTCTTTCCTCCTGAGAAGAAAATTCTTTTCCTGGAACTAAATCCAACCAAATTAAGACTGTGAATATTTTGATGCATAGGCATTCTTCCCAGATCAATGCAAAACTCAAAAACAAACTCTTATATTATTCACATACAAAAAACAACTCAGCACGAACCACGTAGCCTTGAAACTTTGCTGGAAATCATGTTAAAAATAAGTTCTGGGGACTTTCATGGTGGTTCAGTAGCTAAGACTCCATGCTCCCAAAGCAAGGGGCCTGGGTTTGATTCCTGATTGGGAAACTAGATCCCACATGCTGCAACTAAAACCTAGTGCAGGCAAATAAATAAAATATTTTAAAAAATAATAAGTTCAAGTTCTATACCTTTCTTGATGCCAGTTTTATATTCCTCCCATTCAGCATCTGGAGAGGAGCCAAAGACATTTCCTACACACAGCAGCAGCTAAAATGAGTTTTTTAAACAGAATGAGATTTAAAAAAAACAACAACAAATAGTACATAATTAATTGAGAGTAACATTATTCAGTTAATCTTATTTAATGCCCTCAAACCAGTTTTTTTCCTTAATTTATATAATTTTTAAACATAATTCTTTTACAACCATTGTAGTAGTTAACTCTGTTTCTACAATACTAAATTTTGGCTCTCTGGCTATCAAATACAAGCTGGTGAAGGGGATGGGAGGGTCAAGGGAAAATGGAGAAATCCACCTTGAAGAATCTCTGTGAAAAACAAAACTTAACATCAGGTACCCCAAGAGATACAGGGCATGAAGGAAACTTTTCCTGCTTACTGTCTTACTCGACCTTTAGCCCAGTCAACCAATCAGTCCCACACCTAGATTACTGTTCTGTACCCTTAAGAATTTACACATAGCAACAACATAGAGAAATTAGAGGTCTCTTTAGTTTGTGAAGCATTTGCACAAACATTATCTGACTTCCTCATGAAAAAGTTCTGTGCTTCCCAAACCCAGGGATCAGAATCACTAAGGGAGGTTCTGCTAACCTCTTTTCAGGTTTGTGTAAAGTAATAAAGTAACAAAATTCAAATTCAAAAGTGTAAAAAAAAGTCTACACTTAACGCCTCCCTCTTCACACACCACTCTTTAGCTACTAAATTTCCATGCTCACAAAAGAAACAATCTAACAAGGAGAGTATGTGTTTGAGAGCTGGATAAAGAAGCCATGTGTTTGAGAGCTGGATAAAGAAGCCGAAACCTTATTTTCATATGTTTGATTACAAGTCAAATTAAATGCAGTAGAAACATCTTACATCAAAGTTTCCACTTTTCTTCTGAATTGCTCGAACTCTATTGAATAAAACATCAAACTTTCCTTCGACATCTCCACATGCCAAGCTGCAAACAATATATAAATGTTAAAGCAGTTCAAGACACACAAATGGGCCTGCTGGGTTTCGTGCATATACTAGTATTCCTGGACCAGGGAGATATGTGTTCCAGTTCCCTAAAATGAGTTTTTAAACAGAATGAGATTTTTAAAAAAGCACGGGGGACCAAAGACATTTCCTACACACAGCAGCAGCTAAAATGAGTTTTTAAACAGAATGAGATTTAAAAACAACAACAAATAGTACATAATTAATTGAGAGTAACATTATTCAGTTAATCTTATTTAATGCCCTCAAACCAGTTTTTTTCCTTAATTTATATAATTTTTAAACATAATTCTTTTACAACCATTGTAGTAGTTAACTCTGTTTCTACAATACTAAATTTTGGCTCTCTGGCTATCAAATACAAGCTGGTGAAGGGGATGGGAGGGTCAAGGGAAAATGGAGAAATCCACCTTGAAGAATCTCTGTGAAAAACAAAACTTAACATCAGGTACCCCAAGAGATACAGGGCATGAAGGAAACTTTTCCTGCTTACTGTCTTACTCGACCTTTAGCCCAGTCAACCAATCAGTCCCACACCTAGATTACTGTTCTGTACCCTTAAGAATTTACACATAGCAACAACATAGAGAAATTAGAGGTCTCTTTAGTTTGTGAAGCATTTGCACAAACATTATCTGACTTCCTCATGAAAAGTTCTGTGCTTCCCAAACCCAGGGATCAGAATCACTAAGGGAGGTTCTGCTAACCTCTTTTCAGGTTTGTGTAAAGTAATAAAGTAACAAAATTCAAATTCAAAAGTGTAAAAAAAAGTCTACACTTAACGCCTCCCTCTTCACACACCACTCTTTAGCTACTAAATTTCCATGCTCACAAAAGAAACAATCTAACAAGGAGAGTATGTGTTTGAGAGCTGGATAAAGAAGCCATGTGTTTGAGAGCTGGATAAAGAAGCCGAAACCTTATTTTCATATGTTTGATTACAAGTCAAATTAAATGCAGTAGAAACATCTTACATCAAAGTTTCCACTTTTCTTCTGAATTGCTCGAACTCTATTGAATAAAACATCAAACTTTCCTTCGACATCTCCACATGCCAAGCTGCAAACAATATATAAATGTTAAAGCAGTTCAAGACACACAAATGGGCCTGCTGGGTTTCGTGCATATACTAGTATTCCTGGACCAGGGAGATATGTGTTCCAGTCTCTCTGAGCTTACTCTAAGGGGTTCAATCTGTGTGAACTAGTAGTGACCTCTGGACAGCCCCACGCAAGGGTCTCACCAGTATCTTCACCACAGGTAAAATTTAGCTTATCATTTCCTACAAAAGTGAACCAGATTCTTCTCATTTACCAAGTTTTGTCCGTAAGTCCACTGCCAACTTGGTTACCAAAAAGCAAAAATCCCCCATCAAGTCATCAAGGCTCTTCAATTTCTTTTACAAACATCTTTTGTGGTCATCTTGTACCTCTCACTTACACCACCACTATCTTAGCACAGGGTCTCATTCATCCATTCAGCAAACACACTCTGAGCATGTTCAATGTACTTGCTAAGTGCAGCATGCCAAGTCCTGTGCTGAGGGCATGTTAAGGCATATAAAGAAGAGAAAGACTCAGGACAATTATGAGGCAGAGCAACCGAGAGTCCTGTAGTTACTACATAGGCAGAATCAGGGAGAAATACAATGAATCTGGTACTGGCCACAATGTAGAGAATATACTTACATTTCCTCTAATACCTTCCCTTCTATCTGTCCTACACAAAATCAACAGCTTAATGTTCTTTCCTCAAAAACATTAAGACAACATCACCGCAGAGAAACCACAGCTTTTCACAGGTCCCAGATCTCTTTCCCAGGTGCTCTCTCCAAGCTCCAAAACAGTACCTTTCTGTCAATCTGATCAATGTCTCTGCCATTCCCTTGGGATGGCTACTTCTCCATCATACCCACCTTGAGTCTAAAAGACCTCCCATCCTTCAAGGCCCAGCATGTCTCTACAGCCTTCCTGACCAGCTGAGAAAGTCCTCTTCTCAAAACTTCAGAAACCCACATAACTTTTGAGAGCAATCTCTGTGATTGATTATTTGGCATTTTCCTCTCTCTTCTGAGTACCCTCTTCTAGGAAACCCTCCACCCCTATCAGTCACCAACTCCTGGTGCTCCCACAGGATCCTGCACTTGCTCTCTCATAGATGCCACAGGAATTACCATCTTTCAATTGACATTCATCAAATTGGCCAAGCTGCAAACAATATATAAATGTTAAAGCAGTTCAAGACACACAAATGGGCCTGCTGGGTTTCGCATATACTAGTATTCCTGGACCAGGGAGATATGTGTTCCAGTCTCTCTGAGCTTACTCTAAGGGGTTCAATCTGTGTGAACTAGTAGTGACCTCTGGACAGCCCCACGCAAGGGTCTCACCAGTATCTTCACCACAGGTAAAATTTAGCTTATCATTTCCTACAAAAGTGAACCAGATTCTTCTCATTTACCAAGTTTTGTCCGTAAGTCCACTGCCAACTTGGTTACCAAAAAGCAAAAATCCCCCATCAAGTCATCAAGGCTCTTCAATTTCTTTTACAAACATCTTTTGTGGTCATCTTGTACCTCTCACTTACACCACCACTATCTTAGCACAGGGTCTCATTCATCCATTCAGCAAACACACTCTGAGCATGTTCAATGTACTTGCTAAGTGCAGCATGCCAAGTCCTGTGCTGAGGGCATGTTAAGGCATATAAAGAAGAGAAAGACTCAGGACAATTATGAGGCAGAGCAACCGAGAGTCCTGTAGTTACTACATAGGCAGAATCAGGGAGAAATACAATGAATCTGGTACTGGCCACAATGTAGAGAATATACTTACATTTCCTCTAATACCTTCCCTTCTATCTGTCCTACACAAAATCAACAGCTTAATGTTCTTTCCTCAAAAACATTAAGACAACATCACCGCAGAGAAACCACAGCTTTTCACAGGTCCCAGATCTCTTTCCCAGGTGCTCTCTCCAAGCTCCAAAACAGTACCTTTCTGTCAATCTGATCAATGTCTCTGCCATTCCCTTGGGATGGCTACTTCTCCATCATACCCACCTTGAGTCTAAAAGACCTCCCATCCTTCAAGGCCCAGCATGTCTCTACAGCCTTCCTGACCAGCTGAGAAAGTCCTCTTCTCAAAACTTCAGAAACCCACATAACTTTTGAGAGCAATCTCTGTGATTGATTATTTGGCATTTTCCTCTCTCTTCTGAGTACCCTCTTCTAGGAAACCCTCCACCCCTATCAGTCACCAACTCCTGGTGCTCCCACAGGATCCTGCACTTGCTCTCTCATAGATGCCACAGGGAATTACCACTGTTTGGAGGAGAGCCACTGTACAGTTTGTACATCATCAGACATCTCAACACTCAGCCTCTCCTCATCTGGGCCCTTTTCCAGGGTTTCCTAGCCCACTGAAGAAAGACACAAATCTAGGACCCAGACAATGCTGACCCCTTCTCACTCCAAACCAACTCCAAGTTCTGTTGATGTCCTCTCCTTAATAAACCTTGAATCCTTGCACTTTCCTTCTGCATTTACCTAATCCCAGCTGCCACCTAGTTTGACTCTAACTTGCTCTTCACACTGCAGCCAGACTTGCTTTCCAAAAATTTGATCATGTTATGGTGTTTTTAAACATTTCAGTGACTTTTTAAGGATAAAGACAAAACTATTAATCAAGGCTCCAGGTTCACCTCCTTGATTCCTCACATTAAGCCTAAATACACCCTCCCAGAACCAGGAACCTTTTCCTCCTGACATTTATCAGACCATGTTTTAACACTTATCTGGATTCTTCGATTAACACCTGTTCCTCTAAACTATAAGGTCTACTAGGGCAGGAACTCCACCTGTGAAACGCCTAGCAGCAGTGTTTGGCGCGCTGTTCAATCAATACTGTTGGATGAATGGAAGGACTCTCTTCATCACTCCCTGGAAAAGCGCGCCAAGACAAAGGCCCTATCTCTCTCTCTCTCTCTAACACTGCCCAGGACCCACCAATGGACCCATGCCTACAAATTTTTGGCTAAGAAAATACACTGCGGAGAGAAACGAAGGGAAAATAATGTCGGAAACCAGGACGGCCTAACATGAAGCAGGCCTGACGCTGGAAGCTCCGTTTTTTTCTCAGTGACTGTAGAAGCGAAAACAGTCGGAAATGAGACTTTTGTAGACAACAGAAGCGAAAACAGTCGGGAAAGAGGCCCGCCGTGGCCAAAGACGTGATGGGAGCTCACCAGTAGATGCCGGCTTCCAGCCCTGCCTTTACCTCCCCCTTTCACGTCGATTGATTATTTGGCATTTTCCTCTCTCTTCTGAGTACCCTCTTCTAGGAAACCCTCCACCCCTATCAGTCACCAACTCCTGGTGCTCCCACAGGATCCTGCACTTGCTCTCTCATAGATGCCACAGGGAATTACCACTGTTTGGAGGAGAGCCACTGTACAGTTTGTACATCATCAGACATCTCAACACTCAGCCTCTCCTCATCTGGGCCCTTTTCCAGGGTTTCCTAGCCCACTGAAGAAAGACACAAATCTAGGACCCAGACAATGCTGACCCCTTCTCACTCCAAACCAACTCCAAGTTCTGTTGATGTCCTCTCCTTAATAAACCTTGAATCCTTGCACTTTCCTTCTGCATTTACCTAATCCCAGCTGCCACCTAGTTTGACTCTAACTTGCTCTTCACACTGCAGCCAGACTTGCTTTCCAAAAATTTGATCATGTTATGGTGTTTTTAAACATTTCAGTGACTTTTTAAGGATAAAGACAAAACTATTAATCAAGGCTCCAGGTTCACCTCCTTGATTCCTCACATTAAGCCTAAATACACCCTCCCAGAACCAGGAACCTTTTCCTCCTGACATTTATCAGACCATGTTTTAACACTTATCTGGATTCTTCGATTAACACCTGTTCCTCTAAACTATAAGGTCTACTAGGGCAGGAACTCCACCTGTGAAACGCCTAGCAGCAGTGTTTGGCGCGCTGTTCAATCAATACTGTTGGATGAATGGAAGGACTCTCTTCATCACTCCCTGGAAAAGCGCGCCAAGACAAAGGCCCTATCTCTCTCTCTCTCTCTAACACTGCCCAGGACCCACCAATGGACCCATGCCTACAAATTTTTGGCTAAGAAAATACACTGCGGAGAGAAACGAAGGGAAAATAATGTCGGAAACCAGGACGGCCTAACATGAAGCAGGCCTGACGCTGGAAGCTCCGTTTTTTTCTCAGTGACTGTAGAAGCGAAAACAGTCGGAAATGAGACTTTTGTAGACAACAGAAGCGAAAACAGTCGGGAAAGAGGCCCGCCGTGGCCAAAGACGTGATGGGAGCTCACCAGTAGATGCCGGCTTCCAGCCCTGCCTTTACCTCCCCCTTTCACGTCTTTAGAAAGACCCTCCCCAGCAGACACAAACACACACAGAGACACACAGACTTCAGACTCAGGTCACTCACAGACGTAGCGGTTTCTGAGCCATCTGCGCTTTCACGCTGGGTCGGGGCGAACGCTGAAAACTGGTTCCCGGAAGCAGGCCCCTCCAGAAAACGAGGCCGCACTGCGATAAGACGTCAGCGCGCCCAGCCAATGAAAGCTCATGCTCTTCCGGAAGAGGAGGCCGCACTGCGAGTAGACGTCAGCACGCCCAGCCAATGAAAGCTCAGCTACCTATGGAGAGAGTCGAGGAACAAATGTCTCTCTCAGATGGTTTCACCTCGAGAAGGAAGCTAAAAAGGACTGTGGAAGGGATAATGACGAAAAACGTTCCGACTGTAATTTTTTATTTGGAGGCAGTTTAAATTAGTGAGCTGCTCTAAAGCTCCCTGCACAATGTTGGCCCCAACCTAACCATGTAACTCTTGTGGGCAAGATAGACTCTAATATTGAGTCAGGAAGAAATGTAAAATCTAAACAAATCAATAAAGGGTAAAGACTTTCAATCAGTAATCAAAACCTTCCAACAAAGAAAAGCCCAGGATCAGATAGTTTCACTAGCTCCGTACTACTAAACAAAGTAAAGCCAATCTTTCTCAAACTCTTCCCAAAATCGTAAGAGGGAACACTCCCAAACTTGTCTTACTGAGGTGAGCATTACCCTAATACCAAATACAGATAAGGATACTACAAAAAAATAAAAATAAAAATATACTGCCAGCCAATATCTTTGATCAATATAGATGTAAACATTCTTTTTTTATTATTATTATTTGAGGGTGGTGGGGTGGGGAGGGAGGGGAGCAGGCGGGCCACTTCTATTGGTCTTTCATTTGTCCATTTTCATCCATCTTTGTTCTTTGACCCATGTGGGCCTCCCATCGCGGTGGCCTCTGTTGTCGTAGAGCACCAGCTCTGGGCGCATGAGCTCCAGAGCTCCGGCTCGGTAATTGGACACATTGGTCCAGCCGCTCCACGGCACGTGGGATCTTCCCAGGCCAGGGATCGAACCGGTGCCCCTTGCACTGCAAGGCAGTGTCCTTATCCACTGGACCACCAGGGAAGCCCTAGATGTAAACATTCTTAACAAAATACTAGCTAACTGAATTAAATAGCACATGACTCATACACCATGGTCAAATGGGATTTATCCCTGAGATACAAAGATGTTTGAACACACAAATCAATAGATGTAATACACTACATTAATAGAATTAAAGACTCTAACTATGGTATTTCAGCTCTACCTTAGGAGAACCCTATATCCTAAATAGAAATGGGGATGTGGTTCCCTTATATATTGGTATGTATACTATATGTCAACTTCAAAATGCTAGTTTGTGTCAGGATGTGTATTTGGCCAAATGCTTTCAATCTTATGTGGAAAAGCATTATAGAAAGTTTAATAAAGAACCAAAGGGAATTACGTTAGACTATTTCATTCTCAGAAGCACAAAAGTAATATGGAATACTAAAATGTTGATTTCTAGGTTTTAAAAAAAAGTCTGGCTCTTTCAAAGTTGCCATGGGAAGTCATGAAAGGATTCCAAGCAGGAGGAGTACAGTGGCCAGTCTACATTTCAGCGAGATGGCTCTGCCAGCGGCGAGGCCTGCAGCTGCAGAGATAGCTGAGGTAAGAAGAGGCCACAGCAGGAGTCCAGAGAAGCAGAGGATCATGGTGGTCTAGAACTTAAGCCGTGGGAACTTAAAAAAAGAGCCAAGATCTCTTTTGGAGATGGAACTGGGGACCTCGGGCACCTTTATAACTGCTAATACCCAACTCTGGTTATGGCTGTTCCGAACTAGAGTAGTTAGTTAGTATCCTCTGACATCTTTAGTCTGAAAGAAATACAGTCAGGTCCCCGGGAGTGCCCCTGACCCTGCAAACACAAGGAGGAAGGTATTTTCTAAAATGCTTTACTTACTGAATAGTAGCCCTGAGTGGCAGCCCCACCTCCCCATACGCACATACACATCCTGTTACGTTTACCAAAGGGAGCACATGATAAAATGTCACCCATCTCCAGCCACCTGACTCAGAGGAGGGAGATGGGAGGGGACCATCACATACACGGAGCTATCTGTGCAGTCTAGAAGACTTGGTCTGAAACTGTTTTAAGATTGTCTGTTATTTGCAATGGATGAAAAAGTAAATTACTGACATTTACGAGGTAACAAACTGCCAAGAACAAGACTGTTTTGTTTTCCTTTTTTTTAATTTAGAATCTTGTTAGCAATACATTACATCCTTGATAGAAAAAAAAAAATTGCACAGTAACTCAAAAACCAGCCATTTAAGAAAATAATGTAGTAATCAACTGCTACCAGGGGAAACAGGTCCTCTCATTTGATTCTACTGGCAGGCCCAGGTTTATCCAGACTGTGAGAGACTCTCTGTCCTGAATGGATGGTGAAGCATTCAAGTAACAGGTAAGGAGTTATAAGTACGAGTTTCTGAGGGATTCTGCCTCAAATGAAGTTCCTCCAGGGGTAGCCACATTCCTCCAGTTTACTCCAATGTTGCGATGTTTCTGGGACAATCAGCATAGTTGCCTTTTGAGTTTTGACAATTCATCAACCTCAAGATTCAGGTCTTATAAAACATTCTTCCCACATTAAAAAAGACTTTATCACCACAGGAATATGTTTTTTCATCGCTTCTCCAGCTTCTTGTACTTGGCTTCTGCAGTGGGGAGAGGAAGAGGAAGTTATAATTTTTAAAATTGGGTTTTACAAAAAAAAAAAAGAAAGGGGGGAGTGGGAAAAAGACTTCCCCAGTGATTCAATGATTAAGATTTTGTCTTCTAATTCTGGGGGTGCAGGTTTTATCCCTAGTAAGGGGACTAAGATCCCACATGCTGTGCATTGCAACCAAACATTAACAACAACAACAAAATTTGGCTCTTACAAAGATATTTTCAGTTAGCATTTCCAGGCAAATTCAAGAATGTCTATTACATTAAAAAATATCTATTAACTTTAGTCCTCTATCTGTCCAAATTGTATCCAGACTATAGGCACATCACATATGGTAACTTATCATATTAGCTAAGGATGGATGTTTGGTTATCGGTCCAAAATATAATCTGTCTGCACTTAAGATATCCACACACACAACTGAGAGCTCAACATGAGCTCCCTACATTCTAATCTTATGAACAGCACCTGCTCAGACATTTCACCAGGGTTAAGCAGACCCAGTGGTGCTTGAGCCACCAGGAGCCTTACAAAAGCACAGGAAGTGCCTGCCTCTCCAGGCTCTGTCCCAGGCACCTACGGAAAGCCAGACTGGACTCTCAAGTACATTTCACCTTTTCTTATCCCTACCCCTCACTCTAGGAAAGCGATTTTGAAAGATACAGAAATTCAAAAGACCATCAAATAAACCTCATAATCTTACAGATTCCCTCTTTCTTTAAAACTCTGAAAGCATCTGGTACAGTCACCACTGAGTAAATTTAGTTTTGGACAGTGTTAACTACCACCCATGTGAAATCTCCATCTGCTACGATCCAGTCTCTTGAGGTAGTCAACAACTGTCAATGATAAAAAAAATAATCTGTGAATTAAATCTAGGCTAAAAACAATTGTGTTGTTTTTAATTATGGACATAAAGCCAGAGTCAATTAGCAAGGCATCAACACTAATACCAATTTCTTCTTCTTCTTCTTCTTTTTTTTAATATTTATTTATTTACTTGGTTGCAGTGGGTCTTAACTGCAGCATGTAGGATTTTTCAGTTGCATGTGGGATCTAGTTCCCTGACCAGGGATCGAACCCAGGCCTCCTGCACTGGGAGTATGGATCTTAGCCACTGGACCACCAGGGAAGTCCCCAGTTTCTTCTTAAATGAAAAGTAATAACCTTTTAAGAAAGTCTTAATTGCCTACTCTGTTTTTAAGATATGTGTCTACATTATTAAAGATGCTTCAGCCTGCTGAACCACAATTAAGAGCTTTGTAATCAATTAGACCTAATTTGGAATACCACTTTTCTAATATACTAACGTTATGTTCTTAAGCAAGGTGTGGGCCCACATACTTCTGCTGCGCAACTCTGCTGTCCTTAAGCCAGTGATAACCTCTTCAACCACAGCTTCCTCTTCAACAAAATGGAGCTAAAAATCATGTACTTACCTTGGAGATTAAAGGATAAAAAACGTAACAGGCACAAAAGTATTACGAACAGTGCCTAATATATAATTAAGCACTCAGGAAATGTTATTTTTTATTACTAAGAATACTAAGTTACTCTCCAGAGGTTTCCTGAAGATTAAAATCGATTACTGCAGGCACACCATAAACATTATCATATTATATAAGGTCATACTAGCAGGAGGGTACTCTTATCAAATCAAAACAAACAAAAATGGTTACCCAGTTTTTTTGAATACGCATCCAACTTGTAGGCTGCCTGCTCGAGAGCTGCTACCTGCTCCTCAATTACATTGATCTGATCCAGATAAGGCTGCAATCCAGCATCTTTAAAAACAAAGACAGACCAGAGGTTTATACAGCATCAGCAAGGAGTGCAGAAAAAACTGTAAGGGAAGCTGGCTAGTGTCTCTCCAGCTCTGCCAAAGACAGAGGAGGCGGAGTGACAGGATTCTCTGATCACTAGCAGGTGCAAGCCTTAGAAGACAGCAGCTAGCTGATCGGGCACGACCGGTGGCCTAAGCAAAGTAAAGGTTCTCTCATCTGCTAGTTTTCCTCTCTTTCAAATTCCTTGCTCCTCAAGCAGTCTTTCCATTACTGATTCAGTTTCTTGGGTACTCCCAGACCAAAAAGGAGGGCTCTATAGACAGGGATCACAAATATAAGTTTGTGGGAAAATATATTCTACCAGTCTACAGTAGCATTTTCTGATTATGGATGTTCTGGTTTTCTGTTTATAAACTAGTCCTGTATGCATTTCATTGCTAAATTAATTCACTAGAATCTGGCCACCTTTCCTCTGCCTCCCTGTTTTTTGGGAAATAAATGGATTAAATCAAGATTCGGAAGGAGAAATAACCATACCACCAGAGCACACTAATCCTCAGAATGGAAGAAACTCTTTAACTTTGTAATTAGAAAATGAGCTTAGTTTTAGAAAATGAGCTCCCTAAGGACAGAGGCCATGTGCCCTTCCCTTCTGCACTGTCCCAAGCACAAAAGAACATTAAATAGAAACACGTTTAATTATAAAAATGATTACTTACACTTCTGGTTTAAGTCCTTTAAGTTTCTACTAATGTTTATAGCAATATCTTTCATTTCAAGATACTTCAGGCTGGTTAGTTTATTCATATTTTCCAGGAGCTTATAGTCTTCACTGGTGGCTTTAAAACAAACAGAAGATGTGATGCCTTTAAGATTTGTGTAGATCACTGGAGTGCGGAATTAACTACCAAATGGCAATTCGAGGCAGGATCTAGGGAATGTCAAAAAAGCACACCACTTTTGATGTTTTGACATTTATACTCAGCTTATGTATTCTAAATGTCTAAGGAGCAATTCAGGCAACAACTGGCAAACTATTTAAACCAAATAAAATCCAGAAGCCTCAGGATCTTAGTTAAAAAGGGAAAAGATAAACTCATATACCAAAAAACAGAGAGGTGAAGCAGTCTTGGTCTCTCTAAAACATGAAAACATATAATTGGGCAGATTGCGACATAAATACATAAACATACAGATGGCAAATAAACATGTCAAAAAATACTCAACATCACTCATTATTAGAGAGAGAAATGCACATCAGAACTACAATGAGGTATCACATCAACACCAGTCAAAATGGCCATCATCAAAACATCTACAAACAGGGCTTTTCTGGTGGCTTAGTGGTAAAGAATCAGTCTGCCAAGGCAGGAGAAAGGCGTTCAATACCTGATCCAGGAAGATCCCACATACTGTGGAGCAACTAAGCCCATGTGCCACAACTACTGAGCCTATGTGCTGCACCTACTGAAGCCCGACACCCTACAGCCTGGGCTCCACAACAAAGAGAAGCAACTACAATGAGAAGCCCAGGCACTGCAACTAGAGAAAAACCCGTGTAGCAATGAAGACTCAGCACAACCAAAACTAAATAAGTAAATTTATTTTTTTTAATCTTCAAACAATAAACGCTGGAGAGCGTGTGGAGAAAAGAGAACCCTCATGCACTGCTGGTAGGAATGCAAATTGATACAGGCACTAAGAGTATTGAGTAGAAGAGAGGTACTGAGGAGAAAGAGTATTGAGATTCCTTCAAAAAACAAGGAATAAAGCTATCATACGAGCCAGCTACTGGCCATATACCCTGAAAAAACCATACTTCAAAGACACATATACCCTAATGTTCATTGCAACCCTATTTACAATAACCAGGACATTGAAGCAATCTAGATAAATAACAGATAATAAAGAAGTTGTGGTATATATATAATGGAATATTACTCAGTCATAAAAAGGAATGCATTTGAGTCAGTTCTGTTGAGGCAGATGAACCTAGAGCCTGTTATACCAAGTGAAGCAAGTCAGAAAGAGAAAAACAAATTCTGTATATTAACACATCCATATGGAAACTAGAAAACTGGTACTGATGAACCTATTTGTAGGGCGAGAATAGAGACACAGACCTAAAGAACAGACTTGTGGACACAAAGGGGGAAGGAGAGGGTGGGACAACTTGAGGGAGCACCCTGGAAACATACTCATTGCCACATGTAGAGCAGACAGCTAGTGGGAAGCTGCAGTAACACAGGGAGCTTCAACTCGGTGCCCTGCGACAACCTGGGGGAGAGGGGTGGGAGGAAGGTTCAAGAGGGAGGGGAAATATGTATACTTATGGCTGATTTAAGTGGTTGTATGGCAGAAATTAACACAAAATAGTAAAGCAATTATCCTTCAATTAAAAACAAACACTTTGGCAAATAAATGTAGATGTGGTGGGGAAAAGATACAAACACATACATCAATATATATATATGAAGTCAACAAAAGGACCTCAATGCTTCTTAGTAAGTCATTCATTATTTGTGACTCTGTATTCCAATTTACACACTGACTTTTCCAAACTATTTGCCTGCTTCTCAAATCCTCCGTTCCCTTCCCCATCCCTACTCAAAGCAAATGGCCTTTACTCCAACTTTCCCAAAAGCCATGGCCACTTACATAAACTGCCCCAACCTCTCTGCCTGGCATCTAAACACCTCTGTACCTTAATATCTTCTCAGGAGGTGGAAGTGTTCCTATTCTTGCCAAGACAGCTCCTCCTCCTTTTCAGAGCCTCTCTTCAATCATCTCCTTTCCTTTGCCTCTCTATCTATATTCCAGCTTCCTCTAGCTCAAAAGCACTCCCTCTGTTCTACACCTACATTGCTTGCTCAGTAAAGCAAAGGTGCTTCACTGTTAACCCTTTAGAAAGAGCCGCTTACTCTCACTGCTCCCTCCCCGTCACCACTCTCTCGTGTAAACCCTTCCAGTCTGGTGTCTGTCCCCTCAAACCACAGAAATCACATGCTCCAAGGTTGTCAGTGCTCTTCTAACCACCAAATCCATGGCCTTTTCTCAGTTATCATTCTCCTGGGCCTCTCCACAATATCTGACGCTACTGATCTCCATCTCTTCATGAAATGCTCATTTCCTTGGCTGCTACAGCATTTTCTAATCTTTTTCTAACTGCTCCCTTTGAGTGTCTATGCCAGATCTCTTCTCATCCAACCCCCTTAAGTATCAGTTCTCAGCTTCTCCTTAGCTGTGACTCATGGCTTTTAGTTTATCCCAGAGTTATGCTAGCTTCCTTTAAGACTCAAAAACATGTAGAGCAGACAGCTAGTGGGAAGCTGCAGTAACACAGGGAGCTTCAACTCGGTGCCCTCGACAACCTGGGGAGAGGGTGGGAGGAAGGTTCAAGAGGAGGGAAATATGTATACTTATGGCTGATTTAAGTGGTTGTATGGCAGAAATTAACACAAAATAGTAAAGCAATTATCCTTCAATTAAAAACAAACACTTTGGCAAATAAATGTAGATGTGGTGGGGAAAAGATACAAACACATACATCAATATATATATATGAAGTCAACAAAAGGACCTCAATGCTTCTTAGTAAGTCATTCATTATTTGTGACTCTGTATTCCAATTTACACACTGACTTTTCCAAACTATTTGCCTGCTTCTCAAATCCTCCGTTCCCTTCCCCATCCCTACTCAAAGCAAATGGCCTTTACTCCAACTTTCCCAAAAGCCATGGCCACTTACATAAACTGCCCCAACCTCTCTGCCTGGCATCTAAACACCTCTGTACCTTAATATCTTCTCAGGAGGTGGAAGTGTTCCTATTCTTGCCAAGACAGCTCCTCCTCCTTTTCAGAGCCTCTCTTCAATCATCTCCTTTCCTTTGCCTCTCTATCTATATTCCAGCTTCCTCTAGCTCAAAAGCACTCCCTCTGTTCTACACCTACATTGCTTGCTCAGTAAAGCAAAGGTGCTTCACTGTTAACCCTTTAGAAAGAGCCGCTTACTCTCACTGCTCCCTCCCCGTCACCACTCTCTCGTGTAAACCCTTCCAGTCTGGTGTCTGTCCCCTCAAACCACAGAAATCACATGCTCCAAGGTTGTCAGTGCTCTTCTAACCACCAAATCCATGGCCTTTTCTCAGTTATCATTCTCCTGGGCCTCTCCACAATATCTGACGCTACTGATCTCCATCTCTTCATGAAATGCTCATTTCCTTGGCTGCTACAGCATTTTCTAATCTTTTTCTAACTGCTCCCTTTGAGTGTCTATGCCAGATCTCTTCTCATCCAACCCCCTTAAGTATCAGTTCTCAGCTTCTCCTTAGCTGTGACTCATGGCTGATGTTTACACGCGTGGCACATTTCCATGCGCATTCCCAGAGTTATGCTAGCTTCCTTTAAGACTCAAAAAACTATCCGTATAGGTAAGAAGAACAATCAAAGGGAAATTACAATCCACTTTCAATGAACTATATAATAAATCATTTGTAAATCTAGGTACTTTAAGTACGATTAAGTTAAAAAAAAAAAAAAAACCAAGTTAATTGCCCAATATAGGCATTCCCCAATATTTTCTTAAGGCTGTACCTTCCCTTTTTTGGGGGGGGAGGGTGGTTGGGGAGAGAGGGGAGCAGGCGGGCCACTTCTAATTGGTCTTTCATTTATCTATTTTCATCCATCTTTGTTCTTTGGCCCATGTGGGCCTCCCATCGTGGTGGTCTCTGTTGTCGCAGAGCACCGGCTCTGGGCACATGCGCCCCAGAGCTCCGGCTCGATAATTGGACACATGGGTCCAGCTGCTCCGCGGCACATGGGATCTTCCCAGGCCAGGGATCGAACCGGCGCCCCTTGCACTGCAAGGCGGTGTCCTTATCCACTGGACCACCAGGGAAGCCCTTCCCCAAGACTTTAACCCAGATCCTCTTATCTACCTCTAAGGTCTTCCTTGGCAATCTCTTCCTACACAGCCTAAACTCAACTACTATGCAGCTGACTTCCAAATCTCCTTCTCCTGCTCTGATCACTCTCTGAGCTCTGGACACACATGTTCAAGTCACCTGAACATCCTGGTAACAGTCACCTGAGGGTCCCAGTAATACTTAAAAATCAGCAAAGCCCAAACTGAAAGTATTATTTTCACACTAAACATGGTTCCTCTTTTCAGCTTGCCTATTTGGGCTGATGACACCACCAAAACCTCAGACACATCATTAGCTGCTCCCATGCCTCAACACCCACTTCAACATGTCCCATAAATTCCACTTCCGTAATATTCTTGGATACATGCTCCTCTCTCCATTCCTTCTACCATCACTCTGTCACAGACTGTTACTTTTTACCTGAAATATTGTTCTTCTGTCTTTCCTATGCACACTTGTACTGCTCTCAAATCTGTCTCTTTCAAACAAACGTCGCACACTCAAATACCCAGGAGCCAGCAACATTATGTAAATAAGTGAAGCAAGTTAGGTAACATTCACTGCCTTTTCAAAAATTTGAAAGACATTGGTACAGAAAACCATTTCCACTTTCAATGAACTATATAATAAATCATTTGTAAATCTAGGTACTTTAAGTACGATTAAGTTAAAAAAAAAAAAAAAACCAAGTTAATTGCCCAATATAGGCATTCCCCAATATTTTCTTAAGGCTGTACCTTCCCTTTTTTGGGGGGGGAGGGTGGTTGGGGAGAGAGGGGAGCAGGCGGGCCACTTCTAATTGGTCTTTCATTTATCTATTTTCATCCATCTTTGTTCTTTGGCCCATGTGGGCCTCCCATCGTGGTGGTCTCTGTTGTCGCAGAGCACCGGCTCTGGGCACATGCGCCCCAGAGCTCCGGCTCGATAATTGGACACATGGGTCCAGCTGCTCCGCGGCACATGGGATCTTCCCAGGCCAGGGATCGAACCGGCGCCCCTTGCACTGCAAGGCGGTGTCCTTATCCACTGGACCACCAGGGAAGCCCTTCCCCAAGACTTTAACCCAGATCCTCTTATCTACCTCTAAGGTCTTCCTTGGCAATCTCTTCCTACACAGCCTAAACTCAACTACTATGCAGCTGACTTCCAAATCTCCTTCTCCTGCTCTGATCACTCTCTGAGCTCTGGACACACATGTTCAAGTCACCTGAACATCCTGGTAACAGTCACCTGAGGGTCCCAGTAATACTTAAAAATCAGCAAAGCCCAAACTGAAAGTATTATTTTCACACTAAACATGGTTCCTCTTTTCAGCTTGCCTATTTGGGCTGATGACACCACCAAAACCTCAGACACATCATTAGCTGCTCCCATGCCTCAACACCCACTTCAACATGTCCCATAAATTCCACTTCCGTAATATTCTTGGATACATGCTCCTCTCTCCATTCCTTCTACCATCACTCTGTCACAGACTGTTACTTTTTACCTGAAATATTGTTCTTCTGTCTTTCCTATGCACACTTGTACTGCTCTCAAATCTGTCTCTTTCAAACAAACGTCGCACACTCAAATACCCAGGAGCCAGCAACATTATGTAAATAAGTGAAGCAAGTTAGGTATTTGTATATTAAATACATTCACCTCTACAAAGAAATACACTCTCATGTCTTGAATATGTGATCCTCTTAGTCTATCATTTATTTTATCAATTTTGAAAGACATTGGTACAGAAAACCATTTCTATACCACTACTAAAAAACAATATAAGACCAGCAATAAATGCCAACTGACACCAGATCTCAGTAAAAGGGAGAAAGAAGGGAGTCATGGGGACAAACTGCACCACATTGGTCCATTTCAAAGAGACAATGCTTCCCAGGTGGCTCAGATGATAAAGAATCTGCTTGGAGACCCGGGTTTGATCCCTGGGTCAGGAAGATCCCCTGGAGGAGGGCATGGCAACCCATTCCAGTCGTCTTGCCTGGAGAACTCTATGGACAGAGGAGCCTGACAGGCTACTGTCCATGGGGTCGCAAAGAATCGGACACAACTGAGCAACAAACACACACACACGCCCAACTCTAGTCAATCAGTGCCTCGCAAGGATGGGAGACTAGTATTGCCAAATCTTTGGAATTTTTAAAGAAAAGCCAAAAAAAATCTAGATTTTGTTGCTGGTTTCTCCTGCCCAGAAATGAACAAATAAATAGGCTGTTGGAGATTCACAATCCCTCCTATTCTGCATCAAGCATTTTTCATAGATGCTTGTTCACAAACTGAGCTCACAGCAACTTCCTGGGGAAGTGAAACAATACAACAGACCCTTATGAAAAGCTACACTGGACCAGACTTCATTTTTTTGGACCTTCCTCCACCCATGGGTCATGTGTTCACCTGGAAATACACACTGGACCAAAAAATTAATCATGTCCCAAAGGGTGGGTCATCCAATCCTCAGACCGACCTAATAGACCTCAAATTCTGCAGGTCTCTCCCCATTTCCCTAGTAAGTATATCTGCTTAGCCAACCTAAATGCTTGCCTATACTACCTCTCTAGTCATTTCTCACTTTTTGGCCAATCAATTCTTATATTCTTTACAACTCCTTTCAAAATACACTTTCCCCAAGGAAGTATTTCTCGATGAATTCTTTTTCACTTTCTCAGTCTCAGTCTACAGCACTGAGATATGCAGGGTTGTATTCAGTACGATGTGTTTCTACACACACGCACAACACACGTATATATAAAGTACAGTTGATTTACAATATTGTATTAATTACTGCTGTACAGCAAAGGGATTCAGCTGTCTATATATCCTTTACATTCTTTCCCATTATGGATTATCACAGGATATTAGATACAGTTCTCTGTGCTATACAGCACGACCTTGCTATTTATCCCGTGTTTCTGAAAGCAGCTCCCAAATTTCTCCAGGGAAGGGAGGGACTTCTTTCCTACACATTCTTGCCCTCCCCAAACTTCCAACAGGCATGTTCTGAGGTTTGTGGGGTTAGGGAGGGAGCCACAGAGTGACGCTGCTAAGACAGCTCACAGGTTTGTCAAAGCCCAGCTCCAGCGAGTGGCGCCAGGCACTACCCGCATCAACCCGGACCCCGCCTCACCCGTCAGCTCCCCAGTCAGGTAAGTTGCCATTTTGGAGAACATGTCCCGGCAGAGCTCATTTATGTCAGCCTCAGCAGGCTCCTTTGCCTCCTCAGCAGTCTCCACGGCGGCATCGTCTGAGTCAAAGGAGAAAGAGTAAGTGCCCCGCCCTAGCCGGTCCTAATCCAGCTTCTCCCCATACCCCTCCACCTGACCTCATTCCATCAAATCGGCTCCATTCTCCAAGTGCCATAAATATGAGTCCCTCACTTCGTTCCTGCCTCACCTGACTGTGCCTCACGCCAACCCTGCTCTCTTGCACCAGCCTCAGCTTACCCTTGACGCCCGGCGAAACCTTCTCAGTCGCCCTGACAGCGCAAACACGCGCGCACACAGGCGCGCCCCTCTGATCCGCCCGCTCCCGCCAGGTGAGCCCCGGTATCTCGGGCCTGTACCCGGAGCCTCAGGCCTGCCACCGGACACTTCGTCCCCCTCCATTCCGCATACCTCGAACTGGCTCCTCGCGGTGGGTCACTCGGACGCCCTCGGCGGCGGCCGCCATGCCCGGCCCCCGCGCTGCTTCCGGTGGTGGTGCTGCGCATGCGCGCCGGGCGTGCCCCGCCCTCCCCGCCCTCCCCGCCCAGGCCTCGTTGGCAGGTGACCCTGCGCAGCCGGGCCAAATCCTGTCGCAAGTAATGAATAATAACCTAGCGTAAGCACTAAGCCAAATTTGAAGCTGAAATGGGCTTCGTGAGTCGATCTGCTGCCGAGTGTATGACATCTGGAACCAAGGAAGCACTCAGTCCCGCGGCCACTCCCTGGAGGGAACATGACCGCTGTGGGATGGATCGAACCCAGTGCAGCCTGCTGACTTAAATGACAGGAGACAAGCTAACCTCTTCCCAAAGAATCCTCATTCTGGCCGGTAATTGTAAACTGCTTGGGAAACATGCTTAGAATCCTATCTTTAGAAGATACACATTCTTGCCCTCCCAACTCCCGGCATGTTCTGAGGTTTGTGGGGTTAGGGGCCACAGAGTGACTGCAACATGGTTTGTCAAAGCCCAGCTCCAGCGAGTGGCGCCAGGCACTACCCGCATCAACCCGGACCCCGCCTCACCCGTCAGCTCCCCAGTCAGGTAAGTTGCCATTTTGGAGAACATGTCCCGGCAGAGCTCATTTATGTCAGCCTCAGCAGGCTCCTTTGCCTCCTCAGCAGTCTCCACGGCGGCATCGTCTGAGTCAAAGGAGAAAGAGTAAGTGCCCCGCCCTAGCCGGTCCTAATCCAGCTTCTCCCCATACCCCTCCACCTGACCTCATTCCATCAAATCGGCTCCATTCTCCAAGTGCCATAAATATGAGTCCCTCACTTCGTTCCTGCCTCACCTGACTGTGCCTCACGCCAACCCTGCTCTCTTGCACCAGCCTCAGCTTACCCTTGACGCCCGGCGAAACCTTCTCAGTCGCCCTGACAGCGCAAACACGCGCGCACACAGGCGCGCCCCTCTGATCCGCCCGCTCCCGCCAGGTGAGCCCCGGTATCTCGGCCTGTACCCGGAGCCTCAGGCCTGCCACCGGACACTTCGTCCCCCTCCATTCCGCATACCTCGAACTGGCTCCTCGCGGTGGGTCACTCGGACGCCCTCGGCGGCGGCCGCCATGCCCGGCCCCCGCGCTGCTTCCGGTGGTGGTGCTGCGCATGCGCGCCGGGCGTGCCCCGCCCTCCCCGCCCTCCCCGCCCAGGCCTCGTTGGCAGGTGACCCTGCGCAGCCGGGCCAAATCCTGTCGCAAGTAATGAATAATAACCTAGCGTAAGCACTAAGCCAAATTTGAAGCTGAAATGGGCTTCGTGAGTCGATCTGCTGCCGAGTGTATGACATCTGGAACCAAGGAAGCACTCAGTCCCGCGGCCACTCCCTGGAGGGAACATGACCGCTGTGGGATGGATCGAACCCAGTGCAGCCTGCTGACTTAAATGACAGGAGACAAGCTAACCTCTTCCCAAAGAATCCTCATTCTGGCCGGTATTAATCGCTGAAAGACTGCTTAGGGAATCCATGCTTTAGAAGATAGCCTTATCCAGGCTCTGGGAAATCTTCGGGCCAGTATTCCCGAACCGAAACACTCTTCCTTCTGTTGTCAGCTCATGGATTGATGCCAACTCATTGTACCTTTTTTCTCAAACTGCAGGCTAGCACCTATTTCTCTTAGGTTGCTATAGCCTTTCTTGAAGAAAGCTTAGATCTTTTTCTTTTTTTTGGCCACACCGCCCAGCATGTGGGATCTGGGATCTTCCTTCCTCCACTCATGTAGGGGGTGGAACCCATTTGCCCTGCATTGGGAGCACAGAGTCTTAATCACCAGGGAAGTACCTGTTTTAAAATTTTTTAGAACTGAGGATACATTCTGGTGTTTTTAATTGCATTCAGCTCTTTCATAAGACTCCTGGTATATAGAATGTGTTTGATGGGATGGGAGAACAGGGGTGAGTGAAGGGAATGGATGAAAAAGGAAATTGGGAAGCAATGGAAGGTGCAAAATGGGTGAGGAATTAAAGGTCACAGGGGAATGTGGGGCTCTGAATTGAAAGAGGACCGTTTTAAGCATAAAGAAGCTTAAGCACATTGTTTCAGCTTGAAGCTAAGATGGCGCCTACAGGAAGGGGTGTGGGAGTGAAAAGAAGCTTAAGCACATTGTTTCAGCTTGCAGCTAAGATGGCGCCTACAGGAAGGGACATGGAAATGAAGGGAAGCTTAAGTGCATTGTTTAAAGAAGCTTAAGCACATGTTTGCAGCTAAGATTGCGCCTACAGGAAGAGACAGGGCGTGATCTAAATTGTTAATTGATGGTCAAAATTTCTGATTGGTTCCCCTGGCTGCCGCGCT
Source organism: Tragulus kanchil (assembly GCA_022376925.1). Classification (NCBI taxonomy): domain Eukaryota; kingdom Metazoa; phylum Chordata; class Mammalia; order Artiodactyla; family Tragulidae; genus Tragulus; species Tragulus kanchil. The sequence goes on along the minus strand of JAIOJX010000005.1, from coordinate 142,605,311 downwards.
CGTGAATGATTGCTTGGCCTTTAGCTTGATTGGTGTAATCTATAGGAAGTCCCGTGCAAAACCCCCTTCACTTGCCTATAAAAGCTGTGGATCTTCTTCAATAAAGCGGAACTACTTCGATGGAACCCCTGTCGCGTCTGGTTGTCCCCTGCCTCAGCCAGGGGGCTGCGGGGCGGGCAGTTCAAAATTTGCCTTTCTCCGAGATCTCCCGGTTCAGCCGGGGGTAATCCCGCTGCCTTCCCTTTCTGGAAGGTCCCGCGGAAGAGAGAGGTGAATCTCAGGAGCAGACCTATAGACCTGAAGTCTTGGTGTAGGAATTGGTTAGTCTCATTCCTGGTTATCTTCCATCAGCTGAAAGACTGCTTAGGGAATCCATGCTTTAGAAGATAGCCTTATCCAGGCTCTGGGAAATCTTCGGGCCAGTATTCCCGAACCGAAACACTCTTCCTTCTGTTGTCAGCTCATGGATTGATGCCAACTCATTGTACCTTTTTTCTCAAACTGCAGGCTAGCACCTATTTCTCTTAGGTTGCTATAGCCTTTCTTGAAGAAAGCTTAGATCTTTTTCTTTTTTTTGGCCACACCGCCCAGCATGTGGGATCTGGGATCTTCCTTCCTCCACTCATGTAGGGGGTGGAACCCATTTGCCCTGCATTGGGAGCACAGAGTCTTAATCACCAGGGAAGTACCTGTTTTAAAATTTTTTAGAACTGAGGATACATTCTGGTGTTTTTAATTGCATTCAGCTCTTTCATAAGACTCCTGGTATATAGAATGTGTTTGATGGGATGGGAGAACAGGGGTGAGTAAAGGGGAATGGATGAAAAAGGAAATTGGGAAGCAATGGAAGGTGCAAAATGGGTGAGGAATTAAAGGTCACAGGGGAATGTGGGGCTCTGAATTGAAAGAGGACCGTTTTAAGCATAAAGAAGCTTAAGCACATTGTTTCAGCTTGAAGCTAAGATGGCGCCTACAGGAAGGGGTGTGGGAGTGAAAAGAAGCTTAAGCACATTGTTTCAGCTTGCAGCTAAGATGGCGCCTACAGGAAGGGACATGGAAATGAAGGGAAGCTTAAGTGCATTGTTTAAAGAAGCTTAAGCACATGTTTGCAGCTAAGATTGCGCCTACAGGAAGAGACAGGGCGTGATCTAAATTGTTAATTGATGGTCAAAATTTCTGATTGGTTCCCCTGGCTGCCGCGCTCGTGAATGATTGCTTGGCCTTTAGCTTGATTGGTGTAATCTATAGGAAGTCCCGTGCAAAACCCCCTTCACTTGCCTATAAAAGCTGTGGATCTTCTTCAATAAAGCGGAACTACTTCGATGGAACCCCTGTCGCGTCTGGTTGTCCCCTGCCTCAGCCAGGGGGCTGCGGGGCGGGCAGTTCAAAATTTGCCTTTCTCCGAGATCTCCCGGTTCAGCCGGGGGTAATCCCGCTGCCTTCCCTTTCTGCGGAAGGTCCCCGCAGGGGAAGAGAGAGGGGATACAGAACAGGTCTCAGGATGCAGACCTATAGACCTGAAGTCTTGGTGTAGGAATTGGTTAGTCTCATTCCTGGTTATCTTCCATCAGTACTCTCCCCGTCCACACCCAATAGGACACGCGCGCGCGCACACACACACACACACACACTTTACTCTCTTCACTAAGGACCAGGCCTTCATAGATAACTGTCTTCCATGCCCTCCAATGGGACAATCATAGTGTCCACCACTGCAAACCATTTCTGAGTCAGAAGTTTTTTCTCCAGGACCCCTGGGGCAGTCCTGTTTTTTCACATGGTCACCACCCCAGCTCTACCCTCCCCAGCAGGGATGAGCTTTCTCCAGCCCCAGGACTAACGCAAGGATGGGTCATCACAGTTCCAGCCTCTCTTCTTTCCCCTGCAATCCCCCAAGAAAGTGCCAAGCCCTGGTTTTCCTAAAGATTTTTATTAATCATCACCAGGCAAACCCACATTGTCCTGTGGAAGGACAGAGTCGGAGTATCCCACATTTTATCCAAAGATCTTGGAATCCAAAGGTGATTTCTTGGCCGGCTTCTCCTCAGGCTTCATCTCCGTCCTGGTTTACAGCCCACCCTCAGTGTTCAGTGGCACGTCTGGAGGGAGGCTTTCCACTGAACCTTCCTGGACTTCGCTCCTCAAGCTTCATCTCCGTCCTGGTTTACAGCCCACCCTCAGTGTTCAGTGGCACGTCTGGAGGGAGGCTTTCCACTGAACCTTCCTGGACTTCGCTGGGGAAGGTCAGGGAGGTCATCACTCAAACTCCTCTACAGCACTGCAACTCTCCCTGCATAAGAAAGTGTCCCCTCCTCTCTTTCCCTCTTTCTCTATTGGTTCCCCTGGCTGCCGCGCTCGTGAATGATTGCTTGGCCTTTAGCTTGATTGGTGTAATCTATAGGAAGTCCCGTGCAAAACCCCCTTCACTTGCCTATAAAAGCTGTGGATCTTCTTCAATAAAGCGGAACTACTTCGATGGAACCCCTGTCGCGTCTGGTTGTCCCCTGCCTCAGCCAGGGGGCTGCGGGGCGGGCAGTTCAAAATTTGCCTTTCTCCGAGATCTCCCGGTTCAGCCGGGGGTAATCCCGCTGCCTTCCCTTTCTGCGGAAGGTCCCCGCAGGGGAAGAGAGAGGGGATACAGAACAGGTCTCAGGATGCAGACCTATAGACCTGAAGTCTTGGTGTAGGAATTGGTTAGTCTCATTCCTGGTTATCTTCCATCAGTACTCTCCCCGTCCACACCCAATAGGACACGCGCGCGCGCACACACACACACACACACACTTTACTCTCTTCACTAAGGACCAGGCCTTCATAGATAACTGTCTTCCATGCCCTCCAATGGGACAATCATAGTGTCCACCACTGCAAACCATTTCTGAGTCAGAAGTTTTTTCTCCAGGACCCCTGGGGCAGTCCTGTTTTTTCACATGGTCACCACCCCAGCTCTACCCTCCCCAGCAGGGATGAGCTTTCTCCAGCCCCAGGACTAACGCAAGGATGGGTCATCACAGTTCCAGCCTCTCTTCTTTCCCCTGCAATCCCCCAAGAAAGTGCCAAGCCCTGGTTTTCCTAAAGATTTTTATTAATCATCACCAGGCAAACCCACATTGTCCTGTGGAAGGACAGAGTCGGAGTATCCCACATTTTATCCAAAGATCTTGGAATCCAAAGGTGATTTCTTGGCCGGCTTCTCCTCAGGCTTCATCTCCGTCCTGGTTTACAGCCCACCCTCAGTGTTCAGTGGCACGTCTGGAGGGAGGCTTTCCACTGAACCTTCCTGGACTTCGCTCCTCAAGCTTCATCTCCGTCCTGGTTTACAGCCCACCCTCAGTGTTCAGTGGCACGTCTGGAGGGAGGCTTTCCACTGAACCTTCCTGGACTTCGCTGGGGAAGGTCAGGGAGGTCATCACTCAAACTCCTCTACAGCACTGCAACTCTCCCTGCATAAGAAAGTGTCCCCTCCTCTCTTTCCCTCTTTCTCTCACAGGGAAACCCTTTAGGGAAGGAGTGAACCCCATGGGTGCCAGGAGTGGATCTCTAGACGCACAGGGGAAAAGATTCACTGGCAAGCAGGAAGACATCTAGATATTACTCTTCTCTCAGCTTCTACTTTTCTTCACAAATCATGGCTATGCAGATGCTTAGGACAGTTATTGCCTTCCTTTCCTTTATGGTTTGTTACTGACTTAAAAAAAAAAAAAAAAACAACGCATCACAGCAGCGTTCAGAGCACAGGGAGTGAGAGGCCCAGTGGGAAGTATTTCACAGAGTTACATGGCTACACACAGAAACCTTGACTTGAAAGGCCAGGGCACAGGGTAGGGCTTGGCAACAGCAGTGGTGGAACCTGCTGCCCTAGAAGTGGAGGGCGTGTGCTGGGGGTGCTTCTGGGGAGGGGGTGACAGAGGAACTTGCTGTTGACTGCTTTAGGACCCCTCCCCCACTACTCTCCTGCCTGCCCTGCAGTCCCCAGGGGGCTGGAGTCACAGCCAGGGCTGGCTGCAAGTGCTCCCAAATGCCTTGTTTCCCCTGTTGGAAGAAAGAAAGGACAGGTCACTTGGAGGAGGAGTTTGTGTTCCACTTTCTTTTTATCTCAATCTGTTTCTCCAACCCCAGACCCTTTCCTAGAGGCTAAAACCGCCCTCGGGCCAAAGTAATCAATTTCAGTTCTTCCTTCTACCCTTCACCCCTGCTGATAAGCTGAGGACCTCGAACACGTTGCCGGAGGAGCCTGAAATGTTGGTCTTTCAAAAATGTGTTGCCTCCACCCACTGAGTGGAAAAGATGGTAAAGGTCAAGTGTGGGAAGCCAGCCACTCACCATGCCGGGAGGGGAAGCCAGCCACCCCTTCCTCTCCAGCATCGTCAGCTTTGAGCCCACAGCATCAACCTGGGTCATGACTCCTTCCAGTGCAGTCTCCAGCTGCAAAACTCTCCTTGTGAGCCTGTGCAGGATTTGAGAGAGGTCAAGAGAGCAGAAATATGTGTCTGGAAAACTGGGTGATTCCAGGGGTAGAGGGTAGATTACTGTGGGTGTCTGAAAACTGGGTGATTCCAGGGGTAGAGGGTAGATTACTGTGGGTGTCTGGATGGGAGCAAGAAAGGTAAGGCCCAGCGGTGTTGGGAGGATTAAAGGGGGACAGGGTTTTCCCTGGGGTAGGACAGGGATCTGGAAGGTTGTGGACAGAAGCTCAGGTAGGACAATATAAACACAATCGGCCCTGGGCCCCCTGGGTGCACATACGTGTAGAATTCTTCTCCTGAAACCCAGCCACCTGCTTTGGCAGCCTCTGGTCTTGACTCGCCTGGTGGGCTACTCACAATGGACTGGCCCAGGTTTTCAATCTCAGCCTTGAGGACCACCTGATCAGGAAGTCAGAGGTCAGAGAGAAGATGACTCTGGGAAGCTATCAGCTCCTGCTCCATCACCTGTTCTAACTGGCTCTCAGAACCAGGCCTTGGGGTCCAGTTGTTACTATTCTTCTTCCCCCTCAAACTCTATAGAGACAACAGAATCAGAGTGGTGGTGCTGGACACAAAACTGGCCTTACCTCTGGGAGAGAATCATCTCCCCAAGAAATATGACACTAGCTCCTTGAAGCACTGATGAGTGAGGCACTCACTGGAAGCCAACTCCGTTTGGGGAGGAGGGACAGTGTCCTGGCACTGTTCCTTTGGCCCTTGGCTTTTTGGTCTGTGCTGGCAAGGGATGAAGCAGTCATAGCAGGGGCAGCTAAGGATCGGACACAGCAAGTGCTCTGAAGGAATCATCAGGATTTCTTGGGCAATTGGTCCTTTTCTCCCTGAGGCTGTGTTTTAGAGCAATGGAGATCAACCTTGGCTATGCACCAGAGTCCCCTGGGGAGATTTATGTATTTTTTTTTAATTTGTTTTAAAACTTTTATTTTACTTTTAACTTTTACAGAGTTTTATTGTTCCTGGGGAGTGTCAACTAAAAAGATGAATAACTTGAGAGTTGTGGGTTAAGTTTTATTTGGGGCATAATTAGGACTGCAGCCCGGGAGACAGTATCCCAGATAGCTCTGAGAAACTGCTCCAAAGAGGCAGCAGGTGGAGGGCCAATATTTAAGGATTTTGGTGAGGAGGGAGTTTCATATCATTTAACAGTCATTTTACAAAGGGTCCCAGTTAGTCACAAGGATCTGATGTTACCATGACGAGATTTAGTGCTTCTCTAAATATGAGGAGATGCAAGGATTGAGATAATAAAAGCTATTCCTAAAAGCATCCACCTATCTAAAGACCTGCCCCACCAGATTCCCTGGAGCACAGAGTGCCTCTACCCAACCCTGATCTCCATCAGGGCGTATTGAAGGTCAGCAGCTCTCAACAGCACCAGGTCTCAGCCTCACCCTGATCTCCTTCAGGGTTATTGAAGGTCAGCAGTTCTCAACAGCACAGGGTCTGGTCTCTGCAGAGGCAGAGGGCAAATGTCCTTGTTGTCCAGGCATTGGCAATGTAATTGGTAAATGCCAGTTTGCAGCTGACAGCAGCTTTAAGAAGAACTAATTGGGCTTCCCTGGTGGCTCAGTGGTAAAGAATCCACCTGCCAATGCAGGAGACATAGATTCAATCCCTAATCGGGGAAAATCCCACATTCCATGGGGCAACAAAGCCCGTGTGCCACAACTACTGAGCCTGTGCTCTAAAGCCTGGGAGCTGCCTCTACTGACCCTGTGTGCCACAACTACTGAAGCTCATGTGCTCTAGCCCATGTTCTACAACAAGAGAAGCCACTGCAATGAGAAGCCAGCACACCACAACTAGAGGAAGCCCAAGCAGCGACAAAGACCCAGCACAGCCAAAAATAAATAAATAAAAAAATTTTTAAAAATCAGCCAATGTGGGAATTCCCTAAAGCAGGGGCAGCTAAGGATCGGACACAGCAAGTGCTCTGAAGGAATCATCAGGATTTCTTGGGCAATTGGTCCTTTTCTCCCTGAGGCTGTGTTTTAGAGCAATGGAGATCAACCTTGGCTATGCACCAGAGTCCCCTGGGGAGATTTATGTATTTTTTTTTAATTTGTTTTAAAACTTTTATTTTACTTTTAACTTTTACAGAGTTTTATTGTTCCTGGGGAGTGTCAACTAAAAAGATGAATAACTTGAGAGTTGTGGGTTAAGTTTTATTTGGGGCATAATTAGGACTGCAGCCCGGGAGACAGTATCCCAGATAGCTCTGAGAAACTGCTCCAAAGAGGCAGCAGGTGGAGGGCCAATATTTAAGGATTTTGGTGAGGAGGGAGTTTCATATCATTTAACAGTCATTTTACAAAGGGTCCCAGTTAGTCACAAGGATCTGATGTTACCATGACGAGATTTAGTGCTTCTCTAAATATGAGGAGATGCAAGGATTGAGATAATAAAAGCTATTCCTAAAAGCATCCACCTATCTAAAGACCTGCCCCACCAGATTCCCTGGAGCACAGAGTGCCTCTACCCAACCCTGATCTCCATCAGGGCGTATTGAAGGTCAGCAGCTCTCAACAGCACCAGGTCTCAGCCTCACCCTGATCTCCTTCAGGGTTATTGAAGGTCAGCAGTTCTCAACAGCACAGGGTCTGGTCTCTGCAGAGGCAGAGGGCAAATGTCCTTGTTGTCCAGGCATTGGCAATGTAATTGGTAAATGCCAGTTTGCAGCTGACAGCAGCTTTAAGAAGAACTAATTGGGCTTCCCTGGTGGCTCAGTGGTAAAGAATCCACCTGCCAATGCAGGAGACATAGATTCAATCCCTAATCGGGGAAAATCCCACATTCCATGGGGCAACAAAGCCCGTGTGCCACAACTACTGAGCCTGTGCTCTAAAGCCTGGGAGCTGCCTCTACTGACCCTGTGTGCCACAACTACTGAAGCTCATGTGCTCTAGCCCATGTTCTACAACAAGAGAAGCCACTGCAATGAGAAGCCAGCACACCACAACTAGAGGAAGCCCAAGCAGCGACAAAGACCCAGCACAGCCAAAAATAAATAAATAAAAAAATTTTTAAAAATCAGCCAATGTGGGAATTCCCTAGTGGTCCAGTGGCTAAGACTCTGTGCTCCTAATGCAGGGTGCCTGGGTTCGATCCCTGGTCAGGGAACTAGAGCCCACATGCTACAACTGAGACCCAATGCAGCCAAATAAATATAAATAAAATATTTTAAAAATCAGCCAGTGTGCAATTCTGGCAGAACCACACTGAAAAGGACTGATAGCTGCCTCCTCCCTGCCAACTCCCCCAGAGATTCTGGTCTAGAGTGTGTGGCCTGAGCATGAGGATGTTTTAAAGCTCTCCAGGGGGTTCTACTGCACAGCAGTTTAAGAACCGCTGTTTTAGAGAGCCCTTTCCCACCCACCCGTTGAAGGATTTCCAGTTTGGGCTTGTGCTCTGGGTGTGCTACAGGAGAGGCAGTGTCCTTGCAGCCTCTGCACCGGCCAGCAGGGCTCACCGTCTGCTCCTCTGGGTCCTGTCGCATCTGTTCCTGTTCCTCCTCATTTGGGACTTGATTCCCATCTGGATCAAACCTGGTGAAGGTGGCCGTGAGCTTGGTGAACTCATGCTCTGTGTGCTCCAGCCTGAGGAAAGCAGAGGGATGAAATGACCTCTGACCTGCCATGGCTGTGAGTTCTCCAGTATGAACTCCTCACTTTTTTTTGCTAGACTCTGGCAAGAGTCTTGCTCTTTAGGGAAGAAGGGGTCCACACGAAAGCCAGGATGCCCAGAGTCTAGCGATGTGACACCCCCACTGAAAAGTCTCTTGAATTTCCCTTTTCTCCTTACTGAGGCATTGGCAATGTAATTGGTAAATGCCAGTTTGCAGCTGACAGCAGCTTTAAGAAGAACTAATTGGGCTTCCTGGTGGCTCAGTGGTAAAGAATCCACCTGCCAATGCAGGAGACATAGATTCAATCCCTAATCGGGGAAAATCCCACATTCCATGGGGCAACAAAGCCCGTGTGCCACAACTACTGAGCCTGTGCTCTAAAGCCTGGGAGCTGCCTCTACTGACCCTGTGTGCCACAACTACTGAAGCTCATGTGCTCTAGCCCATGTTCTACAACAAGAGAAGCCACTGCAATGAGAAGCCAGCACACCACAACTAGAGGAAGCCCAAGCAGCGACAAAGACCCAGCACAGCCAAAAATAAATAAATAAAAAAATTTTTAAAAATCAGCCAATGTGGGAATTCCCTAGTGGTCCAGTGGCTAAGACTCTGTGCTCCTAATGCAGGGTGCCTGGGTTCGATCCCTGGTCAGGGAACTAGAGCCCACATGCTACAACTGAGACCCAATGCAGCCAAATAAATATAAATAAAATATTTTAAAAAAAAATCAGCCAGTGTGCAATTCTGGCAGAACCACACTGAAAAGGACTGATAGCTGCCTCCTCCCTGCCAACTCCCCCAGAGATTCTGGTCTAGAGTGTGTGGCCTGAGCATGAGGATGTTTTAAAGCTCTCCAGGGGGTTCTACTGCACAGCAGTTTAAGAACCGCTGTTTTAGAGAGCCCTTTCCCACCCACCCGTTGAAGGATTTCCAGTTTGGGCTTGTGCTCTGGGTGTGCTACAGGGAGAGGCAGTGTCCTTGCAGCCTCTGCACCGGCCAGCAGGGCTCACCGTCTGCTCCTCTGGGTCCTGTCGCATCTGTTCCTGTTCCTCCTCATTTGGGACTTGATTCCCATCTGGATCAAACCTGGTGAAGGTGGCCGTGAGCTTGGTGAACTCATGCTCTGTGTGCTCCAGCCTGAGGAAAGCAGAGGGATGAAATGACCTCTGACCTGCCATGGCTGTGAGTTCTCCAGTATGAACTCCTCACTTTTTTTTGCTAGACTCTGGCAAGAGTCTTGCTCTTTAGGGAAGAAGGGGTCCACACGAGAAAGCCAGGATGCCCAGAGTCTAGCGATGTGACACCCCCACTGAAAAAGTCTCTTGAATCTATTTCTTCCTTCCTTGACTCCTGTTGACTAGATTCAGGCCCTCAGGACATCCTAAAGGAATTACTGAAAAATTTCTTTGTCTCCAAATAATCTATCCTCTGCACCCACCTCATCCCCTGCCCTATGGTCTTCTCTACATTCCCTACCCCTGAAATCCATCCTTCATAATGCAACTAGAGTAATTAAGCTTTCTAAAATACACAACTAGAGGGCTTCCCTGGTGGTCCAGTGGGTAAGGACACCGCCTTGCAGTGCAAGGGGCGCCGGTTCGATCCCTGGCCTGGGAAGATCCCATGTGCCGCGGAGCAGCTGGACTGATGTGTCCAACTACCGAGCGAGAGCTCTGGAGTGCATGCACCCAGAGTCAGTGCTCTGCAGTGACAGAGGCCACTGTGATGGGAGGCCCACACAGGCCAAAAGAACAAAGATGGAAATAAATGAAAGACCAATACAAGTGGCCAAAAAAAAAAAAAAGCTTAAAATACACGACAAGGGAATTCCCTGGTAATCCAGTGGTTAGGACTCTGCATTTTCACTGCTGAGGGCCCAGGTTTGATCCTTGATCCGGGAACTAAAATTCCACAAGTTGCATGCATGTCCCTCTCCTATTCCCCAAAAGAGTACAAGACTAAATATATCCCTTTCCTGCTTAAAATCCTGCCCCGGTTCCCTACCCTATTCTTTGGATAGAGAAGTGGTATTCAAGGATTTTCCCAATGTGACTTTAGCCCATTTCTCTGCCTCATCCCCGCTCTGCCCAACCTCTCATTTGATGCCTTACAATGCTTAGTTACTTATTACTCCCGTGTATGTGGCTCAATTTCAGACCTCTTTGCCTTTGTATGTGCTTTTATTTCTCCATGCCCTCTCTCTTTTAGTTACTTCTGTGGTAGAACAGAATCACTGTTCTGTGATCCTATTTATTTGCTTATATGTCTATGAATTCCTGGAAGACAAAGATTATCTCATTTAATTGTATGCCCGGCCCAAAGCCAGCAGTCATGATATACCCATTCAGTGTTTGTTAATATGTGTAACTCAGAAGCATTGAGAGGATGGCTAAGGAAATAATCCTGTGTCTGTGGGGGAGCACAGAATTAAGCTCAGAGTTTTGTGGGAGTGAGGGATGTATACAATGATTAGAGAACTGTTGTTTAACAAGGTCCAAAATGTCATAGAACATGATCAGAGTCCTTTAAACCAAGGGCACAGTTCTGAAGGTCAGGATCAGAGACCTACAAGCCAAGGTCAAAGGGGTGTAAACAAAGGTCAGAGGTTCACGGGTCAAGATTGGAGGGTTATAGGCAAAGGGTATATGCTTGAGAGTCCATGACTCATGGACCAATGTCAGGGAAGGTTGGATCTCTGATTGCTCACTTCCTCAAGGTGTTGGTGAAGTCCTCAAACTGGATCTCCTGCTCCCCACCCTGCAGAACCTTCTGCATGTCCGAAACCTGCTCCTTCCTCAGACGCAGCCTCAGTAGGGTCTTCTTGTAGCCCTGGATGGGGAAAGGAGACAGGTCCCAGTCCCCACCCGCAGCCTCCTCCTCCTCACTTGCTCCCACCCCATACACAGGGTAACAGGATCCCAGGGATAAGTTGAAGGCACACGAGGGCACAGACCCCTCACCCATCAGGACACAGAGCCTGGGCCCTGATGCATATGTGTGGCTCAAGGAGACTGAGCAGTCACCTGTTTCAGGAGGTCTGAAAGCTGTAGCTCATCCTTCTGTCCAGCCAACTCCTCCTTGACCTCTGAGTATGTATCATTGATGATGGCCAGGAACATGTTCTGGAGGAGAAAGCAGGGACCAGGTCCTCACTTCCAGACCCACTGACAGCATCAAGCCCATGGACCCTATGAATGTCCCAGACACGTGTTCTAAAAGGGCCGAAGCTTCCAGCCCCAGCTCTGCAGCTCACTAATCCCCACATCTCAGGGTCCCCAGAGTCCAGCCTCTCAGTACAATTCTATAACAGGTAGTCATTTTCCCTCGTCAGCCTTAGGTTCTCGCTCAACTGCTACAGTAACCTTGCCACAAAGATACCCTAACATATGCCCCAAACCCCCTCCACCTAAGAGTCTACCCATTACTGAAGTCAGAAACTTTTCAAGGTGAGAGTAAAATTATGCTCTCTTCACTATCTATCCTGAAATCCATGCCTGTATCCTTGTCCACCAATCAAAGAAACCTGATGGCATTTCTAACAAAACTGAGATGCAGATATTTCATGGTTGTAAGGGAGAAACAGAAATACAAAACAATGGTAGTAGAAAGAGCCAGAGATCCCCAGGGGTAGGGGAGTCTTACAAAGTAGCCCAAGATGCGCCCAGGGGCAGGCCCTTCTCCCCATCAGGTACCCTTCCTTCTCTTTCCATCCTTGGTGGACAGTAGTTTGATTTTAGTGAGGGAGCCTGCAGATTACCTCATGCTCTGCAAACCGCCTAACTGTTAGCCAGTTAGCTACCCACATATTAGCCAGTCCTCAGAAGATCCTGAAGTTTTTCCCTCCCCCACTGCTCCACTTTGATTTGGGAAACCTGTCATAACCATTAGTGTAGAGCACAGGGGTAGGGAGACAGCCTGACCCTGCAGGCCATCCATTCTCCACACTGATGTTCCCAAATCCCCACCCCTCAGTGAGACCCTTACCAGGAGCACAAAGAAGACAAAGAAGACGTAGGTGACAAAGTACACAGGTCCAAGGATGCGGTTGGCGTTGTCAATAGCATGGTAGTCAAAGTCTCCAAGGATGATCCGGAACTGAGTGAAGCTGAGAGAGCAGGACTTGGGATTCACCCAGAGCCCAACCATAACCTTGACCCCTCCCACTTTCCTCCTTACTGCTCTTCAGTAAACTCAGAATCCCTCACCGCACCTCCACCCAGTCTGATGGAGACAGAACAGGGTACAGACATGCTGAGCACACACACCAGGCCTTCTGAGGACTTAAAGCACAGACAAACCCACACCCACACCCACATCCACCCAGGTTCCCCAAGCATACATACACCCCTAGAGCTGAAGGATGGGGGACCAGGGGGAAGTGAAGGGGAAGGACACACACATGCACTTGACAAAAGTGCTAAAGTTTTCCACTTGGGTCCCAAAAAGTAGGTAGCCCAGCTGGGCATAGGCGAAAAACACGATGAAGAACATGATGGCAAAGCCCAGGATGTCCTTGGCACAGCGGGCCAGCGTGGAGGAGAGCTGGGTCATGGTCTTGTTGAAGCTGATGTACTTGAATATCTGAAAGGGCCATATTGAACCAAGTATTTAGGGAAGAACAAAGAAAAGCCTGAAATGATCCACTGCAGGGGAGGCCACAGGAGTTGCCAAACCAGACAAGGAAAATTAGACAAATCATTGAGAAAGGGAGAATGCATGCCCAGAGGTGTTGCTGAGGTGAGGAGTCTCAAAGTACCTTGATCCAGGCAAAGAAGAGGTTGACGGCGTTCATGTTGTTGTACTGTGTCTATCCTTGGTGGACAGTAGTTTGATTTTAGTGAGGGAGCCTGCAGATTACCTCATGCTCTGCAAACCGCCTAACTGTTAGCCAGTTAGCTACCCACATATTAGCCAGTCCTCAGAAGATCCTGAAGTTTTCCCTCCCCACTGCTCCACTTTGATTTGGGAAACCTGTCATAACCATTAGTGTAGAGCACAGGGGTAGGGAGACAGCCTGACCCTGCAGGCCATCCATTCTCCACACTGATGTTCCCAAATCCCCACCCCTCAGTGAGACCCTTACCAGGAGCACAAAGAAGACAAAGAAGACGTAGGTGACAAAGTACACAGGTCCAAGGATGCGGTTGGCGTTGTCAATAGCATGGTAGTCAAAGTCTCCAAGGATGATCCGGAACTGAGTGAAGCTGAGAGAGCAGGACTTGGGATTCACCCAGAGCCCAACCATAACCTTGACCCCTCCCACTTTCCTCCTTACTGCTCTTCAGTAAACTCAGAATCCCTCACCGCACCTCCACCCAGTCTGATGGAGACAGAACAGGGTACAGACATGCTGAGCACACACACCAGGCCTTCTGAGGACTTAAAGCACAGACAAACCCACACCCACACCCACATCCACCCAGGTTCCCCAAGCATACATACACCCCTAGAGCTGAAGGATGGGGGACCAGGGGGAAGTGAAGGGGAAGGACACACACATGCACTTGACAAAAGTGCTAAAGTTTTCCACTTGGGTCCCAAAAAGTAGGTAGCCCAGCTGGGCATAGGCGAAAAACACGATGAAGAACATGATGGCAAAGCCCAGGATGTCCTTGGCACAGCGGGCCAGCGTGGAGGAGAGCTGGGTCATGGTCTTGTTGAAGCTGATGTACTTGAATATCTGAAAGGGCCATATTGAACCAAGTATTTAGGGAAGAACAAAGAAAAGCCTGAAATGATCCACTGCAGGGGAGGCCACAGGAGTTGCCAAACCAGACAAGGAAAATTAGACAAATCATTGAGAAAGGGAGAATGCATGCCCAGAGGTGTTGCTGAGGTGAGGAGTCTCAAAGTACCTTGATCCAGGCAAAGAAGAGGTTGACGGCGTTCATGTTGTTGTACTGTGTCTGCCAGAAGGCGAGGAACTCGAAGTCAGCATACGTGTTTGGCTGCTGCAGAAGCTTCCCCATCAGCCGATTCACCTCGAGGGTTCGGAATATATGGAAGCCCACAGCCACAAGGGAAAGCTGTCACAATGGGGATTGAGGGGTATTAGAGAGTCAAGAGGATCTCCATGGAAGTTTAACAGTGAGGTCCCAGGGGAGAGCTGAGGTGGGTAAGACGGGGGGGGGGGGACACATCCTTCCCTGATGAGTGGTTGACTAACTTAGGTTCAAATAGAACTGGAGAGGATGGTTGGAGAACACCTGAAAGCCCAAAGAAGGTTGTGGGGTCAGTGGTAAATATGTAGGTTGTAAAGGACCATGGAGCCAAGTGATTTTGTTTCCCCCACCTCTTCACAGCCTTGGTCAGAAATTCATGTGTCCTGTTCATAGGAAGGAGATGAAGAGGTAGAAAATTTTAATAGAAGAGAAAAGGCAATAGTTTCAAGGGGACAAGCTATGAAGGTAAGAGACAGAGGAAGAATGTAATATCAAGTACAAAATGAAGCAGGGCCTGGATCACAGGCCAGAGGGACAGGGAACATGAAGACAGGATTTTTCCAGGGCTGAGTTTGGGGAACATCAGCCTCTGGCTTAGGGAGCTGTTACACAGCAAGTTGACCAGAAGTCCCAAAGAGGACTTGGGATGCCAAAAGGAAGAACTCAGAAACCTTCTGAGGGTAGATCTCCCTCCACTGCCCATGTGTCCCAAGTCCAAGATATCTGTCCCTCACCAAGATGACCACCAAGTCCAGAATGTTCCAGATGTTGCTGAGGTAATGAAGCCGGTGGATGCGGAGCTCCAGGATCTCCTCCACTATGTAGTAGAAGATGAAGATGCAGAAAATGACCTCACAGCCAATGATAAAGAAGTCCCAGTTGTTGACATAGTGAATCAACTTAACTGTGCGGATTTGCCAGGAGGGGATGGCACCTCCTGTAGCTGGAAACTCCACTACCAGTCTGTGGGAGGAGGAAGGAGGAGTCTGGTGAGGTCCACGCCAGGACAGTTCCCCTCCTTCCCTCTTCTCCCCCTTCCCCTGACATAGGGTACACATTTAGGGAAGAGTCATGCCCAGACTCTTGCCCAACAGAGAGGTGAACCAGGAGCCATGAATGATGGAAGAAAGGTAGGGAAAGGGGACCCACCTCAGAACACAGAAAAGATTGATGTTGGCATTGTAGACTGAGAAGTCGATGAAGACCACTCGAGTGCCTCTGTCTAGCCACAGGCCCTCCCGAAGGTCCTTGAGTGCCCAGGCGCTGGCCTGTCGAGACTCTGGAAGGTCCAGGTAGTAGCCTCCTCCACTGTAGCTTGTGAGCCGGCCCCAGTGAGAGGAACCCCCCAGCTCATCCTGCGAGTGGTAGGTCCATCTGTCACAGAAGAAGCCATCTGAGCGGAGAAGTCTGAGCCAACCCCAGAAGCTGGTCTCCCAAGGCAATGGCAACAATTTATAACTGGCTGGGCTTTATAGTTTCATTCATATTATCCATACATATCACATATATTATCTTATTTAATGTAACTATTTGAGAATGAAGATAAATAGTATCCCCATTTTACAGAGGAGGAAGCTAAGACTCAGATGTCTGAGATAATCCAGCTAGTTAGTGGCTGACCTGATTCTCCTGATTTTTTCACAATGTCACTCAAGTCTCCAGATAACAAACCCAAGTCCACTTTTGACTCCAGCTAAAGCAGTTTCCAAAAGGGAAGCATTTGACCCATACAAGCCAGAAAGGACCTGTCAACTACAAACTGGCATTTACCAATTACATTGCCAATGCCTGGACAACAAGGACCTTTGCCCTCTGCCTCTGCAGAGACCAGACCCTGTGTTGTTGAGGACCATATCCCAAGTTCCAGAAGGTAATGAAGCCGGTGGATGCGGAGCTCCAGGATCTCCTCCACTATGTAGTAGAAGATGAAGATGCAGAAAATGACCTCACAGCCAATGATAAAGAAGTCCCAGTTGTTGACATAGTGAATCAACTTAACTGTGCGGATTTGCCAGGAGGGGATGGCACCTCCTGTAGCTGGAAACTCCACTACCAGTCTGTGGGAGGAGGAAGGAGGAGTCTGGTGAGGTCCACGCCAGGACAGTTCCCCTCCTTCCCTCTTCTCCCCCTTCCCCTGACATAGGGTACACATTTAGGGAAGAGTCATGCCCAGACTCTTGCCCAACAGAGAGGTGAACCAGGAGCCATGAATGATGGAAGAAAGGTAGGGAAAGGGGACCCACCTCAGAACACAGAAAAGATTGATGTTGGCATTGTAGACTGAGAAGTCGATGAAGACCACTCGAGTGCCTCTGTCTAGCCACAGGCCCTCCCGAAGGTCCTTGAGTGCCCAGGCGCTGGCCTGTCGAGACTCTGGAAGGTCCAGGTAGTAGCCTCCTCCACTGTAGCTTGTGAGCCGGCCCCAGTGAGAGGAACCCCCCAGCTCATCCTGCGAGTGGTAGGTCCATCTGTCACAGAAGAAGCCATCTGAGCGGAGAAGTCTGAGCCAACCCCAGAAGCTGGTCTCCCAAGGCAATGGCAACAATTTATAACTGGCTGGGCTTTATAGTTTCATTCATATTATCCATACATATCACATATATTATCTTATTTAATGTAACTATTTGAGAATGAAGATAAATAGTATCCCCATTTTACAGAGGAGGAAGCTAAGACTCAGATGTCTGAGATAATCCAGCTAGTTAGTGGCTGACCTGATTCTCCTGATTTTTTCACAATGTCACTCAAGTCTCCAGATAACAAACCCAAGTCCACTTTTGACTCCAGCTAAAGCAGTTTCCAAAAAGGGGAAACATTTGACCCATACAAGCCAGAAAGGACCTGTCAACTACAAACTGGCATTTACCAATTACATTGCCAATGCCTGGACAACAAGGACATTTGCCCTCTGCCTCTGCAGAGACCAGACCCTGTGTTGTTGAGAACTTCTGACCTTCAATATCCCCTGATGGAGATCAGGGTTGGGTAGAGGCACTCTGTGCTCCAGGGAATCTGGTGGGGCAGGTCTTTAGATAGGTGGATGCTTTCAGGAACAGCTTTTGTTATCTCAATCCTTGCATCTCCTCATATTTAGAAAAGCACTAACTCTCGTCATGGTGACGTCAGATCCTCGTGACTGACTGGAGACCCTTTGTAAAATGATTGTTTAATGATATGAAACTCCCCCTTCACTAAAATCCTTAAATATTGGCCCTCCTCCTGCTGCCTCTTTGGAGCAGTTTCTCAGAGCTATCTGGGGGGCTGTCTCCCGGGCTGCAGTCCTAATTATGCCCCAAATAAAACTTAACCCACAACTCTCAAGTTGTTCCTTTTTTAGTCGACAGCTCCAAGGGTCAGACTCTTCCAACCATGACTTGTGTGGAGCATCACTGTTCCATCCATCCTCCAGACCCCTGAGCAACTTCTGGGCAAGAAAGAACGCTTTCTCTGGCAGGACTGCCTCGAGTAGGACAGCAGTGACTGGGCGGCAGCTCTGTCTGCTAACACACCTTCTCTGTTCCTCAATGACCCAGATCAAGGTCTCCAAACAGTCACAGATAGGTCTCAGAGAGATGCCTCCAAGTTCCCTTCAAGTACCCACAAAGGCTCTTTAAGGCTCAATGTGAAATGGTTCCCAAATCTGAGGATAGGGGCCTCTTTCAAGGCTCATTGAGGGATGCCAACTAGTTATAAAAAAATTTTTTTGTAACTATTTGAGAATGAAGATAAATAGTATCCCCATTTTACAGAGGAGGAAGCTAAGACTCAGATGTCTGAGATAATCCAGCTAGTTAGTGGCTGACCTGATTCTCCTGATTTTTTCACAATGTCACTCAAGTCTCCAGATAACAAACCCAAGTCCACTTTTGACTCCAGCTAAAGCAGTTTCCAAAAGGGAAGCATTTGACCCATACAAGCCAGAAAGGACCTGTCAACTACAAACTGGCATTTACCAATTACATTGCCAATGCCTGGACAACAAGGACATTTGCCCTCTGCCTCTGCAGAGACCAGACCCTGTGTTGTTGAGAACTTCTGACCTTCAATATCCCCTGATGGAGATCAGGGTTGGGTAGAGGCACTCTGTGCTCCAGGGAATCTGGTGGGGCAGGTCTTTAGATAGGTGGATGCTTTCAGGAACAGCTTTTGTTATCTCAATCCTTGCATCTCCTCATATTTAGAAAAGCACTAACTCTCGTCATGGTGACGTCAGATCCTCGTGACTGACTGGAGACCCTTTGTAAAATGATTGTTTAATGATATGAAACTCCCCCTTCACTAAAATCCTTAAATATTGGCCCTCCTCCTGCTGCCTCTTTGGAGCAGTTTCTCAGAGCTATCTGGGGGGCTGTCTCCCGGGCTGCAGTCCTAATTATGCCCCAAATAAAACTTAACCCACAACTCTCAAGTTGTTCCTTTTTTAGTCGACAGCTCCAAGGGTCAGACTCTTCCAACCATGACTTGTGTGGAGCATCACTGTTCCATCCATCCTCCAGACCCCTGAGCAACTTCTGGGCAAGAAAGAACGCTTTCTCTGGCAGGACTGCCTCGAGTAGGACAGCAGTGACTGGGGCGGCAGCTCTGTCTGCTAACACACCTTCTCTGTTCCTCAATGACCCAGATCAAGGTCTCCAAACAGTCACAGATAGGTCTCAGAGAGATGCCTCCAAGTTCCCTTCAAGTACCCACAAAGGCTCTTTAAGGCTCAATGTGAAATGGTTCCCAAATCTGAGATGGCCTCAGGTTCAGAGGGATAAGCCCTGAGATACTGGTGGCGGGATTCACTCACGCTGTGCCATTGAGGGGCCCAAAGGGGAGCTGCTCTTCTTTGTCCGGGGAGTAGATGTCATAGCAGCTTAGAATGTCCTCGCGGAAGTCCTCATGCACCACACAGGAGTCATTGCGGACCCTCAGCTGCCGCAGCCTTGGAACCCCCAGCAGCAGGTTCTCATAGTAGATGAAGGAGTGGGGGCCACGGCCCAGGCTCTGGTTGTTGTACCATTTAGTCCAATACAAACTGTCCAGTAGTGGGCCCTGGGCAAACTAGATCACAAACTGGGTTGAACCTGACCCAGCCCCAGACTCTTACCCTTAGAATCACCTTTTCCCATGCTCCCTGACCCTGCCAGCTTGTCTCCAATCTGCTTCTGTTGGACTCTTCAGCTGACCCACAAACCCTGGCCAGATCTTGGCCTGAGCAGCCCTATTCTTTTCTTAAATACATTTTGAAGTTCTGCCTTACTTCTGACTCTCAATACTAGTCGAAGTGCTGACTTAACTCTCTAATTATCATCCTGATATCTAATGTATCATTACCTGAACTCTGTCTAGTCTGACTCATTAATTCATACTTGACCCCATAACTCAGCCTGATCCTGGAATGCTCTAGTCTCTGAATAAGATCTTATCTACCATCTGACAGCCCTGAATCCTGGCCTGTAGTCTCAGGCTTTAGGCCATTGGGAATTAGTGGGGAGGGGTAGAAGAGATCTGATACTCACATTCCAGAAGTCTTCCATGCTGCTGATGGTCTGGAAGGAGACTCCAGTGTCTGACGGGCTATGTAAGAAGAGCTCAGACATCACTTTGGTGTAGTAATAGGCGCTGGAGCTTGTCATTCCGTAGGTCACTAGAAACCAACCAGAGAGGCTGTGTCCCAAACACTGTTTCCTTCTCCATTATCCGGAGGAGACAAGAAAGCCACTGTCTGAGGTCAAAGATGCTATCTGGATAGGACCTACCCACTAGAGTTGGCTAAGGGGCTGACAGAGGCATGGGGCAAGCCAGGGAATGCATTAGGGGAGAGTTGTGGCTATAGCTCTCCTCCCAACTCACCTCGGAAAGATGAAACTCCACTGTAATTGTCTCTTGACATTATCATTCTAAATAGATACTTTTCTCTTCTGGAACTAGCTTCACTTCCTAGTTCTTACTCCCGAGAGCCAAGAAATGTCTACCTTCTGCGTCAGGTAGTGCTTCCCTTTATTTTTGCTATATTAATGCCCTTGGGAAAATGCCTCCAAACTCGAGAGTATGCCAAGGCCATGGCCAAATGCCTTACAATGGAGCTGGGTCTCCCGGAGCTGGGGGTCACTGACTCTGAAGCCATGGGAGCAGGAGGTGGGCATGGCATCTCTGGCCCTAGTGCATCCTGTTGGGCACATCTGTCTCCTGAGAGAGGGATTCAGAGCATCCCCAGATCAAAATCAAACCTGGCATTTGCCCAGAAGAACCAGATCTCTCTCCACCACCTGACACACACATCTTAAGTAGGGTTGTCAAGGGAAGCTTTAAGTTTCCTGGTTAAAAGGCAGTATAAGGGGCTTCCCTGGTGGCACAGTGGTAGAGGATCTTCCTGCCAGTGCAGGAGACATGGGTTTGATCCCTGATCCTGGAAGATCCCACATGCTGTGGAGCAATTAAGCCTGTGCACCACTCTTGAGTCAGTGCTGTAAAGCCCATGCTCGGAAACAAGAGAAGCCACAGTAATGAGAAGCCCACACACAACAACTAGAGAATGCATAAATTCAGGTTATGCATTTTTGGTGAGGAATATCAAAGTCAGACTATGTCCTTATCAGTGCATGATATCAGGAGGCACAAATTGTCTAAGTGCATTATTACTGGTGATAAAGTGGCATCTTCCAGCTTTCTTTTTTTTTTTTTTGACTTCTTTTTTTTTTTTTTTATTCTTTATTTTAAAAGTTTTACAGAGTTTTGTTGTTCACAGACATGTATGTTCCCAGATCAGTCATATGCATATCCATGGTCCCTACCCCTCCCAGTTCCCCCATCCCACCCCTCCAGACTTCGCCCCAAGCCATTGTAAGCACTCCTATTCCCTTAGCACTATGACACTAGCTATCTTTTCCACACATAACAGTATAGGTTTCCGTGTTACTCCCTCCATGCTTCCCCCTCCCTATTTCTTCCCCACAATGTCCCTATGTCTATGCTCTGTCTGTTTTTCCATGTGTTCCCTGCGTGTGTTATCAAGACCGTCTTACTAGATTCCATATATGTGTGTTAGTATACTGTATTTGTCTTTCTCTTTTTGACTTACTTCACTTTTTATGATAGGTTCTAGAGCCAGCCACTTCATTAGGACTGAGTCTTCTGCATTTCTTTTAACAGCTGAGTAGTATTCCATTGTATATATGTACCAGAGCTTCTGTATCCATTCATTCGTCGATGGACATCTAGGTTGCTTCCAGTTCTGGCTATTGTATAGAGAGCTGCAATGAACATTGGGGTACAGGTGCTTCTTTCAGTTTTGATTTCATCAGGATATAAGCCTAATAGTGGGATTGCTGGGTCATAGGGAAGCTTTAAGTTTCCTGGTTAAAAGGCAGTATAAGGGGCTTCCCTGGTGGCACAGTGGTAGAGGATCTTCCTGCCAGTGCAGGAGACATGGGTTTGATCCCTGATCCTGGAAGATCCCACATGCTGTGGAGCAATTAAGCCTGTGCACCACTCTTGAGTCAGTGCTGTAAAGCCCATGCTCGGAAACAAGAGAAGCCACAGTAATGAGAAGCCCACACAAACAACTAGAGAATGCATAAATTCAGGTTATGCATTTTTGGTGAGGAATATCAAAGTCAGACTATGTCCTTATCAGTGCATGATATCAGGAGGCACAAATTGTCTAAGTGCATTATTACTGGTGATAAAGTGGCATCTTCCAGCTTTCTTTTTTTTTTTTTTGACTTCTTTTTTTTTTTTTTTATTCTTTATTTTAAAAGTTTTACAGAGTTTTGTTGTTCACAGACATGTATGTTCCCAGATCAGTCATATGCATATCCATGGTCCCTACCCCTCCCAGTTCCCCCATCCCACCCCTCCAGACTTCGCCCCAAGCCATTGTAAGCACTCCTATTCCCTTAGCACTATGACACTAGCTATCTTTTCCACACATAACAGTATAGGTTTCCGTGTTACTCCCTCCATGCTTCCCCCTCCCTATTTCTTCCCCACAATGTCCCTATGTCTATGCTCTGTCTGTTTTTCCATGTGTTCCCTGCGTGTGTTATCAAGACCGTCTTACTAGATTCCATATATGTGTGTTAGTATACTGTATTTGTCTTTCTCTTTTTGACTTACTTCACTTTTTATGATAGGTTCTAGAGCCAGCCACTTCATTAGGACTGAGTCTTCTGCATTTCTTTTAACAGCTGAGTAGTATTCCATTGTATATATGTACCAGAGCTTCTGTATCCATTCATTCGTCGATGGACATCTAGGTTGCTTCCAGTTCTGGCTATTGTATAGAGAGCTGCAATGAACATTGGGGTACAGGTGCTTCTTTCAGTTTTGATTTCATCAGGATATAAGCCTAATAGTGGGATTGCTGGGTCATAGGGTGCTTCTATTTTTAGTTTTTTAAGAAATCTCCATACTGTCTTCCATAGAGGCTGTATCCATTGACATTCCCACCAGCAATGCAAGAGGGTTCCCTTTTCTCCACACCCTCTCCAGCATTTATTGTCTGTTGATTTGCTGATGATAGCCATTCTGACGGGTGTGAGGTGGTATCTCATTGTAGTTTTGATTTGCATTTCTCTAATAATAAGTGAAGTTGAGCATCGTTTCATCCAGCTTTCTTTAAGTATTATTTTTCTCTTTGTAATGAACACATATTTTGGAGGAAAATACTTTGAAGCTATGAAAATATCCGTTATTCATCAAGTTTTCACCTGCAGTTTTAGCATCCATTGATGATTTTTGCCTAGTTACTGCTATTCTCGTTGTCAAGTTGCGATTTGCTCATTCTATCATCCTTTCTGTGTTTATTAGTTGGTATTCTCTTCAGGAAGAGCTTTTCCTTCTTCCTCATTTATTCATTTATATTTATGCATATGAACTCTTTAAAATTTCTATAATTCTATAAAATTTTTATAATTGGACAATTTTTTAGCCAGGTCATGAAAAATAAAATAAGTTGTCCTAAAATACTAAAGAATTTTTCTAGATTTAAGGAGACTAAAGAACCACAAAAACTAAATATAATATGTAATCTAGTTAGAATTATATTCTGGGCCATAATTTTTTCCTTTTTCTATAAGGGCTATTAGTAGAGTGACTGGTGACATTGTAATAAGATCAACAAATGTTGATCTTAGTAGTGGATCACTGATAATTTCCTGACTTGCCGTATTTTTAGGAGTAACAGTGTATTATGCCTGCAATTTTAACAGTTGTGTGGGGAGAGCAGAGAAAGAGAATGATAAAGGAAAAGCAAGCATGGTAAAATACTCATAATTAAGACATCTGGGTGAAATATTTATAAGAATTCTATTATTCTTGTAACTTTTCTGTACATTTGTAATTAAATTTAAAAAATTAAAGTAGGATTTTTCAGTTTTGATTTCATCAGGATATAAGCCTAATAGTGGGATTGCTGGGTCATAGGGTGCTTCTATTTTTAGTTTTTTAAGAAATCTCCATACTGTCTTCCATAGAGGCTGTATCCATTGACATTCCCACCAGCAATGCAAGAGGGTTCCCTTTTCTCCACACCCTCTCCAGCATTTATTGTCTGTTGATTTGCTGATGATAGCCATTCTGACGGGTGTGAGGTGGTATCTCATTGTAGTTTTGATTTGCATTTCTCTAATAATAAGTGAAGTTGAGCATCGTTTCATCCAGCTTTCTTTAAGTATTATTTTTCTCTTTGTAATGAACACATATTTTGGAGGAAAATACTTTGAAGCTATGAAAATATCCGTTATTCATCAAGTTTTCACCTGCAGTTTTAGCATCCATTGATGATTTTTGCCTAGTTACTGCTATTCTCGTTGTCAAGTTGCGATTTGCTCATTCTATCATCCTTTCTGTGTTTATTAGTTGGTATTCTCTTCAGGAAGAGCTTTTCCTTCTTCCTCATTTATTCATTTATATTTATGCATATGAACTCTTTAAAATTTCTATAATTCTATAAAATTTTTATAATTGGACAATTTTTTAGCCAGGTCATGAAAAATAAAATAAGTTGTCCTAAAATACTAAAGAATTTTTCTAGATTTAAGGAGACTAAAGAACCACAAAAACTAAATATAATATGTAATCTAGTTAGAATTATATTCTGGGCCATAATTTTTTCCTTTTTCTATAAGGGCTATTAGTAGAGTGACTGGTGACATTGTAATAAGATCAACAAATGTTGATCTTAGTAGTGGATCACTGATAATTTCCTGACTTGCCGTATTTTTAGGAGTAACAGTGTATTATGCCTGCAATTTTAACAGTTGTGTGGGGAGAGCAGAGAAAGAGAATGATAAAGGAAAAGCAAGCATGGTAAAATACTCATAATTAAGACATCTGGGTGAAATATTTATAAGAATTCTATTATTCTTGTAACTTTTCTGTACATTTGTAATTAAATTTAAAAAATTAAAGTAGGATTTGTCAGTTTCTTGTGAGCACATTTTCAAATCTTGGAATGTATTTTCTTCAGACACCCCATGTGGAAAAGGAATGCTTTGGGGTGGACTGAAGTTCACCTGAAGCCTTGGGGGAAAGGGAGGCCAATGGGTGGTCCCAGATTAGGCACAACAACATCATATGTTTCATGGTGAAATCAGCAAAAAGAAAACATTATTATTTCACATTTCCCCATTCCACTGTATTAATTCCAAGAAATGACTTGACTTCTCTCTAAGTAAAATTTGTGATAACCCTTCCTTAGTAACTGGAGGACTTGGACTCATCTAGATCTAAAAAATAGGTTGGAAATTCAACTTTCCTGTCTGCTGAGAGCCCACCACAGTTAGAACTGATGGTCAGTGAGCTGAACTTTTCCTAAAGACTTGCTGATTAAATAATTATACCTCTAGATGGCCACTAGGTGGTATTCACAGCTTTGTCTTTCTCTCCAATTCTCCAATTCTAAATTACCACTCAAATTTAGTACTGCTCTGAACTGGTTCTCTGCCCTTTTTGGAGGAGACATAATGTCTCTGATTACTTATCCAAGACAGTAAAGACTATGTATTCTGAGAAAAAAAGTGTCACCTAGTCAAATGCACACTGACACTCAGAACACCTATTATATGCTCTATGTTAAATGCGTGCCATGCCTATTTTATTTAATCCTACAACAACCCTATGTATTAGGTGCTATTATTTCCCCTGTTTTCCACTCTTAGAGGGCTGGAGTCACTTCCGGCCTCATGAATTTTTGGTGCTTTAATCTAGTTAGAATTATATTCTGGGCCATAATTTTTCCTTTTCTATAAGGGCTATTAGTAGAGTGACTGGTGACATTGTAATAAGATCAACAAATGTTGATCTTAGTAGTGGATCACTGATAATTTCCTGACTTGCCGTATTTTTAGGAGTAACAGTGTATTATGCCTGCAATTTTAACAGTTGTGTGGGGAGAGCAGAGAAAGAGAATGATAAAGGAAAAGCAAGCATGGTAAAATACTCATAATTAAGACATCTGGGTGAAATATTTATAAGAATTCTATTATTCTTGTAACTTTTCTGTACATTTGTAATTAAATTTAAAAAATTAAAGTAGGATTTGTCAGTTTCTTGTGAGCACATTTTCAAATCTTGGAATGTATTTTCTTCAGACACCCCATGTGGAAAAGGAATGCTTTGGGGTGGACTGAAGTTCACCTGAAGCCTTGGGGGAAAGGGAGGCCAATGGGTGGTCCCAGATTAGGCACAACAACATCATATGTTTCATGGTGAAATCAGCAAAAAGAAAACATTATTATTTCACATTTCCCCATTCCACTGTATTAATTCCAAGAAATGACTTGACTTCTCTCTAAGTAAAATTTGTGATAACCCTTCCTTAGTAACTGGAGGACTTGGACTCATCTAGATCTAAAAAATAGGTTGGAAATTCAACTTTCCTGTCTGCTGAGAGCCCACCACAGTTAGAACTGATGGTCAGTGAGCTGAACTTTTCCTAAAGACTTGCTGATTAAATAATTATACCTCTAGATGGCCACTAGGTGGTATTCACAGCTTTGTCTTTCTCTCCAATTCTCCAATTCTAAATTACCACTCAAATTTAGTACTGCTCTGAACTGGTTCTCTGCCCTTTTTGGAGGAGACATAATGTCTCTGATTACTTATCCAAGACAGTAAAGACTATGTATTCTGAGAAAAAAAGTGTCACCTAGTCAAATGCACACTGACACTCAGAACACCTATTATATGCTCTATGTTAAATGCGTGCCATGCCTATTTTATTTAATCCTACAACAACCCTATGTATTAGGTGCTATTATTTCCCCTGTTTTCCACTCTTAGAGGGCTGGAGTCACTTGCCCAGGGTAAACAACTAAGGGAGACAGGATTCAAATGCAAATGTGTCTGCCTTTAGAGTGAACTAATTCTATTCTGCTTTAAGGACAGCACTATATCTAAGAGGTAGAAGTTATACAAGGGAACACTCAAGTTCCACAAAAGTCAGAATTTCCAAACCATTAGTACTTCCTATTAAGAAAGGGACCACTTCACAAGCATCCATTTTGCCCCTGAGAGGGTCAGCAAAGGACCACATGGAAGGGGTTCCTGTAGCTGGCCTTCCTGGTTCCCTCCTTTAAGATCCTGGGAAGGAGTGAATTGGCTTCTTATGTTTCAAAAGATAACACGAGGCCAGAGAGAGGAAAGGAATAGGGAGCGATTCAAATTTATGTCAGTACGTCAAATGTCAGTACTTCATCACTTTTCTGGTGTAGTGAGGTCCTCATTCCAGGGAATTTTCAGATACTGAACAATGATGGCATGAGAATGCTATGAAAGTGATTCAGAGACCAGGTGACCATCCAACATGGAGAATCTGATTTTTTTCTCTTGGACAGATACTAAGTTCTCCTACACACTATATCATGTCTCTTAATTTTGGCTTTGGATCAAATTCACAGTTGCTGAGTAATAACTATAATCACCATGGCTGACATTTGTTATTCACTGTCGGGTTTGGCATACATTGTTTTCCGTAATCCTGACATCTATATTTTATGCAGATAACTGAAATCTAAAATGTTATTAAACAACTTGTCCAAAGATCAGACAAGATCCGGTGTGTTCAGGGTAGTACAGCCATAGGCTTTTCCAAAGATCAGATAACAAAGAAGTAGAATCTGGATTCAAACTCAGGTCTGATTTACTCAGGACCATGAATTTAGCCACTGCTCTACATTACACTAATATATATTACTCAACTACTCTAATTAGGGATCCTGACTCTCCTGCCAATGGTTTGATGTGCAGGTTTATAAGGTGTCCTTATAAGAAAACTATTTGAAGAGCTCAACATCTGACTCAGGAGGCAAATTACAAAAGTAACTGGTAAACTCAAAAGATCAACATCTTAAACGAAACTTCAAATGTCTTCATTCTGGTATTCATGGACAGATTATATAAATCTATATATCAAGAATCAAACTCTAACATAGATGAGTTCCAAAGAAGGAAAAAAAATCACATGCATAAAATTGTTTCTGGGTAATTTACAATATCAAAAATTACAAACAACCTGAATGTCCTACAGAGAGGCAATAGTTAAGTAAACTATATCACGGAGACACTTGGTGGAATATGAGACAGCCACTGAAAAGGTAATAAAAACAGAATACAAAATTATTTCGCTGCTAAGACTACATTTAAATATTTTTAAAATGTTAAGGGCTTCCCCTGGTGGTCCAGTGCGTAAGGACACCGCCTTGCAGTGCAAGGGGCGCCAGTTTGAGCCCTGGCCTGGGAAGATCCCACGGGCCGCAGAGCGGCTGGACCGATGTGTCCAATCACCGAGCCGGAGCTCTGGAGCGCATGCGCCCAGAGCCGGCGCTCTGGGACAACAGACGCCACTGCGATGGGAGGCTCACAGGAGCCAAAGAACAAAGACAGATGAAAATATTCAAACCAGTGACCATCCAACATGGAGAATCTGATTTTCTCAGATACTAAGTTCTCCTACACACTATATCATGTCTCTTAATTTTGGCTTTGGATCAAATTCACAGTTGCTGAGTAATAACTATAATCACCATGGCTGACATTTGTTATTCACTGTCGGGTTTGGCATACATTGTTTTCCGTAATCCTGACATCTATATTTTATGCAGATAACTGAAATCTAAAATGTTATTAAACAACTTGTCCAAAGATCAGACAAGATCCGGTGTGTTCAGGGTAGTACAGCCATAGGCTTTTCCAAAGATCAGATAACAAAGAAGTAGAATCTGGATTCAAACTCAGGTCTGATTTACTCAGGACCATGAATTTAGCCACTGCTCTACATTACACTAATATATATTACTCAACTACTCTAATTAGGGATCCTGACTCTCCTGCCAATGGTTTGATGTGCAGGTTTATAAGGTGTCCTTATAAGAAAACTATTTGAAGAGCTCAACATCTGACTCAGGAGGCAAATTACAAAAGTAACTGGTAAACTCAAAAGATCAACATCTTAAACGAAACTTCAAATGTCTTCATTCTGGTATTCATGGACAGATTATATAAATCTATATATCAAGAATCAAACTCTAACATAGATGAGTTCCAAAGAAGGAAAAAAAATCACATGCATAAAATTGTTTCTGGGTAATTTACAATATCAAAAATTACAAACAACCTGAATGTCCTACAGAGAGGCAATAGTTAAGTAAACTATATCACGGAGACACTTGGTGGAATATGAGACAGCCACTGAAAAGGTAATAAAAACAGAATACAAAATTATTTCGCTGCTAAGACTACATTTAAATATTTTTAAAATGTTAAGGGCTTCCCCTGGTGGTCCAGTGCGTAAGGACACCGCCTTGCAGTGCAAGGGGCGCCAGTTTGAGCCCTGGCCTGGGAAGATCCCACGGGCCGCAGAGCGGCTGGACCGATGTGTCCAATCACCGAGCCGGAGCTCTGGAGCGCATGCGCCCAGAGCCGGCGCTCTGGGACAACAGACGCCACTGCGATGGGAGGCTCACAGGAGCCAAAGAACAAAGACAGATGAAAATAGAGAAATGAAAGACCAATAGAAGTGGCCCGCCCGTCCCCTTCCCTCCCCACCCCACCCCCTAAAGATAAATAAATAAAAAATAAATGTTTTTTTTTTTAAAAATAAAATGTTAAGTATATAAAAATTTAAAGAAAAAATGAGTTTTTAATGAACGGTATGATAGACAGATTCAATTAATGCTATAATTATAATAGAATATAGAATCATTTTAAAAATCTTTCTACCTATTTGCTTTCAAGTCGTAGGTTGACATTTCCAGGTGCTGGATGTTGTACTGGGCTTCATGGCTGTGTCCCTGCATCTAATCCATTTCAGATCAAGGATTTATGAAGGGAGATTTCTGGAACCTTTGAGGACCTGCTCTCTCTTACTAGATATGAATAAGAAAGCCCCAGATGATCCAGGTTTAGGATGAAACTGATTGTGCAGCTGACAAAACGAACGGCAGAAACAAATGAGTCTTTGATGATGTCTTTAAGCCACTGGATTGATCATCCCTGAACTCTGCCCTTCTGTGGACCCACATTACCTGAACAAAAAAATCTCATTCAGGTTTAGGCCTGTTTTCACTGGATTTTATTTTACTGTAACATAGTCCTTACTTAAATGGAAATCAAGACATCTGCAAAAAGATTGCGTTATTTCTGAGGAAAATAGAGCTAGAAAAGCTTTTGCTACTGTCTGAGTATCTCTAGAAGGCAGTGGATGACTTCAGCATATCTGTGCCAAAGTCTACATTAATTAAAATACATTATTATCCTGTATTAAAGAGGGCTTGGTGACCAGGCCAAATGATGGTGATACTCTAAGAACACGCTTACCATTCATTTCTCAAAGTTTTTTAAACTTTATTTCTGGGTAAAGTTGGGTTTGCAGTGCAAAGGGCACCAGTTTGATCCCTAGCCTGGGAAGATACCACGTGCTGCAGAGTGGCTAGACCAGTGTGTCCAGTTTTGAGCCAGCACTTTGGAGCACATGCGCCCAGAGCAGGTGCTCTGCAAGGAGAGAGGCTACTGCAATGGGGGGCCCACACAGGCCAAAGAATAAAGATGGATGTAAATAAAAGATGCCAAAAATTTAAATACATATATATATATATATATATATATATATATATATCTAAAAAGTTGGGTTTCTAGGATATCGTGAAATTTATTTACATCCCTACCTCTAAAAATTGCCTTTATAGAATAAGGATGTTATACAGATTTTAAGAAAGGCAGATATAAAAAAAAGATCTAAAGAAAAATAACTCAAATTTTTAATATTGCCTTTATCCATAATGATATTCCATGGCCCTTGTATATAAAATCCAACAAAATCACTTCTTCCCAGAGTTAGCATTTTCTTATTAACTGCTGTGCTCTTTCTTATATACAGTGCGAACTACCCAATCTACTTGTGTTTTCTTCTTTGCTTTAGTTACTGAGAACCTCAGGCTTCTCTCTCATCTGCAGTGCGTTTGTTCATCTTAAGTTATCTTCCTCCCCGATCTCTTCCCTCTTCTTTTCCCAAGTCTTTTCATCACAGTTCTAAAGGTTTACATGTTATTGTATCTGTGCTTCTTAATGTAAGATGGCTCAGATTCCTTTTGGACACAGGAAGGGCATAAATATATTGTTATTAAGTAAGTGCAACTGTAGTTGTTATTATTATTAACATCATCATAATGAGCTTGGACAATATCTTGATTTTTTCATTCCAATGTTCACAGTAGAGACTAAATGTTCTTGTCCTCTTTTTTGAATTGCTGGAAGACCTTTCCAATGCAGAGCAATAAGTCAGCAGTTGTTTTGGGCATCTCCTTTCCCAGGTAATCGTATTATAGGTCACCAGTGCACCCTGAGCTTCTTCCCTGGCCCTAATTACTATTTAAGGGAACATAGCCATCCTTTTCTAACAGCACTCTCCTTAGGCAGGAATGATCAATTCTCTCAAGTAACTGACAAAGTACCTTGAAGATCTGGGATGCTTCTGCCAGCAAGTGTACAATTCCTTTATGTGTCGACATTATTCCCCTGTTGGAAAATCTGTGCCCTTTCCTAAGCTGGCTGGCTCTGAGAAAAAGCCTTGCAGATGTTTCTTTAGAAAACTGCAGATTTCTTTCACCCTAGTCCAGCCCTGACAGTCATCATATGGACAGAACTTCCATTGTTCTATCCTCCAACTGTAGAAGAATTGGAAGTTCCTTGGGCTCTACCCATTCTATATATTTAACCTGTAGCTTCTCTGATGGCCTTTTCCTGAGCCTCTCCTATCACCTGGTCTTCTGAGAAGCTCTCTGAAATATCTCGACCTACTTGTTAGAGCACTGGATCCCATTTGCCTTTGGGCATACAAATAATTTGGAGGGAATGAGGTCTATGGTTGGCTTCCCAGGTGGCTCAGTGGTAAGGATTCTGCTTACCAATGCAGGATATGTGAGCTTGATCTCTGGACTGGGAAAATTTCCTGGAGTAGGAAATGGCAACCCACTCCCAGTATTCTTCCCTGGAAATCCTATGGACAGAGAAGCCTGGTAGGCTGAAGTCCATGGGGTAGCAGAGAGTCAGACACAGCTGAGTTACTGAGCATACATACAAGATCTATGGTTATTCCTACAAGGAAATTCTACTTTCTTGTGAAATAAAATACAATGCCCTGAAACTCATACTTCTTAATGTCTCCCCAACAACCTCTGATGAGAGTTTCACAACAGCTTAACTAAATAATACTCACTCTTGGTGGAAAAAAATCAGATCTCATCAGCTCCATGATGATTTATGTCAGGGATTTCTCTGGGTTCCATTAGCTGTTGCTGCTCTCATGCCAAACTATGGAGATTTACTCTTCCTCCTACCTTGCATAGACTGTTAGCTATTTCCCAATACATTTCCCCTCCTTCTTGTATAGTAATATAATTTTATCTAGGAGTACATGACTTCTGAACTAAATACCATGTTACCCAGCTTCCCTTGCAGCTAGGTATAGTAATCATTTGAGTACATTTTGGCCAGTGGAATACAAGTGAAATAATATGTTTCCAGATACAAGTTTGACTTATGACCTTAAAAGGAAGGAAAATGCTTTTCCTTTCTACTGTCTTACTTCCTTCTGCCTAGAACAGGAGCTTGAGCATGAGACAGGTGCCATATGTTGAGGATAGCAAAGCAATATGGTAGAATGAGCCTGGGCCCGATGTGAGCCCACATCAATCTAGGGCTTTTTATACCTCAGGGTGTTACATGAGTGAGAAACAAGCTTCTGTCTTATATAACCACTCTTTTTTTCTTATTTTTTAAATGAATTTTATTTATTTATTTATTTATTTATTTATTTTTGCCTATTCTGGGTTTTCACTGCTACCACAGGCTCTTCTCTAGTTGCAGGGTGGGAGGCTACTCTCTACTTGAGGTGAGCAGGCTTCTTGTTGCGGTGACTTCTCTTGTTGGGGAACTCAGGCTCTAGGGCACACAGGCTTCAGTAGTTGCAGCACATGGGCTCAGTGGTAAGGATTCTGACCATGCATTACTTGATCTCTGGACTGGGAAAATTTCCTGGAGTAGGTAATCCCAGTATTCTTCCTGGAAATCCTATGGACAGAGAAGCCTGGTAGGCTGAAGTCCATGGGGTAGCAGAGAGTCAGACACAGCTGAGTTACTGAGCATACATACAAGATCTATGGTTATTCCTACAAGGAAATTCTACTTTCTTGTGAAATAAAATACAATGCCCTGAAACTCATACTTCTTAATGTCTCCCCAACAACCTCTGATGAGAGTTTCACAACAGCTTAACTAAATAATACTCACTCTTGGTGGAAAAAAATCAGATCTCATCAGCTCCATGATGATTTATGTCAGGGATTTCTCTGGGTTCCATTAGCTGTTGCTGCTCTCATGCCAAACTATGGAGATTTACTCTTCCTCCTACCTTGCATAGACTGTTAGCTATTTCCCAATACATTTCCCCTCCTTCTTGTATAGTAATATAATTTTATCTAGGAGTACATGACTTCTGAACTAAATACCATGTTACCCAGCTTCCCTTGCAGCTAGGTATAGTAATCATTTGAGTACATTTTGGCCAGTGGAATACAAGTGAAATAATATGTTTCCAGATACAAGTTTGACTTATGACCTTAAAAGGAAGGAAAATGCTTTTCCTTTCTACTGTCTTACTTCCTTCTGCCTAGAACAGGAGCTTGAGCATGAGACAGGTGCCATATGTTGAGGATAGCAAAGCAATATGGTAGAATGAGCCTGGGCCCGATGTGAGCCCACATCAATCTAGGGCTTTTTATACCTCAGGGTGTTACATGAGTGAGAAACAAGCTTCTGTCTTATATAACCACTCTTTTTTTCTTATTTTTTAAATGAATTTTATTTATTTATTTATTTATTTATTTATTTTTGCCTATTCTGGGTTTTCACTGCTACCACAGGCTCTTCTCTAGTTGCAGGGTGGGAGGCTACTCTCTACTTGAGGTGAGCAGGCTTCTTGTTGCGGTGACTTCTCTTGTTGGGGAACTCAGGCTCTAGGGCACACAGGCTTCAGTAGTTGCAGCACATGGGCTCCAGAGTTGAGGCTCCAAGGCTCCAGAGCACAGGCTTAACAGCTATGGCTCATGGGCTTAGTTGCTCTGCAGCATATGGGATCTTCCCAGCTCAGGGATCGAACTCATGTCTCCTGCATTGGCAGGCGGACTCTTTACCACTGAGCTACCAGGGAAGTCCTATAATAACCACTCTTATCACAGCTAAACTAATATCCCAACAGAAGCAATTCATATGAGTATATCCATATCAGAAAGGATACTTTATAAAAGGAACTTTTCTAAGAAATTTAGGATAGGCAGAGAGGGGAAAAGAGTTGAAATCAAGCTGTTAGCCACACAATTCCTATCCTAAGAAAAGTCAAAGTCTAATCACAGACCTCTTGGTTAAAACCATTTACTGGATGCACAGAACATTTTTCCTTCTCTAAGTAGGACATTCCATATTAAGAAATTCTTTTGTTGTTTTCTTCTTGGACAGTTTCTCCTTCACTCTCTTCTTTGCCTGCCATCCCAACCACACATTCTGATTCATGCTCGGATTATCCAAAGTTGGATTCCAAATACCTTATGTTTCTTAAGATGGGCAATAGGCAGAAGAAAGTTGGGGCCTGGAGATGAGGGAAGGGTTAAGTTCTCAAAGTGCTGACAACAGGATTTCACACCATTGTATCTAAAATGAGACAGTTGTGAGAACTAGATCGCTCACAGCTGCTTTGGTAACTAAGTCTATGAGCATTATGAAACCTTTCAAGATTTGAGTGAAGAAGATTAAAGTTCTGGAGCAACCTATGACTACACATGGCCAGTTTCTTCTTACAAAATCAGATTCAGGGGCTTCCCCTGGTGGTCCAGTGGGCAAGGACACTGCCTTGCAGTGCAAGGGGCGCCAGTTCGATCCCTGGCCAGGGAAGATCCCACGTGCCGCGGAGCGGCTTGACCTATGTGTCCAATTACCGAGCCGGAGCTCTGGAGCGCATGCGCCCAGAGCCGGTGCTCAGCAACGACAGACGCCACCGTGATGGGAGGTCCACAGGAGCCAAGGAACAAAGACGGATGAAAACAGACAAATGAAAGCCCAATAGAAGTGGCCCGCCTGCTCCCCTCCCTCCTCAGCCCGACCCTCGCCCAAAAATAAATAAATAAATAAATCTTAAAAAAAAAAAAAGAAAAATCAGATTCAGGACCAAAGAGTCATGAGTTGCTTTGAAGGAATTCAATCAGGCTGAAGGTGCTCATTGAATTCAATCAGGCTGAAGGTGCTCATTCTGAGAAGTGGAAAACGAATCCAAGAACTGACCAGGGATCCCCCTAAAGTTTCTGGCAGCTCTGAGATCTTAGGACAGAGGCAAGAAAGACCTATAAATATCTTTCCATCCTGAATCAACATAACAGATTATCTCCGGAGATGAAATACTGAAATAAGACACCTAGACAACTGTCACAGTAACTGAAGTAAATATAAGACAAATATCATATAGTTATCTCTGTTTTTGGAATCTTAAGAAAATGATACATTATCATTGTTTGTATTTGAAAAACAGACTCACAAATTTAGAGAATTAACTTATGGTTACCAGAAGAGAAGGGTTCAGGAGAGTGATAGATTAAGCATTTGGGGTTGACATGTACATGTTGTTATATTTAAAGTAGATTACCAATAAGGATCTACTGTATAGCACAGAAACTGGTGCTCATTATTCAATAACCTAAGTGGGAAAAGGATTTTAAATAGAATATATACAGGTATATGTAGAACTAGGTCACTTTGCTGTCCACCTGGAACTAACAACACTGTTAATCAACTATGCCCCAATATAAAATAATAAAAGTTTTTTAAAATAAAAATATCAGCTGTAAAAAAAAACACCCAGATGATTGGAGACAGGACTAGGAAACAGGCCACAAGAATACACCTGCTGGAACTTCTCTGTTCTATTTAGTTTCTTAGTGTGGATGCAAGGGAAAGCAAAAGCAATTGATTCTTATAGATTTAATATAACCTTAGCTAATGGGTTGTAAACTATTACATTGTTTCAGAATCCAAACAGCATAGTTCTTATGTTATCTAGAAACCTCAAGACATAGAATGAACTTCAGCAATGTCATGACAGATATATAAGGCATATGTAGCTTCGATCTCTAAGAAGAAAGGCACAATGTTTCGAGAGAAGATGCCAGCTGGGGTATAACATAAGAGACCTGCCATAGTATGGGCTTTTTTTCCTGGCCGATGAGTCAGAAGTGGTTCTCCACATATTTTCCTAAAAGGTTACAGAGGAAGACTGCTCTTGCTCTTATCTATGTTTCCTTGAATGATTTTGCCTGAGATCTTCCAAACACAAATCATGAAAATAAAAAAAAAGGCCATAAAGAGTACCATATACCTGAGGTTTAAAGACTTTACAGCCTATAGCTATACCAAAGAGATATTTCATATTAAAGTTGAGAAAGAGTTAAGAGAAGAGTTCTTGATGCTAAAGGGTACCATGGTTAGAATTCTTGAAAATGTGGACCCCGGAAAGTTGGCAAATGAGGCAAGATAGACCTAAACGACATAAATAGGGGTTACCCTCATGATGATGCCACCATTTAATGCACTATGCTTACAAAAGATCACAGAAAAGTGACTCGGGTAGTAGAATTGGTGAGGAGTGATCTTACTACATAGAAGCCATGGACTTCACCTGTAATTGTGCATTTCAAGCTGTATACATCAATGATTCTGTGGAGATTATAGGATAATCAATACCATGACTAAAGTATATGTTCATCCAATGCCAAGAATTCATTCTGTCTGGAGTTATAGGTCTGTTAAGGATAGCCTCATCATTGATTGGTTCATGAAATATTACAAAATAAAAGCAGTTCAGGAAAAATGTATGCAGACAGGTTCAGACACACCAGATAAATATGTCACCTCCTTTACAATAAGGCATACTCACTCAGTACAATGGGTATACTCTCAAATGGTGCTATAGAAAAGGAAAGAAAAAACAGGCCACAAGAATACACCTGCTGGAACTTCTCTGTTCTATTTAGTTTCTTAGTGTGGATGCAAGGGAAAGCAAAAGCAATTGATTCTTATAGATTTAATATAACCTTAGCTAATGGGTTGTAAACTATTACATTGTTTCAGAATCCAAACAGCATAGTTCTTATGTTATCTAGAAACCTCAAGACATAGAATGAACTTCAGCAATGTCATGACAGATATATAAGGCATATGTAGCTTCGATCTCTAAGAAGAAAGGCACAATGTTTCGAGAGAAGATGCCAGCTGGGGTATAACATAAGAGACCTGCCATAGTATGGGCTTTTTTTCCTGGCCGATGAGTCAGAAGTGGTTCTCCACATATTTTCCTAAAAGGTTACAGAGGAAGACTGCTCTTGCTCTTATCTATGTTTCCTTGAATGATTTTGCCTGAGATCTTCCAAACACAAATCATGAAAAGAAAAAAAAAAAGGCCATAAAGAGTACCATATACCTGAGGTTTAAAGACTTTACAGCCTATAGCTATACCAAAGAGATATTTCATATTAAAGTTGAGAAAGAGTTAAGAGAAGAGTTCTTGATGCTAAAGGGTACCATGGTTAGAATTCTTGAAAATGTGGACCCCGGAAAGTTGGCAAATGAGGCAAGATAGACCTAAACGACATAAATAGGGGTTACCCTCATGATGATGCCACCATTTAATGCACTATGCTTACAAAAGATCACAGAAAAGTGACTCGGGTAGTAGAATTGGTGAGGAGTGATCTTACTACATAGAAGCCATGGACTTCACCTGTAATTGTGCATTTCAAGCTGTATACATCAATGATTCTGTGGAGATTATAGGATAATCAATACCATGACTAAAGTATATGTTCATCCAATGCCAAGAATTCATTCTGTCTGGAGTTATAGGTCTGTTAAGGATAGCCTCATCATTGATTGGTTCATGAAATATTACAAAATAAAAGCAGTTCAGGAAAAATGTATGCAGACAGGTTCAGACACACCAGATAAATATGTCACCTCCTTTACAATAAGGCATACTCACTCAGTACAATGGGTATACTCTCAAATGGTGCTATAGAAAGGGAAGACATATTTTAGTAATTAACACATGAATTTATTTTAAAATAATTTTAATAGAGACATTATTATCACTTGGAAGGGTCTGAATGCCTTGAAACACATTTCAAACTTTCCCTATGTAAGATAGTACAACCACTATGGAAAACAGTATAGAGATTCCTCAAAAAACATTATCATATCATCCAGAAATTCCACTCTCCTGGGCATATATTCAGAGAAAAGTCTTAATCCAAAAAGGTATATGCATCACTATGTTTACAGAAGCACTAATCACAATAGCTAAAACATAGAAGCATAGAAGCGAGTCAAACATTCACCAAAAGAGGAATGGGTAAGATGTGTTACGTATGTATATACACACACACACAAACACCCACACACACACACACACACACAATAGAATACTACTCAGCCATTAAAGAAAAAATGAAATAATGCCGTTTGCGCAATATGGATGAACCTAAGAAATTATTGTACTAAGTGAAGCAACTCAGAAAGACAAATACCATATGATTCCATTTATATGTGGAATATAAACTATGACACAAGTGAACCTATCTATGAAACAGAAAAAGACTCATGAACATAGAGAACAGACCAGTAGTTGCCAAGGAAGAAGAGGGTAGGGAGGGATGGAGTAGGAGGTTGGGATTTAGCAGATGTCAGCTATTACATATGGAATGGATAAACAACAAGGACCTACTGTATAGCACACAGAACTATATATATTCAGTATCCTATGATAAATCATAATGGAAAAGAATTTACCAAAAAAAAAAACCCTTTTATTTGTTTATTTTTGGCTGTGCTGGGTCTTTGTTGATGTGTAGTTTAGTTGCTCCACAACATGTGGGGTCTTCCCGATGCAATGTCTCCTGCATTGTCAGATGGGTTCTTATCCACTGAGTCACCAGAGAAGCCCAGAAAAGAATTTTTTAAATGTACATATGGGGTTTTCCTGGTAGCTCAGTAGTAAAGCATTTGCCTGCCAATGGAGGAGACACAGGTCCAATCCCTGATTTGGGAAGATCCCACATGCTGCAGAGCAATTAAGTCCATGAGCCATAACTATTGAACCTGTGAGCCACAACTATTGAGTCCATGTGCTGCAACTACCCAGAATAGCCAAAAATAAATAAATAAATAAAAATTAAAAACAATGTATATATGAATTACTTTGTTGTATAGCCTAAATTAATGAACACTGTAAATCAACTATACTTCAATTACAATTTCTTTCTTTTTTTTTTTTAAAGATTTATTTATTTATTTACTTTGGGCAGGGGTCGGGTTGGGGAGGGAGGGGAGTGGGCGGGCCACTTCTATTGGTCTTTCATTTCTCTATTTTCATTTGTCTTCGTTCTTTGGCTCCTGTGGGCCTCCCATCGCGGTGGCGTCTGTCGTTGCCGAGCACCGGCTCTGGGCGCATGCGCTCCAGAGCTCCGGCTCGGTGATTGGACACATCTGTCCAGCCACTCCGCGGCACGTGGGATCTTCCCAGGCCAGGGCTCGAACCGGCGCCCCTTGCACTGCAAGGCGGTGTCCTTATCCACTGGACCACCAGGGGAAGACCTAATTACAATTTCTTAAGTAATTTAAAAAAACCCTGCTTTCCCCAGAGTTTGTCAACCTAAAAAATATTCACAACTGTGCTCACTTCAACAGCGCATATACTAAAACTGGAACAATACAGAGAAGATTAACATGGCCCCTGGGCAAGGATGACACGCAAATTCGTGATGCATTCCATATTTTTTTTTTTTAAAGATTTATTTATTTATTTTGAGCAGGGGTCGGGTTGGGGAGAGAGGGGAGCAGGCGGGCCACTTCTATTGGTCTTTCATTTCTCTGTTTTCATTCGTCTTTGTTCTTTGGCTCCTGTGGACCTCCCATCGCGGTGGCCTCTGTCGTCGCAGAGCGCCGGCTCTGGGCGCATGCGCTCCAAAGCTCCGGCTCGGTAATTGGACACATCAGTCCAGCCGCTCCGCGGCACGTGGGATCTTCCCAGGCCAGGGACCAAACCGGCGCCCCTTGCACTGCAAGGCGGTGTCCTTACCCACTGGACCACCAGGGGAAGCCCGTATTCCATATTTTTTAAGGATGGATGAAAATAAATAAACAAAAAACCAATGAAAGAGGCCAAAAATTAAAAAAAAAAAAGGCTTTAAAAAATATTCACGGGCTTCCCTTGTGGCTCAGTGGATAAGAACCCGTCTGCCAATGCAGGAGACACAGGTTCGAGCCCTGATCTGGGAAGATCCCACATACCGCAGAGCAGCTAAACCCATACATCAACAAAGACCCAGCATAACCAAAAATAAATAAATAAAAGTTTAAAAAAAAAATATTCACTACCTAAAAGTTGAGAGTTATGTTTTATTTGGAGTTATGTTTTATTTATTTATCATTTTTAGGACTTCAAGGCTGGCAGGCAACATCTCAAGTCACCCTAAGAGAAAAGTGACCGGGGAGCCAGGTTTATGTAGAAGTTTTGCAACAAAGGGAAAGTAGGAGGAACATCAAAAGATTATTGTAAATGACAGAAAACCAGACATCTCAAGTTAAGGGATTTAGTGGTTTTCTGTGTATGGGAAGATGCAAGTGTCTGGGCTCACTGAAATCATTCAAAATGCACCTCAGGTATCTGGGGCTTGTTTTCTGTATTTCCACACCTGAGTTTCCTCAGGGCTTACCATAGGGAGGCTGAAGTCTGGTGGCTCCTAGATAACAGGTATTCTTTCCATCCTGAGTTTCTTCAGGATGCATCAGCTCCTTTTGGAGAGCTGCAATTGCTGATAACTGTGATATCCTTTGTTTACTGATATGGTAGGCAATATTCCATTTCTCAGGTTTAAGAACCAAAAGTGAACAATGTTTCCAAGGAGCTCCCATCAGAGAGAACCTTTCACAAAGTCTCAAGAAGCTATGTCATGGACAGGAGGACAGGGAAAGATCATGGACAGTGGGCCAGAGAAGAAAGTCAGAAGGAAAGAAGAAGGTTCTGCTTCAAGATGGCAGAGTAGAAGGATGTACACTTACTGCCTCCTGTGAGAACACTAAAATCACAACTAGCTGTTGAAAACCATTGACAGGAGGACCCTGGAACCCACCAAAAAAAGATACCCCACATCCAAAGACAAAGAAGAAGCCACAATTAGACAGTGGCAGGGGTGAAAAAAAAATCAAATCCTATACCCGCTGGGTAGGGAACCCACTGGAGAACAAAAACTGGAGAACAAAATACCAAAGAAGCTCTCCCACTGTCGTGAAGGTTCTGAGCCCCAACAGGCTTCCGAGCCTAGGGATCCGGCAAAGGGAATGGGAATCCCCAGGGAATCTGAAGTCCAGTGGGATTTGATTACAGGATTTCCCCAGGACTGGGTGAAATAGACTCCACTTTCAGACGCCACAAACAAAATCTTGTGTGCACCAAGACCCAGGAGAAAAGACCAGCGATCCCATGGGAGACTGAACCAGACCTACCTGCCAGTGTCGGGGGATCTCCTGTGGAGGCATGGGTTGGCAGGGAGGGAGGGCACTAGCAGCAGCAGTCCTGGAAGCTGTCCCCTGGCTTAAGCCCTCTTGGAGGTCACCACTATCTCTACCATAGAGCCCTGCAGATCTGAGGGCTGCGTTGCTTTGGGCCAGACAAGTAACAGGGAGGGAAAGCAACCCACCAATCAGCAAGAATACTCTACCCAACAAGACTCTCACTGAAATCATTCAAAATGCACCTCAGGTATCTGGGGCTTGTTTTCTGTATTTCCACACCTGAGTTTCCTCAGGGCTTACCATAGGGAGGCTGAAGTCTGGTGGCTCCTAGATAACAGGTATTCTTTCCATCCTGAGTTTCTTCAGGATGCATCAGCTCCTTTTGGAGAGCTGCAATTGCTGATAACTGTGATATCCTTTGTTTACTGATATGGTAGGCAATATTCCATTTCTCAGGTTTAAGAACCAAAAGTGAACAATGTTTCCAAGGAGCTCCCATCAGAGAGAACCTTTCACAAAGTCTCAAGAAGCTATGTCATGGACAGGAGGACAGGGAAAGATCATGGACAGTGGGCCAGAGAAGAAAGTCAGAAGGAAAGAAGAAGGTTCTGCTTCAAGATGGCAGAGTAGAAGGATGTACACTTACTGCCTCCTGTGAGAACACTAAAATCACAACTAGCTGTTGAAAACCATTGACAGGAGGACCCTGGAACCCACCAAAAAAAGATACCCCACATCCAAAGACAAAGAAGAAGCCACAATTAGACAGTGGCAGGGGTGAAAAAAAAATCAAATCCTATACCCGCTGGGTAGGGAACCCACTGGAGAACAAAAACTGGAGAACAAAATACCAAAGAAGCTCTCCCACTGTCGTGAAGGTTCTGAGCCCCAACAGGCTTCCGAGCCTAGGGATCCGGCAAAGGGAATGGGAATCCCCAGGGAATCTGAAGTCCAGTGGGATTTGATTACAGGATTTCCCCAGGACTGGGTGAAATAGACTCCACTTTCAGACGCCACAAACAAAATCTTGTGTGCACCAAGACCCAGGAGAAAAGACCAGCGATCCCATGGGAGACTGAACCAGACCTACCTGCCAGTGTCGGGGGATCTCCTGTGGAGGCATGGGTTGGCAGGGAGGGAGGGCACTAGCAGCAGCAGTCCTGGAAGCTGTCCCCTGGCTTAAGCCCTCTTGGAGGTCACCACTATCTCTACCATAGAGCCCTGCAGATCTGAGGGCTGCGTTGCTTTGGGCCAGACAAGTAACAGGGAGGGAAAGCAACCCACCAATCAGCAAGAATACTCTACCCAACAAGACTCTCATCCAAATTTAATGAAGAAATCCAAAGCTTTCCAGACAAACAAAATTAAGAGAATTCAACACCACCGAACAAGCTTTACAACAAATTCTAAAGAAACTTCAAGAAACACAAGACAAGGGTTTCCCTGGTTGTCCAGTGGGTAGAGTCCACCTTGCAGTGCAAGGGGAACCGGTTCGATCCCTGTCCTGGGACGATCCCACACGCTGAGGAGTGGTTGAGCTGGTGTGTCCAATTGTGAGCTGGCACTCTGGAGCGCATGCGCCCAGAGCCACCACTCTGCAACAAGAGAGGCCACTGCAATGGAGGCCCACACAGGCCAAAGAATAAAGATGGATGAAAAAATAAATGACTTAGAGGCACCTCCCAAAAAAAACAGACATAGAAAAGAACCTTAAAAAAAAAAAAAAAAAAACCACAAGACAAGGAAAAGACCTACACAAAATAAGCCCAAAATAATTAAGAAAATGGTAATAGAATGATACATTTCAATAATTACCTTAAATAGATTAAATGCACCAACCAAAAGACATACACTGAGTGGGCAGATAAAATGGGCATATATGCACTTCCATATCATGCTACTTAACACCCCCCAAATTGTATATGGTTATTTTATATTGTTAGGTTAATCATGTTCCACTATGGCTTGCGATTGTAATTATCAGTTGTTTTTTTTTTGATCTGGC
Organism: Tragulus kanchil; assembly: GCA_022376925.1. NCBI lineage: Eukaryota > Metazoa > Chordata > Mammalia > Artiodactyla > Tragulidae > Tragulus > Tragulus kanchil. The sequence goes on along the minus strand of JAIOJX010000005.1, from coordinate 142,562,165 downwards.
TATTGTGAAAACTGACAAACATCTTTTACTATTGTGACTATGTAAGTATTATTCGCCTGATACCATTATATCATAATTGATCCACAGAAAAGAACAGAATTCCATATCACTAAGACTACCATTTAATAGAAAAATCTGTAACCATTTTTAAAAAGTTCAGATCCACATCAGAATTATCTTGAAATTTTTTGAAAAATACAAATGCTCAGGTATTGCTTTTTTCTCCAAAGCTCCAGATGTGTTTCTGATAAGCAGCCATGTTTAAAAACAACTGGACTATGTGATAATTTTTTTTTACTTATATCTAGTTTGTTTCTCTTTTCCTATTTCATGTTCAGTACTCCCATTTCATTTAGTTTATCTTTTGCAATTTCTCCATCTCTTGGGTTTTTTTATTGGGGTATATTTATTTTACAATGTTGCATTAGCTTCAGGTGTACAGCGAAGTTACTGCTATCTGTTCTTTTTTTTTTTTTTTTTTAAGATTTATTTATTTATTTACTTTGGGCGGGGGTCGGGTTGGGGAGGGAGGGGAGTGGGCGGGCCACTTCTATTGGTCTTTCATTTCTCTATTTTCATTCGTCTTCGTTCCTTGGCTCCTGTGGGCCTCCCATCGCGGTGGCATCTGTCGTCGCAGAGCACTGGCTCTGGGTGCATGCGCTCCAGAGCTCCAGCTCGGTGATTGGACACATCAGTCCGGCCGCTCCGTGGCACGTGGGATCTTCCCAGGCTAGGGCTCGAACCGGCGCCCCTTGCACTGCAAGGCGGTGTCCTTACCCACTGGACCACCAGGGGAAGCCCCTGCTATCTGTTTTTACAGAACTTTCTTGTTTACAGGTATACATAATCCCCCAACAGTCATAGGTGTATCCTTGACCCCTCTCATCTGACCCCTCCCTCCATTTTTCCCCTTCCCACACCCCCAGGTTGATGCTTAGTCCCCATGTAGGTTCCTTTAGTCTTACAGCTTCATCACAGTGATGATCTCTATTACATATGCTAGTGTAGGTTTCCTTGTTGCTCCTTCCAGACCTCTCCTCTGATTTTCCCTCCCCTTCAATGTCCTTAGGTCTGTTCCTTATGTTTGTTTCTCCATCGCTGCTCTGCATGTGCATTTACTGGTACCATCTTACTAGATTCCCTATATATGCGTTAGTATACTGTATTTGTCCTTTTCTTTTTGACTGACTTCACTTTGTGTAACAGGTTTTTTTTTTTTTTTAAGATTTTATTAATTTATTTATTTTGGAGGGAGAGGCGGGTTGGGGAGGGAGGGGGCAGGCTGGCCACTTCTCTTGGTCTTTCATTTATTTATTTTTCATCCATCTTTGTTCTTTAGCCCCTGTGGGCCTCCCATCGCAGTGGCCTCTGTTGTCACAGAGCGCCTGCTCTGGGTGCATGCGCTTCAGAGCTCCGGCTTGGTAATTGGACACATTGGTCCAGCCACTCCATGGCAGGTGGGATCTTCCCAGGAAAGGGATCAAACCGGCGCCCCTTGAACTGCAAGGCGGTGTCCTTACCCACTGGACCACCAGGGAAGCCCTGTATAACAGGTTTTAGATTTAGCCATCTCATTAGGACTGATTCTTTTGCATTTCTTTTTATGGCTGAGAAGTACTCCATTGTATATATATGTACCATAGCTTCTTTATCCACTCATTCGTCAATGGGCATCTAGGTTGCTTCCATGTTCTAGCTGTTATATAGAGGACTGCAATGAACATTGAGGTACAGGTGTCTCTTTCAATTTTGATTTCATCAGGATATTTGCCTAATAAGTGGGATCTCTGGGTCATATGATGCTGCTTTTTTTAGTTTTTTAAGGTATCTCCATACTGTCTTCCATAGTGGTTGTATCAATTTACATTCCCACCAACAATGCAGGAGTGTTCGCTTTTCTCTGCACTCTCTCCAGAATTTATTATCTGTAGATATTTCAATGGTGGTCATTCTGACTGGTGTGTGGTGATCTCTCATTGTAGTTTTGATTCACATTTCCCTAATAATAAGTGACATTGAGCATTTTTTCATGTGTTCTTAGCCATCTGTCTTCTTTGGAGAGATGTCTCCTTAAGTCTCATTTCTTGTTTTTGACGTTCTTTCTCAAGCCTTTGTCAAAAGTAATAGAAAATCTTTTGTATACATATATAAATAGTATGCATAAGATAATAAATATATTTTAGAAAACTTAAGAACTTTTGCCTAGTTAAAAAAATATGACATTTTGATTTTACTTGTTTGACTTGGTATGAATGGTTCTTGATTCCCTTTTATTTTGCCGTTAGTATACTGTATTTGTCCTTTTCTTTTGACTGACTTCACTTTGTGTAACAGGTTTTTTTTAAAGATTTATTAATTTATTTATTTTGGAGGGAGAGGCGGGTTGGGGAGGGAGGGGGCAGGCTGGCCACTTCTCTTGGTCTTTCATTTATTTATTTTTCATCCATCTTTGTTCTTTAGCCCCTGTGGGCCTCCCATCGCAGTGGCCTCTGTTGTCACAGAGCGCCTGCTCTGGGTGCATGCGCTTCAGAGCTCCGGCTTGGTAATTGGACACATTGGTCCAGCCACTCCATGGCAGGTGGGATCTTCCCAGGAAAGGGATCAAACCGGCGCCCCTTGAACTGCAAGGCGGTGTCCTTACCCACTGGACCACCAGGGAAGCCCTGTATAACAGGTTTTAGATTTAGCCATCTCATTAGGACTGATTCTTTTGCATTTCTTTTTATGGCTGAGAAGTACTCCATTGTATATATATGTACCATAGCTTCTTTATCCACTCATTCGTCAATGGGCATCTAGGTTGCTTCCATGTTCTAGCTGTTATATAGAGGACTGCAATGAACATTGAGGTACAGGTGTCTCTTTCAATTTTGATTTCATCAGGATATTTGCCTAATAAGTGGGATCTCTGGGTCATATGATGCTGCTTTTTAGTTTTCTTAAGGTATCTCCATACTGTCTTCCATAGTGGTTGTATCAATTTACATTCCCACCAACAATGCAGGAGTGTTCGCTTTTCTCTGCACTCTCTCCAGAATTTATTATCTGTAGATATTTCAATGGTGGTCATTCTGACTGGTGTGTGGTGATCTCTCATTGTAGTTTTGATTCACATTTCCCTAATAATAAGTGACATTGAGCATTTTTTCATGTGTTCTTAGCCATCTGTCTTCTTTGGAGAGATGTCTCCTTAAGTCTCATTTCTTGTTTTTGACGTTCTTTCTCAAGCCTTTGTCAAAAGTAATAGAAAATCTTTTGTATACATATATAAATAGTATGCATAAGATAATAAATATATTTTAGAAAACTTAAGAACTTTTGCCTAGTTAAAAAAATATGACATTTTGATTTTACTTGTTTGACCTGGTATGAATAGAATGAGAGATTTCTAATTTATAGTCACTCAAAACTTTGATGTAGTTCCATATATTTTCTCATCTAGTATTCTGTTAAAAGTCTAGATGGTTTATTATCTTAGTGATATTTTTTAGTGATATTTTAAAAAATAAAATTTGAATGAGGTGTGAAACTTCTAGTCCAATTCTGAGAATATAAAGAAATACTATATTGTAAAAAAAAAAAAAAAACAGGAAATTAACATATGATAGAGTATAATTAACTAAAGCACAGATTTTGTTCAAATTTCACAGTTTTGTACTAGTGTCCATTGTTTCCATACTTTATTTAAGACTCCACACTGCATTTAATTGCATTGAGCAGCTTCAGCTACATGCAATTAGCTAAAATTCTGGTAAATCCTCATTTTTATTCTATTACAAAATAGTTTCTAATTTTCCTTGTAATAGTTTCTTAGAGACAGCCATCATTTAAAAGTGAACATTAAATTTCCAAATACACAGGATTTTTAAAGTATCTTTTTTAAAAAAACTTTTATTTTACTTTTAACTTTTACTGAGTTTTGTTGTTTACAGATATGTATGCTCCCAGATTAGTCATATGTAGATCCCCCCCATCCCATCCCTCCAGACTGTCACACAGCACCCCTGCAGGATCCCCTTTTCTCACAGAGCAATGACTATAGCCATTTTCTTCACATATGATAGTACAGGCCATCATGCTACTTCCTTTATGCCTCCCACCCACTGTTCATTCCCCACAATGTCCATATGTCTACTGTCCATGTCTGTTTCTCCATTGCTTCACTGCATGTGCCATCATCACCATCCTACTAGATTTCATATATATGTATTAGTATACTGTACTTGTCCTTCTCTTTTTGACTGACTTCACTTTTTATGATACGTTCTAGATCCAGCCACCTCATTAGGCTGATTCTTCTGCATTTCTTTTTACAGCTGTGTAGTATTCCATTGTATATATGTACAAAGCTTTTGTATCCATTCATTCGTCAATGGACATCTAGGTTGCTTCCATGTTCTAGCTATTGTATAGAGAGCTGCAATGAACATTGGGGTACAGGTACCTCTTTCAGTTTTGATTTCATCAGGGTATAAGCCTAAGAGTGGAATTGCTGGGTCGTATGGTGCTTCTATTTTTAGTTTTTTAAGAAATCTCCATACTGTCTTCCATAGTGACTGTATCAATTTACATTCCCACCAGCAATGCAGGAGTGTTCCTTTTTCTCCGCACCCTCTCCAGCATTTATTGTCTGTTGATTTGCTGATGATGGCCATTCTGATAGGTGTGAGGTGATATCTCATTGTAGTTTTGATTTGCATTTCTCTAATTATAAGCGAGTTTGAGCATCATTTCATGTGTTTTTTGGCCATCTGTATGTCCTCTTTGGAGAGGTGTTGTTTAGGTTTAAAGCATCTTTGATATTAATTTCTGATTTTGATAGTAAGTTCCCATTTAAATTTTTCCCTTTCTTCTCTGACCCTTTTATTCTATTACAAAATAGTTTCTAATTTTCCTTGTAATAGTTTCTTAGAGACAGCCATCATTTAAAAGTGAACATTAAATTTCCAAATACACAGGATTTTTAAAGTATCTTTTTTAAAAAAACTTTTATTTTACTTTTAACTTTTACTGAGTTTTGTTGTTTACAGATATGTATGCTCCCAGATTAGTCATATGTAGATCCCCCCCATCCCATCCCTCCAGACTGTCACACAGCACCCCTGCAGGATCCCCTTTTCTCACAGAGCAATGACTATAGCCATTTTCTTCACATATGATAGTACAGGCCATCATGCTACTTCCTTTATGCCTCCCACCCACTGTTCATTCCCCACAATGTCCATATGTCTACTGTCCATGTCTGTTTCTCCATTGCTTCACTGCATGTGCCATCATCACCATCCTACTAGATTTCATATATATGTATTAGTATACTGTACTTGTCCTTCTCTTTTTGACTGACTTCACTTTTTATGATACGTTCTAGATCCAGCCACCTCATTAGGCTGATTCTTCTGCATTTCTTTTTACAGCTGTGTAGTATTCCATTGTATATATGTACAAAGCTTTTGTATCCATTCATTCGTCAATGGACATCTAGGTTGCTTCCATGTTCTAGCTATTGTATAGAGAGCTGCAATGAACATTGGGGTACAGGTACCTCTTTCAGTTTTGATTTCATCAGGGTATAAGCCTAAGAGTGGAATTGCTGGGTCGTATGGTGCTTCTATTTTTAGTTTTTTAAGAAATCTCCATACTGTCTTCCATAGTGACTGTATCAATTTACATTCCCACCAGCAATGCAGGAGTGTTCCTTTTTCTCCGCACCCTCTCCAGCATTTATTGTCTGTTGATTTGCTGATGATGGCCATTCTGATAGGTGTGAGGTGATATCTCATTGTAGTTTTGATTTGCATTTCTCTAATTATAAGCGAGTTTGAGCATCATTTCATGTGTTTTTTGGCCATCTGTATGTCCTCTTTGGAGAGGTGTTGTTTAGGTTTAAAGCATCTTTGATATTAATTTCTGATTTTGATAGTAAGTTCCCATTTAAATGCTTTCTTCTCTGCAATCACCCTCTGTGTTTTTTCAGTCTTCTAACTTCACTGAGGCTTTCAATGGCTAAGTCAAAGATCTCTCTTGATAAGTATCATATTGCACTTGAAAATATGTGGATTATTTTCACATAGCTCTTGATATTGATCTCTAGCATAATCTCACAGTGATAAGAGATTTTGTATGATTTCAATACCTTTAGAAATTTTTGCCTCTGGTCTTACCTGGATGTGGTTCAGCATCTCCTAGTTTATTGTCTATGGAAACTTGAATACAATTTGTATGAAAATTGTATAAATCTCAATTATGTTGAATTGGTTCATAGTGCTTTTCAGGTCTATGGTATCCTTCTACTTCTCTGTGTATTCATTTTATTAATTTTTAAGAGTTTGATACTGAAACTCAAACTAAAAATCTTTATTTACTTAAAAAATAATTGTAATATATAGTGGAACTATATGTAACTTTGTTTTGTATTTTCCAATCTCCTGTGTGTTATCATATTTTCATAATGTAAAAAAATAAAGGAAAAATAAACACAGGAAATAAATTATAAAAAATAAAACCCACACCATCAGAAAAGCTAGTTTACCAACTACAGGAAGTCTCACTTCAATGTATTCATTGATCTAGGTGTCAACGAAAAACTTACTTTTGCTAATAAATGTTCATTTTTATCCTTATGCATAAAGCTAATTATGGAACAAATTGTTTCATATAATCTTGTTTACCTATAATAATGAAATTCAAAACTAAAGCCCAACTTTAATCTCTCTAAATGAATGCATGTTGATCATGCATTTAAGATCTTTCCTGATCTTAATCTTCCAACTCTGTTTCCTCTGAAAATACATTTTATCTATATAGGATTTTTGAGTTCAGTGTATGGGTTACTGAAATTCCCTTAAAATGCTCTGTAAAATAAGGCAGGAAATAAATATGCTATTTACTTTTTTCTTTTAAGGAAAGAAGATTCAAATATTGTGGGCAGAAGTAAGTGAGAAGAAAGCAAAGTGGACCAGAGCCCAGGGAAAGAGACGAGAGTTAAGAAAGGAGATGCTGGGAGAGGCAGATCAAGATATAGAAGTACCCAGGAACTTCCTTAGTGCTTAGGTGGCTAAGACTCCAGGCCCCCAGTGCAGAGAGCCCAGGTTCCATCCCTGGTCAGACAACTAGACCCCACATGCTGCAATTAAGACTCAGCACACCCAAATAAATAAGTAAATGAATTAAAAATTTAGAAAAAAAACAAGGAAGTACCCAGCAAGAAGCTCTGCCCCTGATTCCTACCTGCACTGCCAACTGTCAATCAGTTCCTGGCAGATACTCTGAAGTTTGAGTCAGTGCACTTCTACAAAGTACATCAAGAGATCCTCCTACACTGACTTCACTGCCATCAGCCATCAGCATCTTGGGAAAGTCTTACCATCTCCAGCGGACGTTCCATCTCCATTTACCCAGACCGCCATCCAGTATAAATCAGCCAAAGTCTCTTACCTGAAATGTGTGTCTATCTATATGTGCCTAGGCTTCCCTGCTGTCTCCCCGGTAAAGAATCTGCCTGCAATATAGGATACATGGGTTTCATCTCTGGGTCTGGAAAATTCCCTGGAGAAGAAAATGGGAACCCACTCCAGTATTCTTGTTTGGGAAATCCCATGGACACAGGCACCTGGCAGGCTACAGTCCATAGGGTCACAAAAGAGTTGGACACGACTTAACGACCACACCACCACCATACATGCGTAGAAAATGGCTGAAATGATACACACCAAACTATTAACAGTGATTAATATTAGTGGCCTTACTGGACTCTTCAAAACTATGTATTAGTTAACGTTTCAACAACAAGAAACAAGATGTTCCCAGGATTTTTGGTGAGGGGTAAGGGGTGGAATTTTTTGTAAGGGATGAGGAAAAATACTATGTTACATTTTCCCCTCATTCTTGCTCTTTCAGATTCAGGAGTACAGCAAACTTCTGGCATAGCCATAGCCAGAGACCTTAGCTCGCTCTGGCTACCTCCTCCAACCCCTGCCTCCTCCAGGCTGAAAGCCAATGATGTCAAAACAAACAAGCATGCAAACAGAAGTGACTTTAGGCCTCCCTGGCATTTATTCTGGGCCTCCTCGGATGTGAATGCTTGCCTGCCTCTGGGATCTGCAATTGTTTCCAGATCTCCCTGACCATCTCATCTCCCACATCTTGCCATGACCCAGAGCACCTCTTCACCACTGCATTAATCACACCACATGTCACTGTTGCTTTACATGTCTACCCCCTTTCCTCTTTGAACAGAGGATGAAGTTGCCCCTTAACATGCCTCTAAAATTTAGAAAAACAGGAAGTACCCAGCAAGAAGCTCTGCCCCTGATTCCTACCTGCACTGCCAACTGTCAATCAGTTCCTGGCAGATACTCTGAAGTTTGAGTCAGTGCACTTCTACAAAGTACATCAAGAGATCCTCCTACACTGACTTCACTGCCATCAGCCATCAGCATCTTGGGAAAGTCTTACCATCTCCAGCGGACGTTCCATCTCCATTTACCCAGACCGCCATCCAGTATAAATCAGCCAAAGTCTCTTACCTGAAATGTGTGTCTATCTATATGTGCCTAGGCTTCCCTGCTGTCTCCCCGGTAAAGAATCTGCCTGCAATATAGGATACATGGGTTTCATCTCTGGGTCTGGAAAATTCCCTGGAGAAGAAAATGGGAACCCACTCCAGTATTCTTGTTTGGGAAATCCCATGGACACAGGCACCTGGCAGGCTACAGTCCATAGGGTCACAAAAGAGTTGGACACGACTTAACGACCACACCACCACCATACATGCGTAGAAAATGGCTGAAATGATACACACCAAACTATTAACAGTGATTAATATTAGTGGCCTTACTGGACTCTTCAAAACTATGTATTAGTTAACGTTTCAACAACAAGAAACAAGATGTTCCCAGGATTTTTGGTGAGGGGTAAGGGGTGGAATTTTTTGTAAGGGATGAGGAAAAATACTATGTTACATTTTCCCCTCATTCTTGCTCTTTCAGATTCAGGAGTACAGCAAACTTCTGGCATAGCCATAGCCAGAGACCTTAGCTCGCTCTGGCTACCTCCTCCAACCCCTGCCTCCTCCAGGCTGAAAGCCAATGATGTCAAAACAAACAAGCATGCAAACAGAAGTGACTTTAGGCCTCCCTGGCATTTATTCTGGGCCTCCTCGGATGTGAATGCTTGCCTGCCTCTGGGATCTGCAATTGTTTCCAGATCTCCCTGACCATCTCATCTCCCACATCTTGCCATGACCCAGAGCACCTCTTCACCACTGCATTAATCACACCACATGTCACTGTTGCTTTACATGTCTACCCCCTTTCCTCTTTGAAGGCAGAGGATGAAGCTTTGTATTTCAAACCCTTTAACAGTTGGCCTAGGGCCTGACACACAGTAGGACTTCATAAACATTTGAATGAGTCAGTGTGTGAATACCCAGGCTCTTGTCCTTCATTTGAACCCTTTGCTAATAAACTCTCATTGTCTCATCTGTTCTTTCCCTCTGTGCTCTGAAATAATCTGGTTTGACCAGCTCAGGCTCATTCACTAAATCAGTGGTTCTCATTTTGTTCTCAGGACCCCTTGAAAGGGTCTCAGGATATGTCCAGGGTCCTTAGAGCACATCTTTGAGAACCACCGCCCTATGCCTATTTCTGTGACCAGCACCTCCACCGAGACTTGAGAATCTGCCTCAGCTTAAAACCTTAGACTTTCTCCTGCCACCACCCCATAGTATAAAGAGATCTTTATCAATATTAGTATAATACCTTACCTGTGTACTGCATTGCATAGTTTACAAAGAACTTTCCCATGCAAGGTCAGACATGGTGTGACGACTCCACCTTATGCATGACCTGTTTCCTACAAATCATGGGGTTCAGGTCATTTAGTTGGCAAGAGGCAGAGTCAGCACTCAGACTCGTGCCTCATGAGTATGAGCTAAGTGTTCTGTCTCTGGCTACTTACATTGGCAGTGCCCTGGATTTTGACAGCTAGTGCTGTCTGTGCTTGACTGAAGTGTGCTCATGTTGTTATTGTTGTTTAGTTGCTAAGTCATGTTCACTCTTTTGTGACCTCATGGACTATAATGTACCAGGCTCCTCTGTTCATGAGATTTTCCAAGCAAGAATACCAGAGTAGGTTGCCATTTTCTTCTCCAGGGGATCTTACCAATTCAAGGATCAAACCCTTGGGCTTCCCTGGTGGTCCAGTGGGTAAGGACACCGCCTTGCAGTGCAAGGGGCACTGGTTCGATCCCTGGCCTGGGAAGATCCCACGTGCCGCGGAGCAGCTGGACTGATGTGTCCAATTACCGAGCCGGAGCTCTGGAGCGCATGCGCCCAGAGCTGGTGCTCTGCGACAACAGAGGCCACCGCGATGGGAGGCCCACACGGGCCAAAGAACAAAGATGGATGAAAATTGACAAATGAAAGACCAATAGAAGTAGCCCGCCTGCTCCCCTCCCTCCCCACCCCACCCCAAAATAAATAAATAAATAAAGCTTTTAAAAAAAAAAAAGGATCGAACCCATGTCTCCTGCATTGGTAGGCAAATTCTTTACCAGTGAGCCACCTGGGATGCCTGAAGCATAGTCATAATTCTTAAAAACCCCTTTCCCTGATCCTAAGACCTAGCACTTAAATGTACTAGTGTGTTTCCAGAGACCAGTGACAGCCCCACATGGAAGTAAACTAAATGACAAGTTATCACTCAGCACTGGACAACAGGATATGTCCAGACCTGGATAGTAGTGATTCAGGACCTGGAAATTCTGGGACACTAGGGAATTCTGCTACAGCAAATACATGTCAAAGCCTGCTGGTAGGGCCTAAATCTCTATCATTTAGATTGAACTGACTCAGATCACTTCACCCTAGAACTGGAAGGACATCATAATTCTCTGGGTCTGGATGGGTCATGGTTAACTAAGTATGCTAGGAGAGGCATGAAATCATTATCCTTTGGTCATTTTTTTTTTTTTTTTGACTGTGCTGGGTCTTATTTTCAGCATGAGAACTCTTAGTTGTGGCATCTAGGATCTACTTTTCTGACCAGGGGTCAAAACCCGGGCGCCCTGAATTAGGAGTATAGAGTCTTAGCCACTGAACAACCAGGGAAGCCCCATCAAGGCCATTCTTAATCCTTGGCAACCTCATCTATAGGGTTAGTCTTTCTGAGCCTTGCTAAGCATTATCCTGGTGCTTTCAAACAGATCTCAGGTTCTGGTGGATTAAACTTTACATTTCAGTATTTTCCAAATTTATGGAAATGATGTGGAATGAGAATTGGTATTTATTGAAAGCCCACAATACACCAATATGTACCATGTTATGTACCTTATCTGCTTCCACTAATCTCTCAAAGGCAGACATTATCCTCATTTGAAATACAAGGAAATAAAGGCTTCCAGAGATTTTAATATCTTGACCTACATCTTATCAAAGGCACATGTCTAATAACTGGTTGCAGCATCATTTGAAGTACGTCATCTTATTTCAGGTCCCTTACTATTTTCATCACCACTGTGCTCTCACTAATGTTATGATTCCATGAGACCAATTATCTCCTGCCATCATTACAGCCACATGGAGGACAGGGCTCACCCAAACACATTTCCTTAACCTCTAATACCTTTTTGTTCCTTTCTTTGTTAACTCTAGTTATGCTAAAGTCAAGCCACCAGGCTTCCCTGGTGGTCCAGTGGATAAAGAGTCCACCTTGCAGTGCATGGGGCACCGGTTTGATCCCTGGCCTGGGAAGATCCCATGTGCCATGGAGCAGCTGGATCGATGTGTCCAATTATGAGCAAGCGCTCTGGGGAGCATGTGCCCAGAGTCAGTGCTCTGCAACAAGAGAGGTCACTGCAATGGGAGGCCCACAGAGGCCAAAAAAAGAAAAATAAAGCCATCTTCTACGAAGCTGTCTCAGAAAATTAAAAATAAAACTACTATATGATCCAGTAATTTTACTCCTAGGTATTTATTCAAAAGAAATGAAATCACTGTCTCAAAAAGATATCTGTACATCCCTATGTTTACTACAGTGTTATTTATAATAGCCAAAACATGGAAACAACCTAAGCATCCACTGATGGATGAATGGATAAAGAGAAGGTGATGAATATGTGGTCATGTATGTGTGCATGTAGAGAAAGAAATACTGTATGACTTTACTTATTGGTAGAATCTTAAAAAACAAAGAAGCAAACAGACAAACAAACACCCCAACCTCCTGAACTCATAGATACAGAGAACATATTGATGGTTACCAGATGAAGGAGGTAGGCAAAATGGGTAAAAGTGGCCAAAATGTAAGAAGTTCCAGTTATAAAATCAATAAATCTTAGTGTATAGGATTGATGACTATAGCTAATAACACTGTATTCTGTATTTGAAAAGTTGCTAAGAAGTAGATATTAAAAGTTCTCATTACAAGAAAAAAAAAACTATCTGTGGTGATGAATTTCAACTAAACTTATTGCGGTAATCCTTTATCAATATATAAGTGCATCAGATCATCATGTTGTACACTTAAAACTAATACAGTGTTACATGTCAATTATATCTCAGTCTAAAAAAAGACATATTCTTCCTAATCTCCAAGCTTACTCCAGTGTATCCTATTAATGTAAGATTCCATTAGTCTACAGACAGAACCTTAAAATCCACTAAAAGAAAGGCAAGTGAAGAGAGGCAGGCTTTTCCTGACAACCAGTAGTGGATAAAGAACATCCAATTGGCATTAATTGGAATGTAGATACAAGTCACCAGAGGCCAAAAGTCTCTGCCCTCATCCCAGCTCCATGGTAACCAGACCCAGTCTTGTCTTGCTCAGAGCCACTCCTGTATGAGGGGAGTGAGGCGAAGTCCCAGGTGCACCTTTGAGATAACAATACTGTCTCCTAAAACAAACAGACATTGTTTCCACACAAAGACCTTTAATGTTTCCTCCATTAACAAAAGGCTGCAGCCATCCTGCCCAGTAGACAAAGGCTGGAAGCCCTTTCAAAAATAGCATGACAGTGGGAGGGAATGGGCAGGGGCAGGAAGGTCTTTCTCCAGCACTTTCTCTGCCCAGGAATAGGACTGACTTCACCCATCAGGGACTTGTCTGAATTACTGATCATTTCTGGACTATTCATAATCACAATCATAACAGCTTCCTAAACTGTGGAATGGAAATAATAGTATCTACCCCTTACAGGATTGCCGTCAGGATCAAATGAGATAACAGGTGTGAAAGCTCTTTGTAAGTTTTAAAGGGCTGCACCACTGATACGGTTATTAAGAAAAGACTGATGGTTCACCCACAATGCCTGCATCAAAAAGACAGATCTGTTTTAGCCAAATGAGACTCCAAACAGTCCTGGTGTCTAGACCTATCCAGTTCCTGGACTAAAAAGCATAACAGAGAAAAAAATGTGGTCAGTATGGCTGACCACTTCGGTTTACTAGGGCCCATCCCAGACCAAGTCGCTGTGCAGGTGATATCTGGCCTGGCTGACTGCCCTTTCCAGCCCCAGAAAATTAACCCCTTCATGGCTGGTCCCTCACTTATGGTCTAATATGCCAAACTTCATACCCAATCTTCTTCTTTGTTCTTCTTAAAACATATTCCTTATGCAATTTACACAAAAATACACATAGCATATTAAAACATGAGAAAACTGTCGACTCTCACTAGTGACCAGACACACATAAATTGAGGCAAATTGCACTATGTTATGCCTATTTTATAATAAAAATTATAAATAAGAATATCCAGTATTAACAAGGTTGTGACAAAATTGGTGTGATCAAACAATGTGAGCTGAGCAATGTATTAAATTTATACGATGGTTTACAGAGGCAAGATGACAACACATGGCAAGTTTTAGGAAGACATTCCTGTCTTTGGTATAGTAATCTCTCTCTCTGGAAATTTCAAGGAGATAATTCAAAAAGAAAAGGCAGCAAGTATAGATATATTTACCTATTCTAGGAAAATATTAAAATAACAAGAGAAATGTTTTAGTTAACTGTGATGTGACAGTAGTCCTTAAAATGAAAATATAAAAACAACTTAGAAACATGAGGAACAATCATGTCATTTTGGTGTCTCTCATGGCTTATCGCAAAGAATTCGCCTGCAATACAAGAGACAGTTTCTATACCTGGGTCAGGAAGATCCCCTGGAGAAGGAAATGGCAACCCACTCCAGCATCCTTGCCTGTGAAATCCTATGGACAGAGGAGCCTGGTGGGCTACAGTCTGTTGGTTCACAAGAGTCAGACACAACTTAGCGACTGAACCACCGCCATCATACAACTTTAAGTTAAAGTACAAAAAAAAATAAATGATAAGGGCTGCACCACTGATACGGTTATTAAGAAAAGACTGATGGTTCACCCACAATGCCTGCATCAAAAAGACAGATCTGTTTTAGCCAAATGAGACTCCAAACAGTCCTGGTGTCTAGACCTATCCAGTTCCTGGACTAAAAAGCATAACAGAGAAAAAAATGTGGTCAGTATGGCTGACCACTTCGGTTTACTAGGGCCCATCCCAGACCAAGTCGCTGTGCAGGTGATATCTGGCCTGGCTGACTGCCCTTTCCAGCCCCAGAAAATTAACCCCTTCATGGCTGGTCCCTCACTTATGGTCTAATATGCCAAACTTCATACCCAATCTTCTTCTTTGTTCTTCTTAAAACATATTCCTTATGCAATTTACACAAAAATACACATAGCATATTAAAACATGAGAAAACTGTCGACTCTCACTAGTGACCAGACACACATAAATTGAGGCAAATTGCACTATGTTATGCCTATTTTATAATAAAAATTATAAATAAGAATATCCAGTATTAACAAGGTTGTGACAAAATTGGTGTGATCAAACAATGTGAGCTGAGCAATGTATTAAATTTATACGATGGTTTACAGAGGCAAGATGACAACACATGGCAAGTTTTAGGAAGACATTCCTGTCTTTGGTATAGTAATCTCTCTCTCTGGAAATTTCAAGGAGATAATTCAAAAAGAAAAGGCAGCAAGTATAGATATATTTACCTATTCTAGGAAAATATTAAAATAACAAGAGAAATGTTTTAGTTAACTGTGATGTGACAGTAGTCCTTAAAATGAAAATATAAAAACAACTTAGAAACATGAGGAACAATCATGTCATTTTGGTGTCTCTCATGGCTTATCGCAAAGAATTCGCCTGCAATACAAGAGACAGTTTCTATACCTGGGTCAGGAAGATCCCCTGGAGAAGGAAATGGCAACCCACTCCAGCATCCTTGCCTGTGAAATCCTATGGACAGAGGAGCCTGGTGGGCTACAGTCTGTTGGTTCACAAGAGTCAGACACAACTTAGCGACTGAACCACCGCCATCATACAACTTTAAGTTAAAGTACACAATATGATACAATGAGGTAAAATATGTAAACATGTGGATAAGGACTGGTAATGTGAAAACAATCTTTGGTATTGTGATGGTGAATTATATTTCAAAATATTCCTTAATGTTTTCATACCGCCTTTTAAATACAGCAATAAAAATAAAGAAAACTGATCAGTTGGCAAAATTCTCTTGAGTCTGCTTCTTTTAGGGGAGGGCAGAGAGTTATCCTTGATAAGATGTTGATGGGTGTTAATAAATTAATGTGTAACACATATGCATGCAAAGAGTCTGCTTAGAATGTGAGTCTGGCTGATAATCCCCAGTTGGATTCCTACTTCTGCCACTTACCTGTTATGTGGATAAGCTATTTGCATATCTGAACTTTTCCTGATGGGAGTGGTAACAGAACCAATTCCTGAGAGTTATTGGGAGGATTCAATGAGATAATGTACTTGCCATAGGGGTAGGCACATTGAGAAATTATTCAATAAAGCTTTGCTGTCTGTGCTGTTAATAATGATGATGGTGGTGGTGGTGGTGACAGTGATAAACTGGGGTCTTCTGGAGAAAATGCCTCAACTCAGAGGTTTAATGTCAAATGTGGATGCTGTTCTAATAATACTATCCCTAAATGTGGAGTCAAAAAAAAAAAAACAAAACAAAACAAAAGAGAGAGACTTCAATTTCTAGAAAAGTTTTAAGTTCAAAGCAGAACTGAGTGGAAGGTACAGAGATTTCTCATACGCCCCTCACCTTCACACACAAACAAGCCAGAGTGGTATGTGTAACGAATGATGAACTTACACTGATGGACCATCATCATCCAAAGTCTATACATTACAGTTCACTCTTGATGTTGTATATTAAATGGGTTTAGACAAATATATAATGACATGTATCTACCACAATAATATCATACAGAGTAGTTTCACTGCCCTAAAAATCTCTGTTCTCCACTTACTCATCTGCTTCTCCCTTCAGACCCTGGCAACCACTGGCCCTTTCACTATGTCCATAGTTTTGCCTTTTTTAGAATGTCATGTATTTAGAATCCTACAGTATACAGTCTTTCCAGATTTGCATCTTTCTTGAAAGGCACTTTTTACTAACACACTAAAAGATCAAGTATTTGGAAATTCCCCTAAATAAGACAAAGATATATATTACCCATAATTGTGTTAGGTTCTTTATGCATTATCTCCATAAGATAAGTGTTATTATCCTTGTTTCACCAACAAGGAAGTACCTAAAGTCACAAAACTAGTAAGGAGAAAAGCTGGTATCAGAACCTAGTTTTTCTGGCTCCAGTGTCCCTATCTTTCCATCATGCTGTAGTAGTTGTCTTAATGCCAAATATGGGTCCTGGATCATCTGAATCTAGACTTAGGAACTGACAGGGAAAAGCAAACTGATACAGTACACATCCACACACACACATCATGGCAGCTCTTAAAAGACAGCATCCTGATAGAACAACATAATAGCCACTCTGTTGTGGCCAGAACTTGCACCCCCATCTTTAGGTAGGAGAATTTAGTCATCACACTGATTAACGAAATGAGGTGAGTCTAGTGTAATGTTTCTTAACATTTTTTGTATTGTACCCTAATCCAGGAGCCTCTTTAGACATTTTCTTCCTGTTCACCCTTTACACTAATTAAAATTTAATACCACATGTATTTTCTACATTAGCTCATGTACTATGGCCCTTTGGAGAGCCAAAAGCTATAGAAATATCTAACTGGTGTCTTTTTTTCCCTGCAGGAAACTATTTTCACCACTTTGGGGGCTATGTCATCCCACTGAGAATATTTAGTGTACAGAGATTTCTCATACGCCCCTCACCTTCACACACAAACAAGCCAGAGTGGTATGTGTAACGAATGATGAACTTACACTGATGGACCATCATCATCCAAAGTCTATACATTACAGTTCACTCTTGATGTTGTATATTAAATGGGTTTAGACAAATATATAATGACATGTATCTACCACAATAATATCATACAGAGTAGTTTCACTGCCCAAAAAATCTCTGTTCTCCACTTACTCATCTGCTTCTCCCTTCAGACCCTGGCAACCACTGGCCCTTTCACTATGTCCATAGTTTTGCCTTTTTTAGAATGTCATGTATTTAGAATCCTACAGTATACAGTCTTTCCAGATTTGCATCTTTCTTGAAAGGCACTTTTTACTAACACACTAAAAGATCAAGTATTTGGAAATTCCCCTAAATAAGACAAAGATATATATTACCCATAATTGTGTTAGGTTCTTTATGCATTATCTCCATAAGATAAGTGTTATTATCCTTGTTTCACCAACAAGGAAGTACCTAAAGTCACAAAACTAGTAAGGAGAAAAGCTGGTATCAGAACCTAGTTTTTCTGGCTCCAGTGTCCCTATCTTTCCATCATGCTGTAGTAGTTGTCTTAATGCCAAATATGGGTCCTGGATCATCTGAATCTAGACTTAGGAACTGACAGGGAAAAGCAAACTGATACAGTACACATCCACACACACACATCATGGCAGCTCTTAAAAGACAGCATCCTGATAGAACAACATAATAGCCACTCTGTTGTGGCCAGAACTTGCACCCCCATCTTTAGGTAGGAGAATTTAGTCATCACACTGATTAACGAAATGAGGTGAGTCTAGTGTAATGTTTCTTAACATTTTTTGTATTGTACCCTAATCCAGGAGCCTCTTTAGACATTTTCTTCCTGTTCACCCTTTACACTAATTAAAATTTAATACCACATGTATTTTCTACATTAGCTCATGTACTATGGCCCTTTGGAGAGCCAAAAGCTATAGAAATATCTAACTGGTGTCTTTTTTTCCCTGCAGGAAACTATTTTCACCACTTTGGGGGCTATGTCATCCCCACTGAGAATATTTAGTTGCAGAGCTCAGGGAGGCTAAGTGAGGAAGCTGAAATGCTAGAAAGGTGAGTTCAGGACCCTGGAGAGTGCCAAAGATGCCCTACTTGAGACCTTGTCCAAGGCTCAGTGTTGCCTGAAGATTAGCCTGAAGCCAGGAAGGGGCTGGGAGAGAAGGAAGCCTAGGAAACTAGTATTAGCGGTATTTTATTGCATGTTGTGGGAACCATCAGAATGTAAGGCCCCCAAATTCTCTTTCATAAGAAAGTTCTTGAGGGGGCTAGCCATTTGTGCTTGTAACTCTGCAATGACTCCTCCTCAGGATAACATCCTAGCCTGAAGCAAGGAAGGGGCTGAGAGAGGAGGGGGCCTAGGAAACTAATATCAGTGGTATTTTATTGCATGTTGTAGGAACTATTAAAATGTGAAGTCCCCCAAATTCTCTTTCATAAGAAAGTTCTTGAGGGGGCTAGCCATTTGTGCTTGTAACTCTTCAATGGCTGCTCCTCAGGATAATATCCCAATTCCTTATCACACCTTATAAAACCCTTCATAATCCACCTCTGCTTAAATGGCTGGCTTTGTCATCCTTTACACTTTGTTCTTCAAACTCCCTGCTCAGCCACACTGATGCACTCTTGTTCAAGAGTATCCTCTGTCATTGCTGGGGCTTGGCACACATTATTCTCTCTTCACAAAATCTTCCTCATCTTCACCTCTCTTTCAGGGAGCTAAATTCTCCTCATTTTTCAGGTTTTAGCTCAGACATTTCCCAAATCAGCATCACAGAACTCTGAGTTGGTCGAATCTGACATGGAGTACTTTATCCATTATCATATGGCCTTCCCAGGTGGCACTAGTGTTAAAGAACCCAGTTGCCAATTCAGGAGGCTTAAGAGATGTGGGTTCAATACCTGGGTCAGAAAGATCCCTGGAGAAGGAAATGGAAACTCACTCCAGTGTTCTTGCCTGGAGAATCCATGGAAAGAGGAGACTGGCGGGCTACAGTTCATGGGGTTGCACATAGTTGGGCATGACTGAAGCAACTGAGCATGGCATGGACATCATATAGATCAGGCCTGGAGATGGGTAATCAAGATGGTGAGCATTAAGTAATGGATATGCTAGGTAGACAGGAGACAATGTCTCCATGGATATTATTCCATGTATCTCATGGAATAATCCTTTTGGATTAGGTAGGTAAAGATGAGAAAACTTAAACTCAAAGAAGTCAAGCAACTTACTCTAGGTCCCTCACCTGGGAAATGGTAGAACTTGGTGTCTGAACCCAAGTTTGTGTAAATTCAGATCCCATGCCTTCATTTCAGCATAATATCATTTCTGAAAATCACTTTATAATGACTGGTTTAGTGGGAAATTAGAAGGTACCTAATCCAGAGAACAGATTACCAAGGAGAAACATGGTAGTCATATTCACTCATACAGTTGAAGGGCTGTCACTTCAGAGAATAACAGGGAAGAATATAGCTCAATAGAAGGAAATTCTCAAAAGGAGAAGGTGAGTCCCTGAAAGGCCCAAGGATGAGTCATCTCTGTATCTCCACCCAAGGTCTGGCACAGAAGAGGGAGCTCCATGGATGGAAGGAAACAGGGCTGCCCCATGAAACAGTGAAACTCCCATGATGCTCTCCTTGATGTGGTCACCTGGCAGAGCATCACAGGAGGGATCATGGAGAAAGGATTTCTACATCCTTAAACTAGGCAACCTCTAAAGCTCCTGGCCACTCAAGGATTCTGTAATTATTGGATACTGTAATTATTGAGTCTATGACTCAATCTTTGGAAAGTTACAGACCGCCTAGTATTCATCGGTGCATTGAGATTTCAAAAAGTAGAGAATATGAGTGGATGGGACTTCTGGGCTCTCAGAACTCAAGCTTCCCACTCTGAAGTCAGAATGGTTCACTCTAACTCAGGAGAGTCAGAAATCTCCTGATCTTGCTCTGGAAATAGAGACATTCCAGTCACTGATATAGAAAGGATCTGCCTGCATGCTACAACTGCTGTCATGGGATCTGAAACAGGAGAGAAACACTCCTTCCTAGCAGATGGTTGAGACAAAAAGCCAGTATATCAACTAGTTAACTTCTGACAGTCATTTGCTGAGAGGAATAAAATGGGTCCCACAAAATGTACACTGGGTTGACTGCTGTTCCCACATGCTCTGTCTCCTTTGACTTCATGCTGATGGCCTGTGGTCAACACAGAACTGTCCCCTCTCCCCACAGAATGAGTCCCAACTGAGCAAACAAGTGATCCGCTTTCCTAGAGGGCTCATATAAATGTGGATGGCTCACAAAGGTGATGAAGTTTTTAACCGAAACTTGTGTTATCAGACCTTCAGATTCTACTCGAAGAAGATCTATGCCTCCTAAAAAGAACAGACTTCTGTGAGGAATAATGTCATCTAGTAATGGAGGCACTTTAGGTGTATGGTCCAAGCTGCAGATTCAGTCAACACACACATATACACACAACTCTATGAAACTAGCAAAAATTCCCTTGTGCAAAAACTTAAACAAGCAATTAACCAAGTACAAAGATGCATCTATAGGCCTTATAGCATCTGTTCAATCCATCTTTATTAGTATCTCCAATTCTTTGTTATTCCATGGCTCACTGATGTATCTTTTCACTTGCTTCCCTCAACCGAGAGACCAAACCTTCCCAGCTTATATCTGAGACAAAACTTCAGATAAGCATCCCTTGAGGCCTGTGGCATGATGCTCTCTCACAAGGGAGAATCTTAGCAGCACTGACTACCACACCATTTGCATCTTTAACCCATTTATTAGCGATCTGAACACCAAGGCCTGCCTGAATCAATTTTTGCCCACCTCCAAAGAAACATGGATCAAATATAGTATAGGTTAACTATGTGAAACACACAAAACAATTTTTTCTGAACAGAAAAGAGTATCTCCCATTCTTTACAGGATAAGAACTTTCACCTGCTAACAGAAAACAGTGGTTGCTAAGTTAGTCTCAGGAACCTGAGCTTAAAAAGTGGATTCTCCTTGTAACTCTTGACAAAGCAACTTGTACTAGAAGTTTTCCGACAACCTGACTTTTTCTCTGGAACTCAGTGACACGTTATCTTTCATTAAAAATCTGAAGCTGAGAAGGTATAAAATAGAATGTTATTTTTGATATAGAGATCCTAGGACACGGTCTGGTTACACAGATGGAGGCTGTCCCCAACAGACGCTGCCCACAGAGGTGTGTACACAGTGGTCATACACACAGGTGCTTCTCACACACAGATGTGCACAGAGACAAACGTTACTCACAGAGACAGATGTCCACCAGGAACACGATGTATACCAGAAGCTCCCGCAGGCTGGTCTTGACATAGAGCTCCCGGTTCTCGGCTGTGTTCTCAGTCAAGGTCGTTCCCCAAAGTCCTAAGGCAGGGAACTTCCGCTTTCCTAGAGGGCTCATATAAATGTGGATGGCTCACAAAGGTGATGAAGTTTTAACGAAACTTGTGTTATCATTCAGATTCTACTCGAAGAAGATCTAATTGGAGGCACTTTAGGTTGTATGGTCCAAGCTGCAGATTCAGTCAACACACACATATACACACAACTCTATGAAACTAGCAAAAATTCCCTTGTGCAAAAACTTAAACAAGCAATTAACCAAGTACAAAGATGCATCTATAGGCCTTATAGCATCTGTTCAATCCATCTTTATTAGTATCTCCAATTCTTTGTTATTCCATGGCTCACTGATGTATCTTTTCACTTGCTTCCCTCAACCGAGAGACCAAACCTTCCCAGCTTATATCTGAGACAAAACTTCAGATAAGCATCCCTTGAGGCCTGTGGCATGATGCTCTCTCACAAGGGAGAATCTTAGCAGCACTGACTACCACACCATTTGCATCTTTAACCCATTTATTAGCGATCTGAACACCAAGGCCTGCCTGAATCAATTTTTGCCCACCTCCAAAGAAACATGGATCAAATATAGTATAGGTTAACTATGTGAAACACACAAATCTTTTTTTTCTGAACAGAAAAGAGTATCTCCCATTCTTTACAGGATAAGAACTTTCACCTGCTAACAGAAAACAGTGGTTGCTAAGTTAGTCTCAGGAACCTGAGCTTAAAAAGTGGATTCTCCTTGTAACTCTTGACAAAGCAACTTGTACTAGAAGTTTTCCGACAACCTGACTTTTTCTCTGGAACTCAGTGACACGTTATCTTTCATTAAAAATCTGAAGCTGAGAAGGTATAAAATAGAATGTTATTTTTGATATAGAGATCCTAGGACACGGTCTGGTTACACAGATGGAGGCTGTCCCCAACAGACGCTGCCCACAGAGGTGTGTACACAGTGGTCATACACACAGGTGCTTCTCACACACAGATGTGCACAGAGACAAACGTTACTCACAGAGACAGATGTCCACCAGGAACACGATGTATACCAGAAGCTCCCGCAGGCTGGTCTTGACATAGAGCTCCCGGTTCTCGGCTGTGTTCTCAGTCAAGGTCGTTCCCCAAAGTCCTAAGGCAGGGACGTTGGAAAGATGTCTAGGATTCCCACAGCAGGGTTCTTTCCAGTTACCCCATCCACCAGTCCATGGACTTTATTCTTATTTCCACCCAAGCCCTGTTTTCCATTACCTTACTCCAGTTGGGGGCAGGCTAGGATACCATCACATCCACGTCTTCCCTCAAACTAGCTCGCATATACCCTCTTGGTCCCCAAGAGATGACTGTGCCAGGCTCTCTTTCTGGAAGACCACCAGACTAGCCTCAGTACTCTGGGGCATTCAGCCCTAACACACGCAATTCACAAACCCCAAGAGACACCCCATGCCTTCATCAAATTGCACCCCCTTCCAAAAGCCTCTGCTGACCACTTCTCCTGACTCCAGTATCTCAGGAGAAGCCTCCCCTCCCCAGGTACCTCGGATGCTGTGACAGAGGTGGAGGCAGCAGCTGGACCCCAGGGTCCTGTGTGCCTTCTCCTGTGGTCCATCTTCAGGCTTCGTGGGTTGGGGTTGAGGCGGCACCGCACTAGAGATGGTACAGATCCTCAGGGTCCCTTGAGGAGAGGTGGGGCCGCTGTAGGAGGGGTTGTCCCAGGCTCTGCTCCCCAGCTTTTGTAGCTCCTGCTCCTCGGGGCTTCCCACAGCATTCATGGGGGACCTGGCACTCAGGTACCCACTCTCACCTGAAGGAAGAGAGAAGAGATACAGCCTAGTCTGGCCAACAGAGGGCAAAGGGAAGGGAGTGTGAGAGCAGCTGGTCTCCAGAAGCCTCTGCCTCCTGTCTTTTGTAGGGAGAGTCTGTGCCCGCCTCGGGGAGGGAGCAGAGGAAGAGGAGGGTGGGGAATGACTTACAGGATCTGGTTCAAAACCCAACAGACGCTGCCCACAGAGGTGTGTACACAGTGGTCATACACACAGGGGCTTCTCACACACAGATGTGCACAGAGACAAACGTTACTCACAGAGACAGATGTCCACCAGGAACACGATGTATACCAGAAGCTCCCGCAGGCTGGTCTTGACATAGAGCTCCCGGTTCTCGGCTGTGTTCTCAGTCAAGGTCGTTCCCCAAAGTCCTAAGGCAGGGACGTTGGAAAGATGTCTAGGATTCCCACAGCAGGGTTCTTTCCAGTTACCCCATCCACCAGTCCATGGACTTTATTCTTATTTCCACCCAAGCCCTGTTTTCCATTACCTTACTCCAGTTGGGGGCAGGCTAGGATACCATCACATCCACGTCTTCCCTCAAACTAGCTCGCATATACCCTCTTGGTCCCCAAGAGATGACTGTGCCAGGCTCTCTTTCTGGAAGACCACCAGACTAGCCTCAGTACTCTGGGGCATTCAGCCCTAACACACGCAATTCACAAACCCCAAGAGACACCCCATGCCTTCATCAAATTGCACCCCCTTCCAAAAGCCTCTGCTGACCACTTCTCCTGACTCCAGTATCTCAGGAGAAGCCTCCCCTCCCCAGGTACCTCGGATGCTGTGACAGAGGTGGAGGCAGCAGCTGGACCCCAGGGTCCTGTGTGCCTTCTCCTGTGGTCCATCTTCAGGCTTCGTGGGTTGGGGTTGAGGCGGCACCGCACTAGAGATGGTACAGATCCTCAGGGTCCCTTGAGGAGAGGTGGGGCCGCTGTAGGAGGGGTTGTCCCAGGCTCTGCTCCCCAGCTTTTGTAGCTCCTGCTCCTCGGGGCTTCCCACAGCATTCATGGGGGACCTGGCACTCAGGTACCCACTCTCACCTGAAGGAAGAGAGAAGAGATACAGCCTAGTCTGGCCAACAGAGGGCAAAGGGAAGGGAGTGTGAGAGCAGCTGGTCTCCAGAAGCCTCTGCCTCCTGTCTTTTGTAGGGAGAGTCTGTGCCCGCCTCGGGGAGGGAGCAGAGGAAGAGGAGGGTGGGGAATGACTTACAGGACTGTCAGGGTCTCTCCCACTCCCGCAGCAAGTGCAGGGGACAAGAAGAAAGCAGGTGGGAGGGAACTGGGAGGCAGGGTGTTGATGGGGGAATAGAAGGATGTGGAGACTGAGATTGGAAGGAAGGCGGGGTGAGAGAGATGAACACTGAGGGGAGAGGAGGGCAGCCAGTAGATGGAACCTGGGAGGGATGGTCCCCCTCCTGACAGAAGAGGTGATGAAAGAGCCATGGGTGGAGCTGGGCAGAGAGGGAAGCTGGCAGACTCCACTGCAGGTCTGAGCTCATTTCCACTAAAAGCTCCTGAAAGGGCCACTGTGCATCGGGGAAGAGGGTGAGGAAGGCCAGGCATAGGGACTGAAAAGGGCTGCCTCCCTCCAAGCTCAGTCAGCGTGTCTGAGTTTCTGTCATGGTCTCACCTTGAGTTGATCCCTGGTGGGGTGGAGAAAGGGGGCTCTCTTTCCTCATTCTATCCCCACAGTTGGGGGAGAGGCTCATGACAGGAAGACCCCCTGTTTCAGACGCTTCTGTGACAGGCTCTCTAGCAGCTGATGAGGAGAGGAAGCCTGCAGAATTCCAGATTGTCTGTATCCTTTTTTTTCTGAGATCTGCTGTCTTAGAGGGTCTACCCTCTAAGCTCATGGGGTATGGCAACCCACTCCAATAGTCTTGCCTAGAGAATTCCATGGACAGAGGAGCCTGGTGGACTACAGTTCATGGGGTTGCAGAGTCAGACACAACAGAGTAACTGAACAACGCACAGCACAGCATACTGCCAGAAAGGCCTTCCTGAAGGCGGCACCGCACTAGAGATGGTACAGATCCTCAGGGTCCCTTGAGGAGAGGTGGGGCCGCTGTAGGAGGGGTTGTCCCAGGCTCTGCTCCCCAGCTTTTGTAGCTCCTGCTCCTCGGGGCTTCCCACAGCATTCATGGGGGACCTGGCACTCAGGTACCCACTCTCACCTGAAGGAAGAGAGAAGAGATACAGCCTAGTCTGGCCAACAGAGGGCAAAGGGAAGGGAGTGTGAGAGCAGCTGGTCTCCAGAAGCCTCTGCCTCCTGTCTTTTGTAGGGAGAGTCTGTGCCCGCCTCGGGGAGGGAGCAGAGGAAGAGGAGGGTGGGGAATGACTTACAGGACTGTCAGGGTCTCTCCCACTCCCGCAGCAAGTGCAGGGGACAAGAAGAAAGCAGGTGGGAGGGAACTGGGAGGCAGGGTGTTGATGGGGGAATAGAAGGATGTGGAGACTGAGATTGGAAGGAAGGCGGGGTGAGAGAGATGAACACTGAGGGGAGAGGAGGGCAGCCAGTAGATGGAACCTGGGAGGGATGGTCCCCCTCCTGACAGAAGAGGTGATGAAAGAGCCATGGGTGGAGCTGGGCAGAGGGGGGAGCTGGCAGACTCGACTGCAGGTCTGAGCTCATTTCCACTAAAAGCTCCTGAAAGGGCCACTGTGCATCGGGGAAGAGGGTGAGGAAGGCCAGGCATAGGGACTGAAAAGGGCTGCCTCCCTCCAAGCTCAGTCAGCGTGTCTGAGTTTCTGTCATGGTCTCACCTTGAGTTGATCCCTGGTGGGGTGGAGAAAGGGGGCTCTCTTTCCTCATTCTATCCCCACAGTTGGGGGAGAGGCTCATGACAGGAAGACCCCCTGTTTCAGACGCTTCTGTGACAGGCTCTCTAGCAGCTGATGAGGAGAGGAAGCCTGCAGAATTCCAGATTGTCTGTATCCTTTTTTTTCTGAGATCTGCTGTCTTAGAGGGTCTACCCTCTAAGCTCATGGGGGTATGGCAACCCACTCCAATAGTCTTGCCTAGAGAATTCCATGGACAGAGGAGCCTGGTGGACTACAGTTCATGGGGTTGCAGAGTCAGACACAACAGAGTAACTGAACAAAGCACAGCACAGCATACTGCCAGAAAGGCCTTCCTGAAGGGAGAAGGGCTCAGTGTAAAGAAGAAGCTAAGCATTAATTGGGAAGATGGACCAGAGAGCAAAGGCCAAGGGCTGTGCGACCTGGGACTCCTTAAAGGGAGTGTATGTCTGGACCCAGCTCAGCTTACCGTCTTGTCTTAGGCTCAACTTAGCACTGGATATGTAAGCAGGAACAAAATGCAAACAGGAGAGACCGCAAGGCTGACTGGCTTTTTCCCCTCCAATCTTAGATTTCTGAATCAAAAGCCTGGCAAGGACCCTCTGCAATCCTTGCCTGTGCCCAGCTCTGGCCTCTGAGCACATGCCCTGGCTTGCCTAGGGGCATGTGCTGTGGCTCGGCAAGGCTGGCCCCACAGACACAGATGGTTACCTCCTCCTTGATGGCCGGAGGAGGGGCTGCCCTCACTCCAGCTCCTGGCTCCCTCTCTGGGCTACTCTACTGCTCTGGCCTGAAGCCCACCCACCTCCACATTCAGTGAAACCTCAGCCTGGTGGAAGTCAGCAATCTTACGTGTCCTCATAAAGAGACCCTGATCCCAGACAAGCCGGGGCTAGGCTCAGTTCCTTAGAAGTGTGCTCAGCATCTGAGATAGTGGCAGGAGCCACTGGGCCTGCCGCAGGGCTCTCCTGCCCCAGGACACTCTGAAGGGAATCAACTCTCCATGTGGGCCTGGAGCCAAGGCCACTCTGTGAGCTCTCGGACAGAAGAGATCCCTCTTTCCACTTTACTAGTTAATGAGACACATTACAAGGTGATCGTTTTCTCTGGGAAGACAAAAGATCAGCACTCAGGCCTGCACTGCCCATCTGATCTGAAATCATCTGACAGTGAAGGAGCAGGAGCTGCTGCCTCTCACCCACAGGCATTTCAAACAATTGCAAAAGGACCCTTGGCCTGCAAAACTGAACTCTGAGACAGAGGCAATGAACAGGAAGTCCAGAGGACTAGTCCAGAGAAGGATAGCCCAGAGATAGTCCAAAGAAGCTAGCAGGATAGTCCAGAGGAGTGGGGAGAGGAATAGGAGAGGGTTTCTGATTCCTTCGGGGTGATTTCATATCCTAAGGGAGGCTTGTGATCAGCAGGGGTTTGGAGGGACTCAAGGAGGTTCATCATGTGATAGGTTCCAGGCCCCAGGGAGCTTAAGACGGGGGATGTGGGAGAGCAAAGGCCAAGGGCTGTGCGACCTGGGACTCCTTAAAGGGAGTGTATGTCTGGACCCAGCTCAGCTTACCGTCTTGTCTTAGGCTCAACTTAGCACTGGATATGTAAGCAGGAACAAAATGCAAACAGGAGAGACCGCAAGGCTGACTGGCTTTTTCCTCCAATCTTAGATTTCTGAATCAAAAGCCTGGCAAGGACCCTCTGCAATCCTTGCCTGTGCCCAGCTCTGGCCTCTGAGCACATGCCCTGGCTTGCCTAGGGGCATGTGCTGTGGCTCGGCAAGGCTGGCCCCACAGACACAGATGGTTACCTCCTCCTTGATGGCCGGAGGAGGGGCTGCCCTCACTCCAGCTCCTGGCTCCCTCTCTGGGCTACTCTACTGCTCTGGCCTGAAGCCCACCCACCTCCACATTCAGTGAAACCTCAGCCTGGTGGAAGTCAGCAATCTTACGTGTCCTCATAAAGAGACCCTGATCCCAGACAAGCCGGGGCTAGGCTCAGTTCCTTAGAAGTGTGCTCAGCATCTGAGATAGTGGCAGGAGCCACTGGGCCTGCCGCAGGGCTCTCCTGCCCCAGGACACTCTGAAGGGAATCAACTCTCCATGTGGGCCTGGAGCCAAGGCCACTCTGTGAGCTCTCGGACAGAAGAGATCCCTCTTTCCACTTTACTAGTTAATGAGACACATTACAAGGTGATCGTTTTCTCTGGGAAGACAAAAGATCAGCACTCAGGCCTGCACTGCCCATCTGATCTGAAATCATCTGACAGTGAAGGAGCAGGAGCTGCTGCCTCTCACCCACAGGCATTTCAAACAATTGCAAAAGGACCCTTGGCCTGCAAAACTGAACTCTGAGACAGAGGCAATGAACAGGAAGTCCAGAGGACTAGTCCAGAGAAGGATAGCCCAGAGATAGTCCAAAGAAGCTAGCAGGATAGTCCAGAGGAGTGGGGAGAGGAATAGGAGAGGGTTTCTGATTCCTTCGGGGTGATTTCATATCCTAAGGGAGGCTTGTGATCAGCAGGGGTTTGGAGGGACTCAAGGAGGTTCATCATGTGATAGGTTCCAGGCCCCAGGGAGCTTAAGACGGGGGATGTGGGACCTGTCTCGGTTACCTACCTGGCCTACATTGCTTTGCCCTGCTCAGTCTTGAGCACTAACCACGTGAAGATTAACCTATAATGCCTCCCCCTGGGGTCCAGGGTGAGCAGCGGACAGGTTATGCAACAGAGCTTGAGAAATTTTCTTGTTTCATTTTGTATTCTTAGGATGTTTAATCTTACTCAAGAAATTGCAAATGTGGTAACAAAGTGGGATCTCCTGATGATTTAATGGCCAGCAGTTCTCCGTGACTGCCAGGTCCCATTGGCACTTGACTTTGTTCTGTTAAAAAAGGCAGCTGATTTCAGGGGAGTCCCATGGCTCAGGCTGCCTCTTATCAGCTCAGCAAAACCCAAGAGGCTTGAGTTCAAAAACCAAAACCCTGGGTTTAACTCTTGGCTGAGCAATACACTAACCAGATGGTTCTGCGCAAGTCCCTTTTGAGACCCTGTTTACCTTCCTGCAAAGTGTTGATAATAAGGCCTGTCCTGCTAACCTTAAGGACTATTTCAGAACTAAAGTAGAATATAGAAGTCTTTATAAACTGTGCACTATAAAGCACACAACAAATTTAATGATCATACCATCACATTCACCCCTGTGCATTCCACTTGGACACAGCAGTTCATGGTGAAGACAGACACCTCCAGCCAGGACTCTGCTGTCATTGCCCCTGAAGGACAAGGGCCCTGCCCCCCTCCCCCGTGTCCAATATAGAATAGGCCTTACAAGGTGACCCAACTGCCCATCTGATCTGAAATCATCTGACAGTGAAGGAGCAGGAGCTGCTGCCTCTCACCCACAGGCATTTCAAACAATTGCAAAAGGACCCTTGGCCTGCAAAACTGAACTCTGAGACAGAGGCAATGAACAGGAAGTCCAGAGGACTAGTCCAGAGAAGGATAGCCCAGAGATAGTCCAAAGAAGCTAGCAGGATAGTCCAGAGGAGTGGGGAGAGGAATAGGAGAGGGTTTCTGATTCCTTCGGGGTGATTTCATATCCTAAGGGAGGCTTGTGATCAGCAGGGGTTTGGAGGGACTCAAGGAGGTTCATCATGTGATAGGTTCCAGGCCCCAGGGAGCTTAAGACGGGGGATGTGGGACCTGTCTCGGTTACCTACCTGGCCTACATTGCTTTGCCCTGCTCAGTCTTGAGCACTAACCACGTGAAGATTAACCTATAATGCCTCCCCCTGGGGTCCAGGGTGAGCAGCGGGACAGGTTATGCAACAGAGCTTGAGAAATTTTCTTGTTTCATTTTGTATTCTTAGGATGTTTAATCTTACTCAAGAAATTGCAAATGTGGTAACAAAGTGGGATCTCCTGATGATTTAATGGCCAGCAGTTCTCCGTGACTGCCAGGTCCCATTGGCACTTGACTTTGTTCTGTTAAAAAAGGCAGCTGATTTCAGGGGAGTCCCATGGCTCAGGCTGCCTCTTATCAGCTCAGCAAAACCCAAGAGGCTTGAGTTCAAAAACCAAAACCCTGGGTTTAACTCTTGGCTGAGCAATACACTAACCAGATGGTTCTGCGCAAGTCCCTTTTGAGACCCTGTTTACCTTCCTGCAAAGTGTTGATAATAAGGCCTGTCCTGCTAACCTTAAGGACTATTTCAGAACTAAAGTAGAATATAGAAGTCTTTATAAACTGTGCACTATAAAGCACACAACAAATTTAATGATCATACCATCACATTCACCCCTGTGCATTCCACTTGGACACAGCAGTTCATGGTGAAGACAGACACCTCCAGCCAGGACTCTGCTGTCATTGCCCCTGAAGGACAAGGGCCCTGCACTCTGTGTCCACACTCATTCCACTTCCGCTGACACCAACAGAATGGAAAGTATTATACAATCTTTAAACGAAAGCTCCTCTTAGAAGAGTTTTATGATCACATGACAAGCCTTGTGGCTCTTTCAAACCAAAAGTACCTCTTCATCATGAAGCCTCTTAGCCACCTGGTGAGTTGGCCTCCTTGCTTCAGTGGGATGAACTTCTGGGTCACAGGCTCTCTTCATGCAGTCACCAGGAAGAGGGTCACCCCGCTCCTGCCACCAGTGTCTTCCTTTACACAACATCCCTATCTCAGCCAGCTTCCCCAGTGCTCCCAGGATCTGCTAGGACTTAACAAAATGTTCAGAGACATCAACGTCTGTAAGATGGAGACCTGTGGTCCATCTCCTTAAAAGTTTTCCATAGAAATTCCTCTGAGATAGGACACTTTCTACACTTTAGAGGAAGGAATTCTAGGGTGATTCACAACCCAGGTTCTATAGGGAGAAGCAAGCTGCAAACCACCTTCTGTATTCTACACAGTGACTCAACCTTTTTCACCCTGGTAGACATAAACAGTAGGAAACACTTTATAAGTAACAGTGACTCACTATGGCAATGATTCTCAATGGAAGACATGGGAAATCACTTATCTATAAGCAAGAACCCTAGTATAAGAGCTTAACCTGATCACTGATACACCCCCCAGAGTCATCTGCCTGGTAGAAATACTGATATTTGAACAGTTCAAGTTTTCAACAGTGAACATGGTGAACCAAGCAAACCAACCTGAGTAAGCGAAGCCAAAGGGACTCCTCCCCTGCCTGTTTTCATGTAGCAAACACCACAGCACTCCAGCAGGGTCCTCCACAAGCCCCAGCTTCTCCATAATACATCAGAACGAACAAGCCAGGTCTGCTGGAAGGTCCAGGTATAGGAAGTCCTGTTGCAGCTGTTCCAGCCCAGACAGCCAGAAAATAGCCTCTGTCCTATTTCACCAGGAACCTCAGAGGCAGGCTGGATGTGACCATCTCTTCATCAGAAGGACCCACTTTAGTCTTCTTCTCCCTTCCTTTCACCTCCCTGATTTCGAGTCTTTCTGGAATACATTTTGCATTTTCCACCTCTCTAAAAAGAACTCTTTTGAATGAGACCCTCAGCTTTTCTTCCATTTCTAGAGAAGCCTCCTGGACATTGAGGCTCATCTGTCCACACCTTCTACAGAAACTTGGCCAGATGGAGGGAACCAATCAAACCTAAGTGGTACGACACAGATGATGTTATCTACAAAAATAAGAAAGCTAGGACTTCTTTGGTGGCCCAGTGGTTAAGACTGCACTTCCACTGCAGAGGGCATGGGTTCAATCCCAGTTAGGGAACTAAGATTCCACATGCCACACAGTGCAGCCAAAAAAATAAAGAACTTAGCTGTCATTGGACTAAACTCCAGGAAATGGGTCTGAGCTCCTGTGTTCTGACATAATCCATCAGCAAGATCCCTCCTAGGCGGTACTCCCCCTGTGCCAGGCAGGGTTCTGCAGCTGGTATGTTAGTGGAGTGTTAGTCAGGCCACCTGCTGGAAGGGGTGGACTAGGGAAGGAGAGAGCTGTATGTGAGTATGAGACGCCAGGCTAAAGAGAGAGGAGAGGAGAAAGAAAGGCGTGAGAGGGAAAGGAGATGGAGGACAGAGGAGATTGGGTGCGTTCAGGATGGTATGGTCATAGACAGAGAGGACGTGAAAGAATGCCACACTTCTCAGAGCCACCTACCCATTTCACATGTGGCACATTGCCTGAGTGTCCCAAGCCTGTGAAGAGGGGAGACTGGAGCTCCAGGGCAGACCCCCAGGGCTCATTCTTCCAGCGTCACCTCAGGGTCTAGGGCAAACACCCAAGACACCTCCTTGTCCCCTCCTCTGAGAAGCCAGTACAGAAACCACATATTTGTCCATCCTGAGTCCTCATTCCAATTGTAATTCACTCTATAGATGTTTACTTAGATAGTGAATGAGAGCACCATGAAACATTCTGGTGCAGAAGATAAACATTAAACAACTACACACATAATTGATGACTTATCATCATGAAAATTACTGCAAGAGGAGCAAAAAGTGGTATGTGGCTCTGCAGCAGGAGACCCAACTTTCTGAAGTCAGTGAGGAATGGAATGATGATTTCTATCTCTCTTCCCTCTTCTTATCCCTGCAGCAAACCACATTTTATGAGATGCAAGTATGTTTTACTGTTGGTATGCATGAGGAAACAGATGGAATTAAAAGACCAAATAAGAAGAAAGCTACAACACTGCAAGAGATATTTAAACTTACAGTGATCTTCATCCCTCACGGTCACTGGAATGGGAGCTGAGTTAAATTGGAATTGCTCATGCCTTAACTTCTTTCCAAACACACAGAATCCAGCCACCTTTTCTACTCCTGAAATCAGTTCTTTCTTCAAAAACTGAAAAAAGAAACAAATGAATAAAAGAGCTTAGATTAGCTGGTGAAACTCCAAATTGATTAAAAATTCCCTGAGGTCATGGTTTTAAAGCTATACACTGATTTCCAAACTCACTAAATGGTGCACATTAAATAAGTACTACTTCTTGTATGGCAATCACACCTCAATAAAAGTCAATCATTTTTCGAAATTAAAAAAAAATTTCCTGAACAGGAATTCAGAACCAAGAGCTTCCTTTTCTTTTGTTCCACTGGCCCTGTAATCCCAAATCTAGAACTCTATCTTGATATCTCTAACAGCATGACTGATAATCATTAATTTAAAAAAAAAAAGCTGAAAAAGAAGATGCCTAAATAAAAAAATAATAGAAAAAAAAGATCAAATAAATTAAGACATTCACATAATGGATTTTTGTGCAGAAATTAGCAACATTTTTGAATAACATTTAATGTCATAAGAAAATGCACAGTATATGATACATGAAAACTTCTGGCATATGCATCTACAGAATTCAGATTTTCTGTGTATATACTAAGATAGATGCATCAAAAAAAAGGACTAATATTGAATAATAAATAAATTTAGTAGTAGTAGCTCTGGATGGTGTGATTATAAAGATTTATTTATTTATTTATTTTGGGCGGGGGTCGGGTTGGGAGGGAGGGGAGCAGGCGGGCCACTTCTATTGGTCTTTTGTTTCTCTATGTTCATCCGTCTTTGTTCTTTGGCTTCTGTGGGCCTCCCATCGCGGTGGTGTCTGTCGTTGTAGAGCGCCAGCTGCTCCAGAGCTCTGGCGCAGTAATTGGACACATCAGTCCAGCCGCTCCGCGGCACGTGGGATCTTCCCAGGCCAGGGCTCGAACCGGCGTCCCTTGCACTGCAAGGCGGTGTCCTTACCCACTGGACCACCAGGGGAAACCCTGGATGGTGTGATTATAGATGCTTTTTATTTTGCTAATTTTTTCTACAATGATTTTAAGTGATCTTCATCCCTCACGGTCACTGGAATGGGAGCTGAGTTAAATTGGAATTGCTCATGCCTTAACTTCTTTCCAAACACACAGAATCCAGCCACCTTTTCTACTCCTGAAATCAGTTCTTTCTTCAAAACTGAAAAAAGAAACAAATGAATAAAAGAGCTTAGATTAGCTGGTGAAACTCCAAATTGATTAAAAATTCCCTGAGGTCATGGTTTTAAAGCTATACACTGATTTCCAAACTCACTAAATGGTGCACATTAAATAAGTACTACTTCTTGTATGGCAATCACACCTCAATAAAAGTCAATCATTTTTCGAAATTAAAAAAAAATTTCCTGAACAGGAATTCAGAACCAAGAGCTTCCTTTTCTTTTGTTCCACTGGCCCTGTAATCCCAAATCTAGAACTCTATCTTGATATCTCTAACAGCATGACTGATAATCATTAATTTAAAAAAAAAAAGCTGAAAAAGAAGATGCCTAAATAAAAAAATAATAGAAAAAAAAGATCAAATAAATTAAGACATTCACATAATGGATTTTTGTGCAGAAATTAGCAACATTTTTGAATAACATTTAATGTCATAAGAAAATGCACAGTATATGATACATGAAAACTTCTGGCATATGCATCTACAGAATTCAGATTTTCTGTGTATATACTAAGATAGATGCATCAAAAAAAAGGACTAATATTGAATAATAAATAAATTTAGTAGTAGTAGCTCTGGATGGTGTGATTATAAAGATTTATTTATTTATTTATTTTGGGCGGGGGTCGGGTTGGGAGGGAGGGGAGCAGGCGGGCCACTTCTATTGGTCTTTTGTTTCTCTATGTTCATCCGTCTTTGTTCTTTGGCTTCTGTGGGCCTCCCATCGCGGTGGTGTCTGTCGTTGTAGAGCGCCAGCTGCTCCAGAGCTCTGGCGCAGTAATTGGACACATCAGTCCAGCCGCTCCGCGGCACGTGGGATCTTCCCAGGCCAGGGCTCGAACCGGCGTCCCTTGCACTGCAAGGCGGTGTCCTTACCCACTGGACCACCAGGGGAAACCCTGGATGGTGTGATTATAGATGCTTTTTATTTTGCTAATTTTTTCTACAATGATTTTAAGTGCTTTCATATTTGGAAAAAATAATTATTTTTAAAAAGTCAGTTTTCAGACTCTCCCTTCCTCCACTCATAATAAACTTTACTTTTCTTTCCAAAAAAAAAAAAAGCCAGTTTTCAGTAGTAGTTATGTTCATAAACACCTGAGGTTTATCTTTATTTCAGATTCTAACTTCTCAGCTGGTTACTTTTGTCACACTAGTTCTCCAGGGCAGCTGAGAGATCAGTACAGTTTGTTTCTTGACAGGGGAGTCATCATGCAATAGATTTGCTTACCACCTGCTATCTCTAAACCTAATTGCTGGTTCCTTGGAGATTACAGCTGAGGAAGAATATGGGTGAAATGTATGACAGGTATGAAAACAGCTACAATGATAAGTAATATAATGGGAGGTGGAGCATCTAACAGAGGGAGGAAGGTGATTCAGTTTGGAAGTGGGAAGGTGAAGAGGATTTTTTTTTACAGAGTTTTGCTGCTTACTGCCACGCATCGACCTGAATCTGCAATAGAACATGTATTCCCCTCTTCCCGAGCCTCCCTCCATCGCCCTCCCCATACCACCGCTCCAGGTCGCCACAGAGCCCCTGTTTGAGACTCCCTAGTCCCACAGCATATTCCTCTCCCTTACCCCAATGTCCATAAGACTGTTCTCCATGCCCATCTCAAGAGAGGAATTTTGAATGGAATGGAATTGAGATGGATTTTGAAGGATGGATAATATTTTAAAAGGCAGTAATAAGGGGCTTCCCCTGGTGGTCCAGTGGGTAAAGACACCGCCTTGCAGTACAAGGGGCGCCGGTTCGATCCCTGGTCTGGGAAGAACCCACGTGCCGCGGAGCGGTTGGACTGATGTGTCCAATTACCGAGCCAGAGCTCTGGAGCGAGTGCGCCCAGAGCCGGTGCTCTGCGACGACAGTGGCCACCGCGATGGGAGGCCCACAGGAGTCAAAGAACAAAGACGGATGAAAATGGAGAAATGAAAGACCAGTGGAAGTGGCCTGCCCATCCCCCTCCCTCCCCACGCCACCCTCCAAATGATAAAAAAAGCAAACCAAGGAGAGTAATTGATATGAATAAATTATTTAAAAAAAAAAAGGCAGTAATAAGGTATAGTTGGGGCTTCCTTGGTAGCTCAGTGATAAAGAATCCATCTTCAGTGTAGGAGATACAGGAGACTCAGTTTTCATCCCTGGCTCTAGCAGATCCCCTGGAAAAAGTCATGGCAACCCATTCCAGTATTCTTGCCAGGAAAATTCCATCAACAGAGGAGGCTGGCAGGCTACAGTCCATAGGGTTGCAAAGAATTGGACATAACTGAAGTGAATGAGCACCACACACACAACAAGGTATAGTTACCACTTATTAACCACCACGTCAGACACCTGACTGTATACTAATACGATGCGAGTTAACTCTCACACAATTAGCTTTTCAGTATCTCCATTTTACAGGTGGAAGAAACTGAGGATCAGAGAGAGAACTTATGGTGGTGTCAGGCTTCCAAATGGGACCTGATCACAGTGATAAGAACTTCCTATGTATCATCATACAGGGTATATGAAGGTGGGCAGGTAGGACGTTAGAAAAAGGGGGCATCTAACAGAGGGAGGAAGGTGATTCAGTTTGGAAGTGGGAAGGTGAAGAGGATTTTTACAGAGTTTTGCTGCTTACTCCCACGCATCGACCTGAATCTGCAATAGAACCTGTATTCCCCTCTTCCCGAGCCTCCCTCCATCGCCCTCCCCATACCACCGCTCCAGGTCGCCACAGAGCCCCTGTTTGAGACTCCCTAGTCCCACAGCATATTCCTCTCCCTTACCCCAATGTCCATAAGACTGTTCTCCATGCCCATCTCAAGAGAGGAATTTTGAATGGAATGGAATTGAGATGGATTTTGAAGGATGGATAATATTTTAAAAGGCAGTAATAAGGGGCTTCCCTGGTGGTCCAGTGGGTGAAGACACCGCCTTGCTGTGCAGGGGGCGCCGGTTCGATCCCTGGCCTGGGAGGATCCCACGTGCCGCGGAGCTGCCGGACCGCATGTGTCCAATTACCGAGTCGGAGCGCTGGAGCGCATGCGCCCAGAGCCGGTGCTCTGCGACGACAGTGGCCACCGCGGTGGGAGGCCCGCAGGAGCCAGAGAACAAAGATGGATGAAAATAGAAAAATGAAAGACCAGTGGAAGTGGCCCGCCCATCCCCCTCCCTCCCCACCCCACCCTCCAAATGATAAAAAAAGCAAACCAAGGAGAGTAATTGATATGAATAAATTATTTAAAAAAAAAAAGGCAGTAATAAGGTATAGTTGGGGCTTCCTTGGTAGCTCAGTGATAAAGAATCCATCTTCAGTGTAGGAGATACAGGAGACTCAGTTTTCATCCCTGGCTCTAGCAGATCCCCTGGAAAAAGTCATGGCAACCCATTCCAGTATTCTTGCCAGGAAAATTCCATCAACAGAGGAGGCTGGCAGGCTACAGTCCATAGGGTTGCAAAGAATTGGACATAACTGAAGTGAATGAGCACCACACACACAACAAGGTATAGTTACCACTTATTAACCACCACGTCAGACACCTGACTGTATACTAATACGATGCGAGTTAACTCTCACACAATTAGCTTTTCAGTATCTCCATTTTACAGGTGGAAGAAACTGAGGATCAGAGAGAGAACTTATGGTGGTGTCAGGCTTCCAAATGGGACCTGATCACAGTGATAAGAACTTCCTATGTATCATCATACAGGGTATATGAAGGTGGGCAGGTAGGACGTTAGAAAGAAGCCTCTTTTGGAAGAACAATCCCACTTTGGCTGGAGTATAGGAAGGGAGCCTGGAAAGAGGATTGGGAGAAAATATGAAAGGCTTCATATGACGGCCACGTACTTCATTAGGCAACAGAAAGACAAAGAAAGCATCTAGACAGAGTAATTACATTAAAGCTATGTTTTATGGAAAACAGTCTGACAAGAGGATGACTTGGTTTGCGGAGAAACTAGAAGCAAGATACAAATGATCCTATTGTCATCTTCTTAGATGTTATGATGGGTTGGTTTTGTGGATCTTCTCCTTCTTTTATACTTGTTGTCTATATAAGTCCCTTTAACACTTGTTGTAAGGCTGGTTTGGTGTGACTAAATTCTTTTAATTTTTAGAAGCAAGATAATCAGTTGGAAAATTGCTGTGCTAGTTCAGGCAGAGAATGAAAACCTGAATTCCACTCAGTGAAATAAGACTAGAAAGGAATGGAAAGATACATGAAAACTCTCATAGGGAGGACCTGCTGGGATTACAATGCACCTGACTGGATATGGGGTACAAGGGAGAGAAAACAAAGGTGGATCTAAGGTCCCGAATCTGGACAACTGGAAGGATGGTGATGAGACTCGATGCGGGGAAGGTGGGGAAAATGAGCAAAAGGAGCAGATTTCAGTAGCAAGGGGATTAATTCAGCTTTAAGTCTTATCTGCATCTAAACTGTTAAGCTGAAATCTGAGAGGCTGTTGAACAATTTGGGTTAGAGTTTAGGAGGGTAATAAAAATGACAGACAGTAATATGGGGATTGTGTAGCTAGAAGTTTATCGGAGCCACAGGAACAGTCAAGATTGCCAAAGAACTGGATTAAATAAGGAGAGAAAAGATCTTAATGAGTTGGAGGAAGGAAGGGGGCCAAAAGGGAGAAAGAGTCATCAGAGACAGGAGGAGGACCAGAGATTTTCAAGACACAGAAGTCAGAGGAGGACTGTTTTAAGAAGGGGTGCTGACGGACAGTATCAATGGTACTAAAAGGTTGAGGATTCTGATAAAACTTCTGGGTATTTAGAATCTCTCAGGAGACCTTGAAAAGTGAGGAGGCCAGAGACACCTGATTTGGAGGAGCTGAGGAGGAGAGGTTAAAGAGTGGGTGGTAAGGAATGAAAGAAGAGGCTCCATTTAACTGCAAATGTATTTTGCTAAGTAGTTATTGAGTACCTGCCATGTGACCTTCTTGCGTGTCTGCTTGGGGATGTCCCAAGAAACTGAAACCAGCCATCCTCATCTTCAGGTTCTGAAAACTTCAGTTCACAACCCCTGAAACCAACACAACACTGTAAGTCAACAACCCTCCAATATAAAATAAAAATTCTATTTTTTTCTTTCAAGAATAAAAATTCTTTTAAATAAAATAAATGCTTCAGTTCATTCCAACTCCTCTTATGGTGTTGAATTTTAAACACAGCTTTACTGAGATATAATTCACAGATCATACAGTTCACCCATTTAAGTGAACAAGCTAATGATTTCCAGTATCTACACTGAAGTGCAGTTGTGGTACTGATTGGAAAGGAAACATGCAAATGGGATGAGACATCGATGACGGAAGGTGTTGGGAGGACCTGCTGGGATTACAATGCACCTGACTGGATATGGGGTACAAGGGAGAGAAAACAAAGGTGGATCTAAGGTCCCGAATCTGGACAACTGGAAGGATGGTGATGAGACTCGATGCGGGGAAGGTGGGGAAAATGAGCAAAAGGAGCAGATTTCAGTAGCAAGGGGATTAATTCAGCTTTAAGTCTTATCTGCATCTAAACTGTTAAGCTGAAATCTGAGAGGCTGTTGAACAATTTGGGTTAGAGTTTAGGAGGGTAATAAAAATGACAGACAGTAATATGGGGATTGTGTAGCTAGAAGTTTATCGGAGCCACAGGAACAGTCAAGATTGCCAAAGAACTGGATTAAATAAGGAGAGAAAAGATCTTAATGAGTTGGAGGAAGGAAGGGGGCCAAAAGGGAGAAAGAGTCATCAGAGACAGGAGGAGGACCAGAGATTTTCAAGACACAGAAGTCAGAGGAGGACTGTTTTAAGAAGGGGTGCTGACGGACAGTATCAATGGTACTAAAAGGTTGAGGATTCTGATAAAACTTCTGGGTATTTAGAATCTCTCAGGAGACCTTGAAAAGTGAGGAGGCCAGAGACACCTGATTTGGAGGAGCTGAGGAGGAGAGGTTAAAGAGTGGGTGGTAAGGAATGAAAGAAGAGGCTCCATTTAACTGCAAATGTATTTTGCTAAGTAGTTATTGAGTACCTGCCATGTGACCTTCTTGCGTGTCTGCTTGGGGATGTCCCAAGAAACTGAAACCAGCCATCCTCATCTTCAGGTTCTGAAAACTTCAGTTCACAACCCCTGAAACCAACACAACACTGTAAGTCAACAACCCTCCAATATAAAATAAAAATTCTATTTTTTTCTTTCAAGAATAAAAATTCTTTTAAATAAAATAAATGCTTCAGTTCATTCCAACTCCTCTTATGGTGTTGAATTTTAAACACAGCTTTACTGAGATATAATTCACAGATCATACAGTTCACCCATTTAAGTGAACAAGCTAATGATTTCCAGTATCTACACTGAAGTGCAGTTGTGGTACTGATTGGAA
Organism: Tragulus kanchil; assembly: GCA_022376925.1. Lineage (NCBI taxonomy): Eukaryota > Metazoa > Chordata > Mammalia > Artiodactyla > Tragulidae > Tragulus > Tragulus kanchil. The sequence continues at coordinate 142,521,521 of JAIOJX010000005.1, read as the reverse complement.
AGGAAACACACCTGAGTGCAAAGTTTGGAATTCAATTATTATCATTTAATGCGTTCAATGAGGGAGAGAGGAGGACCCCAAAGCTAAGAATAAATTCTCCACTGCCATCCTCTTGAGCAGAAGCACAGAACAAAAATGGGAACGTACAATGATGCTGTGCCTAAAATGTCCACCGAGTGGCAGCAGGCCCTTTGCCCAGTGTGAAAGGATGTGTACTCAGAGGGTTGCCCGCCTCGTTGCTGTTCTCCTCTGCTTCTTCCTATTACTTATTATTTTCTTCTGGGTAATTCTAAAGACTCATCTCTGGCCCTGCTAAAAGTCCTAACCCACAGGGATTCAGCATTCTTGAGGCATGGTAGCTTTCTATGTTAATTTGGGTCCTCCGAGAAGCGGAAGCCAAGACTGGATAAAGGGGTGAAGGTTTCTAATGAAGAAAACACTTGTGAGTGAAAATAGGGAGTGAGCCTAGGAAGACTGTCCGACCAGAATGTAAGTCTGACCCCAGATGAAGAAGAGACAATATAGAAAAGTTGGGCGGATTCGTCTCAGAAAGATTGGCCAAGACCTTCAGGGAGCCAAAATAAACCACCAGGAGATTTCTATGTCTCCCAGAAAGAACCCTGCCTTAATAACTCCTGCTGAGCTCAATTATTGGCTGGGCTGTCCCTAGGAATGGGAAGTTCCCGGGCTGCTCACATACAAGTGGCCCAGGTGGAGGGTCTTGGTCAGTTATCCCCCTCAGTAGCTAGAGATCTGTAAGGCCCATTCTCATGGCCTCCACACCTTCCTTTGGAAAAGGAATAGCTTCATCCCTCACTTAGAAAATGAAGCAGAGCAAAGGCTAATAGAGTTTTGCCAAGAGAACACAATGGTCATAGCAAACACCCTCTTCCAACAACACAAGAGACGTACATATGAACATCACCAGATCATCAATACTGAAATCCAACTGATTATATTCTTTTCAGCCAAATATGGATAAGCTTTATACAATCAGCAAAAAAAAGACCTGGAGCTGATTGTGGCTCAGATCATCAGTTCCTTATTGCAAAATTCAGGCTTAGAGAAAGTAGGGGAAAATATTAGACCATTCGGGAATGACCTAAATCAATTCCCTTATAATTATATATTGGAGGCGATGACTAGATAAAAGGGATTAGATCTGGTAGACAGAGTGCCTGAAGAACTATTAGAGGTTCATAACATTGTACAGAAGGCAGTGATCAAAACCATCCCAAAGAAAAAGAAATGCAAGAAGACAAAATGGTTGTCTGAGGGGGCCTTACAAATAGCTGAGGAAAGAAGAGAAGTGAAAGGCAAAGGATAAAGTGAAAGATATACCCAACTGAATGCAGAATTTCAGAGAACAGAAAGATAACAAAGCCTTTTAAAATGAACAATGCAAAGAAACAGAGTAAAACAAAAGAATGAGAAAGACTAGGGAACTCTTCAAGAAAATTAGAGATACCAAGGGAACATTTCATGGGCACAATAAAGGACAGAAATGGCAAGGACCTAACACAAGCAGAAAAGATTAAGAAGAGGTGGCAAGAATACACAGAAGAACTATACAGAAAAGATGTTAATGATATGGATAACCACAATGATGTGGTCACTCACCTAGAGCCAGACAACCTGGATTGTGAAGTCAAGTGGGCCTTAGGAAACATTCCTACACACAAGGCTAGTGGAGGTGATAGAATTCCAGTTTAGCTATTTCAAATCCTAAAAGATGATGCTGTTAAAGTGTTGTAATCACTGTACCAGCAAATTCGGAAAACTCAGCAGTGGCCACAGGACTGGAAAAGATCAGTTTTCATTCCAATTCCAAAGAAAGGCAATGCCAAAGCATGTTCTAACTACCAAACAATTGCACTTACCTCACATGCTAGCAAGAAAATGCTCAAAAACCTTCAAGCTAGGCTTAAGCAGTATGTGAACTGAGACCTTCCAGATACATAAATTGGATTTAGAAAAGCAGAACCAGAGATCAAATTGCCAACATTCATTGGATCATAGGAAAAGCAAGGGGAAATTTCCCGAAAAACATCTACTACTGCTTCATTGACTACACTAATGCCTTTGACCATGTGGATCACAACAAACTGTGTAAAATTCTTAAATAGATGGGAATACCAGACCATTTTACCTGTCTCCTGAGAAACCTGTATGCAGGTCAAGAAGCAACAGTTAGAACCAGACATGGAACAATGGCCTGCTTCAAATTTAGGAAAGGAGCATGTCAAGATTGTATATTGTATATTGCTTATTTAACTTATACGCAGAGGACCTCATGCAAAATGCCGAGTTGGATGAATCCCAAGCTAGGACTAAGATTACTGGGAGAAATATCAACAACCTCAGATATGCAGATGATACCACTCTAATGGCAGAAAGTGAAGAGGGACGAAAGAGCCTCTTGATGAAGGTGAAAGAGGAGAGTGAAAAAGCTGGCTTAAAACTCAACATTCATAAAACTAAGATCATAGCATCTGGTTCCATCACTTCATGGCAAATGGAAAGGAAAAGTGGAAACAGTGGCAGATGGTATTTTCTTGGGTTCCAAAAAAATCACTGTGGATGGTATTTGGACAGAAATGGCAAGGACCTAACACAAGCAGAAAAGATTAAGAAGAGGTGGCAAGAATACACAGAAGAACTATACAGAAAAGATGTTAATGATATGGATAACCACAATGATGTGGTCACTCACCTAGAGCCAGACAACCTGGATTGTGAAGTCAAGTGGGCCTTAGGAAACATTCCTACACACAAGGCTAGTGGAGGTGATAGAATTCCAGTTTAGCTATTTCAAATCCTAAAAGATGATGCTGTTAAAGTGTTGTAATCACTGTACCAGCAAATTCGGAAAACTCAGCAGTGGCCACAGGACTGGAAAAGATCAGTTTTCATTCCAATTCCAAAGAAAGGCAATGCCAAAGCATGTTCTAACTACCAAACAATTGCACTTACCTCACATGCTAGCAAGAAAATGCTCAAAAACCTTCAAGCTAGGCTTAAGCAGTATGTGAACTGAGACCTTCCAGATACATAAATTGGATTTAGAAAAGCAGAACCAGAGATCAAATTGCCAACATTCATTGGATCATAGGAAAAGCAAGGGAATTCCAGAAAAACATCTACTACTGCTTCATTGACTACACTAATGCCTTTGACCATGTGGATCACAACAAACTGTGTAAAATTCTTAAATAGATGGGAATACCAGACCATTTTACCTGTCTCCTGAGAAACCTGTATGCAGGTCAAGAAGCAACAGTTAGAACCAGACATGGAACAATGGCCTGCTTCAAATTTAGGAAAGGAGCATGTCAAGATTGTATATTGTATATTGCTTATTTAACTTATACGCAGAGGACCTCATGCAAAATGCCGAGTTGGATGAATCCCAAGCTAGGACTAAGATTACTGGGAGAAATATCAACAACCTCAGATATGCAGATGATACCACTCTAATGGCAGAAAGTGAAGAGGGACGAAAGAGCCTCTTGATGAAGGTGAAAGAGGAGAGTGAAAAAGCTGGCTTAAAACTCAACATTCATAAAACTAAGATCATAGCATCTGGTTCCATCACTTCATGGCAAATGGAAAGGGAAAAGTGGAAACAGTGGCAGATGGTATTTTCTTGGGTTCCAGAATCACTGTGGATGGTGATTGTAGCCACAAAATTAAAGGACACTTGCTCCTTGGAAAAAAAGCTATGACAAATCCACACAACGTATTTAAAAACAGAGATATCACTCTGCTGACAAAGGTCCATCTAGTCAAAGATATGGCTTTTCCAGTAGTCATGTATGGATGTGAGAGCTGGATCATAAAGAAGGCTGAGAGCTGGAGAACTGATGCTTTCTAACGGTGGTGCTGGAGAAGATTCTCGAAAGTCCTTTGGGTAGCAAGGAGATCAAACCAGTCAATCTCAAAGGAAATCAACCTTGAATATTCACTGGAAGGACTGAAGCTGAAGGTCCAATATTTTGGCTACCCGATGTGAAGAGACAATTCATTAGAAAAGACTCTGATGTTGGGAAAGATTGAAGGCAGGAGGAGAAGGGGACAACTGAGGATAAGATGTTTGGATGGCATCACTGACTCAATGGACATGAGTTTGAGCAAACTCTGGGAGACAGTGAAGGACAGGGAAGCTGGTGTGCTGCACTCCATGGGGTTGCAAAGAGTTGGACATGAGTTAGTGACAGAACATCAACAGCTCTCAGTAATCTCCACCAAGGGCCATCTGTGCTCCCCACCTCTGAGGTGGGCAATTCAATCCCCACGTCACATCCCTTATGCTGACTTTATGTCCCACTCCTCAACCCTTCCTCCAGCAAACAGGTTCTGTTCCCAGTGAACATCCCCTCCACCCCACTCTCTGTTCTCCTGGATGAGTCCAACTACTGCACCCTCCCAAGAAAGCCCTACTCTTTTGAGGCCCCTGCCTTTGGCACCTTCTTGCTTATAAGCTCTGAACAGTGAAGGAGGTGATGGGATTAACTGGGTGTTGGCTTCAGCCCTGATCCACAGGCCCAGGTGCCAGTCTGCCCCAACAGGAAGCGGGTTGGCTAGAACCAGGGCCCACCCCTTTCCTGGGGTCCTGCCATCTCAGGTGACCCTCCCCTGGCACCAGAGTTGACAGTATGGTTCTGGCCTCTGCCAAGGCCAAGTATAGAAAAGCTGGCTAAATTTGATCATAGCATCTGGTTCCATCACTTCATGGCAAATGGAAAGGAAAAATGGAAACAGTGGCAGATGGTATTTTCTTGGGTTCCAGAATCACTGTGGATGGTGATTGTAGCCACAAAATTAAAGGACACTTGCTCCTTGGAAAAAAAGCTATGACAAATCCACACAACGTATTTAAAAACAGAGATATCACTCTGCTGACAAAGGTCCATCTAGTCAAAGATATGGCTTTTCCAGTAGTCATGTATGGATGTGAGAGCTGGATCATAAAGAAGGCTGAGAGCTGGAGAACTGATGCTTTCTAACGGTGGTGCTGGAGAAGATTCTCGAAAGTCCTTTGGGTAGCAAGGAGATCAAACCAGTCAATCTCAAAGGAAATCAACCTTGAATATTCACTGGAAGGACTGAAGCTGAAGGTCCAATATTTTGGCTACCCGATGCGAAGAACCAACTCATTGGAAAAGACCTTGATGCTGGGAAAGATTGAAGGCAGGAGGAGAAGGGGGCAAGTGAGGATGAGATGGTTGGATGCCATCACTGACTCAATGGACATGAATTTGAGCAAACTCTGGGAGACAGTGAAGGACAGGGAAGCTGGTGTGCTGCACTCCATGGGGTTGCAAAGAGTTGGACATGAGTTAGTGACAGAACATCAACAGCTCTCAGTAATCTCCACCAAGGGCCATCTGTGCTCCCCACCTCTGAGGTGGGCAATTCAATCCCCACGTCACATCCCTTATGCTGACTTTATGTCCCACTCCTCAACCCTTCCTCCAGCAAACAGGTTCTGTTCCCAGTGAACATCCCCTCCACCCCACTCTCTGTTCTCCTGGATGAGTCCAACTACTGCACCCTCCCAAGAAAGCCCTACTCTTTTGAGGCCCCTGCCTTTGGCACCTTCTTGCTTATAAGCTCTGAACAGTGAAGGAGGTGATGGGATTAACTGGGTGTTGGCTTCAGCCCTGATCCACAGGCCCAGGTGCCAGTCTGCCCCAACAGGAAGCGGGTTGGCTAGAACCAGGGCCCACCCCTTTCCTGGGGTCCTGCCATCTCAGGTGACCCTCCCCTGGCACCAGAGTTGACAGTATGGTTCTGGCCTCTGCCAAGGCCAAGTATAGAACAAGGCAGCCATAGCTTGGCCCAGTGGTCCAGAGGGCCAGGTAGCTCTTGGAGGCCGGGAAGAATTTGGCATTTGCTGACAGAAAGCAAAAGTTTGGTGAGAAGGGTGCTGAGGGCTTCCCTGAGTGTCGAGGGCCTGCTATGCTCGGACCTCTGGGCTTCGCGCCTCTCTCTCCTGGATGCTCTTCAGCTGAAAGAGGCTTCTCTTAGCAGGGATGGGCCACAACTGGCTCTCTGGGTTGCTGTTTGAAAGGAACACATGGAGAAACCAAGGATTCTGTAAGAGCGTGTCTGGGCCAGATGACATTGCAAATGCAGAGCCCCTTGGGAAATGGAAGGAAATAACTAGGGACTTTTAAAAGGGACTCCAGCCAACCCCTGACGTGGGAGCCGCAGAGAAATGACCTGGAAATCCACCCTGATTGCATTATTTATACCTAGACAACAAAGGCGAAGCTGAGGGCAAGTGTGGGTTTTTCCCCTTTTCCCTCCTGGACAGAAAGAGACGGAGAAGGTAGAGTTGTGGAGTGGAGTAAAAAGAAGACACCTCCACGTGAGGCAGAGGGTTGGAGGGTGGGCTTCCAGACTGTAACCTTCCTAGGGGTGCAGACCAGGGTTGATGGAATCAGGACGGGGGCAATGGTGAAGGTGGAAGGAGCAAGACCAGCAAGACTCCTCTGACTCCTCGCTCAGAACGTTTGCTCTGGGCCAGGAAAGAACTACTTGCTAGACAAATCTATGATGTTCCTCCCCACCCCTCACAGAGATAACTGATTTGTTCCCACCACATCATTCTCCACCCTAATAGCCCAAGACTGGCACTGCTTTCCAAGCCTTGTAAAAGGAGACTAAATATGTCAATAAATATTAGTAGCTTGTCAAAGCACCTAGGCCAGTGCACAGGAAGAGACACTCAAAAAAAAAAAAAAATGCTAAATGAGTTTGTCTCAGGCCCATCCTCTTCTAAGTAACTGTAAGGGCAATTCAGTTAGGAACCATTCCTGAACCCATACCCCATTTATACAGTAAGTTTACACCCTGTTGTAATCAAATGCTATCCTGCCCAGTTGGCTATTGTACTTCGTCCTGTTTCCTTTGGAAAGCTGTGAGCTCCCCAGGGGCAGGACCAGAGCCTTAACTCCATTCTCCACTGTCCCCCGTGCCCCGCCGCCCATCCCGCCACAACTTTAGAACAGTGAACTGACTCTCCACCGGGCACTGTGAGGGCTCAGTCAGCACTCAGTCCTCAGGTGGATACACTGGCTCAGAGGACGGAATTGGCTCAGAGGGAGAGCAGCAGGTTCCTGGCTGGGAGCAACTTGGGGAAAAGTGGCACTGAGGGAAGCTTGACTCTGGACACAGCCAGCTGCCCTCTGGCCCTTGCAGCTCTGCCGTGCCCAGCTCAGCTGCTGCGTCAATGCAAAGCAGGGTGATATCACCTGTGGAAGAGGTTACTGTCGGGCAAAGGGAAGGGCAGGGGAGAGTGGCCTGACAGTCTGCAGAGGTTAGAGGCTGGATCAGCTGGGGAGAGGATGTCTCGTGAGGGCTGGGTTTGGGAAAGAGCCTGCAAGAAGCCACAGGGAGAGAGGGAGAGAAGCCAAAGAGAGGGGTTGAAAAGCATGGAATGGCTAAAGCCCGGAATCTCCCACCTGTAGGTGAGAGGGAGCTTTAGTTTGGGATTCTGAAAGACAGTGAGACTCCTCTCATAGCGCTCTTAGCCACTATAGGGAGCAAGCAGGGCCCACATCTCTCTGACCATAAAAGCAAGGCTAGGGCAGGCCCTCTCCTCTCCATTCAGCTCAGAACAGAGTCAGGGCAAGAAAGACTTTTCTTCCAGCTCGTGTGTTTGTTATTGGAGGCTCTGGACCTGTATGCCTGCCCTACTCAATGAAACACTGAGGTGTAAAAGGAGACTAAATATGTCAATAAATATTAGTAGCTTGTCAAAGCACCTAGGCCAGTGCACAGGAAGAGACACTCAAAAAAAAAAAAAAATGCTAAATGAGTTTGTCTCAGGCCCATCCTCTTCTAAGTAACTGTAAGGGCAATTCAGTTAGGAACCATTCCTGAACCCATACCCCATTTATACAGTAAGTTTACACCCTGTTGTAATCAAATGCTATCCTGCCCAGTTGGCTATTGTACTTCGTCCTGTTTCCTTTGGAAAGCTGTGAGCTCCCCAGGGGCAGGACCAGAGCCTTAACTCCATTCTCCACTGTCCCCCGTGCCCCCGCCGCCCATCCCCGCCACAACTTTAGAACAGTGAACTGACTCTCCACCGGGCACTGTGAGGGCTCAGTCAGCACTCAGTCCTCAGGTGGATACACTGGCTCAGAGGACGGAATTGGCTCAGAGGGAGAGCAGCAGGTTCCTGGCTGGGAGCAACTTGGGGAAAAGTGGCACTGAGGGAAGCTTGACTCTGGACACAGCCAGCTGCCCTCTGGCCCTTGCAGCTCTGCCGTGCCCAGCTCAGCTGCTGCGTCAATGCAAAGCAGGGTGATATCACCTGTGGAAGAGGTTACTGTCGGGCAAAGGGAAGGGCAGGGGAGAGTGGCCTGACAGTCTGCAGAGGTTAGAGGCTGGATCAGCTGGGGAGAGGATGTCTCGTGAGGGCTGGGTTTGGGAAAGAGCCTGCAAGAAGCCACAGGGAGAGAGGGAGAGAAGCCAAAGAGAGGGGTTGAAAAGCATGGAATGGCTAAAGCCCGGAATCTCCCACCTGTAGGTGAGAGGGAGCTTTAGTTTGGGATTCTGAAAGACAGTGAGACTCCTCTCATAGCGCTCTTAGCCACTATAGGGAGCAAGCAGGGCCCACATCTCTCTGACCATAAAAGCAAGGCTAGGGCAGGCCCTCTCCTCTCCATTCAGCTCAGAACAGAGTCAGGGCAAGAAAGACTTTTCTTCCAGCTCGTGTGTTTGTTATTGGAGGCTCTGGACCTGTATGCGCCTGCCCTACTACAGATGAAACACTGAGGTGTAGGATGCCTTCCCGGATTGGGGGAAGAGCCCTGGTGAAAAGTCAGACCACCACTGAAACTGCCAGCCTAGCTCCAGTTGGGTGATCTGTCCCTGGGTGTCATCTACCTGGGGTGTCAGTGAGATCGCCAGCCTGGCTCTGGCACTAAGACCTTTGTCCCTAGGTCTCACCTGACCCTGGTCCCACACTCTGCCCATTGACTGCTCCCAGCAGCACTCACTCTGATCTGCAGACACAGCCCCAGTTCCCAGAGACCGGCAGGGATTACCTGAGGCCACTCCCATCCTACGGTACACACAGCTGCACACGCTAGTATGTGTGTACATACAGGCATGCACCTGTGTGCTCACGTGCACACACACACTGCTGTTTTATGCCTGATAGGGCAGAACCTGGGGGGAGAAGGGCTGCAGAGACGTAGACCGCAGCTCTAGGGATCATGTATATACACAGACATGCAGCTGCACAGGAAGCGGACTGGACAAGTGCACCAACCTTTCCTCAACCAGAGTCACACAGCACAAGACTTCATACCAGCTCTCCGGCCGAGGTCTTTGGAGGAGTGTGTCTCAGGTCCTAGCCATCAGAGAGTCAGTTCTGAGTCTCTCTCTTCCTCTTCTGAGCCTCTGAACTTGTCAGCTGTCCTTTTCTATGTTCATCCCCATGGCCCCCTGAGACTCAACACTGTTCAGGAAGTTTTCCTGATTTCAGAGCACACAAGAGGGGGAGGGCTGGAGTTTGGGAAAGGGGCCGGGGCAAGAAGCCACAGGAGAGAGGAGAGAAGCCAAAGAGAGGGGTTGAAAAGCATGGAATGGCTAAAGCCCGGAATCTCCCACCTGTAGGTGAGAGGGAGCTTTAGTTTGGGATTCTGAAAGACAGTGAGACTCCTCTCATAGCGCTCTTAGCCACTATAGGGAGCAAGCAGGGCCCACATCTCTCTGACCATAAAAGCAAGGCTAGGGCAGGCCCTCTCCTCTCCATTCAGCTCAGAACAGAGTCAGGGCAAGAAAGACTTTTCTTCCAGCTCGTGTGTTTGTTATTGGAGGCTCTGGACCTGTATGCGCCTGCCCTACTACAGATGAAACACTGAGGTGTAGGATGCCTTCCCGGATTGGGGGAAGAGCCCTGGTGAAAAGTCAGACCACCACTGAAACTGCCAGCCTAGCTCCAGTTGGGTGATCTGTCCCTGGGTGTCATCTACCTGGGGTGTCAGTGAGATCGCCAGCCTGGCTCTGGCACTAAGACCTTTGTCCCTAGGTCTCACCTGACCCTGGTCCCACACTCTGCCCATTGACTGCTCCCAGCAGCACTCACTCTGATCTGCAGACACAGCCCCAGTTCCCAGAGACCGGCAGGGATTACCTGAGGCCACTCCCATCCTACGGTACACACAGCTGCACACGCTAGTATGTGTGTACATACAGGCATGCACCTGTGTGCTCACGTGCACACACACACTGCTGTTTTATGCCTGATAGGGCAGAACCTGGGGGGAGAAGGGCTGCAGAGACGTAGACCGCAGCTCTAGGGATCATGTATATACACAGACATGCAGCTGCACAGGAAGCGGACTGGACAAGTGCACCAACCTTTCCTCAACCAGAGTCACACAGCACAAGACTTCATACCAGCTCTCCGGCCGAGGTCTTTGGAGGAGTGTGTCTCAGGTCCTAGCCATCAGAGAGTCAGTTCTGAGTCTCTCTCTTCCTCTTCTGAGCCTCTGAACTTGTCAGCTGTCCTTTTCTATGTTCATCCCCATGGCCCCCTGAGACTCAACACTGCTACCTCCTCCAGGAAGTTTTCCCTGATTTTCCCAAACTGATCTGGTGTGTACTTCTCCCTGGAGTCCATAGCACCCTGCGCTCAATGCCATCATCCAGAGTTATAAGGATCTCTTCCACTGTGGTGAACTGCCCAAGGTCAGGCTCTCCTTACGACTTCAGCACTTGTCACTGTGCCTGGGACCATGTGGTGCTCCACATTCACTGAATACAATATTTATGTGTGGACGCTCTATCTCTTGTTTTACTCAACATCCTCCAGAAGCCATGGTGCCCAGAAGGCAGACCAGCCTGGTCCCCACTCCTCCGGGCAGGAGGAAAGGAATCCTCTGATGCTAGCTCTCTTGACTATCTGCTGCCTGTGACTCAGCTTGGAGCACAAGACAGGGAGAAGTCCACAGCCCAGGGGGGTTCTGCCTCTTCTCTCCACACAGAGGACAGGCTGGGGAACATTCTGGGGCCAGATGTGGATGCTGACTTGCACACCTTCTCCACATTGCCGGGTCCCATGGGAAATTCCAAGGCCAGGGTTGTGAGGACAGTTCACACAGTATGGAAGGACAGACATGTGGGGCTAGCTGTATTACAACTTGTCTCAGCATGCTTGTTTGAGCAAGCTGACACTTTAATCTCAGGATCTGAGGGGCTGGAGAGAAGCCTTGGGTAACTGTCAGTCATGGGGGAGGAAATGGGCTTAGTTTCTGTCATCATTGGGTAGGATGTTAGGTCAAGGGAATTCATTATCTGTGGGTGGGGGGGGGAGCGGTGTGCTCAATCATGACTGACTCTTTGTGACCCCACGGACTATAGCCCAGCAGGCTCCTCTGTCCATGGGATTCTCCAGGCAAGAATACTTGTGTGGGTTGCCATTGCCTCCTCCAGGGGAGCTTCGTGACACAAAGATTAAACTCCTGTCTCTTGCATCTCCTGTGTTGGCAGGTGGATTCTTTACTACTAGTGCCACCTGGAAAGCCCTTATCTTTACTGATGTAAATCCAAAGTTTGGCATAGATCTGTGGAAAAGAGGAAGGAGGAAATAAGGAAGTACAGACCGGGAGATTTGGGGCAGGAGACAGGCCTGAGGTCCCTGAGCACTTATGATGCTCACAGTCAGCCTTTCTGTAAGCCTGACTTCCCCAGGTTCACACTTATAGATGTTAACTTGCTTCTTCTTACAGGAAGCCCCAAGGGCAAAAGGAAGGGACTGTCGAGCGGGCTGTCATACTCCCCCAGCACCATGTGACATCTGACTGGAGACAATCACAGATCTTCAAGGAAAATGTCACCCAAGGACCAGTCCCTACCACTAAGCTACCACTCCATCTCCCACTTTCCTTCTTCAGCCTAATGTGTCATGTCTCATGACATGACATGAGACATGTCAGGCACATGTCTCCAAGCTCTCTCTCCCAAAATAAGTCAAGGAAAGGAAAAGAGAGGCCCAAAGTGTGTCCATATCACAAGCAAATATTCATGACAATCATGTGATTTCTTGGGAGACAGGTCATACATGTATAGAAAGCTTATCACAGGGGCACTCATTCTCCCCAGGACTGGGGAACATTCTGGGGCCAGATGTGGATGCTGACTTGCACACCTTCTCCACATTGCCGGGTCCCATGGGAAATTCCAAGGCCAGGGTTGTGAGGACAGTTCACACAGTATGGAAGGACAGACATGTGGGGCTAGCTGTATTACAACTTGTCTCAGCATGCTTGTTTGAGCAAGCTGACACTTTAATCTCAGGATCTGAGGGGCTGGAGAGAAGCCTTGGGTAACTGTCAGTCATGGGGGAGGAAATGGGCTTAGTTTCTGTCATCATTGGGTAGGATGTTAGGTCAAGGGAATTCATTATCTGTGGGTGGGGGGGGGAGCGGTGTGCTCAATCATGACTGACTCTTTGTGACCCCACGGACTATAGCCCAGCAGGCTCCTCTGTCCATGGGATTCTCCAGGCAAGAATACTTGTGTGGGTTGCCATTGCCTCCTCCAGGGGAGCTTCGTGACACAAAGATTAAACTCCTGTCTCTTGCATCTCCTGTGTTGGCAGGTGGATTCTTTACTACTAGTGCCACCTGGAAAGCCCTTATCTTTACTGATGTAAATCCAAAGTTTGGCATAGATCTGTGGAAAAGAGGAAGGAGGAAATAAGGAAGTACAGACCGGGAGATTTGGGGCAGGAGACAGGCCTGAGGTCCCTGAGCACTTATGATGCTCACAGTCAGCCTTTCTGTAAGCCTGACTTCCCCAGGTTCACACTTATAGATGTTAACTTGCTTCTTCTTACAGGAAGCCCCAAGGGCAAAAGGAAGGGACTGTCGAGCGGGCTGTCATACTCCCCCAGCACCATGTGACATCTGACTGGAGACAATCACAGATCTTCAAGGAAAATGTCACCCAAGGACCAGTCCCTACCACTAAGCTACCACTCCATCTCCCACTTTCCTTCTTCAGCCTAATGTGTCATGTCTCATGACATGACATGAGACATGTCAGGCACATGTCTCCAAGCTCTCTCTCCCAAAATAAGTCAAGGAAAGGAAAAGAGAGGCCCAAAGTGTGTCCATATCACAAGCAAATATTCATGACAATCATGTGATTTCTTGGGAGACAGGTCATACATGTATAGAAAGCTTATCACAGGGGCACTCATCCTTTCCCCAAACCCTTGGGAGACCAGAGATAGGTATTTATTGACTTCTCACCTATGACAGAGGTACTTGATAATTTGGGGCTTCTCAGGTGGTGTGAGAAAAGAATAAAGAACCTGCCTGCCAATGCAGGAGACTTAAGAGATGCAGGTTCGGCCTCTGTGTTGGGAAGATCCCCTGGAGGAGGGCATGGAAACCCACTCCCGTATTCTTGCCTGGAGAATCCCATGGACAGAGGATCCAGGCAGGCTATAGTCCATAGGTTGCAAAAAGTCAGACATGACTGAAGCAAGGTAGCATGCATGATAATTTAAGCCTGCTTGCTTCCACGTCACAGAGGAGAGACTGAGGGTCAAAGTGTTAAAGGAGCAAGTCAGAGATGAAGCTGAGACTAGAGTTGGAAGAGGAAGGCAATGGCCTTGGAATCTTGCCATTTTCCATATTCTCAAGTGTCAGTGTATTTCCTCAGCAGGGTCATCTACTGTGTCACCCCACTGTCTACTAAACAAAGGGAAAAAAATTGAAACCTACTATGATGTGATGTGGTCAGCCACAAAGCAACAGAGAGCCAGTACCATAATGCCCAAGATGCCAGGGTCTTCAGAACAAGGACTCTGGAGGCTTCAATCTGAATCCAGAAAGCAGAGAGACACTAACTAACTGACAGAATCCTAAATATGCAGTATACGCCCCTGCATTTCAAAACCCTTGCCCTGGCCACGTGGAGTCAACGAGGGACTCTTCTGACAACACGACAGCTGGTTTTATAGCCAAGAGTGACTCACAATCACAGGAGGCGAGAAAGGGAAAAGCAACTTTGCCTCACAAGTCTGCTTCTTCCTGAAAACTCGGCACTGGGCCACTTTTCTCACCCCAACACCTGGAGGGCTCCCCTTCAGAAGGATCATGGCCACCCCAAGGAAGCCTACTGCCCTTGTGCTGGGCTGCTTAGAGTGGAACACCCAAGCCATGCTTGGAGAGGCCAGGCCATTAAAGAGAGGCCTTCACAGGAGGGGCAGGGCTGATGTCACACTGAGAAGCGCCTCTATGTCCCAGAAGCATCTTTCTCTCCTTGACTTGCTTGCCTGTCTGGGATCATGTTCTTTCTTTGTGGGTGGGGGAAAGTTTTGACAGGACAATCAACATTTTTGCCTTCCCATCAGTGGGAAGAGGTGGAAAAGTCCTTGGAACTGTCTTCCCTTTTCTCAAGCGTCCCTGTGAGTCAGAGATCAGATAAATGCAAAGAGCACCAGTATGGGGTCTCATTCAGCTGCCAGATCCTAAAGGGAAGTAAAAGGAAAGAAGACCAAGGACACAGAATCTCCTCACCACCAGCAGAGGTCAAGAAGGGATGAAAGGTCAGGTGAAGAGGCTGAGCTGCTCCAGCAAGCTCTGCCTGCAGGCTGTCCCTTGCAACCACCTGCAGCGGTCATTCACTCGGTGGTCATTCTGTCTACGCTCGATCCAGCCTGGAAACATCCAGGACAGCAAGTCCTAAGGGCATATTTGTACCCCAAAGAGGAGCCAGAAAAGTTGTAGCAAAGTGGGAACTCAGTCCAGAAAAAGACACAAATATTGAACCAGGAGACTATTAGGGCCATCAGCCAGCAATTAAAACAACAACAACATGAGCTTTGGATTCCTTCTGAGCACAGATCATGCCCAGAATCTCCAAAGTTCCTGCATGTCATAGAACACTTTGCTCTAAATTCCTTTATTCTTCTTTTCCCCCTGCACTTGCTATTCTGTATCTTTTTGTTAACTGTCTCTCCCACCAGAATATAGACTCCATGAATGCAAGAACGGGGAGCTCTATCACCAGTGTTCTCAACTACTGGAACAGTACCTGGCCTTCAGTGACTCTCTTATGGCCTTCTCACACTACACATTAGTTTTTCCTGCTACTAGACTTCATAAAAAGGAAATAGGTATGTGACTTTTGGTGTCTAATTTCTGGTGAGCATTTTTTAAAGAATCATCCACGTTGTTGTATGTGAGGTTCACTCTTTCCATAAATTGTTTATCCATTCTCCTCTTGGCATAACTTTAACGATGTTTCCCATTTTAGGCTGTAATGAATGAAGCTATAATGAATTTTCTCCTACAAGTCTTTTTGTGAACATATATTTTCATGTCACTAGAGGACAGTTTCAGGAGCAGAATTACTGGATCTTAGAATGGATGAGTGTTCAGCATTAAAAAACAAACAAACCAACAAATAAAAACAAACCTGACAAACTGTTTCCAAAGCAGTTGTACTGTTTCCTGCTTCTGCCAACAATGTTCGAAGGTTTCAGTGATTTCACATGGTCGCTGACATTTAGTGTGTTCTCAGTCCTTATAGGGCTTCCTTCCTTGGTGGCTCAGCAGTAAAGAATTCGTCTACCGCTGCAGGAGATGTGGGTTGATCTCTGGGTCAGGAAGATCCCCTGGAGAAGGAAATGGCAACCCACTCCAGTATTCTTGCCTGGAGAATCCCATGGACAGAGGAGCCTGGTGGGCTGTAGTCCACAAGATTGGTAGACACAACTCCCCCCCCAATTTTCATATGTCACGCTCGATCCAGCCTGGAAACATCCAGGACAGCAAGTCCTAAGGGCATATTTGTACCCCAAAGAGGAGCCAGAAAAGTTGTAGCAAAGTGGGAACTCAGTCCAGAAAAAGACACAAATATTGAACCAGGAGACTATTAGGGCCATCAGCCAGCAATTAAAACAACAACAACATGAGCTTTGGATTCCTTCTGAGCACAGATCATGCCCAGAATCTCCAAAGTTCCTGCATGTCATAGAACACTTTGCTCTAAATTCCTTTATTCTTCTTTTCCCCCTGCACTTGCTATTCTGTATCTTTTTGTTAACTGTCTCTCCCACCAGAATATAGACTCCATGAATGCAAGAACGGGGAGCTCTATCACCAGTGTTCTCAACTACTGGAACAGTACCTGGCCTTCAGTGACTCTCTTATGGCCTTCTCACACTACACATTAGTTTTTCCTGCTACTAGACTTCATAAAAAGGAAATAGGTATGTGACTTTTGGTGTCTAATTTCTGGTGAGCATTTTTTTTAAAGAATCATCCACGTTGTTGTATGTGAGGTTCACTCTTTCCATAAATTGTTTATCCATTCTCCTCTTGGCATAACTTTAACGATGTTTCCCATTTTAGGCTGTAATGAATGAAGCTATAATGAATTTTCTCCTACAAGTCTTTTTGTGAACATATATTTTCATGTCACTAGAGGACAGTTTCAGGAGCAGAATTACTGGATCTTAGAATGGATGAGTGTTCAGCATTAAAAAACAAACAAACCAACAAATAAAAACAAACCTGACAAACTGTTTCCAAAGCAGTTGTACTGTTTCCTGCTTCTGCCAACAATGTTCGAAGGTTTCAGTGATTTCACATGGTCGCTGACATTTAGTGTGTTCTCAGTCCTTATAGGGCTTCCTTCCTTGGTGGCTCAGCAGTAAAGAATTCGTCTACCGCTGCAGGAGATGTGGGTTGATCTCTGGGTCAGGAAGATCCCCTGGAGAAGGAAATGGCAACCCACTCCAGTATTCTTGCCTGGAGAATCCCATGGACAGAGGAGCCTGGTGGGCTGTAGTCCACAAGATTGGAAAGACTCAGACACAACTCAGCAACCAAACACCACCACCACATCTACTTTCTGTTTCTATAGATTTTGCTATTCTGAACAGGTCATATAAATGGGGTCATACATATGTGGTTCTTTGCTAAGTGGTTTCTTTCCTTTAGCATGATATTTTCAAAGTTCATTTATGCCATGGTACGTACCAATACTTTATTCTCTTTTTTTTTTAACTGCTAAATAATACTTCTCTGTAATAATGTTCTATATCTTATTTATCTGTTAGCTGGTAAACAGACATTTAAGTCATTTTACATTTTGGGGTGGCTGCCATGAATAAAGTTGCTATGAGTATCTGTGTACATGTTTTGTGTGGACATATACTTTTTATTTCTCTGGGGATATACTTGGGAGTGAAATTCTGGACCTGATGGTACCTTCATGTTTAACCTTTTGAGCTGTCAAACTGTTTTTCAAAAGTGGCTATACCATTTCCCATTCCCAGAAGCAGGGTCTCCATTTCTGCATATCCTCAACCAACACTTTTTATCTATTTGGTTGAATATAGCCATCCTAATGGGTATGAAGTATCTCATTTTGGTTTTGACTTGCATTTTGCTGGTGTCTAACAATGTTGAGTCTCTTTCCCTGTGCTTATAGGTCATTTGTGAATCTTCTTTGAAGAAATATCTATTCAGTTTTTAATTGTCCTGTCTGTTTACTATCGAGTTGGAAGAGTTATTTGTACATTCTAGATATGAGTTCCTTTTCTGATATATGCTGTGCAAGCATTTTTCTCCCATTCTTTGAGCTGTCATTTCATTTTCTGTTTAATATCCACTGAAGCAAAAAAGGTTTCATTTTGATGAAGTTCCATTTATCTATTTTTTCCTTTGCGCCCTATGTTCTGGGTGTCATATCTAAGACTAGTGCTGTTCAGCCATTTTTCATGTGCTTATTGGCTATTTTTATACCTTCTTTCACGAAATGTATGTTTAAATCTTTTGTCATTTTTTGAGTTATCTTTTTATGTGGTATGAATATGTTTCCATTCACTGTCTTATCTGTTTTCTTAATAGTTTCTTATGGTATCAGAAATGGTATCAGAAAATGTTAACTTTCATGAGTCTGATTTATCCATTTTGTCCCCTACAGTTATTGCTTTTTGTGCCCTGTCCAAATAACCTCTGCCTACCTCAAGGTCACAAAGATATTTTCTTCTGTTTTATATAGAAATTTTGTAGTCATAGGTTTTCCATTTAGCTCTATGACCCTTCTCAAATTAATTTTTGTGTGTGGAGTGAGCTAGAGGTTGAGATTCATTTAACCTAAACCGTCCCAGCAATACTTGTTAAAAGAGACTTTCCCTTTCACACTGTGCTGACCTCAGATGATTGTAAAAAGTCAGTTAACTGTACATGTGTTGATGGATTTCTAAAATTTCTAACTTGTTTCATTGACCTATTTGTCTCTACTTTTTCTAACGCCACACTCTCCTGAATACTCTAGCCTCACAGTAAGTCCTAATCAAAATAGTTTTACTCCTTCAACTTTGTTCTTTTTCTCCAAGGTTATTTTTGGCTACTCTAGACCCTCTGTTTCCACTTAAATTTTAGAGTCAGCTTGTCAATTTCCTCAAAGAAATCTGTTGGATTTTTATAGGAATTAATCTATAGATCAACATCAGTCCAGAAACTGCCATGGAACCCTGTGCCCCTTTTCACAGAATAAAATTTATAGGTCCAAATCTCCATCTCCTAAGCGTATTTTATATTTTCCTACTATGTGCTAAAACATCTATATCAGCTTAATCAATGTATAAATGCAACTGTATATATATTGGTCATATACTTATTTACACCTTCCCATCTGCCATTGACCTAATACTTCTTGATATTAAAGCTCATGCTGGAACTTCCTTGCCAGCCCAGTTGTTAAGACTGTACTTCCAAAACAAGGAGGTGCAGGTTTGATCCCTGGTTGGGGAACTAACGTCCCTCCCACGTGACCCGAAAGAAAAAACAATTAAACCTCATGTTTTTCCCATAATACTCCTACCACATAGCCATGTTTCATGGGCCACACAAGCTACTGAGAGTTGTAACATAGGGGCAACAGCCATGTGATATGCCCCAGATGAACTTCAGGGAGGAAGCCTTTCTATCATAGTTATGAACACTGAGATGGACTCTGGCGATTTCCCCCCACAACTCTCTCCTTACCCATACCTTCTGTAGACACCCAGAAGTTCCCCCACAGGGTAGCATCTAGTCTTCAGAAGGAAAAAAATATTGCTGATACTCCATTTTTGTCTTCCAGGCATCCCCTTTCTTTCTCTGGTGGAAAATGACCTAGCACATAGCTAACGTAAGAACCACAGCATAAAGAGATACCAGCAGTAATACTTACCTGTGTCTAAGTGAGGAGGAGCGCAGTTTCTAGCGCACTGATTTTTCAACTCATTCTCTGATGAAGTCCAGGGTTTGGAGGAAATACACTCAGACACACCTATTCAGTTAAAGGAAAAGAAAGCTGGTCTCAGTGGCAGAGCCACCTTTGGCCACAATCGAGGCTATACCCCCAAAGAAACCCTGACTCTTCTCCTTTGAAGAATAATCCTGTAGATGGCAGAGGAATTAAGCAAACTAAACATTTCTGGAGCAACATGTACACAGACTTCTCTCCCACACACATGTTGAGGCCTTCTGACCCATGAAGGAGACCACTGTCCATATCTAAAATCATCTAGTCTCATTCAAAACTTTCACACTGGACAGGGAGTCGGAACAGGGGCGAAGGGGCTCGTGACAGGCCAGTGAGCTGGCCTGACCCCAAGTGGGCCCACTAGTGTACTTCTTGGTCCTCCTCCCGGGTAACCCCAGGTACCTCTCTTCCAGAAGCTAGTGGTTGGCACAAAACTCACTTTCTCCTCCTCCCCCAGGAAGGATCCTGGGATAGTATCGGGGGAGACAAGGATGTGGCAGGAGACTGGGAGAATGTAAAGCCTGCCTGGTTCCCAGCTCACGCCCCTGGTAAGGCTCCCACAGCCCCAGAAAAGACAAAGCTCTGAGGGAAAACAGTAAAGTCAGAACATCTCTGGCACCAAGGATTCTGAGCAACGATTAAGACCTGGGCTCCGTCATTACATTTCTCAGCTCAACTGCTAGCTCCATCATTTACTGGCTGCTGTGCCCATAAGAAAGTTATATATTTTCTCCATAGCTACTACTTTTCTTCACTTCCAACATAGGGCAACAGCCATGTGATATGCCCCAGATGAACTTCAGGAGGAAGCCTTTCTATCATAGTTATGAACACTGAGATGGACTCTGGCGATTTCCCCCCACAACTCTCTCCTTACCCATACCTTCTGTAGACACCCAGAAGTTCCCCCACAGGGTAGCATCTAGTCTTCAGAAGGAAAAAAATATTGCTGATACTCCATTTTTGTCTTCCAGGCATCCCCTTTCTTTCTCTGGTGGAAAATGACCTAGCACATAGCTAACGTAAGAACCACAGCATAAAGAGATACCAGCAGTAATACTTACCTGTGTCTAAGTGAGGAGGAGCGCAGTTTCTAGCGCACTGATTTTTCAACTCATTCTCTGATGAAGTCCAGGGTTTGGAGGAAATACACTCAGACACACCTATTCAGTTAAAGGAAAAGAAAGCTGGTCTCAGTGGCAGAGCCACCTTTGGCCACAATCGAGGCTATACCCCCAAAGAAACCCTGACTCTTCTCCTTTGAAGAATAATCCTGTAGATGGCAGAGGAATTAAGCAAACTAAACATTTCTGGAGCAACATGTACACAGACTTCTCTCCCACACACATGTTGAGGCCTTCTGACCCATGAAGGAGACCACTGTCCATATCTAAAATCATCTAGTCTCATTCAAAACTTTCACACTGGACAGGGAGTCGGAACAGGGGCGAAGGGGCTCGTGACAGGCCAGTGAGCTGGCCTGACCCCAAGTGGGCCCACTAGTGTACTTCTTGGTCCTCCTCCCGGGTAACCCCAGGTACCTCTCTTCCAGAAGCTAGTGGTTGGCACAAAACTCACTTTCTCCTCCTCCCCCAGGAAGGATCCTGGGATAGTATCGGGGGAGACAAGGATGTGGCAGGAGACTGGGAGAATGTAAAGCCTGCCTGGTTCCCAGCTCACGCCCCTGGTAAGGCTCCCACAGCCCCAGAAAAGACAAAGCTCTGAGGGAAAACAGTAAAGTCAGAACATCTCTGGCACCAAGGATTCTGAGCAACGATTAAGACCTGGGCTCCGTCATTACATTTCTCAGCTCAACTGCTAGCTCCATCATTTACTGGCTGCTGTGCCCATAAGAAAGTTATATATTTTCTCCATAGCTCACTTTTCTCATCTTTCAAAGGGAATAAAAACTACACCCACCCCACAGGGGGTGAAACAATTCTTGTGGATTGGCTTGCAATACCTGTTTACTCTTCTCGCTGCAACGCGGTGAGCTATTCTTGCCACACTTACAAGTACTTTCTCCTGCTTCTGAGTGAATGCACGTTATCTGTCTGTACTTTCCTCCCAGAAGCCCCAAACTGCCTTTCCCCACGAAGGCAATTCCAAAACAACCCGACAATGTTAAGAATTTCCAAAACATCCCCACGCATATTCGGGAGGCCTGGACACAGAGATGGGATAGCTCACTGGTGCGTGGTGATGAGCGATCCCTGCTGGGCGTGCCCAGTGGCTGAACCTCCTGCGCGCGTGCAGGTCTACACATCATTGCATTTACGTGTGGGGGTGCGGGCCGGGCCCGGGCCCGGGCCCCCCGCCCGCGGGTTCAGCCGTCCCGGGTTAGCGCCGCGCCGCTGGTGGGCGGGGCTGGGTCATTGTTCCACCGCGGACCGACCCCCAACCACCCTCGGCGCGCTGGCCTCGGAGGGAGGCGGGGCTTCTCTGGGCGCGCGGCCCGGGACCCCGGGTCTGAAGACACGTACCCCCCTCCCACGCGTCTCGGCGAGCGGGAAGGCGGGGGTGGAGGTGTGTGCAGTGGTGGTTCGCGTGGCTTCCCCACTCTTTCCCGGGAAACTTCCCCAGTGTGCCCATCCATCCTTAAAGTGCCCGGTTCCGGTCCCGGCCTGCCACCCATCCCCCCGTTCCTGGACTGGGTCCTCTCCCTCCTCCCCAGGAAGGATCCTGGGATAGTATCGGGGGAGACAAGGATGTGGCAGGAGACTGGGAGAATGTAAAGCCTGCCTGGTTCCCAGCTCACGCCCCTGGTAAGGCTCCCACAGCCCCAGAAAAGACAAAGCTCTGAGGGAAAACAGTAAAGTCAGAACATCTCTGGCACCAAGGATTCTGAGCAACGATTAAGACCTGGGCTCCGTCATTACATTTCTCAGCTCAACTGCTAGCTCCATCATTTACTGGCTGCTGTGCCCATAAGAAAGTTATATATTTTCTCCATAGCTCACTTTTCTTATCTTTCAAAGGGAATAAAAACTACACCCACCCCACAGGGGGTGAAACAATTCTTGTGGATTGGCTTGCAATACCTGTTTACTCTTCTCGCTGCAACGCGGTGAGCTATTCTTGCCACACTTACAAGTACTTTCTCCTGCTTCTGAGTGAATGCACGTTATCTGTCTGTACTTTCCTCCCAGAAGCCCCAAACTGCCTTTCCCCACGAAGGCAATTCCAAAACAACCCGACAATGTTAAGAATTTCCAAAACATCCCCACGCATATTCGGGAGGCCTGGACACAGAGATGGGATAGCTCACTGGTGCGTGGTGATGAGCGATCCCTGCTGGGCGTGCCCAGTGGCTGAACCTCCTGCGCGCGTGCAGGTCTACACATCATTGCATTTACGTGTGTGTGTGCGCGGCCGGCCGGCCGGCCGCCCGCCCGCGGGTTCAGCCGTCCCGGGTTAGCGCCGCGCCGCTGGTGGGCGGGGCTGGGTCATTGTTCCACCGCGGACCGACCCCCAACCACCCTCGGCGCGCTGGCCTCGGAGGGAGGCGGGGCTTCTCTGGGCGCGCGGCCCGGGACCCCGGGTCTGAAGACACGTACCCCCCTCCCACGCGTCTCGGCGAGCGGGAAGGCGGGGGTGGAGGTGTGTGCAGTGGTGGTTCGCGTGGCTTCCCCACTCTTTCCCGGGAAACTTCCCCAGTGTGCCCATCCATCCTTAAAGTGCCCGGTTCCGGTCCCGGCCTGCCACCCATCCCCCCGTTCCTGGACTGGGTCCTCTCCCTCTTCCAGAGAAGTCCCTCCCGAGCGCCTCCGGGGCGGCAGGGTGCCGGGCAGAGGCCCAGCGGCCGGTGGAAGCGAAGCTGAGAAGGAGAAAGGGAAGGGAGGGGGAGTGAGGAGCTCGCGGGAGAGGGAACAGCAGATTGCGCCGAGCCAATGGCAACGGCAGGACGAGGTGGCACCAAATTCCCTTCGGCCAATGACGCGCCAGAGTCTACAGAAGCCTATTAGCATTTCCCCGGAGGCAGGGGCAGAGGCAGGGGCTGCTGCGGCCAAGCCGCGGTGTCTGCAGCATCCAGTTCTGGCGTCTCCTTCCCCAGCACGACTCGGCTCTCTGTCTCCTCCCCTCTCCCGCCCATGCGGATCTCCCATGGTGAACCAACTCTGCGCACTTTGCCCCTTGTTGGCAGCGAATAAAAGGGGTTGAGGAAATACGGGACACAGTCACCCACTGCCGGCTCTAGTCTTTAAATCCCCAGCACAGCAGGTCGGGTCCGGACACCGATCCAGCGTGCGCGGTGCAGCGAAGGGTTCCGTTACCGATCCAGCGTGCGTGGTGCAGCGAAGGGTTCCGAGAGCAGCGCCGCGGATCGCCGTGCAAAAGCGGGCTGGGGCACTAGTCTACTACGCTCAGTTCGGACTGGTCCGGACTCCACTCCACAGTCTCAGCCCTGGGAAGGTGATCCCAGCGTCCGAGAGTCCAGATGCCGGCCCACTTGCTGCAAGAGGAGGTGAGCTTCCAAGTCATGGCCCCCAGACCACGGGTTCGCGGGTGCTGGTCGGGCTTCTAGGTGACTCAGTGGAAAGTTGAGATCTCCCCCGCGAGAGTCACCGACCCCAACCACCCTCGGCGCGCTGGCCTCGGAGGGAGGCGGGGCTTCTCTGGGCGCGCGGCCCGGGACCCCGGGTCTGAAGACACGTACCCCCCTCCCACGCGTCTCGGCGAGCGGGAAGGCGGGGGTGGAGGTGTGTGCAGTGGTGGTTCGCGTGGCTTCCCCACTCTTTCCCGGGAAACTTCCCCAGTGTGCCCATCCATCCTTAAAGTGCCCGGTTCCGGTCCCGGCCTGCCACCCATCCCCCCGTTCCTGGACTGGGTCCTCTCCCTCTTCCAGAGAAGTCCCTCCCGAGCGCCTCCGGGGCGGCAGGGTGCCGGGCAGAGGCCCAGCGGCCGGTGGAAGCGAAGCTGAGAAGGAGAAAGGGAAGGGAGGGGGAGTGAGGAGCTCGCGGGAGAGGGAACAGCAGATTGCGCCGAGCCAATGGCAACGGCAGGACGAGGTGGCACCAAATTCCCTTCGGCCAATGACGCGCCAGAGTCTACAGAAGCCTATTAGCATTTCCCCGGAGGCAGGGGCAGAGGCAGGGGCTGCTGCGGCCAAGCCGCGGTGTCTGCAGCATCCAGTTCTGGCGTCTCCTTCCCCAGCACGACTCGGCTCTCTGTCTCCTCCCCTCTCCCGCCCATGCGGATCTCCCATGGTGAACCAACTCTGCGCACTTTGCCCCTTGTTGGCAGCGAATAAAAGGGGTTGAGGAAATACGGGACACAGTCACCCACTGCCGGCTCTAGTCTTTAAATCCCCAGCACAGCAGGTCGGGTCCGGACACCGATCCAGCGTGCGCGGTGCAGCGAAGGGTTCCGTTACCGATCCAGCGTGCGTGGTGCAGCGAAGGGTTCCGAGAGCAGCGCCGCGGATCGCCGTGCAAAAGCGGGCTGGGGCACTAGTCTACTACGCTCAGTTCGGACTGGTCCGGACTCCACTCCACAGTCTCAGCCCTGGGAAGGTGATCCCAGCGTCCGAGAGTCCAGATGCCGGCCCACTTGCTGCAAGAGGAGGTGAGCTTCCAAGTCATGGCCCCCAGACCACGGGTTCGCGGGTGCTGGTCGGGCTTCTAGGTGACTCAGTGGAAAGTTGAGATCTCCGCGGAGAACACAGCCATCTTTTGCGAGTTCTCCTGCCTTCAGTTTGTTGGGAATGGGCACTATAATTGGCCAACTTGGGTCCCCAACTTTTGTTTCTTAACCTTTAAAGAACAGTCTGGTCCTGCCTATACCCTTGTGTGTGTAAGTATGCGGGCTTTTCTTTGTGTGTTGGTTGGGGTGTGAGTGTTTCACTCCTCTTAACTATTTCCCCTTCACCTTGAGGTTTCACCCCCCTCCCCAGCCTGCACACTTCCCCTCTCTTCCATCTGGGATAGACTGCCCTCAGGTAACCTGGGTGTAGGGACCAGGTCTGTGCCTCTCCCCCACCCTTCCCCAAGCCTGACTAGGGAGTGAAGAGGCTCCTACTGTCTCCACGTGTCCTCTCCTCTCTCCTGACCCCTCCACTTCCTCTGCCTTCCAGATGTCTAGCTCCTACACAACCACCACCACCATCACAGCGCCTCCTTCCAGGGTCCTGCAGAATGGAGGCGGCAAGCTGGAGAAGACCCCCCTATACTTGGAAGAAGACATCCGCCCTGAAATGAAGGACGACATCTATGATCCCAGTTACCAGGATAAGGAGGGCCCAAAGCCCAAGCTTGAGTATGTTTGGAGAAACATCATCCTCATGGGTCTGCTACACTTGGGAGCCCTGTATGGGATCATACTGATCCCCACCTGCAAGATAAACACCTTGCTCTGGGGTAAGAGTTTCCCCTGTCCTCCAGACCCTCCAGACCCAGTACCCCCAGTTCTCTCTGCTCTTTGGATAAAGTAGGATCTTACAGAGAGTAGAGACACCAGCCCCTCCAGGTTGAGGTTTTCCCGGCCATTTCTCTTTGGTGTCCTGAGAAGCTGGTGAGGCTGGGACCAGAGCCTGGGGAGTTGGGGATGCAGAAGCATCCATTCTGTGAGTGCTTTAGTTTGGGTGTTGGGGATGGAGACCTGAGACCCTGGGCCACAGGTTTTTAAATGAGCAGACCTATGCCAGAGAGTCAGCTTTCTCTGAAAGAGGTTTTCTGTTTTAAGTCTTTTGCTTGACTACTTGTCCCAGCCCTGCCAGTCACGAAAGAATCAAGGTCCCTCCCTGGAAGACATGGGGACATGGGTCTAGACAAGTGGCTTTAGAGGGTGTAAGTTGAGTAGAAAAACTGCTCAGGAAGAGTTAGTAGAAGAGGGAGGAACAGAGCGGTGGTCATCCACCAAATTACTTTGCCCTGTCCCTTGGTTCTGAGAACGGTTGTGTGTGTAAGTATGCGGGCTTTTCTTTGTGTGTTGGTTGGGGTGTGAGTGTTTCACTCCTCTTAACTATTTCCCCTTCACCTTGAGGTTTCACCCCCCTCCCCAGCCTGCACACTTCCCCTCTCTTCCATCTGGGATAGACTGCCCTCAGGTAACCTGGGTGTAGGGACCAGGTCTGTGCCTCTCCCCCACCCTTCCCCAAGCCTGACTAGGGAGTGAAGAGGCTCCTACTGTCTCCACGTGTCCTCTCCTCTCTCCTGACCCCTCCACTTCCTCTGCCTTCCAGATGTCTAGCTCCTACACAACCACCACCACCATCACAGCGCCTCCTTCCAGGGTCCTGCAGAATGGAGGCGGCAAGCTGGAGAAGACCCCCCTATACTTGGAAGAAGACATCCGCCCTGAAATGAAGGACGACATCTATGATCCCAGTTACCAGGATAAGGAGGGCCCAAAGCCCAAGCTTGAGTATGTTTGGAGAAACATCATCCTCATGGGTCTGCTACACTTGGGAGCCCTGTATGGGATCATACTGATCCCCACCTGCAAGATAAACACCTTGCTCTGGGGTAAGAGTTTCCCCTGTCCTCCAGACCCTCCAGACCCAGTACCCCCAGTTCTCTCTGCTCTTTGGATAAAGTAGGATCTTACAGAGAGTAGAGACACCAGCCCCTCCAGGTTGAGGTTTTCCCGGCCATTTCTCTTTGGTGTCCTGAGAAGCTGGTGAGGCTGGGACCAGAGCCTGGGGAGTTGGGGATGCAGAAGCATCCATTCTGTGAGTGCTTTAGTTTGGGTGTTGGGGATGGAGACCTGAGACCCTGGGCCACAGGTTTTTAAATGAGCAGACCTATGCCAGAGAGTCAGCTTTCTCTGAAAGAGGTTTTCTGTTTTAAGTCTTTTGCTTGACTACTTGTCCCAGCCCTGCCAGTCACGAAAGAATCAAGGTCCCTCCCTGGAAGACATGGGGACATGGGTCTAGACAAGTGGCTTTAGAGGGTGTAAGTTGAGTAGAAAAACTGCTCAGGAAGAGTTAGTAGAAGAGGGAGGAACAGAGCGGTGGTCATCCACCAAATTACTTTGCCCTGTCCCTTGGTTCTGTCAGGCTCCCTGGTGACATAGAAGGCTATTGTGTAACCCAAGTCACACAGATGTGTTACTCTGTGACTCCATGTAGGTCTCCAGGGGACTGTACCTGCCACTCAACAAAATGTTCCTGGAATGAAGTCAGGTTCAAGAAGTGTTCCCTGTCCCATTCCACACCCATCCTGCTCCAGCCCCCTCTCCTGAGCCCCAGCAGCCCCAGCCTTTAGACTGCTGCAGTGAGAGAGACAGTCCCTAAGCCTCCCTGACCTGCCCTTAGCTCAGCTCTTTCAGGAATCCATAGGGCTGGGCTGATAGCAGGGCCCTGCCCCGTACTCACACACATGCGCTTGGCAGGCATTCTCACTTCTGCCACCAGAAATTTGACTTGGGAAGGGGAAAGCAGGGAGCCCTAAAGACCCCGGGGAGGGGCACATCCGCCCACCCTGAGAGGGGTGGGCCAGAACCCCTTCTCCAGGACTGTTGGGTGCTTGCAGACAGCTGCTCTCTTGGAGGGGAGTTATGTAGAAGGGCTGGCAGGCCAAGTTTCACCCAAGTCCTGCAGAACCTCTTTGGTCTAAAGGTGGTGGATCTGGGCTGTGGAGCTTTTGGGGAGGAATCCTCTTGGTAATCCACAGACATAAATGCAACTGGGTAGATCCCCTCTCTCAGTTTTAAGATTAGAAAAGTAGTGCTCCTTCACATGTGTGTCATGGCTGAGGCTGGCCAAGCGCATGAAACTGTTTCATCTGAGGACCAGGAAGGGCTCTTATATTTGAGGTGGGGACCCGTTTCATTTCCCCGAGGAACTTCAGCCCGGTAGTTGGGGATGCAGAAGCATCCATTCTGTGAGTGCTTTAGTTTGGGTGTTGGGGATGGAGACCTGAGACCCTGGGCCACAGGTTTTTAAATGAGCAGACCTATGCCAGAGAGTCAGCTTTCTCTGAAAGAGGTTTTCTGTTTTAAGTCTTTTGCTTGACTACTTGTCCCAGCCCTGCCAGTCACGAAAGAATCAAGGTCCCTCCCTGGAAGACATGGGGACATGGGTCTAGACAAGTGGCTTTAGAGGGTGTAAGTTGAGTAGAAAAACTGCTCAGGAAGAGTTAGTAGAAGAGGGAGGAACAGAGCGGTGGTCATCCACCAAATTACTTTGCCCTGTCCCTTGGTTCTGTCAGGCTCCCTGGTGACATAGAAGGCTATTGTGTAACCCAAGTCACACAGATGTGTTACTCTGTGACTCCATGTAGGTCTCCAGGGGACTGTACCTGCCACTCAACAAAATGTTCCTGGAATGAAGTCAGGTTCAAGAAGTGTTCCCTGTCCCATTCCACACCCATCCTGCTCCAGCCCCCTCTCCTGAGCCCCAGCAGCCCCAGCCTTTAGACTGCTGCAGTGAGAGAGAAAGTCCCTAAGCCCCCCTGACCTGCCCTTAGCTCAGCTCTTTCAGGAATCCATAGGGCTGGGCTGATAGCAGGGCCCTGCCCCGTACTCACACACATGCGCTTGGCAGGCATTCTCACTTCTGCCACCAGAAATTTGACTTGGGAAGGGGAAAGCAGGGAGCCCTAAAGACCCCGGGGAGGGGCACATCCGCCCACCCTGAGAGGGGTGGGCCAGAACTCCCTCTCCAGGACTGTTGGGTGCTTGCAGACAGCTGCTCTCTTGGAGGGGAGTTATGTAGAAGGGCTGGCAGGCCAAGTTTCACCCAAGTCCTGCAGAACCTCTTTGGTCTAAAGGTGGTGGATCTGGGCTGTGGAGCTTTTGGGGAGGAATCCTCTTGGTAATCCACAGACATAAATGCAACTGGGTAGATCCCCCCTCTCTCAGTTTTTAAGATTAGAAAAGTAGTGCTCCTTCACATGTGTGTCATGGCTGAGGCTGGCCAAGCGCAGATGAAACTGTTTCATCTGAGGACCAGGAAGGGCTCTTATATTTGAGGGGTGGGGGACTCCTGTTTTCTAGCCTGTTTGAGAACCCAGCAGAACTTGAGATGTGGAACTTCAGCCCAGTGTGAGGAATCAGGAATAGGACAAGGATTCTCCAGGGAGACTGTGGATGCTTCTCTCCACCACTTCTCCCCAGTAGAGGAGTCTGCACCTGGTGTTTGGTCACCTGCAAGGAGTGACCTGAAAGAAGTTCCTGAAAGCCTCGTGAAATCACGTTCGGCCCAACTGCTGCTACTGAGTAGTAGCAGTCTCCCCTGGCCGCTGGTGCAGGGGCAGAATGCTATCCCAAACTAGGGCTGTGTCCGCTACCTTTTTGGTGACCTGCCCATGGGTGTGTGCTGTGCCTTTGGATAGTGAAATGTGTCACCCAGAGACTGGATGGTGCCTGTTGGGGCTATCAGAACTCATCTCAAGGAACAAAATGGGGAAGGGGAGGGTCAGAGGCTCTTTCAAAATTCAGGAGCTTGGCTTCACCTTTTCTTGTTTGGTCCCTTAGGACAGTGTTAAATTAGCAAATGGTTGTGATGACAGCATTTCTTATGACTGAGCAGTTTTGGTGTCTCCTGAGAGCCCTGAGGGGAAGGACTGAAGAGAGATCTCGGCTACATTGAGGGAAGAGGGGGCAAAACTTGTCCAGTTTCTTTCCTAGGACTAAAGCTGTGACATTTTGCTTAACCACCAGTTTGGGCTTTACTAGAGAATGAATTTCCAACTGACCCACAGCCTTCCAGTAGAGAGGCTTAGAGGGGCAGATGGAAAAAAGGCACCAGAGGGCTTGGGTGCTTTTCCCAGTTCCTCTGTTAATGCGGAGATTCTTATGTGCTTTCTGAGTCAACTTGTCAGGGTCTTCTGTGGCTTGAAACAACCCCCGTAGTGGCTTGAAACAACCCCCGTAGTTTCTTTGCTTCTGAGCTGGGTGCTTCTTTTGTGCCCAAAGATCCTTTTCTTTACCCTTAGTGATTGGCGGGCTATAGCTCAACTGTCCTCTATCCAGGTGCAAATGCAGACAGATACTTCCCCTGGAAGGCTCTCTCCACATGTTTGGGGTCCAGAAAATCACCAGGGCCCCAACCCAGCCCAGATGGACTGGGAGTTGATCTCTCACTGGAGAGCCAAACTCTCTCCTCCCTCCTCCGTGGCTCTCCTCCCCGTCCAATAGAAGGAACAGTGTAGAGGAAGATGGGTTGGGTCGGGGGCTAGTTTAGGAAACTGGTATCTACCGCGGGAGAAAAACACAGAATTATTTGTTACAATGTGTGGTGTCTCCAACTGCAACTAAGTTCAGTGGCCACTGAGGATCTATTGTTTCTAGCTGCTTCCCTAGGAATGAAACATTGTCAACAGTCACTGCTCTACCAAGGCCTCTGCCCCTGCCTCCTAGAGCTACTGGGCAGAGGAAGGTGGGTTACCCAGCAACCCACCTCCCCCTCAGAGACTGTCTGGGACT
This sequence comes from Tragulus kanchil, assembly GCA_022376925.1. Lineage (NCBI taxonomy): Eukaryota > Metazoa > Chordata > Mammalia > Artiodactyla > Tragulidae > Tragulus > Tragulus kanchil. The sequence continues at coordinate 142,490,852 of JAIOJX010000005.1, read as the reverse complement.
GCGAACCCTCCCGCGCCAAGCCGGCAGGCCTCCAGGAGAGTGAGGCTGGACAGTGTTGGACAGCTTTGTGCCCATCCTGCCATTATCTAGAATTAGCCTTGCCAGAGGGAGTGTGGGCTGTCAGGGACATGGCAAAGGCAAGACACAGGACCCATGGGCATAGCGTGAGGAGGTAGATGGTATACATCCTTATGCCTGACTTCCGGAACACAAAACTTGCTTGTGGACAGAAAATATAGTTTCAAACCATGGCTCCCTTTCCTAGCCATGTGACTGTAAATAAACACTTAATTTCTCTTGCGCATCTGCTTCTTCAACTGCAAAGTGAGGATATTAAACCCCATTCAAGGTATCTAGTGAATTGCAGCATATAAAATCCTTGATGAAGCTTAAGACACTGTACAGCCGTGACTGGTGTGCAGGGTGGATTTTCCCCTCCTGTGGTCACATTGCCTGCTCAAAGGGTTTTGGGCCACTTGGTAAACAGTCCTAGTTCTGAGCCTCCTCAATATCCCCTAGAACTCAAGGACGCTCAGATAGGATGGTCTGCTCAGTGACCAGATCATACTATTTGTTAAATATTTTAATACCACCTTCGCCTGTGAGTCTTAAGTGCTGCAGGGAATGGTCTGTGGTTCTTAGAACCTGGATGAAGGTTAGCAGAAGGTCAGAGGAGATGAGACCTGGGAAAGTGTCTCTCATGACCGAGAATGTCAAGTGGCTGGCAGGGAGACAGGTAAGAGCCCTCTTCTCTGTCCTGGCTTTCTGATGTCCCTCGGACTCCGATGCTTATTCCAGCTCCAAGGATGAGAGGATGAGAGGAGATGGTGTTTTCAAGTGATTAAAATCAAAGGAGCCTAAGAGATCAAAGTATCCCTCGAGTTCAGGGAAAGCAGATCTTCACCAGGAGCCTAATGAACACAGACTTTGACCAGAGGAGAACCTCCCGCAAGCGCTTTCCCCGGTTATTGACCGACTGCCCTGTCTTCTCCTGGCAGTGTTGTTCTACTATACCGTGAGTGCCCTGGGCATCACAGCGGGGGCCCATCGCCTGTGGAGTCACCGAACCTACAAAGCTCGGCTGCCCTTGCGGGTCTTCCTGATGATCGCCAACACAATGGCATTCCAGGTGAGAAGCTAGCTGTGCTCAACTCTTTTCCCCCCTCACTTTTTAATCCATGAGCCAGTGGCAGAATGTGCCTGGAGAGGGGAAGCACCTGGACTTTCCAGGGACAGCCACGTTACTTTCCTCTCTTCTTATGATTAAGTTCAGGTTCAGATCCCAAGGCCATAACACATAAGGATACTTCTGAGTGACTGGAAGAGGGAAGTAGGAGACAAAGAGGAAATACTCTGTGTCCAGCGGTCATTTTTGAACCTCTGTTATCACACAGTCTGGCCATTGTGGTCCTTCATAAGCACCTAAGACAGGAGCTGACCCTGATTTCCCAGATAGATCTTGGACAAAATATTCACTACTCTGCGTGAATGTCTTAGGATTATATCACAATAGGGATGAAGTTAATGTTTCATAGATTCTTGAAATCTTGTTATTTTCAGGTAAGATGATCAACCACTTTTATAGTACTAATCATATGCCTGGTAGTATTCTTAGCACTTGACATAGATTACCTCATTAAACCCTCACAACAATCTTAGGAGGTAAATACTATTATTACCCCCATTTCACAGATGGGGAAATTGTGTAACTTAGGGTTTAGGAAGACCAACATTACGGTCCTATGTTGGGTTACCAGGCTACCTAAGTCAAGTGTTGAGGTTTGTTGAAGCAGAAAGTTTATAGCAGAGATAGAATGAAGGGAACTGAAGAAAGAGAACTCGTAGCTATTAAACAGTAGCAGTGGGCAAAAGATAGCATGTAGTGTGGGGCCTCACTTGCAGCAAGAGGAAAACACAAAACCGCCCATTTGGTCCCCTTCTCTGTGGCAGTATCCCACGGCTACATAATCATCTTTGCCATATACCTTAATGTCTCAAAGGCTCTTGATGTTGTCCCCATGGGGCCAAACATGGAAGAGAGACTGGCACACTCTACAGGGTAGAAAGAGTCCCAGAGGCCATTTCTGAATGTGGTCAAATCATGACTTATCTGTGGCCTCTGTGAGTTGTGTGAGTTGTCTCTTGCCAAAGGCATCAGAATGGAGCTGCCCACAGTTCCATCCACTGACCAGGATGCTAAGACACAAGGCTTTCTGCCTCCAGTTCTCCATGCTCAGGGATTAGGAACCCCACACCATTTCTTGCTGGAGGAATTGCAGTGTTCCCGCCTAATGAAACTCTGGGCCCTGTACAGTCTTCCAGCATTCTGTCCACCACATAACCCTCAAGAAGCAGCCTTATTCATGGGATCCTGAGATTTTAAGTTGCTTTTCCACCTCCGCTTCAGCAGCAAGTTTAGGGAAGAGAAGAAGCAACTCCACGACTCCTTTGGAGCATCAACTCCTGGTATTTTGTGAGGTTGGGCTGAGAGCCATGGGCTCTGGAACACACCCAGCAATTGGAATTCCCCTGAGAGGGTGACTCTCCTCAGGCCCTCATTCCTCTTCTCTGTTCCTCTAGAATGACGTTTTTGAATGGGCCCGAGATCACCGTGCCCACCACAAGTTTTCAGAAACGGATGCTGATCCCCACAATTCTCGACGAGGCTTCTTCTTCTCTCACGTGGGCTGGCTGCTTGTGCGCAAACACCCAGCCGTCAAAGAGAAGGGTGCTACGCTAAACTTATCCGACCTCAGAGCTGAGAAGCTGGTGATGTTCCAGAGGAGGTGAGGGACCTGATGATGGAGCTGGGGACCTGGCAGTTGGGGACCCCCATTTTTTCTCCTAGGACTTGTCAACATAAGCCAAGAAATTTACTCAGTTTACATATCTCAAATTATAATTGAAAACCCTTGTATTTAATAGGCTATGGGCCCAGAGCCATAAACTGTGGTTTCTTTTCCTCTGAGCTACCTAAACCGATTCAACAAATGTTTGTTGACCTAGGACGATCATGGATACAAAGCAGAATGTGTCATAGTCCTTACCTTCAAGGAGCTCATAGCTTATTGGTGAGGGGATGGATAAGCCAAGTGTCCAAATACCTATGATATATGGAAAAATATTTTCCATAACTAGGAGAGGCGCAAGGGGGAGGGAGATTGTAGAGCAGGAACATCAGGGAAGGGCTTATGAAGAAAGGAGCTTTGGAATCCATGGAGGAGGGATGGGGCAGCATAGGTGGGCGGAGGGTGCAGTGCAAAGAGAAAGAATGAAGGGAAGTGTGTTCGAGTCAGAGAGTCCTTTTGCTTAAGGTAAGGGGTGCGGTAAGGAAAATGACTAGCGAGAGAGACTGATGCCATTCTTGTAGAGTCTTATAAGCAGACAAGGTTTCATTCAACCCAGGCAACAGAAAACCATGGTGAGGTTCTTGAGCCAGAAGTGGCATGGTTGGAGGTGTGCTTTAGAAGGCACTGAACTAAAGAGGTGGGGAGGTGATGAGGATCCTTCCAGGGAGGTGGTAGTGGGAGTGGAGAGGAGTTGGAGACAGGGGTTACTAATGATACAAGAGTAGCAGATTTGACCGCTGAAGGTGTGTAGGAAGTCAGCTCCCTGGTAATGTCAATGCTGGCTGTGCATTTGAGGGAAGGAAGAATGGGAGAGGGCCTCCAGAGGGACAGACCTGCCAGCATCTAGGACACTTGGGGGAGAAGAAGAGGTAGGATGAGAAAGACGCCTGACTAGCAAGATATGAAACAAATTCTGAGGACTTCCCTGGGGTGGTTACGACTCCATGTGTGCACTGCAGGTGACATGGGTTCAATCTCTGGGATCCCTGCATGCCACCTGGAGCAGCCAAAAATATAGATTGCCTTGTCAAAGAGAAGGTGCTACGAAATTATCGACCTCAATAAATGTTTTCCAGAGGAGGTGAGGGACCTGATGATGGAGCTGGGGACCTGGCAGTTGGGGACCCCCATTTTTTCTCCTAGGACTTGTCAACATAAGCCAAGAAATTTACTCAGTTTACATATCTCAAATTATAATTGAAAACCCTTGTATTTAATAGGCTATGGGCCCAGAGCCATAAACTGTGGTTTCTTTTCCTCTGAGCTACCTAAACCGATTCAACAAATGTTTGTTGACCTAGGACGATCATGGATACAAAGCAGAATGTGTCATAGTCCTTACCTTCAAGGAGCTCATAGCTTATTGGTGAGGGATGGATAAGCCAAGTGTCCAAATACCTATGATATATGGAAAAATATTTTCCATAACTAGGAGAGGCGCAAGGGGGAGGGAGATTGTAGAGCAGGAACATCAGGGAAGGGCTTATGAAGAAAGGAGCTTTGGAATCCATGGAGGAGGGATGGGGCAGCATAGGTGGGCGGAGGGTGCAGTGCAAAGAGAAAGAATGAAGGGAAGTGTGTTCGAGTCAGAGAGTCCTTTTGCTTAAGGTAAGGGGTGCGGTAAGGAAAATGACTAGCGAGAGAGACTGATGCCATTCTTGTAGAGTCTTATAAGCAGACAAGGTTTCATTCAACCCAGGCAACAGAAAACCATGGTGAGGTTCTTGAGCCAGAAGTGGCATGGTTGGAGGTGTGCTTTAGAAGGCACTGAACTAAAGAGGTGGGGAGGTGATGAGGATCCTTCCAGGGAGGTGGTAGTGGGAGTGGAGAGGAGTTGGAGACAGGGGTTACTAATGATACAAGAGTAGCAGATTTGACCGCTGAAGGTGTGTAGGAAGTCAGCTCCCTGGTAATGTCAATGCTGGCTGTGCATTTGAGGGAAGGAAGAATGGGAGAGGGCCTCCAGAGGGACAGACCTGCCAGCATCTAGGACACTTGGGGGAGAAGAAGAGGTAGGATGAGAAAGACGCCTGACTAGCAAGATATGAAACAAATTCTGAGGACTTCCCTGGGGTGGTTACGACTCCATGTGTGCACTGCAGGTGACATGGGTTCAATCTCTGGTCAGGGAACTAAGATCCCTGCATGCCACCTGGAGCAGCCAAAAAATATAGATTGCCTTAAACATAGATTCTGTGAAGAGCACTGCAGAAAGGGAAAGGAAGCCCAAAGGTAGAATAAAAAAAAAACCAGGAGGGAGACACTCAGTCTGTAATTTGGACCCCATCCATTTCACTGAAGGGCAAAAGAGAACGGATTTAGAGTCAGGAGACAAAGGATTCCAGCCCTTGCTGCACCGGTTCCTGGTGGTGTGACCCTAGAAAAGTCCTGTAACCTCTCATTACTTTATCTCAGAAGTATGATAATAACACTCCATTCTCAGAAGATCTCTCTGCCCGTTCCCTCTTGTTCTGTTTCCTGGCACATTGGTGCTCACAGTGTAGAAAGAAAGAGACAGCCCAGCCCTGTGAGAGTGGAAAATCAGGTAGGTATTAGCGTCCTCTCTCCACTCACTGGGCGTGTCATCTCTCAAATGCAGGTACTACAAACCCGGTATCCTGCTGCTGTGCTTCATCCTGCCCACGCTTGTGCCCTGGTACTTATGGGGTGAGACGTTTCTAAACAGCCTGTTAGTGGCCACCTTCTTCCGTTATGCCCTTGGACTCAATGCCACCTGGCTAGTAAACAGCGCCGCCCACATGTATGGCTATCGCCCTTATGACAAGACCATCAACCCCCGAGAGAATCTCCTGGTTTCACTGGGAGCTGTCGGTAAGTCAGCGATCCACAGCAAGACCACATCTCAGTAGTCTGCTGCCTAGGGTTTTAGGTTAGGAGCCAAAAAAACCGTTCACCTGTTTTATGACCCTACTTCATCCATCTTTCCACTAAAAAACTAAGGGACAATATAAAAAACCCTTTGAGAGTTAGGCAGCAAGTCCTATGTAAAGAGAAAAGGGTGAAAAATAATGCCTTTGATTCCAATTTCCATAACAGTCCCCAAATGCTATGTAGGATGAGCCCTGTGGGTTGTTCTTTTCCCAGTTATCTCTGATCTAGGTGGTAGTCTTGCTTGGGGCAGGGAATGCATAAACAGAACAGTAGGGTCATCTGGGTGGCTGCTAAGCCCAGTGTTTTATATTTAGACGTGACATACAAAACAAATACTTGTCATTTGATTCAATAAGCTTATCTTTTATCACCCTGCTATATTCACAGAGGCCGTATTTGAAGTGTATTACACACCTTATTGCTTGGTGATGCCCGTATGAAGGGACACCTCAACAGCTGTTGGTGGCCCTTTGTCACCACCTACCACTCTCTTAGCCTTTACTTTCTCTCTTTTGCTTGCCTGCCATGCTGGGAACACTCTCCCACAGTGTGGCTTAGGGAACTCCCGTAAAGCAGTTATTCACTGACCTAATGCTGACTGTTCAGGAATTTATTTCTACCATTCCAGTTCCAATAGCCAGACAACAGGGTTTTGCCATCTGTCGCGTTTTCTTTTTTTTTTTGGTCTGTCACTTTTCAACTAAATATAGGCCTTGACTAAGGCCTGGAATTAGATTTCCTTAGGCAGACCCCATGGCCTCTTTCACACCAGTGGTCAGGACTTCTGGTCACTGCCACAGCTAGGCAGCCTCCCTGCTGCACACATGTATGTGTGTGTACATATACATGCCGTGGCCTTCACTTCGTTCTCTTTAAAACCTTCCTTTATATTCTCAGCCCTGACCATCTTTTTTGTTGTTGTTAGTATCTGTACTAAAGACATTTTTTCATTCCTTTTTACCTTTGATGCATCTTCCCCCTCCTTCCAGACATTGTATCTTGTTTCTGTGCTCTTACTCTGAACCATGTTTGAAATCAATCATACAAACTCTTTGCACAGAAAATGGATGAACGTCATGGAAGTTTATGGAATGAGATTAGTCTTGTACGACAAACAGATGTGTTGTGAGCTTCCCCAAGCCCAGAGTGCCTGCCAGTATCTCACTTATCATTTGTTCCTCCATCCCTGCCGCTCCGCTCCTCGCTTATCACCTCACCCTTTGTTCTCTGGTCGCCTGCTTCTCTGCCATTCTCATCGTGTTCTTCTTGAGTTACCGCCCCTAGTCACATGCTCGTCTTCTCTCTGCCAGAGCTGACCTCCCCTCTTGAGCCTCTCTTGGCTAGATCTTGCTGCCCCAGTTGTGGAGTCTTGTCCTTCTTTCACCCACTCACCTTCCTCCTCCTTTCCTCTCTTGGCAACCTATGTGTGTCTGATTCAATTTTAAATCTGGTAAGTGTGGGCCTGGCTAGTGTTTAGACAGAGCCTAGTTGCAAAGTCGTTTATGGAAATCAGCAATCTTCCATCAGTACCTTTAACCTTGGGGTGATCCTACCCTCCTACTCGGTTCACACTGAATAAACTGCTGATCGAACCTTGAGGTGGTGCTCTGGATGGTGTCATTCCCTACGCAGGACTTCTTTCCTTGTTGGTTATTAGTGTCATGATTACCCTATGGGGGCTCTTTCATCTTCAAAGGGCTCAGCACACTCTTTTATTAGCTGTTCTCTACCCAGCTCTACCCCAGCCTCATAAGGGTATTGTGGCTCACAAAGAAGATCCTAGTACTGGCAAACTCTGGAGTTTCCACAGCTTGATGCATTACAGAAATTATTCTGAATCCAGAATTTCTTTGATTTTCTTTTCACCAGCAAAGTGAACGACTTATCTCAGAATCTTAGAGGTTAGAGGGAATACCTAAGCCTTTTGATTCTTATTCCTTCAGAGAGCTTCCGTTTTATCAGCATCATCTCCAGGGTTAAGGCTTAGAGAATTAGGAGGCAGAGCAAGTCCACTCTGAGCCAGTGGAGGTTAAGGAAACTTGAGCCCTTGGACTGGGCCTCCTTTCTTCTGACTTTTGACTATGTCACCCAGTTCTCTTGGTACCTTTCACCCTCAGAGGGAGTGCCCATGCAGTGGGGGAAGGTATGCACCTTGGCTCACCTTTGTAAGAAACGCAGAGAAAGTTCTTCGCTCTGAACTCTCTCCCCACCCTGACATAACCACATACACAGAGAGCCATTAGGGTCTCATACCAATACTTAGTGGAGTTTTCTAGTCTAAAATCCATTCTTAGTGGTAGCAGTTTCTCTCAAATCATCTTAATCTTCTCAGAGAAACTGCCAGACCTCCTCCCACAAAGGTTCCCAGAGAGCCACAGTGACCAGGGTCTCCCTAGTTGTTTCTTAAGATGCCTCAGGGAGGCGATATGCTTGGTTCAGAGCTTAAAAGACTAGATTCACTGATTCATTCAACAGCAACAGGTTCCCTCCCACTTCGGGGTGCTTCCCTAGTACTCTGCAAGGTAACCAGAGTGTCAAGATCAGGAAGTCAGCATGTCACAGTGTAGCTCTGTAACTTTTCTCTGCTTTTTGCTGATCGAACCTTGAACGCACCCAGTACCTTTAACCTTGGGGTGATCCTACCCTCCTACTCGGTTCACACTGAATAAACTGCTGATCGAACCTTGAGGTGGTGCTCTGGATGGTGTCATTCCCTACGCAGGACTTCTTTCCTTGTTGGTTATTAGTGTCATGATTACCCTATGGGGGCTCTTTCATCTTCAAAGGGCTCAGCACACTCTTTTATTAGCTGTTCTCTACCCAGCTCTACCCCAGCCTCATAAGGGTATTGTGGCTCACAAAGAAGATCCTAGTACTGGCAAACTCTGGAGTTTCCACAGCTTGATGCATTACAGAAATTATTCTGAATCCAGAATTTCTTTGATTTTCTTTTCACCAGCAAAGTGAACGACTTATCTCAGAATCTTAGAGGTTAGAGGGAATACCTAAGCCTTTTGATTCTTATTCCTTCAGAGAGCTTCCGTTTTATCAGCATCATCTCCAGGGTTAAGGCTTAGAGAATTAGGAGGCAGAGCAAGTCCACTCTGAGCCAGTGGAGGTTAAGGAAACTTGAGCCCTTGGACTGGGCCTCCTTTCTTCTGACTTTTGACTATGTCACCCAGTTCTCTTGGTACCTTTCACCCTCAGAGGGAGTGCCCATGCAGTGGGGGAAGGTATGCACCTTGGCTCACCTTTGTAAGAAACGCAGAGAAAGTTCTTCGCTCTGAACTCTCTCCCCACCCTGACATAACCACATACACAGAGAGCCATTAGGGTCTCATACCAATACTTAGTGGAGTTTTCTAGTCTAAAATCCATTCTTAGTGGTAGCAGTTTCTCTCAAATCATCTTAATCTTCTCAGAGAAACTGCCAGACCTCCTCCCACAAAGGTTCCCAGAGAGCCACAGTGACCAGGGTCTCCCTAGTTGTTTCTTAAGATGCCTCAGGGAGGGGCGATATGCTTGGTTCAGAGCTTAAAAGACTAGATTCACTGATTCATTCAACAGCAACAGGTTCCCTCCCACTTCGGGGTGCTTCCCTAGTACTCTGCAAGGTAACCAGAGTGTCAAGATCAGGAAGTCAGCATGTCACAGTGTAGCTCTGTAACTTTTCTCTGCTTTTTTGTTCCAGGTGAGGGCTTCCACAACTACCACCACACCTTTCCTTACGACTACTCTGCCAGTGAGTACCGCTGGCACATCAACTTCACCACGTTCTTCATCGACTGCATGGCTGCCCTCGGTCTGGCTTATGACCGGAAGAAAGTGTCCAAGGCAGCCATCTTGGCCAGGATTAAGAGAACTGGAGAAGAGAGCTACAAGAGTGGCTGAGTTTGGGGTCCTCGGGTTTCTTTTCCAAAGCCAGCTGGGCAGAGGTTTAATGTTCTGTTTATTAACTACTGAATAATGCTACCAGGATGCTAAAGATGATGACATTAACCCATTACAATACAGTGTTCTTTTAAATTTTCTTTTTAAATCGAAAGCCAACAACTCTGCCTTTATGATGCTAAGCTTGTGTTCTTATTTCTTCTCTTACCTTCTTTCTCTTCTGGTCCTATTATCCTTCTCTTTGTTTTGTTCCTATCACCTTCCTTTTTCTTTCCCCTCATTGCCCCCCACGCAGGCAGCTGGTCAGTCATCACGGGGTGTCCAGCTTCCAAAGCTTAAACCACCTTGCTATGGTCCAAAACTAGGGGTCTTTGCCCCAGCTAACCCTTTCCTTGAGCTGTCCTCAGCTTTAAGATGGGTGGCTGAAGACAGTGATATGACAGAATCTTCTGGGAAGGCCTCCAATTATCTTCAGCCCAGGCTTTCACTAGGTGAAATGGAAAAATTATTTTGGCACAAAGCTGCGAAAGCAGATAAATTATCAGGGGAGAGAGTTAGGATGCATGGTATGACTGATAAATAGGATGAGTTGAAGTGCAAAACAAGGCAGGAAGCTCCTGCCGTGATCTAGGAGGCCCCAAAAAAATCCAGACCTCCTCCCACAAAGGTTCCCAGAGAGCCACAGTGACCAGGGTCTCCTAGTTGTTTCTTAAGATGCCTCAGGGGGCGATATGCTTGGTTCAGAGCTTAAAAGACTAGATTCACTGATTCATTCAACAGCAACAGGTTCCCTCCCACTTCGGGGTGCTTCCCTAGTACTCTGCAAGGTAACCAGAGTGTCAAGATCAGGAAGTCAGCATGTCACAGTGTAGCTCTGTAACTTTTCTCTGCTTTTTTGTTCCAGGTGAGGGCTTCCACAACTACCACCACACCTTTCCTTACGACTACTCTGCCAGTGAGTACCGCTGGCACATCAACTTCACCACGTTCTTCATCGACTGCATGGCTGCCCTCGGTCTGGCTTATGACCGGAAGAAAGTGTCCAAGGCAGCCATCTTGGCCAGGATTAAGAGAACTGGAGAAGAGAGCTACAAGAGTGGCTGAGTTTGGGGTCCTCGGGTTTCTTTTCCAAAGCCAGCTGGGCAGAGGTTTAATGTTCTGTTTATTAACTACTGAATAATGCTACCAGGATGCTAAAGATGATGACATTAACCCATTACAATACAGTGTTCTTTTAAATTTTCTTTTTAAATCGAAAGCCAACAACTCTGCCTTTATGATGCTAAGCTTGTGTTCTTATTTCTTCTCTTACCTTCTTTCTCTTCTGGTCCTATTATCCTTCTCTTTGTTTTGTTCCTATCACCTTCCTTTTTCTTTCCCCTCATTGCCCCCACGCAGGCAGCTGGTCAGTCATCACGGGTGTCCAGCTTCCAAAGCTTAAACCACCTTGCTATGGTCCAAAACTAGGGTCTTTGCCCCAGCTAACCCTTTCCTTGAGCTGTCCTCAGCTTTAAGATGGGTGGCTGAAGACAGTGATATGACAGAATCTTCTGGGAAGGCCTCCAATTATCTTCAGCCCAGGCTTTCACTAGGTGAAATGGAAAAATTATTTTGGCACAAAGCTGCGAAAGCAGATAAATTATCAGGGGAGAGAGTTAGGATGCATGGTATGACTGATAAATAGGATGAGTTGAAGTGCAAAACAAGGCAGGAAGCTCCTGCCGTGATCAGACAGTCAGCTGCCTGCCCACTACCCAGCATGCTCCCTTTCTCTCCTGACTCTGACTGGGAAATGGCCAGGAAGCAGGGTGGTCCTAGAACCCAAAAGCAGATCTCAGTGTCCCGATACACGTTAGGCTGAGGAAGAAGAAGCCTTTAGTTTGTGGTAAAAGGAGTCTCTGCTAGGGAAGAATTGTTTTCTTTCTTTCACAACAGGAAGATGTCTGATTCCAGACAACAAGAAATCTTGAGGTTGGTTGTTTCCAGAATTGATGACTCCAGAAGCTTAAGAAATAAAATCCTTTCATCTTTCTGCTCTGCCATCCTTGGGATATTGGTCAGTCCCCCTCATAGTAAGAAGGTAGCTACAGCATTCTCAGACATCCAAAACAGAGATGCATTGGGGGTACAGTGGTGAGCAGAGCTGCCTCCCCAAAAAGAAAGGATTGTAAGGGATGGAGTTGGCCCACACAGAAAGCTGTATATACCTGGGTGCTTTGTTTGACATATTAAGCAATTCTCTTAAGAGGATTTCCCTCTGAAAGAGAAGGGGTGCTTGAAGAAAAGGAAGAATTAGGTGAGTTGTCTCCTTTCCTCTCACTGCTGGACAGGAGAGGGAGAGGCTGAGGGGCAGGGTCTGTAGGCAGTTTCTGGGAGATAAGGTGATAAAAGAAAGGCTCTGAGATCACATTGCTGGGGGATTCAGAAGGTTACTGAGTAAGTTGTTGGGTGTCCTAATATGGAAGCTGGTTATACAAACACACTAGATGCTGGGTTAGTTTCATTCATTTCAGTTTCTCCTTGGACTGAGAAAGAACTAGAAGGCTTCTCTCCACAGTGTTGAACCCTTTCACTCGTTCCTTCTCTGTTAACTTCTGGTTTAAAGTGTAGGGCAGGCTGGGGGATGGGGTAGGAATCTCGTAACTACTCCTGACTATTGATTCTTGGCTCTATCCTCTATGTCCACTTTATCTCCTGCCGGTTCTATCTCCTCCTTAATGTTTTCTTCTTTCTCTGGACACACCAGCCTCCTCTGTGTGTACAGAGAGGCAGTGAAGGCTCCTGCGGTCCAGGCAGCTCCCCCTCCTACAGACAGATGGTCAGGGTCACTCAACCACTGTTTGTTTCTCTTTACAAAGTTGAGTGAGCTGCCACTTTCACTTGGCCCCTACAGTCTGCATCTATATCCTTGTGCTCCCTGCCACACTGATGACTCCAGACAAGGCTGCCAAACCCTGCTAGAACACCCCAGGGCCAGGCATTCTCCTCAGGAGGCCTGGCCAAGCCAAATGCTCATGCTGTGCCAGAGCCAGCCATGGAGCAAAAGAGGGTTTGTTCTGAGTCTCCTCTGTCTGGGTCAGAACCAGAGAGCATGCTGGATGCCCCAGCTTACTTGGGAAGCTACCCCACCTGAGTCAGTGCTCCCAGTGGATGGTGCAATGCTTTGAGGAAGCAGGAGGGAGCCTAGCCTTCACAGGAAGCACAAGAAGCAAAGGACGGTTCTGAAGTGCCTCACTCAGAAGGACGCCCAGGCCCCTGGAGGGAGCCAGGGTATACCACAAGGCTTTGGCTGAGACTTAGGATGTGAGATGCCATGAACTTTGCTAAACAGTGTCTCTGTTCAGCAGACTAACCAGCATTCCCAACAATACAGTCTAGGGCAGACAACAGAATAGAGGAGGTCTGAAAAAAATGTCAGTGTCTGAAGATCCTTGGGCCCTTCATGTCCCTGTAACCTCAGCTGTCAAGGCAGAAGCCTGACTTTACTCTATTTCAAGGTTAAAAATGGATGATACCAGATGCTCTGTCTACTGTTGAGCCCGTGGATGGAAGGGAGGAGAGCATTTCTTCTGTTCCTCTCAGTAGAAAAAATTTAATGGAAGATCACTGTAATTTAGATTCTCTGAATCGAGTACCTATCCCTTGGAGGTGCCTGTGGGGGAGTTTTAATTCTACCAGTCCTCAGATGCCTGATTTAAAACTGATGATCAGAAAGAACTTATCTTTCTATTCTCATTGTGCTTGATAGATCTGATCTATACCACAACCCTACACAAGGCTGGATGGTGACCTTGGGCCCAGTGTACTTGTACTTGCGTAGAGGACGGGTTGTCTACTGCGTAAATAACATTTTTTTCAAGGTTCTAAAGCTGAATTCAAATGACGCATTTATGACCCAGAAACTCAGATCTGATGGAGTCTGAATTTCTAACAGTCCTTGCTTTGTGGGTGTGCTGATGACTTATCTGGGTGCCTTACATCTCTTCTAATCAGTGTTGTATCTGAGCCTGCTCTGCTCCCTCCCCACTCCCTCTGTGGAGTTCCTTTGCACCTGAGAGCCTGCGGAAGTGGTTGGTAGAAAAGTGGGCCTGGTGGAGAATTATGTTATAGCTGTTTGCAGGATTCCCTTCTGGGCTTCATTTTGGAAACTTTGTTTAGGGCTGTTTTTATTAATTGCCCACATTTGATGGAGGGTGGAAGGAATTTTTGAATGTATTTGATTTTTTTTTTTTTTAGTTTAAAAGATGGTTGTAGCATTTAAAATGGAAACTTTTTCTCCTGGTTAGCTAGTATCCTGAGTGTATTCCCCTTAAGTGTAGCTCAAATGGCTCAGCATTGAAAAGTTCAAGAAAGCTCAATGTCAAGGTTACACAGGTGGTTAGGGCCAGGGCCTCTCTACCACTGTGCCACTGACTTGCTGTGTGACCCTGGAGCTTCAAATGTGCTCAGTTTTCCTTCTGAAAATTTAAATATGTTGGGCCATGAACTTTGCTAAACAGGACATTCCCAACAATACAGTCTACCTGGGGATCTAAAAATGTCAGTGTCTGAAGATCCTTGGGCCCTTCATGTCCCTGTAACCTCAGCTGTCAAGGCAGAAGCCTGACTTTACTCTATTTCAAGGTTAAAATGGATGATACCAGATGCTCTGTCTACTGTTGAGCCCCGTGGATGGAAGGGAGGAGAGCATTTCTTCTGTTCCTCTCAGTAGAAAAAAATTTAATGGAAGATCACTGTAATTTAGATTCTCTGAATCGAGTACCTATCCCTTGGAGGTGCCTGTGGGGTAGTTTTAATTCTACCAGTCCTCAGATGCCTGATTTAAAACTGATGATCAGAAAGAACTTATCTTTCTATTCTCATTGTGCTTGATAGATCTGATCTATACCACAACCCTACACAAGGCTGGATGGTGACCTTGGGCCCAGTGTACTTGTACTTGCGTAGAGGACGGGTTGTCTACTGCGTAAATAACATTTTTTTCAAGGTTCTAAAGCTGAATTCAAATGACGATTTATGACCCAGAAACTCAGATCTGATGGAGTCTGAATTTCTAACAGTCCTTGCTTTGTGGGTGTGCTGATGACTTATCTGGGTGCCTTCCATCTCTTCTAATCAGTGTTGTATCTGAGCCTGCTCTGCTCCCTCCCACTCCCTCTGTGGAGTTCCTTTGCACCTGAGAGCCTGCGGAAGTGGTTGGTAGAAAAGTGGGCCTGGTGGAGAATTATGTTATAGCTGTTTGCAGGATTCCCTTCTGGGCTTCATTTTGGAAACTTTGTTTAGGGCTGTTTTTATTAATTGCCCACATTTGATGGAGGGTGGAAGGAATTTTTGAATGTATTTGATTTTTTTTTTTTTTTAGTTTAAAAGATGGTTGTAGCATTTAAAATGGAAACTTTTTCTCCTGGTTAGCTAGTATCCTGAGTGTATTCCCCTTAAGTGTAGCTCAAATGGCTCAGCATTGAAAAGTTCAAGAAAGCTCAATGTCAAGGTTACACAGGTGGTTAGGGCCAGGGCCTCTCCTACCACTGTGCCACTGACTTGCTGTGTGACCCTGGGCAAGTCATTTAACTACAATGTGCCTCAGTTTTCCTTCTGTTAAAATGGGATAATAATACTGACCTACCTCAAAGGGCAGTTTTGAGGCGTAACTAATGCTTTTTATAAAGCATCTTGGGATCCTTCAGCAGAGGAATTCTCTTAAGTCCTGAGTATTTTTATAGTAGCAGTATCCACCGTGAACTGTGTCCACCGTGAACCACGTGTCCTGGATGCTATCAGGAATCTAGATGGTTCTCCATGAGAGATTGAATAAACACATTAGATAAGTGGTGGATAACTAGCCAGACAAAATCTGAGAATGCATAAACTCATTGCCATGGATAAACAGGATACCTTTTCCTTGATTGGGTGGGATTTTTCCCTTTTTATGTGGGATAGTAGTTATTTGTGACCTAAGAATAATTTTGGAATAATTTCTATTAATATCAACTCTGAAGCTAGTTGTACTGATCTGAGATTGTGTTTGTTCATAATAAAAGTGAAGTGAATCTCACTGCCCTGTGTCTGAGAGGGTTTTTTTTTGGCTATGATTCAGTGTCTCGGAACTTATCCACCACCCTATTTATGTCCTGTTCTTGTACCTTTAAGAGTAAAAAAGAAGTAGAAACCACATGCTTGACTCATACCCCAGTAACCCGCCCTGCCCTCCTGCCCTTCCTAGGGGTAACTCTAGGTTAAACTCAGCTTTGGCAGCAGGAAGCCAGGAGTCCGCTGCTATTAGATCAAACACGTTAACAGCCAGCTGGTACTTTGGGTCTGGGGAAATGCCAGGTCTCCTGTGTGTCCCCTTGTCACATGAACCCAGAGTAGGGACACGGAGGGGAAGGGCGCAGCAGGAGACACTCTTTGGAAAGCAGTTGTGTACCTGGCAACCCAGGCTGGGCCATCCAGGTCATTCCTCTGAACTGGAAACGTCCCCTCCGGGGAAATACAACATCCTAAAAATGCTGATTAACAGCTGCAAGAAGACCCGGAAAAACAATTGAAAGGAAAGCTTGTAAATTCCTGGGATAGAGAGGGCTTCACAATCATTAGGGGGAAGAAAAGACCTTATCTGAGAATCTTACAGAAAAGAGAAGGGCTTTTTATGGTTTGAGGGAACTTCATTTTCCAACTGGAGCCTCCTGGACAATGCCTGGGCTTCTAAACATTCTCCAGAGCCCCCCTCGCTTTCTAAGGAAGATTGCCCTCTCCTTGGACAAGAAGATGCACCCTGAGAGATTCTGAGCATCCACCATCAAGTCTATATTCATTGAGCCTTGACAGACCTTCATAAGTTGACAGTGGCACTTGCTCAATATCTGGCTTTCTGCCCCTTTCCCTCTATTTTGTTTAAACAGTTCAGGTTGGCCCATTTTCTCCGTTGCTCTCTAATTGCCTGGTTCCTTCCAAGTCTCCTCTGTCTTTGGAGACAGAGATACTAGCCACATGTGAAATGGCAGCTGCCATAAACCACAGTGAATCTAGGATGATAAACCTGCAATACCACGTTTCTTGGAGAAGTCCACAGATGTACCATGTCCTATATTAGATAGAGGTATTGAGGCCAGGCATTAACAGAAATCCCATAACCTTCTGATGCTGGAAATCCAAATTCTAAGTCCACCAGACCCATGGATGCCATGATAACATTTACAATAGCCAGGCACTGCAGCAAGTGCCTGAGAGAGTGCATTTTCTCATGATACGGGAAGCAAGCACTCTGATTACCCGAGTTTTATGAACGAGGGAACTGAACTCACTGGGAGAGAAGACACACTCTGCGGGAGTGAGTAACGATGCTGTGATCCAGCTCCAAAAGTTTGCTCATTAACTGCTCTCCACATGAGTAGGAAGTAGATGAAGATCTAGATAAACCTAGAATGCCCAAATCTCATATGCAAATAGGTGCCCGACAACATGCTTCACACAGAGCCAAATCCCTGTTACAGTGGCAGGGAGCTAAATTGATGCAAAGTCAAATTGCACATGCGTCCTCTGGTCTAGAAGAACCCAACTCACTCTGCCTGGTGACCTGTTTTGACATTCAGCCACACCTGAGTTTGAACCTCTGTGACCATAGAAACATACCTGACATTTCCTCTAAAGTTTTGCAAATCATACTCCACCCTGTTGTCACATTTCGAGATCCTTAGGGCATCTCTTCTTTCAGAAATGTCTCCTGTGCCTGAACAATCATGTGTGATAAAGCTATTGAAAGATCTCAGGTCTGGTTTTAAATTCTGTCTCGGAGACAAACTGTGTGAAATGTCACAGCGACTAGGAGTTGGATTCTGTGACCTATAGTTAACTTTCTAAGCCACAGGCAAAGTGCTGATTCTTGTATGCTGACTTTGGGGCAAATGCCACAGGCCTTAATTGCAGGTTCCAAGAAGCTGAGATTCTATCCTAGGATTGCTGGAGGCAGGGCCTTCCCCTCAGAAGGACCCAGGCCGCCCTGTCCCCCACCAGGGCCTGGCCAGCCTGTGGTACCCAGGCCACAGTGGAGAGCTCACAAAGCCCAAGTGTCGGCTGTGCTGACTCATGCAGCACTTCTATGTCCAGCAGGACTATCCAGAGGAGCCCGAGGGGCCTCTCCTCTGGCCATCTCCCATGGGAGCAGGGAACAGCCAGGGCTGGGCCCAGCTTGAGAACTCTATGAACCAGACGAAAGTGAAAATGAAAGGGCAGACTGCACACTCAGGATTCCTTAGAGGATTCTGAACAGCAGCAAGGGTTCATTCACCCTTCAAACTTTTTGTTTGTTTCATATCTGTATGTTTTAAGTAAAATTCACATATCATAAAGTGAGCCATTCTCAAGTGAACAGTTGGGCGACATCTAGTCCACCTGCGATGCTGTGCACTCACCACCTCTATCCAGTTCTGAAACCTTTCCTTCACTCCAAAGGAGACTTTGTTCCATAGCCTCTCTCCAACTCTCCCCTCCTGCCAGGCCCTGGCAACCTCTAGTCTGCTTTCTGTCTCTATGAATCTGCCTACTCAGGATATGTCATATATGGAATCCTAGTGTATGTGACCTGCATCTGGCTTCCTCTTCTCAGCACAGTGCTTTCGAGGGGCATCCACCCTGTAGCATGCATCATACTTCATTTCTTTTTAGGGCCAAATAATATATCCTCGTATAAATACACCACAATTGTTTTCTGTATTCATCTGTTGAGGAATGTTTGAGTTTCCACCTTTTGACTATTGTGAATCATGTTGCTATGAACACTTATGTATAAGTAATTGAGTGTGTGTGTGCTCAGTCACGTCTGATTCTTTGTTGTTACCCCATGGACTGTAGTTCACCAGGCTCCTCTGTCCATGGGATTTTCCAGACAAGAATACTAGATTATTGTTTCCTCCTCCAGGGGATCTTCCCAAACCAGGGATTGAACCTGTATTTCCTGCTCTGCAGGGTGATTCTTTACGGCTAAGCCACCTGGGAAGCCCCTAATAATTGAGCGCCTGTCTTCAATTCATTTGGGTTATACCTAGGAGAGGAATTGTTAGGTTATACAGCTCTCCTACATGTAACTCTTGAAACCACCAAGCCCATTCTCCATAGTGGCTGCACCATTTACATTCTCACCAGCAGTGTGTTGAGGTTCATCCTTTATTATTTGTTTTCTCACCCTTTATTCTTAACAGGTACCCATTTGTTCCTTTCCAGCTCTACTTCCAAGAAAGCCCAGCCCTCAATGACTTTCCTTTCCCTGGGGGTAGAGGGTAGAAGAAGCTGCACCTCTAGAGGAAAGATGATCCCTGGCATAAACCGAGGCAGCAGCAACTCCTCTGGCCTTAAGCTCTGCCTCTGCTCTGGCCTTGCAACAAACAAGATTCTGTGACCAGGAACAGAGGAGGGCAGGCTTCCATATCCCTGTGGCACACCCACCACAGCCATTTATGTTACCCCATAAAACGACTTTCCGAGCGCCCTCCAACACCTCCCTCCTCACAAAGAGTATTCCATTAAACTGTCTTAAACGGTCAAAGCTGAGAAGTGAAAGGAAGCAGCTCCGTGTGGAAGCTGCTAACTCAGGCGCAACAGGAGAGTGTAAGCTTAAAGATCTCCGAAGATACAACCCCAAGCCTTGTGCTGACCAGCCACCCTGCTAGAGGGCTTGCCTGTCTGAGCCTGTCTGGGCGCAGACATGAATGGAGAGGAAGAGCCAACCTCTCCACCCGCTCTCACCGGGGTTACTGCCGGTCACAGAGCTATTTACATTTGCAACAGCCCAACAGCGCCTGATCAGGCGGGAGCCAATCAGCAGCTCTGAAGCTTGTCTGACTCCTTCTGCGCCAATCAGAAGGTGCTGTCCTTATAGCCTCTCTCTCTCTTTGAATCACACAGGTCGACTGTCGCCTTTTTTGGGGAGGAGATCCTGACTCAGAGTTCAGGCTCCCGTAGACCTCAGTTTGCCATTCACTGGAATGGGGAAAATACTGAAATACCATTCAGCTGGGAAGGCAGCTACACGCTGAATTCTAGAAGAGTTTTGTAAATGAATGAAGAACACTGTGCCTGGCTTCCCAGCACAGATCCTGTGCTTCTCTGCTGCTCTATGAGAAAATTGAGAGATTTTTCTCCTCTCTCACTGCCAGCCCCTCCCTGACTCAGGACGATCAATATGGGCTCTTAATCCATGATTCCCTTGGAGGCAGTGCGACTTTGCTGACCACAACAGGTCCCCAAACAGAGCTAGTTTTTATTTTCACCTGCAATAGTGCAAACATCTGTCACATAAGAGACAAAGCGCAAAGGCTCAGCAAAACAGGCTAAAGACTGGATGGAGAGTCACAGGGTAGAGCAGAAGTAGGAACGTGTTTGGGAGTGGTCAGGGCTGGTGTAACCTGAGCCTGCAGGAGGACTTGGAGCGCAACGTGGAGAGAGGCCTTGAAAGTTGGCCTGGAGAGTTAGCCTTGCCTCTGTGAGCGATAGGGAGCCCTGGGATGGTCAGTTATTTTCCAGCCGGAGAAGAAAATAATCTCCACTCTTCAGAAAGTTATCTCTGATGATTCAGAAAGTTAACATAAAGAGCAGATCAAGGAAGGCTCAGATTAGGGCTGGATGATCAGTTAGGAGGTCACGAGACCTAAGCAGTACCATGCTGCTGCTGCTTAGTCACTTCAGTCGTGTCCAACTCTGTGTGACCCCATGGACTGTAGCCCTCCAGGCTCCTCCATCCATGGAATTCTCCAGGTAAGAATACGGGAGTGGAACAACAAAACTCTGTAAAAACTTTAAAATAAAGAAATAAATTTAAAAAAAAAAAAACTCTGGCGCAGGGGGCCCTCCCGCTCTCACCGGGGTTACTGCCTACAGAGCTATTTACATTTGCAACAGCCCAACAGCGCCTGATCAGGCGGGAGCCAATCAGCAGCTCTGAAGCTTGTCTGACTCCTTCTGCGCCAATCAGAAGGTGCTGTCCTTATAGCCTCTCTCTCTTTGAATCACACAGGTCGACTGTCGCCTTTTTTGGGGAGGAGATCCTGACTCAGAGTTCAGGCTCCCGTAGACCTCAGTTTGCCATTCACTGGAATGGGGAAAATACTGAAATACCATTCAGCTGGGAAGGCAGCTACACGCTGAATTCTAGAAGAGTTTTGTAAATGAATGAAGAACACTGTGCCTGGCTTCCCAGCACAGATCCTGTGCTTCTCTGCTGCTCTATGAGAAAATTGAGAGATTTTTCTCTCTCACTGCCAGCCCCTCCCTGACTCAGGACGATCAATATGGGCTCTTAATCCATGATTCCCTTGGAGGCAGTGCGACTTTGCTGACCACAACAGGTCCCCAAACAGAGCTAGTTTTTATTTTCACCTGCAATAGTGCAAACATCTGTCACATAAGAGACAAAGCGCAAAGGCTCAGCAAAACAGGCTAAAGACTGGATGGAGAGTCACAGGGTAGAGCAGAAGTAGGAACGTGTTTGGGAGTGGTCAGGGCTGGTGTAACCTGAGCCTGCAGGAGGACTTGGAGCGCAACGTGGAGAGAGGCCTTGAAAGTTGGCCTGGAGAGTTAGCCTTGCCTCTGTGAGCGATAGGGAGCCCTGGGATGGTCAGTTATTTTCCAGCCGGAGAAGAAAATAATCTCCACTCTTCAGAAAGTTATCTCTGATGATTCAGAAAGTTAACATAAAGAGCAGATCAAGGAAGGCTCAGATTAGGGCTGGATGATCAGTTAGGAGGTCACGAGACCTAAGCAGTACCATGCTGCTGCTGCTTAGTCACTTCAGTCGTGTCCAACTCTGTGTGACCCCATGGACTGTAGCCCTCCAGGCTCCTCCATCCATGGAATTCTCCAGGTAAGAATACGGGAGTGGAACAACAAAACTCTGTAAAAACTTTAAAATAAAGAAATAAATTTAAAAAAAATCAAAAAGAATAGTGGAGTGGATTGCCATGCCCTCTTCCAGGGAGATCTTTCCAACCCTGGAATGGAACCCAGTCTCCTGCATTGCAGGCAGATTCTTTACCACTGAGACAAACAAACGGAAAGGAAGGACATGGGTTGGGAGGTAGTTTGAAGTCAAATCGATAGCATTTAATTGATTGGATGCTTCCCAGGGAGCGCAAGTGGTAAAGAACCTGCCTGCCAATACAGAAGACAAAAGAGACACGGTTGGATCCCTGGGTCATGAAGAGCCCCTGGGGGAGAGCATGGCAACCCACTCCAGTATTCTTGCCTGGAGAATCCCATGGACAGAGGAGCCTGGCAGGCTACAGCCCACAGGGTCACAAAGAGTCCCACAGGACTGAAGCGACTTAACACTCACGTGAGATGAGCGAGGAGAGGAGTCAGAAATGACTTTGAGGTTTCACTCCTGTGTGACTGACTGGAAAGGAAGGACCTGCACTAACTGAAATAGGTAGTTTAGAAAAGAGAGAGAGAGAGAGAGAGAAGCAGATCGTGGAAAGGGAATAGGAGTTCAACTTTTAACATGTGAAACTGAAATTACACAAGGATATCCATGTGGAAAAAATACTTAGTAGACAACAGAGAATAAGGATTGTGGTGCTTGGAAGAGAAATAAGGATGAGATCCAAAGGATTCATACTGAAACTAGGAAGAAAACTGATCACCTGGGAAGGGATCGCAGAGAAAGAAGATTTAGCAACAGAATCTTGGGAAGTAACCGGGCAAGAGTCAGTTATTTTCCAGCCGGAGAAGAAAATAATCTCCACTCTTCAGAAAGTTATCTCTGATGATTCAGAAAGTTAACATAAAGAGCAGATCAAGGAAGGCTCAGATTAGGGCTGGATGATCAGTTAGGAGGTCACGAGACCTAAGCAGTACCATGCTGCTGCTGCTTAGTCACTTCAGTCGTGTCCAACTCTGTGTGACCCCATGGACTGTAGCCCTCCAGGCTCCTCCATCCATGGAATTCTCCAGGTAAGAATACGGGAGTGGAACAACAAAACTCTGTAAAAACTTTAAAATAAAGAAATAAATTTAAAAAAAAAAACAAAAAAGAATAGTGGAGTGGATTGCCATGCCCTCTTCCAGGGAGATCTTTCCAACCCTGGAATGGAACCCAGTCTCCTGCATTGCAGGCAGATTCTTTACCACTGAGACAAACAAACGGAAAGGAAGGACATGGGTTGGGAGGTAGTTTGAAGTCAAATCGATAGCATTTAATTGATTGGATGCTTCCCAGGGAGCGCAAGTGGTAAAGAACCTGCCTGCCAATACAGAAGACAAAAGAGACACGGTTGGATCCCTGGGTCATGAAGAGCCCCTGGGGGAGAGCATGGCAACCCACTCCAGTATTCTTGCCTGGAGAATCCCATGGACAGAGGAGCCTGGCAGGCTACAGCCCACAGGGTCACAAAGAGTCCCACAGGACTGAAGCGACTTAACACTCACGTGAGATGAGCGAGGAGAGGAGTCAGAAATGACTTTGAGGTTTCACTCCTGTGTGACTGACTGGAAAGGAAGGACCTGCACTAACTGAAATAGGTAGTTTAGAAAAGAGAGAGAGAGAGAGAAGCAGATCGTGGAAAGGGAATAGGAGTTCAACTTTTAACATGTGAAACTGAAATTACACAAGGATATCCATGTGGAAAAAATACTTAGTAGACAACAGAGAATAAGGATTGTGGTGCTTGGAAGAGAAATAAGGATGAGATCCAAAGGATTCATACTGAAACTAGGAAGAAAACTGATCACCTGGGAAGGGATCGCAGAGAAAGAAGATTTAGCAACAGAATCTTGGGAAGTACCAACAGGTCACAGGAAGAAAAAGAACACAGAGTTAGCCAAACCCAGACTAACAAGTATGAGGAAAAACAACCAAACTAGAACAGCATATGACAAGTAAAAAAAAATCATTCCAGGAAGAGGGAGCAGGGCATTGCCAAAAGCAGATATCTGACAGGAGGACATTGCTTAAATAAATGATGAAACATTCATTTAACAGACCACTATGCAGACATGGAGATTATCTCATAGAATTATCAATTGCCATCAAAAGATGTTTATTACATCTTGTTAAGAGAAGCATTCAGATGATAAAATACATATATGACTTTTGAAAATTACATATATGACTGCCAAAGAGCATGGGCAAATGTCTGGGGGAGAGAACTCTTCTATACATCATGATTGAGGCAGTAGTAACACAGCAGTATACAATTACCCAACATCCTCAACCCATAATGCCTTAGAAAAGGAGGAGCAGCTGTGGTGTCTACGTCATGGGGTTATTCCAGGAATTAGGTGGCACAGTGCCTGGGACATAAGAAGGGCTCAGTCAGTGTAGAAGGAGGGGGTGATGGTGAACAAGGAAAAACTTTTCCTCTTCCTTCCTAGGTTCTTCTGTTGTTCTAAGAATTACATTGACATGAGACAGATTAACAGGAGAAAATAAACATTAACTGTATACCTGTGGGGCCCCATAAGAAAAATGAGACCCAAGGACAGCTGTTACAGGTCTTAGGAGAAGTAAACCACTCCTCATCAGATTTGTCCAACCCCTTGTATGGGGTGTGATAATGGATGCGACGAACTGAAATGACTTTGAGGTTTCACTCCTGTGTGACTGACTGGAAAGGAAGGACCTGCACTAACTGAAATAGGTAGTTTAGAAAAGAGAGAGAGAGAGAGAGCAGATCGTGGAAAGGGAATAGGAGTTCAACTTTTAACATGTGAAACTGAAATTACACAAGGATATCCATGTGGAAAAAATACTTAGTAGACAACAGAGAATAAGGATTGTGGTGCTTGGAAGAGAAATAAGGATGAGATCCAAAGGATTCATACTGAAACTAGGAAGAAAACTGATCACCTGGGAAGGGATCGCAGAGAAAGAAGATTTAGCAACAGAATCTTGGGAAGTACCAACAGGTCACAGGAAGAAAAAGAACACAGAGTTAGCCAAACCCAGACTAACAAGTATGAGGAAAAACAACCAAACTAGAACAGCATATGACAAGTAAAAAAAAATCATTCCAGGAAGAGGGAGCAGGGCATTGCCAAAAGCAGATATCTGACAGGAGGACATTGCTTAAATAAATGATGAAACATTCATTTAACAGACCACTATGCAGACATGGAGATTATCTCATAGAATTATCAATTGCCATCAAAAGATGTTTATTACATCTTGTTAAGAGAAGCATTCAGATGATAAAATACATATATGACTTTTGAAAATTACATATATGACTGCCAAAGAGCATGGGCAAATGTCTGGGGGAGAGAACTCTTCTATACATCATGATTGAGGCAGTAGTAACACAGCAGTATACAATTACCCAACATCCTCAACCCATAATGCCTTAGAAAAGGAGGAGCAGCTGTGGTGTCTACGTCATGGGGTTATTCCAGGAATTAGGTGGCACAGTGCCTGGGACATAAGAAGGGCTCAGTCAGTGTAGAAGGAAGGGGTGATGGTGAACAAGGAAAAACTTTTTCCTCTTCCCTTCCTAGGTTCTTCTGTTGTTCTAAGAATTACATTGACATGAGACAGATTAACAGGAGAAAATAAACATTAACTGTATACCTGTGGGGCCCCATAAGAAAAATGAGACCCAAGGACAGCTGTTACAGGTCTTAGGAGAAGTAAACCACTCCTCATCAGATTTGTCCAACCCCTTGTATGGGGTGTGATAATGGATGAGATTATCTCATAGCTTCCACTTAAGTAAAAAATGTATATTTATTTTAAACTTCTTTAAAAAGCCTTCACTGAGTCTGTGACAATATTGTTTCTGTTTTATATTTTGTTTTTTGAGCTGTGAGGCACGTGGAACCTTAGCTCCCTGACCAGGGACTGAATCCTCACTCTCTGCATTGAAAGGCTAAGTCTTAATTGCTGAACTGGCAGGGAAGTCCTAGGTTCCACCTAATTTTAAGACTCTATGATTTCAAGTACATGAAAGCCTCTTCTGAAGGTGATAGAAGGTAAATTTCGTTGTTTTCAGTCTGCTGAATGGATGTCCCCTTGTCTCTTCTGATTGTCTAGCTTTCTCCCATCTCTTTATGGCTGTGCTGGGCTGGGCTGAGTCACTCAGTCGTCTCTGATTCTTTGTGCCCCAGTGGACTGGAGCCTGCCAGGCTCCTCTGTCCTTGGAGATTCTCCAGGCAAGAACTCTGGAGTGAGCTGCCATGCTCTTCCCCAGGGGATCTTCCCAACCCAGGGATTGAACCCAGGTCTCCTGCACTGCAGGTGAATTCTTCACTGTGTGAGCCACTAGGGAAGCCCAAGAATACTGGAGTGGGTAGCCTATCCCTTTCCCAGGGACCTTCTTGATCCAGGAATTGAACTTGGGTCTCCTGCATTGTAGGTGGATTCTTTACCAGCTGAGCTACCTGGGAAGCCTTTATGATTTTAAGCACATCTATTTAAGCACATCTATTTGACCTTTATGACCTGGAATAGAGGAGTTTAAAATGATCATATCTGGGGCTTCCCCGGTGGTCCAGTGGGTAAGGACACCGCCTTGCAGTGCAAGGGGCGCTAGTTCAATCCCTGGCCTGGGAAGATCCCATGTGCTGAGGAGCAGCTAGACCGATGTGTCCAACAACGAAACCGGGGCTCTGGAGCAACAACAGAGGCCACTGTGATGGGAGGCCCACACAGGCCAAAGAACAAAGATGGATGAAAACAGATAAATGAAAGAATAATAGAAGTGGCCAAAAAAAAAAAAAAGATCATATCTGGCTGATAACCACTACTAGGCCTCTGGTAGCAATTTTATATGTGTTTTATTGAAGTATACTTGATTTACAATATTACATCAGTCTCAGGAATGTAGCAGAGTGATTCAGTTTTGTTTTGTTTACCAATTATACTCCATTAAAAGTTATTAGAAGACAATGACTACAATTCCCTGTGCTATACAATATACCCTTGTTTCTCTATTTCGTATGTAGTATTTGTTGTCTCTTAACTCCATGCCCCTAATTTTCCACTCTCCCCTTCCCTTTCCGCTTTAGAAATCACTAGTTTTCTTTTTTTTTCTGTATCTATGTGTTTGTTTCTGTTTTGCATATACATTCGTGTGAGAGTCCACATAAGTGATATCATACAGTACTTATCTTACTCTGTCTGCCTTATTTCACTAGGGGTAATACTCTCCAGATCCATCCATGGTGCTGCAAATGACAGAATTTCATTAATTTTTTTTTTTGTATTTGAGTAAAATTCCATTGCAGGATTTCCCAGATGGCTTAGTGGTAAAGAATCCACCTGCCAATACAGGAGATACAGCCCCCCCCCCTGGAGTGAGCTGCCATGCTCTTCCCAGGGATCTTCCCAACCCAGGGATTGAACCCAGGTCTCCTGCACTGCAGGTGAATTCTTCACTGTGTGAGCCACTAGGGAAGCCCAAGAATACTGGAGTGGGTAGCCTATCCCTTTCCCAGGGACCTTCTTGATCCAGGAATTGAACTTGGGTCTCCTGCATTGTAGGTGGATTCTTTACCAGCTGAGCTACCTGGGAAGCCTTTATGATTTTAAGCACATCTATTTAAGCACATCTATTTGACCTTTATGACCTGGAATAGAGGAGTTTAAAATGATCATATCTGGGGCTTCCCCGGTGGTCCAGTGGGTAAGGACACCGCCTTGCAGTGCAAGGGGCGCTAGTTCAATCCCTGGCCTGGGAAGATCCCATGTGCTGAGGAGCAGCTAGACCGATGTGTCCAACAACGAAACCGGGGCTCTGGAGCAACAACAGAGGCCACTGTGATGGGAGGCCCACACAGGCCAAAGAACAAAGATGGATGAAAACAGATAAATGAAAGAATAATAGAAGTGGCCAAAAAAAAAAAAAAGATCATATCTGGCTGATAACCACTACTAGGCCTCTGGTAGCAATTTTATATGTGTTTTATTGAAGTATACTTGATTTACAATATTACATCAGTCTCAGGAATGTAGCAGAGTGATTCAGTTTTGTTTTGTTTACCAATTATACTCCATTAAAAGTTATTAGAAGACAATGACTACAATTCCCTGTGCTATACAATATACCCTTGTTTCTCTATTTCGTATGTAGTATTTGTTGTCTCTTAACTCCATGCCCCTAATTTTCCACTCTCCCCTTCCCTTTCCGCTTTAGAAATCACTAGTTTTCTTTTTTTTTCTGTATCTATGTGTTTGTTTCTGTTTTGCATATACATTCGTGTGAGAGTCCACATAAGTGATATCATACAGTACTTATCTTACTCTGTCTGCCTTATTTCACTAGGGGTAATACTCTCCAGATCCATCCATGGTGCTGCAAATGACAGAATTTCATTAATTTTTTTTTTTGTATTTGAGTAAAATTCCATTGCAGGATTTCCCAGATGGCTTAGTGGTAAAGAATCCACCTGCCAATACAGGAGATACAGAAGATGTGGGCTCGATCCCTGGGTCAGGAAGATGCCCTGGAGAAGAGGATGACAACCCACTCCAGTATTCTAGCCTGAAAAATCCCATGGACAGAGGAGCCTGGCGGGGTTGTAATGAGTTGGACATGATTGAGCAACTGAGCATGCGCACGTGCAAAATAGCTTTTAAAAATTCTGTGTCAAAAACCAGACATATGCATAAAGCATTTCTGCTACATATCACAAAATAATGAATGTCTTAAGAAAAGCATTACTGTAAACATTTGGATTGTGATCTGGATTAAGGACTTCTTTCTTTTTAACCACTTTACTTACAGGAAAGACTGAGAGGCAAGCTACAGATATTCTGACTTGAGGATTTGGCAGATGTTCTTAAGAACATTAGCGAAATCAGATTGTTTTCACTATGAAATCCAGGAAACCACTGCCAATATTTGTCCCCATGGTAAAATTTGAGCTTTCAAGGAAAAATTAGAATTTGGGAAAACTTGCATGTGCCATTGGGTTTGACAAGTTGCCACAAACTACAGACTCCTCTGATGAAATCAGTGGTGTCATTAATGACGATGATTTTTTTAAATATACCGTAGAATGAAACAGGTCAGTATTTTGGAAGATGTGCATAACTTTGTGAACCTATGTTTTCAAAATGAACAAAGCACAGCATTACAAAATTATGCATGGATAAAAAGTGTATTCCAAATGCAAGAAAGATCAATGGATTCCCATACAACAAAAACAAAAAGTTCATTGATGTGGTTTCATATTCTGCATTGCAGCTAACCTTTGATATTTTTTCATAAGAGTCTTATGTTATTTGTGTATGTTAACATGTACCTTGCTACTGTACTACAGGTTATTGACAGGTGGTTATTGTTGTTGAGTCACTCAGTCATTCCAACTCTTTGCAAGCCCATGGACTGTGGCCCACCAGGCTCCTCTGTCCATGGGATTCTCCAGACAAGAATACTGGAGTGAATTGCCATTTCCTTCTCTGGGAGATCTTCCTGACATGGGGATTGAACTCTGCAGGCAAATTCTTTACTACTGATCCACCAGGGAAGCCCTATTGAGAGATTATGTGAATTTATTATATAAAGCCCACATAAACACTCTTAGGGTCCTCAATTTTAAAAAAAAACATTTATGTATTTCTTTATTTTCATCCATCTTTATTCTTTGGTCTGTATGGGCCTCCTATCGCAGTGGCCTCTCTCATTGCAGAGCACCAGCTCTGGGCGCATGCACTCCAGAGCGCTGGCTCACACTGGACACACTCATCCAGCCACTCCGTGGCACATAGGGTCTTCCCAGGCCAGGGATTGAACCAGCACCCCTTGCATTGCAAGGCAGACTCCCTCCCCACTGGGCCACCAGGAAAGCCCCTCAATTTTTTTAGGACACCTTTGTTGAGATATAATTTACATACCATAAAATTCACCCATTTATACATTGAATTGTATACAGTTCAATGATGTTTAGTATATTCACAGAATTGTGCAACCATCTTCACAATTAATTTTAGAAAATGTTCATTGCCCCAAAAAGAACCCCCTTCCCATTAAAAGATACAAACTACTATGTATAGAATAAATAAGCTACAAGTATATATTGTACACCTGAGAGAAGGGAATGGCTACCCACTCCAGTGTTCTTGCCTGGAGAATTCCATGGACAGAGGAGGCTGGCAGGCTTCAGTCCATGGAGTTCCAAAGAGTTGGGCATGACTAAGTGACTAACACACACACATATATGTATGTTGTACAACACAGACTATAGCCAGTATTTCATAACAACAAATGGAGTGAAAATCTATAAAAACTTGGAAGTACTACGCTATACTAACGGAATATTAAAAATCAGCTATACTTCAAAAAAGAAAAAAGAACTCCCTCCCTATCAGTAGCCATCCCTCATATCCCCCAGTGACGAGTCTCCCTAAGCCTTAGTCCTGGACAACCACTCACTATTTTACTTTATGTCTCTATAGATGTTCCTATTTGGGACATTTTATATAAACAGAATCAAACAATGTGCAGTCCTCTGTGACTGTCTTCTTTCATCTGACAAAACGTTTTCAAGGTTCATTCATGTTGCAGTCTATATAAGTACTTGATTCGTTTCATTGCTCAATAGTATTCCATTATATGGCTATATCACATTTTTGTTAAGCTATTCATCAGTTAATGAATATTTGGATTGTTTCTGTGTTTTTAGTTATTGTGAATAACACAGATATGAGCATTCATGATAGTTTCTACAAGCACATGTTTTCAATGCTCTTGGAAAGATATGTGCACGCTCTCCTATATCTAGAAGAACTGCTGGGTCATATGGTAACTCTTCGTTTAATCTTTGGGGCTTCCCTGGTGGTCCAGTGGATAAGGACACCGCCTTGCAGTGCAAGGGGCACTGGTTCAATCCCTGGCCTGGGAAGATCCCACATGCCGTGGAGTGGCTGGACTGATGTGTCCAACTACTGAGCCGGAGCTCTGGAGCGCATGCACCCAGAGCTGGTGCTCTGCGACAACAGAGGCCACCGCGATGGGAGGCCCACATGGGCCAAAGAACAAAGATGGATGAAAATAGAGAAATGAAAGACCAATAGAAGTGGCCCGCCTGCTCCCCTCCCTACCCACCCTACCCCCCAAAAAAAGAAAATAAAAAGAGCTTTAATCTTTGAGGAACAGTACTGCTAAACAGTACTTCAAAGCAGCAGCACCATTTTACGTTCCCATCAGAAGTGCATGTGGGTTCTGATTTCTCTGAATCTTTACCAACAATTATCATCTGCCTTTTTCATTATATCAATTCTAGGGAGGGTGAGGAGGTAGCTCATTATGATCTTGATTGTCATTATCCTAATCTAATGATGTTGAGCATCTTTTCATGCACTTATCTATGTATCTTCTTTGGAGAAATGTCTATTCAAATTCTTTGCTCATTTAAAAATTGGATTATTAGGGGCTTCCCTTGTAGCTCAGTGGTAAAGAGTTTGCCTGCCAATGCAGAAGACACGCGTTAGATCCCTGATCCAGGAAGATCCCACATGCTGTGGAGCAACTAAGCCCATGAGCCAAAATTATTGAGACTGTGCTCTAGAGCCTTGGAGCTGCAACTATTGAGCCCATATGCCCTAGAGACCAAGTTTCACAGGAAAAGAAGTCACCACAATAAGAAGCCTTCTCACCACATCCAGAGAGTAGCCCCTACTCCCTGCAACTAGAGAAGAGCCTACAGCAGCAGTGAAAACCCAGAATATCCAAAAACAAATAAAAATTTTAAAAACTGGATTATTACTTTTTTTTTAAACTTTTATTTTACTTTAACTTTTACAGAGTTTTGTTGTTTACAGATACGCATGTTCCCAGATTAGTCATACGTAGATCCCCCCCCCATCCCACCCCTCCCAACCATCACACAGCACCCCTGAAGGATCTCCTTTTCTCATAGAGCAATGACTATAGCTATTTTCTTCACTTATGATAGTACAGGCCTTCATGCCACTTCCTTTATGCCTCCCACCCTCTGTTTCTTCCCCACAATGTCCTTATGTCCACTGTCCATGTCTGTCTTTCCATCACTTCACTGCATGTGCCATCATCACCATCCTACTAGATTCCATATATATGTGTTAATATATTGTATTTGTCCTTCTCTTTTTGACTGACTTCACTTTTTATGATAGGTTCTAGATCCAGCCACCTCATTAGGGCTGATTCTTCTGCATTTCTTTTTACAGCTGTGTAGTATTCCATTGTATATATGTATCAGAGCTTTTGTATCCATTCATTTGTCGATGGACATCTAGGTTGCTTCCATGTTCTGGCTATTGTATAGAGAGCTGCAATGAACATTGGGGTACCGGTGCTTCTTTCAGATGTAATTTCATCAGGGTATAAGCCTAGGAGTGGGATTGCTGGGTTGTATGGTGCTTCTATTTTTAGTTTTTTCAGAAATCTCCATACTGTCTTCCATAGAGGCTGTATCAATTGACATTCCCACCAGCAATGCAAGAGTGTTCCCTTTTCTCCGCACCCTCGCCAGCATTTATTGTCCATCGATTTGTTGATGATGGCCATTCTGACGGGTGTGAGGTGATATCTATATCTCATCCCAACAGATAATGCAGAATCCAAAGGATTATAAGAGACTATTATGAACAACGCTATGGCAACAAACTGGACAACCTGGAAGAAATGGACAGTTTCCTAGAGAAGATTAATCTCCCAAGACTCAACCAGGAAGAAATAGAAACTAAGAACAATCCAATCACAAGCTCAGAAATCGACTCTGTGATCAAAAATCTACCCAAAAATAAAAGCCCAGGGCCAGATGGCTTCACAGGTGAATTCTACCAAACATTTAAAGAAGAGCTAATGCCTGTCCTTCTAAAACTTTTCCAAAAATTGCACAGGAAGGAACACTTCCAAACACATTCTACGAGGCTGCCATCACCCTGATACCAAAGCCAGGCAAAGACAACACAAAAAAAGAAAATTATAGGCCAATCTCACTTATGAATTTAGATGCCAAAATCCTCAACAAAATCCTAGCAAACAGAATTCAACAACACATCGAAAAGCTCATACATCATGATCAAGTCGGTTTCATCCCAGGCATGCAAGGATTCTTCAACATCCGTAAATTAATCAATGTGATACACCATATTGACAAATTGCGAGACAAAAAGCACATGATAATCTCATAGATGCAGAAAAAGCCTTCGACAAAATATAGCCTCCATTTATGATAAAAACTCTTCAAAAAATGGGCATAGAAGGAACCTATCTCA
This sequence comes from Tragulus kanchil, assembly GCA_022376925.1. Lineage (NCBI taxonomy): Eukaryota > Metazoa > Chordata > Mammalia > Artiodactyla > Tragulidae > Tragulus > Tragulus kanchil. Next base: position 142,458,035 of record JAIOJX010000005.1, on the reverse strand, counting down.
ACATAGTGAAAGCCATATATGAGAAGCCCACAGCAAACATTATCTTTAATGGTGAAAAACTCAAAGCATTTCCTCTGAGATTAGGAACAAGACACTATTATTCAACCTAGTCCTGGAAGTTCTAGCAACAGCAGTAAGAGAAGAAAACAAAATAAAAGGAATCTAGATTGGAAAGGAAGAGGTTAAACTCTATTCGCAGATGACATGATATTATACATAGAAAATCCCAAAGACACTATTACAAAACTGCTAGAGCTAATCAGTGCATTCAGCAAAGTTGCAGGATACAAAATCAATACACAGAAATCACCGGCATTCCTATTATTACTTTTAATTGTTGAATTATCACAGTTTATATACTCTGGATACTAGTCTGTCATCAGCTATATAATTTGCAAATACAGTCGTTCCTTGGTAACTGCAGGTTCTGCATCTGTGGATTCAATCAACAGACTATAGTTGGCAGATGATGTATTTATTGGAAAAAAAAAAAAATCCCTGTAAAAGTGGATCCATGAGTTTAAACCTAAGCTGTTCAGGGATCAACTGTATTTCTCTCATTGTGTGGGTTGTCTTTTCACTTTCTTGGTAGTACCTTGATAACACAAATTTTAAAACTTTAATAAAATCCAATTAACCTTTTTCTCTTGATGCTTATGTTTTTGATGTCATGTCTAAGAAATCGTTGCATGATCACAGATATTTACACTATGTTTTCTTTTAAGAGTTTTACAGTTGAACTCATACATTTAGGTCTTTGATCCATTACTGTTTAATCTCTGTATATGCTTTGAAACACTCATTAAAAGTGTAAAGGGGTCCTGAGAGCAAAATGTTTGAGAATCAGTTGTTTACTTTATTGAGCCTCAATTTCTCATCTTTAAAATGGTGACTATATTCGACTTACCACCTCTTTGGGCGGCTGTAAGTCAAAAGAAATTGGGCTTCCCCTGGTGGTCCAGTGGGTAAGGACACTGCCTTGCAGTGCAAGGGGCGCCGGTTCGATCCCTGGCCTGGGAAGATCCCACGTGCCGCAGAGCGGCTGGACCGATGTGTCCAATTACCGAGCCGGAGCTCTGGAGCGTGTGTGCACAGAGCCAGTGCTCTGCGACAACAGAGGCCACTGCAATGGGAGGCCCACACAGGCCAAGGAACAAAGATGGATGAAAATGGATAAATGAAAGACCAATGGAAGTGGCTCGCCCACCTCCCCCCCTCCCCACCCCCCAAAAATGATAAATAAATAAAAATTTAAAAAAAAGAAATCATATAAATGATTGGCGATGATAAATTAAGGCACTACTCAAATCATTATTATTATCATTATTGCTATAATTTCCTAAGTATATGTTACCCATCAGCCCTTTGAAAGATCGCCACATTCTTCCTCTCATTCTCTGTCACAGTACTTTTCTCATTCTGGACACCCAGCAGAGCCTCACTAAACATTTATATACTCTGGATACTAGTCTGTCATCAGCTATATAATTTGCAAATACAGTCGTTCCTTGGTAACTGCAGGTTCTGCATCTGTGGATTCAATCAACAGACTATAGTTGGCAGATGATGTATTTATTGGAAAAAAAATCCCTGTAAAAGTGGATCCATGAGTTTAAACCTAAGCTGTTCAGGGATCAACTGTATTTCTCTCATTGTGTGGGTTGTCTTTTCACTTTCTTGGTAGTACCTTGATAACACAAATTTTAAAACTTTAATAAAATCCAATTAACCTTTTTCTCTTGATGCTTATGTTTTTGATGTCATGTCTAAGAAATCGTTGCATGATCACAGATATTTACACTATGTTTTCTTTTAAGAGTTTTACAGTTGAACTCATACATTTAGGTCTTTGATCCATTACTGTTTAATCTCTGTATATGCTTTGAAACACTCATTAAAAGTGTAAAGGGGTCCTGAGAGCAAAATGTTTGAGAATCAGTTGTTTACTTTATTGAGCCTCAATTTCTCATCTTTAAAATGGTGACTATATTCGACTTACCACCTCTTTGGGCGGCTGTAAGTCAAAAGAAATTGGGCTTCCCCTGGTGGTCCAGTGGGTAAGGACACTGCCTTGCAGTGCAAGGGGCGCCGGTTCGATCCCTGGCCTGGGAAGATCCCACGTGCCGCAGAGCGGCTGGACCGATGTGTCCAATTACCGAGCCGGAGCTCTGGAGCGTGTGTGCACAGAGCCAGTGCTCTGCGACAACAGAGGCCACTGCAATGGGAGGCCCACACAGGCCAAGGAACAAAGATGGATGAAAATGGATAAATGAAAGACCAATGGAAGTGGCCCACCTATCCCCCTCCCTCCCCACCCCACCCCCCAAAAATGATAAATAAATAAAAATTTAAAAAAAAGAAATCATATAAATGATTGGCGATGATAAATTAAGGCACTACTCAAATCATTATTATTATCATTATTGCTATAATTTCCTAAGTATATGTTACCCATCAGCCCTTTGAAAGATCGCCACATTCTTCCTCTCATTCTCTGTCACAGTACTTTTCTCATTCTGGACACCCAGCAGAGCCTCACTAAACATTTATTAGCAAACTGATTAATATAGCATAAACAATCTTGCCTATGTTCTCAGGGAGGCAGAAAGAAAACAGTTACTTTTTTGGAAGTAACTGCCCACCTGCCCCTTCACCAGCTACTTTCTGCTGTCAACTCACTAAACTTGCAATTAGTCAAGACTCATAACCTTTTTTTTTTTCTTTCACATGCACTATTAAGCTGTAAAATTAATATTTTGAATATGTGGTAAATTTCATTTTTTGTTAATCTTAACTTTGCAACCTATTTGAGAGTGTTTTGAATCCCCAACTCATTCTTTCAAGACATTAAATGTCTCTTCCAGCTTTAATTGAAAATAGGATAAGTATGCCTTTTCTGTCACAGATAAGAGGGTTGTCTATGTCAGAGCCAAGGACAGTTCAAAAATGTTTTGTTTTGAACTAATCTAAAATGAAACATTCTTCTCTCCTGAGTACCAGGCAATGAATGGATGAGATCATCTGACCTACCAGGGTCACTTAAGGGTGGCCTCCAAAAAGTTCTGTATTTATGTCATGGGCCAGCCTTAGAATCAGGGCCAGTGGATAGCCAGTGAAAGAGAAAGAAAAAAATATTCTAGAATGTGGTAGCTTAAGGGTAATGTTCTCTGCAAAAATAACCATAACCAATAGGACTTCTGCTTTTGATCCCTGGTGAGGGCAACACAATGAGATGAAAGGATAGCAGAAATAGTCTGTTAACCACCAGTTAATACCTTCACAAGTGTCAGTATTTACTAAAAGTAGATGGACCTTGGGGCTGTCTCAGCCTCTAAAGGAGAATCTAAAGAAAGAAGTAGAAAGTGTATTGAGAATCAAGGATTTTGGAATCAAGATATTCAGTGAAATATTAGGAAGAGGAATTGCATCAGGAGAGACCATCTGAGTCTCTTTTGAGATTTATAACTTTAGTGGAAAGGCTTAAAATTGTCCCAGGAGAAGTTATTTACTGGTAAAGGATTAAAGATGACCCAAGGCTCCTAACAAGATCCTGACAGGGCAGATTCCAAACTCAGCCAGTGTCTCCCTTTCCTGTGTCAGAACCTTGGTTTGATGAGGTGGTGGGGAGGAGGCCCGGAGAGAATGGCAAAATATGAGATAAGACAATATCGTAATAATAGACCGGAGGACTGGGGAATGTCCCAATGGCCTTTGTTCACTTGAAAAATCTTTTGTAGTTTCTTTGTATTTGTTTTTAACTTATACCTAAGTTATACATGTACATAGTTCAAAGAGTCAAATAGTTTTATAAGACTTGTTTTAAAAACAGCAGTAGGTCACTCACCTCTCCTCACCATTTTCTGCCATAGAAGCAACCATTCTCAAGTCTTGTTTTCTTTTAATAAAGAAGCATTTTGAAGTCTCTCTTGAATTTGTTACAATTTTGCTTTTACTTTTTATGTCTTGTTTTGGTTTTTTTTTTTGGCTGCAAAGCAGGTGGGATTTTAGCTCTCCAAACAGGGATCAAACCCCCTACCCCTGCATTGGAAGGCAAAGTCTTAACCAGTGGACTGTCAAGAAATCCCCATTTTCAAATCTTTTTAGCCGACTCCTTTGGCATGTACTTCTGTAGCTCTAAATGACACACTTACTGGCTATCTGCTGCTTTTGAGATTCCATATACCTTTTTTATTGACTTCCCTCCGTGGAAGATGAGAGTTTTACTTTGTTTATCATTATCACCACCACCACCACCTTCACATGGGCTGAGCAGGTTTCACCTGCTCTGTCCTCCTCAAACAACCGTGTTCTAATATTTGGTCATATCAATACTCAGTGTTTACATCGCTATGTCGACTAAAAAGATGAACAACTTGAAAGTTGTGGGTTAAGTTTTATTTGGGGCATAATTAGGACTGCAGTCCAGGAGACAGCACCCAGATAGCTCTGAGAAACTGCTCCAAAGAGATACGGGAGGAAAGCCAATATAAGGGTTTCAGTGCAGGGGTGGGTGGAGAATTCAAATGTCATCGAAGAAAGGGTTTTTTCAAAGGCTTTTGCTTTACAAATGGCTTGTGCCTAACAGGAGGATGTGATATCTTCATGAAGGATTTTAGCGCTTTTCTAGTTGTGAGGAGATGCAAGGATTGAGGTAATAAAAGCTGTTCCTAAAAGTCATTTACCTATCTAAAGACCTGCTCCACCGGATTCCTGGAGCACAGAGTGCCTTGCCCCACCCTGATTTCCTTCAGGGGGTGTTGAAAAGTCAGCAGCTCCTAAGGCACAGTGTTCCATCTCCGCAGAGGCAGCTGGCAAATGCCCTTGTTGTCCATTCATTGTAGTTGACAGCTAGGACTATGTAAATATGCTCACATATGAGCCATGTGATATACCCATGATTTCTTTCTTGCACAACTTTTTGTCTTCTCTGACCCTCATAATTACATTTTTTTTCATTTAGTTTTCTATGTACTTAATCATCATTTCAAGCCAGCCTCCCTACTAATTGTCTATGAAAAGTGAAAATCAAGTTGCTCAGTTGTGTCCAACTCTTTGCGACACCATGGACGAGTCATGGAATTCTCCAGGCAAGAATACTGGAATGGGTAGCCTATCCCTTCTCCGGGAAAGGCTAATTCCCAATTCCTTCAAACCCCCTACCCCTGCATTGGAAGGCAAAGTCTTAACCAGTGGACTGTCAAGAAATCCCCATTTTCAAATCTTTTTAGCCGACTCCTTTGGCATGTACTTCTGTAGCTCTAAATGACACACTTACTGGCTATCTGCTGCTTTTGAGATTCCATATACCTTTTTTATTGACTTCCCTCCGTGGAAGATGAGAGTTTTACTTTGTTTATCATTATCACCACCACCACCACCTTCACATGGGCTGAGCAGGTTTCACCTGCTCTGTCCTCCTCAAACAACCGTGTTCTAATATTTGGTCATATCAATACTCAGTGTTTACATCGCTATGTCGACTAAAAAGATGAACAACTTGAAAGTTGTGGGTTAAGTTTTATTTGGGGCATAATTAGGACTGCAGTCCAGGAGACAGCACCCCAGATAGCTCTGAGAAACTGCTCCAAAGAGATACGGGAGGAAAGCCAATATAAGGGTTTCAGTGCAGGGGTGGGTGGAGAATTCAAATGTCATCGAAGAAAGGGTTTTTTCAAAGGCTTTTGCTTTACAAATGGCTTGTGCCTAACAGGAGGATGTGATATCTTCATGAAGGATTTTAGCGCTTTTCTAGTTGTGAGGAGATGCAAGGATTGAGGTAATAAAAGCTGTTCCTAAAAGTCATTTACCTATCTAAAGACCTGCTCCACCGGATTCCTGGAGCACAGAGTGCCTTGCCCCACCCTGATTTCCTTCAGGGGGTGTTGAAAAGTCAGCAGCTCCTAAGGCACAGTGTTCCATCTCCGCAGAGGCAGCTGGCAAATGCCCTTGTTGTCCATTCATTGTAGTTGACAGCTAGGACTATGTAAATATGCTCACATATGAGCCATGTGATATACCCATGATTTCTTTCTTGCACAACTTTTTGTCTTCTCTGACCCTCATAATTACATTTTTTTTCATTTAGTTTTCTATGTACTTAATCATCATTTCAAGCCAGCCTCCCTACTAATTGTCTATGAAAAGTGAAAATCAAGTTGCTCAGTTGTGTCCAACTCTTTGCGACACCATGGACGAGTCATGGAATTCTCCAGGCAAGAATACTGGAATGGGTAGCCTATCCCTTCTCCGGGAGCTATTCCCAATTCAGGGACTGAACCCAGGTCTCCCTCATTGCAGGTGAGTTCTTTACTGTCTAAGCCACCAGGGAAACCCAATTGTCTATATCTTGTCTCAATACATTTGGTCACATTAGGCATTCTCTCAATTTCATCTTCTTGAAGAAATCTCCCCCAGAACCCTCTCACCTGTTCAAACCCAGACTGGTTGCTCTGTAAGGCTGCTGCAGAGCTCTCATCCTGGAAATTCTCTTCGGCGTCGTCATAGAGATTCCCTTTTTTTCTCTTCTAGGTTGGATTCCCAGCTCCCGCGTGCAGTATGTCCCTCTTTCTTGGTTTCTTTTTTTCCTGAAGAAACTCATTCTCTGTTAATCTCATAAAAAAGAGTGTTCTTAAGATAATCTCTTTGTCCAGAGTCTTCCAAAATCTCACGATGCTGTGCCTTGGTCTGGATCCATTTTCAACCAGCATCGAGAACATTTGGTGAACTCTTGAATCTAGAAATGCTTGTCATTCCATTCTAATAAGTTTTTTGATTAATTATTTCCTTCCCATCCATTTTCTTTATTCTCTCACTCTAGAGTCTCCAAAATTGATCCTTTATTAGATTAAAAAAATCATTCTCCTTAATTTTCCACGTCTTTATCTTTTGCTTGAGTTTCTAGGAGGTTTCTTCAACTTCATGCTTTAAACTTCTATTGTGTTTTTTTTTCTCATACGATATCACTTTTATTTGGAATCTTAGTTCTCACTTCGGCAGTATATACAGTAAAATTGGAACAGTTACAGGTAAAAGAATGAAATTAAAACATGTCCTAACACCATACACAAACATAAACCCAAAACATAGGCAGAACACTGGATGACAATAAATACGTGGGACCTAATTAAACTTAAAAGCTTTTGCACTGCAAAAGAAACTGTAAACAAGGTGAAAATACAACCTTCAGAATGGGAGAAAATAACAGCAAATGAAATAACTGACAAAGAATTAATTTCTAAAATATACAAGCAGCTCTAAAATATACAAACACCAAAAAAATAAACAACCCAAAAAATGGGAAAAAGACCTAATCAGACATCTCTCCAAAGAAAGACATACAGATGGCCAACAAACACGTGAAAAGAAGCTCAACATCACTCATTTTATTTATTTTTGGCTATTCTGGGTTTTCACCACTGCTGCAGGCTCTTGTCAAGTTGCAGGGAGTGGGGGTTACTCTCTGGTTGAGGTGAGCAGGCTTCTTGGTGTGGTCACTTCTCTTGCTGTGGAGCTCAGGCTCTAGGACACCTGGGCTGAATAGTTGCAGCTCCGAAGCTCTAGAGCACAGGCTCAGTAGTTGTGGCTGACGGGCTTAGTTGCTCCACAGCATGTGGGGTCTTCCCAGATCAGGGATCTAACTCGTGTCTTCGGCATTGGCAGGCAAACTCTTTACCACTGAACTACCAAAGAAGCCCCTCAACATCGCTCATTAGAGAAATGAAAATCAAAACTACAACAAGATATCACCTTACACCAGTCAGTATGGCCATCATCAAAAAGTCTACAAACAATAAATGCTGGAGAGGGTGTGGAGAAAAGGGAACCTTCTTGCACTGTTGGTGGGAATGTAAATTGATACAGCCACTATGGAAATCTGTATGGAGATTCCTCAGAACATATAGAAATAGAACCATATGACCCAGCAATCCCACTACTAAGCATATACTCTGAGGAAAGCAAAACTGAAAAAAAAAACACAAGTACCCCATTGTTCACTGCAGAACTATATAATAGCTAGAACATGGAAGCAACCTAGATGGTCATTTATGACAGATAAATGGATAAAGAAGCTGTGGTACATATGTAAAATGGAGTATTACTCAGCCATAAAAAGGAATGAATTTGAGTCAGTTTTAATGAGGTAGATGAACCTAGAGCCTATTATACAGAGTGAAGTAAGTCAGAAAGAGAAAGATAAATGTTGTATACTAATACATGTATATGGAATCTAAAAAGATGGTACTGATGAATTTATATTCAAGGGAGCAAAGCAGAGATACAGAGAACAGACTTATTTGGAATCTTAAGAAAATGGTACAGATAAACTTATTTACAAAACAGAAATTGAGTCACAGAGGTAGAAAACTTATGGTTACCAGGGGGAAGAGGGCATAAATTGGGATTGACAAAGACACATATTATATATCGAATAGATAGCCAATAAAAAAACTACTGTATAGAACAGGGAACTCGATACAACACTCTGTAATGGCCTATATAGGAAAAGAACATAGAAAAGAAAAGATCAGATATTGGTATAACTGATTCACTGTGCTACACCTGAAACTAACACAACAGTGTGAATCAACCATGCTCCAATTTTTTTTTTTTAAAAAAGTACTTACGCTTTACAAATGGATGAGCTGGGCTTGCCACCTTCTTAAAAATACTACTAGAAAACTGAAAGCATTCCCTCTAAGATCAGAAACAAGACAGGGGTGCCCACTTTCACCACTACTATTCAACATAGTCCTGGAAGTCCAAACAACAGCAATAAGAGAAGAGAAAGAAATCAAAGGAATCCAGATTGGAAAGGAAGAAGTCAAGCTCTCTCTTTTTGCAGACAACATGATATTATACATAGAAAATCCCAAAGACTCTATTACAAAGCTACTAGAGCTAATCAGTGAATTCAGCAAAGTTGCAGGATACAAAGTCAACACACAGAAGTCACTGGCATTCCTATACACAAACAATGAAAAATCAGAAAATGAAATCAAAGAGGCAATCCCCTTCACCATTGCAACCAAAAGAATCAAATATCTAGGAATAAACCTGCCCAAAGAAACAAAAGAATTGTACACAGAAAATTACAAGACACTCATGAGAGACACTAAAGAAGACCTAAAATGGTCATTTATGACAGATAAATGGATAAAGAAGCTGTGGTACATATGTAAAATGGAGTATTACTCAGCCATAAAAAGGAATGAATTTGAGTCAGTTTTAATGAGGTAGATGAACCTAGAGCCTATTATACAGAGTGAAGTAAGTCAGAAAGAGAAAGATAAATGTTGTATACTAATACATGTATATGGAATCTAAAAAGATGGTACTGATGAATTTATATTCAAGGGAGCAAAGCAGAGATACAGAGAACAGACTTATTTGGAATCTTAAGAAAATGGTACAGATAAACTTATTTACAAAACAGAAATTGAGTCACAGAGGTAGAAAACTTATGGTTACCAGGGGGAAGAGGGCATAAATTGGGATTGACAAAGACACATATTATATATCGAATAGATAGCCAATAAAAAAACTACTGTATAGAACAGGGAACTCGATACAACACTCTGTAATGGCCTATATAGGAAAAGAACATAGAAAAGAAAAGATCAGATATTGGTATAACTGATTCACTGTGCTACACCTGAAACTAACACAACAGTGTGAATCAACCATGCTCCAATTTTTTTTTTTTAAAAAAGTACTTACGCTTTACAAATGGATGAGCTGGGCTTGCCACCTTCTTAAAAATACTACTAGAAAACTGAAAGCATTCCCTCTAAGATCAGAAACAAGACAGGGGTGCCCACTTTCACCACTACTATTCAACATAGTCCTGGAAGTCCAAACAACAGCAATAAGAGAAGAGAAAGAAATCAAAGGAATCCAGATTGGAAAGGAAGAAGTCAAGCTCTCTCTTTTTGCAGACAACATGATATTATACATAGAAAATCCCAAAGACTCTATTACAAAGCTACTAGAGCTAATCAGTGAATTCAGCAAAGTTGCAGGATACAAAGTCAACACACAGAAGTCACTGGCATTCCTATACACAAACAATGAAAAATCAGAAAATGAAATCAAAGAGGCAATCCCCTTCACCATTGCAACCAAAAGAATCAAATATCTAGGAATAAACCTGCCCAAAGAAACAAAAGAATTGTACACAGAAAATTACAAGACACTCATGAGAGACACTAAAGAAGACTTAAACAGATGGAGAGATATTCCATGTTCCTGGATCGGAAAAATCAATATTGTGAAAATGACCATACTACCAAATATCATCTACAGATTCAATGCAATACCTATTCAACTACCATTGACATTTTTCACAGAACTAGACCAAATCATAACACAGTTCATATGGAAACACAAAAGACCTCGAACAGCCAAAGCAATCCTGAGGAAGAAGAATGGAGTTGGAGGGATCAGCCTCCCTAACTTCAGACTCTACTACAAAGCAACAGTTATCAAGACAGTATGGTACTGGCACAAAAACAGAACTGTAGACCAATGGAACAAGATTGAGAACCCAGAGATCAACCCACGCACCTATGGGTACCTTATTTTTGATAAAGGAGGAGAAACTATAAAATGGGAGAAAGACAGCCTCTTCAACAAATGGTGCTGGGAAAATTGGACAGCTACATGCCAAAAAATGAAGTTGGAACATTCCCTGACCCCATACACAAAGATCAACTCAAAATGGATTAAAGACCTAAATGTAAGACCAGAAACCATCAAACTCTTAGAGGAGAATATAGGCAAAACCCTCAAGGACATCAATCAAAGCAAGATCTTCTCTGACCCACCTACTAAAATAGTGGAACTGAAAAGAAAAGTCAACATGTGGGACCTCATGAAACTTAAAAGCTTTTGTACAGCAAAAGAAATCACCAAAAAGTTGGACAGACACCCCGCAGAATGGGAGAAAATCATAGCAAATGAAACAACAGACAAAGAATTAATCTCCAAAATCTACAAGCAACTCAGACAACTCAGCACAGGGAAAATGAGCAGCCCAATCAAAAAATGGGAAAAAGATCTAAAGAGACGCCTCCAAAGAGGACATACAGATGGCCCAAAAATACATGAAATGATGCTCAACCTCGCTTATTATCAGAGAAATGCAAATTAAAACCACAAAATGAAATCAAAGAGGCAATCCCCTTCACCATTGCAACCAAAAGAATCAAATATCTAGGAATAAACCTGCCCAAAGAAACAAAAGAATTGTACACAGAAAATTACAAGACACTCATGAGAGACACTAAAGAAGACTTAAACAGATGGAGAGATATTCCATGTTCCTGGATCGGAAAAATCAATATTGTGAAAATGACCATACTACCAAATATCATCTACAGATTCAATGCAATACCTATTCAACTACCATTGACATTTTTCACAGAACTAGACCAAATCATAACACAGTTCATATGGAAACACAAAAGACCTCGAACAGCCAAAGCAATCCTGAGGAAGAAGAATGGAGTTGGAGGGATCAGCCTCCCTAACTTCAGACTCTACTACAAAGCAACAGTTATCAAGACAGTATGGTACTGGCACAAAAACAGAACTGTAGACCAATGGAACAAGATTGAGAACCCAGAGATCAACCCACGCACCTATGGGTACCTTATTTTTGATAAAGGAGGAGAAACTATAAAATGGGAGAAAGACAGCCTCTTCAACAAATGGTGCTGGGAAAATTGGACAGCTACATGCCAAAAAATGAAGTTGGAACATTCCCTGACCCCATACACAAAGATCAACTCAAAATGGATTAAAGACCTAAATGTAAGACCAGAAACCATCAAACTCTTAGAGGAGAATATAGGCAAAACCCTCAAGGACATCAATCAAAGCAAGATCTTCTCTGACCCACCTACTAAAATAGTGGAACTGAAAAGAAAAGTCAACATGTGGGACCTCATGAAACTTAAAAGCTTTTGTACAGCAAAAGAAATCACCAAAAAGTTGGACAGACACCCCGCAGAATGGGAGAAAATCATAGCAAATGAAACAACAGACAAAGAATTAATCTCCAAAATCTACAAGCAACTCAGACAACTCAGCACAGGGAAAATGAGCAGCCCAATCAAAAAATGGGAAAAAGATCTAAAGAGACGCCTCTCCAAAGAGGACATACAGATGGCCCAAAAATACATGAAATGATGCTCAACCTCGCTTATTATCAGAGAAATGCAAATTAAAACCACAATGAGATACCACCTCACACCTGTCAGAATGGCCATCATCAACAAATCGACAGACAACAAGTGCTGGAGAGGGTGTGGAGAAAAGGGAACCCTCTTGCATTGCTGGTGGGAATGTAAATTAATACAACCTCTATGGAAGACAATATGGAGATTCCTTAAAAAACTAAAAATAGAAGCACCCTATGACCCAGCAATCCCACTATTAGGCCTATATCCTGATGAAATCAAAATTGAAAGAGGCACCTGTACCCCAATGTTCATTGCAGCTCTCTATACAATAGCCAGAACATGGAAGCAACCTAGATGTCCATCGACAAATAAATGGATCCAGAAGCTCTGGTACATATATACAATGGAATACTACTCAGCTATTAAAAGAAATGCAGAAGACTCAGTCCTAATGAGGTGGCTGGCTCTAGAACCTATCATAAAAAGTGAAGTAAATCAAAAAGAGAAAGACAAGTATAGTATACTAACTCATATATATGGGATCTAGTAAGATGGTCATGATAACACACACAGTGAACTCATGAAAAAACAGAGAATAGACATAAAGACATTGTGGAGACCGAACAGTGGGAGGGAGGCATGGAGGGAGTAACATGGAAGCCTATACTGTCGTGTGTGGAAAAGATAGCTATTGTCATTATGCTAGGGGAATAGGAGTACCTACAACCACTTGGAGCGATGGTCTGGAGGGATGGGAGGGGGGGAACTGGGTGGGGGGAGGGTCCAGGGATATACATATGAATGATCTGGGAACATACATGTAAAAACATAAATAAATAAATAAATAAATAAAATACTACTAGAAAAAAAATACTACTAGAGCTACTAAAAAACTTGTATTTACAAAATAATTGATAAAATATTCCTTTGGATTGTACGAGTAGACAGGGACCACTGATAGGACCAGGTGTATGATATTAATCACACATAGCTTCTTTCTTTCCTGCTCCATCAGAAACTGGACTCTCATTTTCAGTCTTCCCTATGGATGCTGGTAGATCTTGAGTTTCTTGGTTGGCTGCTTCAGCCTGTTTACCCTCTGCTCCCCCTTTCCCTTTTGTTTGCACTTTCTCTCTGTCTGAAGAGTTAGCCCTCTTGCTGCCTTCTTGGGCTTTGTTTTCACTTGTGCCAGAGCAGGTTTAGGTGACAACCTCCTGGGTCACCTCTTGCACTCCTCCTCCGCCCCAGATTCAGAACTGCTGTTCCTCTGGGGCACCCTGGTGGCAGGACAGGTGTGTGCTGGGCGTGTGGAGAGTCTGGAAGCTGGGCTGCCAGGCCATCACTGCTCCTCCCTCTGGGGCCCTTTGTGGGCCCTAGTCCTGGTTATTTTTGTTTTATTCTCTTTCCTTTTTGCTATTCTGATCGAGTGACTTCTACTACTCTTGTCACCCAGATCACGTATCTGTTTTGCATTCTCTGACCTCCTGTTAGTTTCCACTGATGTATTTTTCACTTCATTTAATGAATTCAAAATTTCTAAATTTGTATTCTTTATATCTTTTAACTCTTCCCCAGTTTTAACTGTCTCCCAATTTAAGGCGTCTTCCACTTTTCTCTAGAATCTGAGTAACATCTTTACACGTAATACGTTGAATTCTCTATCTGATAAACTTCCTAACGCCTCTTCAGTTAGTTGTTTTTCTGAGATTTCCTCATCTTTGAAAGATATTGTATGAAAGATATTCTGTGATTTCTTCATTTTTCCTAACTGTGTGTTTCTACGTATATCAGCTTCACCACTTAGTCTTGAAAGAGTGGCTTTATGTAGGATGTTCCTAAAGGGTCCAGTGATGCAATCTCCTCTGGTCAACAAAGGCCAGTGTCCCAGGGGTATCCCCTGGGTGGACAGCAATTGTTGCAAGTGTGCTGGTGGGTGAGGTTGGTCCCCAGGCAGACTTAGCTGTGACTGTTGCAGACGGCCCTGGTGGGTCAAGCTGGGACCTCGTCCAAATGTTTAGAGAAGCTGGCTGAAACTGCTGAGAGGAGGGGTGCTGGTGTGTAGGCCTGGCCTCTCGAATTCTCAGGGGAAAGCAGGGGCCTCAGGTGCTGTTAGTTAGGTTGATGACACACAGAAATGGTGCTCACCAACAGAGGCCAGTTTCTCAAGGTGCCTTTTCCTTATACCCTTAGGTGTAGAAAATCTGTTGTGTTAGTCTTCAGATCACTTCTCAGAAAGTGGTTCTATCTGTGGTTGTACTTTTGGTCTGTCCCTGGGAGGAGGAAAGCAGGATCTTCCTACTCTACCACCTTGATCCAGAATTTGTGTAAGGCCCTACCCTAAGCACATGGCTGAACCTAAGTTCAACCTAAACAGGAGCTAGAAGACTCAGGATCTGGCTCTGCAGCCCCTTGAGCAGAGGGCACTTGCCCTGTCTCTCAAGTTCGGCGCCTCCAATTCCCAGATGTCCAGATCTGCCCTCAAGAGATCTCAAGAAAATAGCAAAAAAGAGTACCTTTACTCCGTTAGAACCTCTCTCTTAGATGCCAGAGGCAGAAAAGTCAGCACAAGAGCAATCCTACCAATTCCCAGTGGCTGCCATGTTTAGATCCTCTATTGTGTTTTTAAGATCTGTTATGATACTTCAATTTCTAAAAGTTCTTTTGGAGTTTTCCTTTTTATTGCCTCTTGTTCTATGGATGCAATATTTTCTTTTATTCCTTTAAAAATAATAATAATGTTAGGGAATATTTTCCTTCTTTTTGCATAGTCTCTTGTCCTTCAAGTTTTTTCTTTTTCCTGCTTTTTTTCATTTGGGCAGATATGTTTCCACAGATAATTGATGATCCTTGGCTCTCTGTTCACGTGTAACAGTAGGGCACCAAAGAACCAATCAGAGGCTCTAAGCATGTGATGGGCACATTTGACGATGCAAGCAGATCTCTCTTTTTCTGCCTGGATTTTTTCTCTTGTTCATAGGATGTTCCTAAAGGGTCCAGTGATGCAATCTCCTCTGGTCAACAAAGGCCAGTGTCCCAGGGGTATCCCCTGGGTGGACAGCAATTGTTGCAAGTGTGCTGGCGGGTGAGGTGGGTCCCCAGGCAGACTTCACTGTGACTGCTGCAGACGGCCCTGGTAGGTCAAGCTGGGAAATGCAAATGTCTAGAGAAGCTGGCCTAAACGGCCGAGGAGGGGGTGCTGGTGTGTAGGCCTGGCCTCTGGAGTTCTCAGGAGAAAGCAGGGGCTTCAGGTGCTGTTAGTTAGGTTGATGACACACAGAAATGGTGCTCACCAACAGAGGCCAGTTTCTCAAGGTGCCTTTTCCTTATACCCTTAGGTGTAGAAAATCTGTTGTGTTAGTCTTCAGATCACTTCTCAGAAAGTGGTTCTATCTGTGGTTGTACTTTTGGTCTGTCCCTGGGAGGAGGAAAGCAGGATCTTCCTACTCTACCACCTTGATCCAGAATTTGTGTAAGGCCCTACCCTAAGCACATGGCTGAACCTAAGTTCAACCTAAACAGGAGCTAGAAGACTCAGGATCTGGCTCTGCAGCCCCTTGAGCAGAGGGCACTTGCCCTGTCTCTCAAGTTCGGCGCCTCCAATTCCCAGATGTCCAGATCTGCCCTCAAGAGATCTCAAGAAAATAGCAAAAAAGAGTACCTTTACTCCGTTAGAACCTCTCTCTTAGATGCCAGAGGCAGAAAAGTCAGCACAAGAGCAATCCTACCAATTCCCAGTGGCTGCCATGTTTAGATCCTCTATTGTGTTTTTAAGATCTGTTATGATACTTCAATTTCTAAAAGTTCTTTTGGAGTTTTCCTTTTTATTGCCTCTTGTTCTATGGATGCAATATTTTCTTTTATTCCTTTAAAAATAATAATAATGTTAGGGAATATTTTCCTTCTTTTTGCATAGTCTCTTGTCCTTCAAGTTTTTTCTTTTTCCTGCTTTTTTTCATTTGGGCAGATATGTTTCCACAGATAATTGATGATCCTTGGCTCTCTGTTCACGTGTAACAGTAGGGCACCAAAGAACCAATCAGAGGCTCTAAGCATGTGATGGGCACATTTGACGATGCAAGCAGATCTCTCTTTTTCTGCCTGGATTGTTTCTTTCAGTCATCCTCAGTATCATAGGTTTCTCCTTTTATGTTGTCAGTGTCTGCAAAGAAGCCTCCTTCAATTTCCTGCCTGAATAGTTCAGCCTGGCTGCCAGCATTTAGAAGTTGAAAGAGAAAAGAGACTGACCTTCAGCATGTAAATATTCTACTGAGTATGGGAATGATTTGTATAATAGTGTGTAGTTTCTGTCTCCTGGTGGACCCAGACTAATATAGCAACTCTGCCTTTAACTGATTTGGTGTTTATTCATCAAGATACCCTTGATTCTACCCTGCCCAATGAATAAAAACCCCAATGTTATGCATGGAGTTGAGGGGATCTCCTCACAATGGAATGATTATCCTGTTCTTAGGTATAGCTTCACATTCCTGCCCTTATTTCCAAAGGAAGCTGGTACCACCAAATCTTGAACCTCAATGGCTTCTTCTGTGTAAATCACATTGCTTCTTGGCTTTCCCCACTCCTGCCTTAAGCTTTAGCTTTCCAGGTTCTACTAAGACAATGATCATTTATTCAGTTGTTTTCCAGCTTCCAAAGTCTTATTGTGGTCTTGTCTCCCATTCTTTATAGCCATGTAAAGATTATGCCTCTTTTAAAAAAATCCCTTTACGGTTATTTTACTAGGGTTTAGGGAGGTAGCAAAAGACATGTCTTCCTTATCTTGGAACTTTCCTGTGGTTTCTTAGAACCTACTTATCTCACACATATTCATGGAGTGCTTCATACTGTTTAAGCACTTAGGATACATCAGGGAACAAAACATAATATCTTTGCACTTACAAAATTTACATTTGTGTACTTGTAGTGTGTGTGTATAAGGAGAGAGAATAAAAACAAGCCTAAATACGCAGAGTCTATGATAGGTATTTTATAGGTAAGGTGGAAAGTACACCAGGAGGAGAGGGTATGGAGAGAAGGGAACCCTCCCACCCTGTCGGAAGGAATGTAAGGCAGTGCACTCACTATGAATAATAATATGGTGGGTCCTTAAAAAAAACTAAACTACAGTTACTGTTTTATCCAGTAATTCTACTCCTGGGCATACATCCAGAAAAGACAAAAACTCTGATTCAAAAAAAAATACCTGCACCACAATGTGCATAACAGCATTATTTACAATAGCCAACATTGGAAGCAACCAAACTGTCCATGTGTGGAATCTTAAAAAATGATACAAATAAACTTATTTATAAAACAAAAGCAGAATCACAGACATAGAAAACAAACTTAGAGTAACCAAAGGGGAAAGAAGGAGAGTAATAAATTAGGAGAATGGGATGAATACACATCACTATATACAAAACAGATAAACGACAAGGACCTGCAGTGTAACACAGGGGATTATATTCAATATCTTGTAATAATCTATAATGGAAATGAATTTGAAAAATAATACATATACATATGAACCCCTCTGCTGTGTACCTGAAACTAATACAATACTGTAGGTGAACTATACTTCTGTTCAAAGAAAGCACAGCAGGTAATCTAAAATACTTGAACCTCAATGGCTTCTTCTGTGTAAATCACATTGCTTCTTGGCTTTCCCCACTCCTGCCTTAAGCTTTAGCTTTCCAGGTTCTACTAAGACAATGATCATTTATTCAGTTGTTTTCCAGCTTCCAAAGTCTTATTGTGGTCTTGTCTCCCATTCTTTATAGCCATGTAAAGATTATGCCTCTTTTAAAAAAATCCCTTTACGGTTATTTTACTAGGGTTTAGGGAGGTAGCAAAAGACATGTCTTCCTTATCTTGGAACTTTCCTGTGGTTTCTTAGAACCTACTTATCTCACACATATTCATGGAGTGCTTCATACTGTTTAAGCACTTAGGATACATCAGGGAACAAAACATAATATCTTTGCACTTACAAAATTTACATTTGTGTACTTGTAGTGTGTGTGTATAAGGAGAGAGAATAAAAACAAGCCTAAATACGCAGAGTCTATGATAGGTATTTTATAGGTAAGGTGGAAAGTACACCAGGAGGAGAGGGTATGGAGAGAAGGGAACCCTCCCACCCTGTCGGAAGGAATGTAAGGCAGTGCACTCACTATGAATAATAATATGGTGGGTCCTTAAAAAAAACTAAACTACAGTTACTGTTTTATCCAGTAATTCTACTCCTGGGCATACATCCAGAAAAGACAAAAACTCTGATTCAAAAAAAAATACCTGCACCACAATGTGCATAACAGCATTATTTACAATAGCCAACATTGGAAGCAACCAAACTGTCCATGTGTGGAATCTTAAAAAATGATACAAATAAACTTATTTATAAAACAAAAGCAGAATCACAGACATAGAAAACAAACTTAGAGTAACCAAAGGGGAAAGAAGGAGAGTAATAAATTAGGAGAATGGGATGAATACACATCACTATATACAAAACAGATAAACGACAAGGACCTGCAGTGTAACACAGGGGATTATATTCAATATCTTGTAATAATCTATAATGGAAATGAATTTGAAAAATAATACATATACATATGAACCCCTCTGCTGTGTACCTGAAACTAATACAATACTGTAGGTGAACTATACTTCTGTTTAAAGAAAGCACAGCAGGAAATGGAGAGTCAGTAGGAATGGGCAGTATTTATTAATAATAGAAGGGCCAAGGCAGGTGTTATGGAGAAAGTAAAATTTGAGCAAAGACTTGAAGGAACTGGAATCTTAAATATGTATATTCTTTGTTGGATGGGCTTCCACATATCTTTCACAAGTTTTAGCCTCTATTTATTTTTTGCTTAAAGGAGACCAATGTCTTCTCTTCCTTTTGCACCCTCACTACTTTTAATTGGCTTTTAACTCTTCAGAGACTCCAACCTCACTAGCCGCCTATGCGCCTGGAGAGAGACTTAAATTTAGGGACTAACTAGCCATATTCTTTTCATTAAAACATAATTCCTGCATCTCAGTTTCTCCATCTGTATGTGGGAGCAATGTGTCATGATGAATCACTGGACCTCATTGTCTTCTTGGAAGCTAGTACCCATAAGCTTCTAAGGTTAGTAAAACTAAAAGTGAAATAAAATCGTGATGATTATGATATCTTTGATGATAAAAGAGACACATTTTTTTGGCAGGGGGATAATACTGACTTTAGATTTACTCTGGGATATATTGAGGGAAGCTGGTTTGATCTTACCATTCCCACTCACCCACCCCTCAGACTCTCCCACCCACATTTGTGCAGAACGGCTTCATGATCAGTTGGCCAAGCGACGTTCTTCCATCCAGGATCACAATCAAAGGAACTAATTTTAAAAGAGTGCTTATGTATCCAATACTATGTAGTTGCTTGCTTGTTGATACTCACAACAGTCTGATGAGACATAAGAGTTTGCTTAATGCTATCCAATTTCTATGGTAGTTATACAAATAAACTTATTTATAAAACAAAAGCAGAATCAACTCAAAGGGAAAGAAGGAGAGTAATAAATTAGGAGAATGGGATGAATACACATCACTATATACAAAACAGATAAACGACAAGGACCTGCAGTGTAACACAGGGGATTATATTCAATATCTTGTAATAATCTATAATGGAAATGAATTTGAAAAATAATACATATACATATGAACCCCTCTGCTGTGTACCTGAAACTAATACAATACTGTAGGTGAACTATACTTCTGTTTAAAGAAAGCACAGCAGGAAATGGAGAGTCAGTAGGAATGGGCAGTATTTATTAATAATAGAAGGGCCAAGGCAGGTGTTATGGAGAAAGTAAAATTTGAGCAAAGACTTGAAGGAACTGGAATCTTAAATATGTATATTCTTTGTTGGATGGGCTTCCACATATCTTTCACAAGTTTTAGCCTCTATTTATTTTTAGCTTAAAGGGAGACCAATGTCTTCTCTTCCTTTTGCACCCTCACTACTTTTAATTGGCTTTTAACTCTTCAGAGACTCCAACCTCACTAGCCGCCTATGCGCCTGGAGAGAGACTTAAATTTAGGGACTAACTAGCCATATTCTTTTCATTAAAACATAATTCCTGCATCTCAGTTTCTCCATCTGTATGTGGGAGCAATGTGTCATGATGAATCACTGGACCTCATTGTCTTCTTGGAAGCTAGTACCCATAAGCTTCTAAGGTTAGTAAAACTAAAAGTGAAATAAAATCGTGATGATTATGATATCTTTGATGATAAAAGAGACACATTTTTTTGGCAGGGGGATAATACTGACTTTAGATTTACTCTGGGATATATTGAGGGAAGCTGGTTTGATCTTACCATTCCCACTCACCCACCCCTCAGACTCTCCCACCCACATTTGTGCAGAACGGCTTCATGATCAGTTGGCCAAGCGACGTTCTTCCATCCAGGATCACAATCAAAGGAACTAATTTTAAAAGAGTGCTTATGTATCCAATACTATGTAGTTGCTTCGCTTGTTGATACTCACAACAGTCTGATGAGACATAAGTTTCTAGCCCTAATTTCAAATAAGTAAACTGAATGGGAGAGGTTTTGAAATGTGAGCAAATCAATAAGAAAACAACCCCCACATCCCCAGCCTTCTGGTAGCTCAGTGGTGAAGAGTTCACCTGCCAATGCAGGAGACACACGTTCAATCCCTGATCTGGGAAGATCCCATATATCGCGGAGCAACTGAGTCCATGAGCCACAACTATTGAGCCTGTACTCTAGAGCCATGGAGCCGCAACTACTGAAGCCCGTGTGCCCTAAAGCCCAAGTTCCACAACAAGAGAAGTCACTGCAACAAGAAGCCTGCTCACCTCAACTAGAGAGTAACCCCTACTCCCTGCAACTAGAGAAAAGTCTGCAGCAGCATTGAAAACCCAGAATAGCCAAAAATAAATTAAAAATAAAATACACCATACCTTCAAAAAAATCCAACCCCCCATTTTATTTACTAGATATATTAGTATGGGTTCTTCAGAGTAAGAACCCATGGGATTTTTACCTACCCATCTCCCTATCTATTGACTGATCAACAAATGGATAGGTTTACTATAAGGGATTGTTTCACATGATGATCAAGGCTGAGAAGCCAAGATCTGCAGAAGTTATTATCTATGAAAGCTAGACACCTGGAAGGGTGGGTGGTATAGTGCCAGTGTTCCATAAAACATTCTGAATTGCAATTCTAGGAGGCTGTCTTCTCAGGCTGTGAGTGTAAACAGGTGAAGGATCAGCAAGACATTCATCCATGTTGATAAATCTGTATTTATTATTATACATTACATATGACTAATACTCCCTGGTGGCTCCGTGGTAAAGAATCTACCTGCCAAATGCAAGAGATTCAGGTTCTATCCATGGGTCAGGAAGATCCCCTGGAGAAGAAAATGGTAATGGCAATGGAATGGCAATACCATTCCAGTATTCTTGCCTGGGAAATCCAATGGGCAGAGGAGTCTAGCAGGCTCAGTCCCTGGGTTTGCAAAGAATGGGACACAACTGAGTGACTAAACACAACAATGACTAATATCAACGCAATACGTATAACATAGATGTATATCATAGCTATTTCCTCATTGATAAATCTATAGTTATTCATCCATTCTCATGCTCATGGACATTGAGTTTGTTACCAATGTTTTGCTGTGAATATTCTTGTAAACATAAGAAAGACTTACTGCAGACTTGGAATTTCTGGGTAACAAGATACGAGCATCTTTGACTTTGTTAGACACGAATAAATTGTTTCCGTGAATGGTTGCACCAATTTACAGTCTCACTAGCGGCGCAGAACAGGTTGCACTGTTCCATTTACACACCAGCACTTGATAGCTTCAGACTACTTTCCAACATACTCTTGTAGCTTTAATTCTCGCTGCTCTCCTTCATGAATTCTTGATTCATCCAAATTCCAGTGCACAGAGATCCCTGAATATATTCTGTAATGCATTTCCTTTCTCCCTCAATACTTATTGAGTAGGTACAGTCCCAGCTAAGTATTAGGAAATCAAACATGAAGTGATATGGTTCCTATCTTAAAGGACTTTAGAAGTCCCTGGAGGGAGAAGGCTTGCAAATCACACTTAGGATATAATAGTTATGATGAAAGTCTGTATAGATAATAGCATGCAGTAAGGCAGAAGGAGTTCACAAGGTACCTTCCTTTGGGGCAGGGATGGAACGGGAGTGGGGAAAGGGTCATTAGACCCTTCACAGAGGAGATAGTTGGACGATGTTTTCACTCTGGAGGATCTTGTCCTTTTGATGACCAGTTCCAAGGCCAACTCACAAAATGTCCCAGTCACCCAAGGAAAGTACTTTTCATTGTCCGTACAGTCAGTATTTTGCTGTCTTATATTGTTGTAGATATTTGTATATGTATGCCTTACCTTCTCTACTAAGGTATAAAGTCATTTGTGTGAGGCATTTCCATCCTAGACATCTTTCTGTCTTTAAGCCAGCTGACATACACTGTAAATTCAGTCAATGCTGCCAAATGAAAGAGTAAAGCAAAGGAGTAGGGGCGACCTCTCTGGCTCCCTTTCTTTCAGATGCTTAACTTTTGAAACATTTTAAGTAACTGTTAAATCATACTGATTTTTAGCAATTATCAAAGTAACAGGAGTACTTTAAAGAAATCCTTTCTAAACATTTATTTTTAAATTTAATTAATTAATAATTTTTATTAATTAATTAATAATTTTAAAAATCCCTTTTAAAATCAGCTGCCCAATTCTTTTGGTGCAAAAAAAACATGTTATGTAACATTATAAAATCTGGCCAATCAAAAGGGCTTTTCTTCTAGTCTTGTTTCCTGCTTCCTTAATAAACTCTACATTCCATTTCAAAAAATCTTGCCAACATTAGTTCATTATCACTGTACCCGTCAACTGAAGGAAAAATATTTGTACATTTCTTTGGTATAGCATTGGGGAAATGAGGTCAGAGCAATAAGGACTCAGAAGCTAGCGGCTTTTATAGTTTCTATAGAATGCTTTCCTCTTTCTTTTCCAATCTGAGCTCCCACTCCATACTGAAATTGGGAGCTTGATTCTGTTGTAGGATTTTGTAAGAAACATATACCAGCTATTAACTAACAAATCTATATGAAAAAATGTTCATAGCTTTTTATACATACCAACTTAATGATATTATCTATATAGATGAAATCAGAAAGTTTCATAAACTTGGGTGAGACTGTTTCATATTGGTCTGTGATTTACAACCTTCCCAGATTTTAGGTTGGTAAAGAATAGAGCAGATACCAAAGATATCCATACCCACAGATTCTGTGTTGCTAACTCAGCTATGCTAGTCACTTGGACATACAAATGGAAGCTTGTCTTGGAGCCAAAATGTATTAACACTTTTACCTTAGGCGCCCTTTCAAAGAATTGCAATGGGAGATGATCATCTCTCAATAAGGAAGACAAGCGGTAAGTACCCGCATACCATAATGTGAATCTTCAGCTTTTCCTTAATGAGGGAAATTCCATTTGCATCTAGTTTTCTACCCAAGATGGGAGATTCTAAGAAAAAATATTCTTTTTATGAAGACATTTGCAAAAACAACTGTAATGTTTTTATCTTTTTCAAACATTTCACAGAAAAAGCTACTGCTGCAGGGATTTAGTTGCCACAAGAATCAGGAGGAAACACCCACCAACTCACTCAACTCATTCTGGTGATGGAGGATCACTACACAAGATCTACAAATGCTTCCAAACCTCACGGTGAGTGTAACACTTCCCCCAGTTACTAGACTTGTATGAAGATCAAATCATTGATCAATTTATCAATTGATTGTATTCAATGAATACAATCAAGGACTTCATAAGGATGGAGCCTGGGATAGAGAGGATGGTGAGTCCCTCCAGTCAGGTGTAGTTGGCTCTAACATTCAGTGGTGCCAGAATGCAGAAGCCAGAGGGAAGGATGATGGGCAGGAATGAACAGGACCTGTCCCTGCTTCTTCTGTCAGTAGCTTTTCCTTTCTGTTTACAGAGACACCTACTTCTCTGTCACTGTCCCAGATATTCACTCCACTCTACCCTCTGTCTGGGAAGAAGACCCAAGACCTTCCTAGCCCTCTTGGTCCACTACTGAAGGGCTTACCTTCAATTATTTTTGGTTTTGGACATCTCTACTCTTTTCTCCTCAGTCTAGCGATTTAGTGAGTGACTCAATCAAAGGAAAAGGTGTTGGTCAAGAATTGTGGGACGCCAGTAAAAGGTATAACTTCCTATCTTTTGACTTCATCCAATAAAGATAATGAAATTTTCTAAATTCTCTATTTCTAATCCTGTGAGGTCAACTGACAATCCCAGATCAAGATAAAGTATCAAATTCAATCTCAAGACAGACCAGCAATGCAGATTCTGTGTTGCTAACTCAGCTATGCTAGTCACTTGGACATACAAATGGAAGCTTGTCTTGGAGCCAAAATGTATTAACACTTTTACCTTAGGCGCCCTTTCAAAGAATTGCAATGGGAGATGATCATCTCTCAATAAGGAAGACAAGCGGTAAGTACCCGCATACCATAATGTGAATCTTCAGCTTTTCCTTAATGAGGGAAATTCCATTTGCATCTAGTTTTCTACCCAAGATGGGAGATTCTAAGAAAAAATATTCTTTTTATGAAGACATTTGCAAAAACAACTGTAATGTTTTTATCTTTTTCAAACATTTCACAGAAAAAGCTACTGCTGCAGGGATTTAGTTGCCACAAGAATCAGGAGGAAACACCCACCAACTCACTCAACTCATTCTGGTGATGGAGGATCACTACACAAGATCTACAAATGCTTCCAAACCTCACGGTGAGTGTAACACTTCCCCCAGTTACTAGACTTGTATGAAGATCAAATCATTGATCAATTTATCAATTGATTGTATTCAATGAATACAATCAAGGACTTCATAAGGATGGAGCCTGGGATAGAGAGGATGGTGAGTCCCTCCAGTCAGGTGTAGTTGGCTCTAACATTCAGTGGTGCCAGAATGCAGAAGCCAGAGGGAAGGATGATGGGCAGGAATGAACAGGACCTGTCCCTGCTTCTTCTGTCAGTAGCTTTTCCTTTCTGTTTACAGAGACACCTACTTCTCTGTCACTGTCCCAGATATTCACTCCACTCTACCCTCTGTCTGGGAAGAAGACCCAAGACCTTCCTAGCCCTCTTGGTCCACTACTGAAGGGCTTACCTTCAATTATTTTTGGTTTTGGACATCTCTACTCTTTTCTCCTCAGTCTAGCGATTTAGTGAGTGACTCAATCAAAGGAAAAGGTGTTGGTCAAGAATTGTGGGACGCCAGTAAAAGGTATAACTTCCTATCTTTTGACTTCATCCAATAAAGATAATGAAATTTTCTAAATTCTCTATTTCTAATCCTGTGAGGTCAACTGACAATCCCAGATCAAGATAAAGTATCAAATTCAATCTCAAGACAGACCAGGCAATGCCAACACATTGACATTAACACTGAAAAGGGTAGTTCTCTTGTTCAGCTGAGCATGCCTGCTCTCAAAAAATTAAAAATTCTAGAATTTTATAACTGGTAGGGACTTTGTCTTTGGGACTGCCCCTTAGTCTTGCTACTCAGGAGTCTTGCCTTTCCAAATGTCCATTTTATGTGAAATGGGACTCTGATGCAGCCAAAATCTTTCTCTGTTACCTCTTTGTAATCAGAGAAAACGCAGCTGACTGAGGTTGTTGTCAGTATGTGGGTGTGGCTGGGGAAAAATACCCTCTGTGGTCAACAGTTCTTTCTCCACTGTACCCTGCTTTCATACTGTTGCTCATGAATAAAACATATTCACAGGACATTTTGTACTTTTCTTCCTTTATTCAGTTTCTGCAGATAGCTACTTCCTTTGGGCAGTAGCACAGAAACTTCAGTTCTGTATAGCAAGAGATGAAGAAAAAGAGGCATGAAGAAGCTACAGAATTCGCTGAAGAGTACACAATGAGACCCTCTTAGAAACAGGATGGAAAGCCAGAGCCCTGGACTCTGGCTCCACTAGCTGGTCTGCTTCTTCCCAGTGAAAAGTCTGTTTACTCTTAGGGCAAAGAAATTCACCATGAATTTTTTTAAAGGGGGAACATGTGTCCTGTCTTCAAGAAGAAAGAAAGGAAAGGAAAGAAAGACAATCAGAGTAGTTCCACGTTTTTTACAAAACTACAAACTTGGACCAGTTGGAAAATACGAATGTTTAGTAAAGTGAACACAAATTTTTTGTTTGGGTAACAAGAACAAGGTAACTCACAAGGAAAGTCACATACAACCAGCGCAGTTAGGTTCAACCTGATCGGAGTAAGATAGCCGTATATTCATCCTGAGACGTTGGAGGGAGCTGGGGCTGCCCTAACTGGATCGTGTCACCTCCAGTCACTGACCTTTGAGACCTCTGAAGTGGGCACTTGGCCCAGGTTGGGTTTTCCCTGTTGGTCAAGAATTGTGGGACGCCAGTAAAAGGTATAACTTCCTATCTTTTGACTTCATCCAATAAAGATAATGAAATTTTCTAAATTCTCTATTTCTAATCCTGTGAGGTCAACTGACAATCCCAGATCAAGATAAAGTATCAAATTCAATCTCAAGACAGACCAGGCAATGCCAACACATTGACATTAACACTGAAAAGGGTAGTTCTCTTGTTCAGCTGAGCATGCCTGCTCTCAAAAAATTAAAAATTCTAGAATTTTATAACTGGTAGGGACTTTGTCTTTGGGACTGCCCCTTAGTCTTGCTACTCAGGAGTCTTGCCTTTCCAAATGTCCATTTTATGTGAAATGGGACTCTGATGCAGCCAAAATCTTTCTCTGTTACCTCTTTGTAATCAGAGAAAACGCAGCTGACTGAGGTTGTTGTCAGTATGTGGGTGTGGCTGGGGAAAAATACCCTCTGTGGTCAACAGTTCTTTCTCCACTGTACCCTGCTTTCATACTGTTGCTCATGAATAAAACATATTCACAGGACATTTTGTACTTTTCTTCCTTTATTCAGTTTCTGCAGATAGCTACTTCCTTTGGGCAGTAGCACAGAAACTTCAGTTCTGTATAGCAAGAGATGAAGAAAAAGAGGCATGAAGAAGCTACAGAATTCGCTGAAGAGTACACAATGAGACCCTCTTAGAAACAGGATGGAAAGCCAGAGCCCTGGACTCTGGCTCCACTAGCTGGTCTGCTTCTTCCCAGTGAAAAGTCTGTTTACTCTTAGGGCAAAGAAATTCACCATGAATTTTTTAAAGGGGGAACATGTGTCCTGTCTTCAAGAAGAAAGAAAGGAAAGGAAAGAAAGACAATCAGAGTAGTTCCACGTTTTTTACAAAACTACAAACTTGGACCAGTTGGAAAATACGAATGTTTAGTAAAGTGAACACAAATTTTTTGTTTGGGTAACAAGAACAAGGTAACTCACAAGGAAAGTCACATACAACCAGCGCAGTTAGGTTCAACCTGATCGGAGTAAGATAGCCGTATATTCATCCTGAGACGTTGGAGGGAGCTGGGGCTGCCCTAACTGGATCGTGTCACCTCCAGTCACTGACCTTTGAGACCTCTGAAGTGGGCACTTGGCCCAGGTTGGGTTTTCCCACAGTGGAGTTACACCTATGCCAACCTGGCTTGTGAAATATTTACAAGCAGTTTTAAACATTATGATGAAAGGCATAGATATATCCAGAGGGTTTTAAAACCATACTTTGCTAAGTTATCGGGAAGATTTTCAACAGGCTTTGCCCTCATATTTTCAGGGCTATGGCAAGAGAATAAATGAAGGCCCACATCCTGTGTCTGAACAGGATATTTAGAATTTACAAATGTGCACAACAAACTGTTAAGTAAAAGAGGATAACAACGTCATCTTTCCTTTTGCTGTGACTCAAATATGCCTCTATATTTTACAAGGCTAGGTTTGGAGTTAGAATTCCCCAGTGCCACTGAGTTCCACACCAGAAATAGTGGGGAGAGCTGGCTCCCAGACTCCAGTCTCTAGAATCTTCCCCACAGCCCCCACTCCTGGAGGCCCTTGTGCTCCTTCCTCTTGGCTAACTCTCTAACACCCACATTTCAATTCCAGTTATGTGCCCTTCAAACAGCCACACCAAGGATCTGGCAATGTGTGCACAGGTGTGCAGTCCATCCTTGGAGGTCAGACCAGGCAAGGGGCCCACACAGGCTCTGGAAGTGGGCCTGAGGCCACTTGGGCTATAAGTGCTCGGGTTCCAAGTCCCCAAAGCGTAGTGGAGAAGGAGGTGAACATGGATTCAGGGTGAACACAGCCTCTTGGTCTCATGGACAAAAGAAGGATCAAAGGGTTCCTAAAACCTGTGCCATAGGACACAGGTTCCTCTCACTTTGCCCAAGTATAGTAACTTTCAATATTTTTTTAGGAGCAGTATTGCCTTTTCTTCCTTCCAGTTATACTGAGATATAATTGATATACAGCACTGTGTACATTTAAGGTGTGTAGCATAGTGATTTGACTTACAAACATCTTGAAATGATAACCACAGTAAGTTTAGTGAACATCCATTATCTCTTATCGACACAAACTTACAGAAAAAGAACGAACTTTTTGCCTTGGGATGAGACCTTTTAGGATTTACTCCTTTAACAACTTTCATATGTAACAAACAGTGATGTTAATTATGTTTCTCATGTTGTACATTACATCCCCAGTTTTCTTAATTATGATTTCTCATAGTGGTTTTTTTCCCACAGTGGAGTTACACCTATGCCAACCTGGCTTGTGAAATATTTACAAGCAGTTTTAAACATTATGATGAAAGGCATAGATATATCCAGAGGGTTTTAAAACCATACTTTGCTAAGTTATCGGAAGATTTTCAACAGGCTTTGCCCTCATATTTTCAGGGCTATGGCAAGAGAATAAATGAAGGCCCACATCCTGTGTCTGAACAGGATATTTAGAATTTACAAATGTGCACAACAAACTGTTAAGTAAAAGAGGATAACAACGTCATCTTTCCTTTTGCTGTGACTCAAATATGCCTCTATATTTTACAAGGCTAGGTTTGGAGTTAGAATTCCCCAGTGCCACTGAGTTCCACACCAGAAATAGTGGGGAGAGCTGGCTCCCAGACTCCAGTCTCTAGAATCTTCCCCACAGCCCCCACTCCTGGAGGCCCTTGTGCTCCTTCCTCTTGGCTAACTCTCTAACACCCACATTTCAATTCCAGTTATGTGCCCTTCAAACAGCCACACCAAGGATCTGGCAATGTGTGCACAGGTGTGCAGTCCATCCTTGGAGGTCAGACCAGGCAAGGGGCCCACACAGGCTCTGGAAGTGGGCCTGAGGCCACTTGGGCTATAAGTGCTCGGGTTCCAAGTCCCCAAAGCGTAGTGGAGAAGGAGGTGAACATGGATTCAGGGTGAACACAGCCTCTTGGTCTCATGGACAAAAGAAGGATCAAAGGGTTCCTAAAACCTGTGCCATAGGACACAGGTTCCTCTCACTTTGCCCAAGTATAGTAACTTTCAATATTTTTTTAGGAGCAGTATTGCCTTTTCTTCCTTCCAGTTATACTGAGATATAATTGATATACAGCACTGTGTACATTTAAGGTGTGTAGCATAGTGATTTGACTTACAAACATCTTGAAATGATAACCACAGTAAGTTTAGTGAACATCCATTATCTCTTATCGACACAAACTTACAGAAAAAGAACGAACTTTTTGCCTTGGGATGAGACCTTTTAGGATTTACTCCTTTAACAACTTTCATATGTAACAAACAGTGATGTTAATTATGTTTCTCATGTTGTACATTACATCCCCAGTACTTATTTATCTTATAACTGGAATCTGTACTTTTTGATCACCATCATCAATTTTCCCTCTCCTACCTGCCCCCAAGTCTGGTAACCACAAATCTGATCTCTTTTTCTATGAGTTTGTGTGTTTTTGAAGCATAACTGACCTATAACTCTCTATTCGTTCCTGGTGCACAACATACTGATTGGATGCTTCTCTATGTTACAAAAAGGTCACCCCTTATTCATTTTTATTAAACTAACACATGTACATAAAGTGGATCAAATGCGAAGAATTAAATATAGTGGGGAGTCAAATCTTTTTCCCTCTCTGAATCACGCCCAGAATTTTCCTCAATAACCCCATATTATGTTTTCACCTCCATTTATGAATTTATCAACTTTATCATATTTTTTATATCAACAGCCTTATATTCTCCTAAATGGTTTTAAAAAGGGAAGTGACAAGCAGCAGTGCATTGTGAAAGATCACTGTGGATATAGTGTGGTGACCCGACTACAGGCACAAGGGCAGACACAGGAAGTCTGTTAGGAAGCTTCTGCAAGGGAGAGCTATTGGAGGCAGCAGAATAGAGAGAAGAAGACAACCTGAAGAGATACTTAGGAGTTAGAACTGAGAGGACAGACAGGATTGATAGGTGTAGGAAGGGGAAGGAGTCAAAGATAATTCCTTATCTTTTCCTTGGTAATGCTTATAACAGCACGATGGATTACATATTTGTGCAATTATTTAGTTAATGTTTGCCTTCCCTTCTGGCTTATAAGCAACCCAAGGAGAGGGACCAATCTTAACCAACCCCTTATCCCCATGGACATGTGCTAGCGTAGTATGTGACAGAAAACAGTGTTTAAAAACTAGGTTGGTTAAATTATATTTTGGCTTATAAGCAAATGGGTTTATGGTGGCATCATTCACTGACTTCAGGATGTGGAGAAGGAAGAAGAAACGTGGAGAATGAGCTTTGACCATGCTGAGTTGCAGGTTCCTGTCAAACATCCCAGGGGAAGTGTCCTGGAAGCAATTGGGAATACACATCTAAAGCTTAGGAGAGACAGATGGGCTGGAGAGAGGTGGGAGTCACGAGCATAGAGAAGATGGTCAAAGTCACGGAGTATCTGAGATGGCCAAAGCAGAAGCTTAGAATAAAAGAGTCCCTAGGAGAGTGCTCTTAGGAAGTGGTATTTGAGGATTGTGCAGAAGAGTAGCAGTCGACAAAGGAGATGGAGAAATGACCAGAGTGTTCTAGGTGGGAGGAAAACCAGGAGAAACTGGCATCTGAAGTTGAAGGGAAGAATTTTAAGGAAGAAGGAGATATGTTAATATGTCCAATGTCTCTCAGAACTCAAGCAAGGAAGGTAACCAATAACCAGTTTCAATTCAGTGGTAGGTAAAAAAGTCAGAGTGAATTAAGGTGAAAGTGGAAAGATAAAACGAATTTAGCAATTGTAAGTAGCTCATTCACTCATTTATTAGACTAATTCACTGTCATCGTTAAAATCAGTTTAGATTTCAGAATGATCAAATGAAGAACTTGAATTTTGAAAAAAGAGAGGGGCAATAGAGTGTGACTATAACCAAGCCTCACCTCTCACAGGTAGATGAGGAGCTATCAGAAAGAGGAGGCTGGGGCTGAGGAGGAGGCTCATGCCTGCAAACAGGGAGGACAGCAGGGTAGACAACGCTGGTTAGTTCATCATTTTGCTTAGGTCAGCCCTAATCCTCATCTTCAAAAAAGGTCCAAGGACTTATTACCAGGGTTTAGCTGATGGAATACCACCTCTCACAAATGGATCTTGTTAAAGTCTCACGTAAACAGCAAGAACATAAAGCTCTGTTGAGAAATTCTAGGACATTTCTCTAAGCTTCTCAGTTTCTTCATCCACAAAGAAGCTAACCATTGACAAGAGCAAAGAATGTTGAAAAACAATAGCAAAACTTCCTTTTGTTGAGAATTGAGATTAACGATCAGCTAACGTCTTTCTGTGGTTTTGATTTGCTGTATATTGCCATTTGTCTACCTTATCTTGTTAAAGGGATATTGGGAAGAACCAATAAAAACATTTGTGTGAACTGCTTAAACCTCAAAATGAGCGATAAGACTACAGGCGGACATTTCCTTCTCTAAAGGTTAATAAATTAAACATTAATCTAAAGTGCCGCTTACTACTGGAGCTTTATACATTCAACCCAATAGCTGACTAGAGAAGTAGAAAGATGAACTACACCTTCCATCCCTGATCTTGAAATTTCCAGAATAATAAGATCTGGAAAAGTTGTCATGAACAGTGGCTTTCCAAGCCTTAAGTACAGAAAACCAGACCTTCACATTAGCCCTTACCCCTGAGGTCTCAGACCAGCCTCCACGTGACCCTGGATGCTAACAGCCCTTCAGTAAGGAGGAAGCACATTCCATTGACTTTGCCTCAGTAGCCCAGTCTCAGTTTTTTGCTTCCTGAAGGCTGCATATTCCTAACTTAACGCCCAGAGTCTCTTCCTTGCATTCTCTATGCCCAATCATTTTTACCACCTTGTAAGTCTCTCCTACCATATAACTCCTTGTTCCAGATAGGTTAAATTTTATTTAAAAAGAAATCTGAGTGAAGAGAGTATAGGAGTCAAATTTCTACCCAGAAAGCAATATCTTCATGGCACATATAAGATTCTTTACTAACTGGCATGGTAGTTCAGAAATCAGGCAAAATTAGAAGTCAGTTACAACAAGGCCTTCCTTTCAAGGTACTTTGATAACAGCAAAGACGTTTTTGTGAGTATGTGTTTCTCCCAAAGTTATCGCAGTGGACATGCATGATAATGAGGATTAAGGGCTTTAGGGGCAGGTTCACAAATGCCTAAGACTGGAGTCCCAAAAGGCAAGTTTGAGTTTCCTTTCATCTTTACCCACCTCTTTACTCCTGGACACCATAAACATTTTCCTTGTAATGTTTCTACACATTCTCACAATTCACAAGAAGCCCGTAAGTCTGTCTCTAAAATTCATTCATTCAACAAAGTTGCTTTTACTTTCCACCATTGTGCCAAGCACTGCAGATATAAATGGGAATTAGAAGTCATCTTCAGCTTCGAGGAACTTAGGGTTTAGTGGTGATTTAACAAAAAAGAAATTCAAAGACTTCTGGAGATCTAAAAGCGTTTTCAGGAATACAAAGTGATAATATCTGAATCTTGTTTTGTAAACCAGTTAACATCCTCTGATTTTGTATTATTGAAACCACGACACCAAGTCTAAATCCACCTGTGCATGCATGTAACCTTAGACGTTTACACTGTTAAATTTTAAACCGGTCCTTAAATAGAGGGGTTTTGCAATTCATTCATTCTCGAGTGTGTTTCTGAGGTATTTCTTAATACTAAAGCATGTATTTGGGTGATTTAAACATACAAATTTCAAGAGTCAAAGGGCATATCTCATAATAAGCACAGGGTACACTGTCCAAGAATTTCCTGTTCTCCACAGTTTTTGATGACTTTGTTTGCCTTGTTTGAGGAGATGTTTTAACTATTATCTAGAACCCATATTTAACAGACAGCTTTGCAAAGCTGAGTTGTGAGTATTTTTTCTTTTGCGGATCCATTTGACCATCTGAAGAGTGTTTTTACAGTTTAACATCTGGGTCCCTCACCTCAAACACACGGAATTTGAGATACACAGTCAAAGTGAAATGAAAGTTCATAATGCTTCTCCATAGTTATTTAATATATATTTTTTAATTTTTTGGCCACTTTTATTGGTTTTTCATTTATTTATTTTCATCTATCTTTGCTCTTTGGCCTGTGTGGGCCTCCCATTTCAGTGGCCTCTCTCATTGCAGAGCACAGGCTCTGGGTGCATGCGCTCCAGAGCTCTGGCTCGGTAGTTGGACACATTGGTCCAGCGGCTCCGCGGCACGTGGGATCTTCCCAGGCCAGGGATTGAACCGGCGCCCGCTGCACTGCAAGGTGGTGTCCTTACCCACTGGACCACCAGGGAAGCCCCATTATTTAATATTTATTGTTTACCATTCATTTTTTAATCATGAACTCAAATTTTTGGTCTCATGTTTTTTCCTTACAGCCAACTGGACCACATGGAAGATTCCCTCACAATTCAAAAAAAGAAGCCCGTAAGTCTGTCTCTAAAATTCATTCATTCAACAAAGTTGCTTTTACTTTCCACCATGGGCAGATATAAATGGGAATTAGAAGTCATCTTCAGCTTCGAGGAACTTAGGGTTTAGTGGTGATTTAACAAAAAAGAAATTCAAAGACTTCTGGAGATCTAAAAGCGTTTTCAGGAATACAAAGTGATAATATCTGAATCTTGTTTTGTAAACCAGTTAACATCCTCTGATTTTGTATTATTGAAACCACGACACCAAGTCTAAATCCACCTGTGCATGCATGTAACCTTAGACGTTTACACTGTTAAATTTTAAACCGGTCCTTAAATAGAGGGGTTTTGCAATTCATTCATTCTCGAGTGTGTTTCTGAGGTATTTCTTAATACTAAAGCATGTATTTGGGTGATTTAAACATACAAATTTCAAGAGTCAAAGGGCATATCTCATAATAAGCACAGGGTACACTGTCCAAGAATTTCCTGTTCTCCACAGTTTTTGATGACTTTGTTTGCCTTGTTTGAGGAGATGTTTTAACTATTATCTAGAACCCATATTTAACAGACAGCTTTGCAAAGCTGAGTTGTGAGTATTTTTTCTTTTGCGGATCCATTTGACCATCTGAAGAGTGTTTTTACAGTTTAACATCTGGGTCCCTCACCTCAAACACACGGAATTTGAGATACACAGTCAAAGTGAAATGAAAGTTCATAATGCTTCTCCATAGTTATTTAATATATATTTTTTAATTTTTTGGCCACTTTTATTGGTTTTTCATTTATTTATTTTCATCTATCTTTGCTCTTTGGCCTGTGTGGGCCTCCCATTTCAGTGGCCTCTCTCATTGCAGAGCACAGGCTCTGGGTGCATGCGCTCCAGAGCTCTGGCTCGGTAGTTGGACACATTGGTCCAGCGGCTCCGCGGCACGTGGGATCTTCCCAGGCCAGGGATTGAACCGGCGCCCGCTGCACTGCAAGGTGGTGTCCTTACCCACTGGACCACCAGGGAAGCCCCATTATTTAATATTTATTGTTTACCATTCATTTTTTAATCATGAACTCAAATTTTTGGTCTCATGTTTCTAATCTGTATATTGTCAGCCTTAATGAATGCTGAGTAGATCAATCCAGAGGTGGAGGTAACCTATGAACTTGAATCAAGTTATCTTGTAGAGAATAAACATTCCAATTTCATTTCATTCTTTCATTCAACAAACATTTATTCAGGGCCTTCCAAAGGGCAGGCACTTTTCTACATGTTAAAAAGACATCAATGAACAAAATAGGCTTCCTAAACCCCCAGAGAGCCAACTTTGAGAAGGGACTCCATTTGTAATGGGGGAAGGAAAAGACAAGTGACAATAATCCCAATTTCCCAATTTGAAAGATGCATCATGGCAGAGACAAAGGGCCTCTGGCTTTCTGATGATCAGGAGATACTGATCATAGACTTCCTGTACTAATCCTCCTTATTGTTATCTGGGTCTTAGTTTTCTCACTTATTAAGCAATGGCATTAAATTTCATAATCTCAAGAGTCTCTTCTAGAGCGAAGAGTCTATTATTCTACAATATGTGATAGGCATTTACTTAAGGTAAATTCACATGCAGTGAAATGCCCAGATTATAGAGATTTTATTTTGCAAAAAGTCCAGAAATATCCACAAGCCATTTTAAAGTTCTCTATCTTCCATCACTACAGTATGTTACAGAAGTGTATGTTGTGTTCCGAGTAATGATCCTGAGGCATTGCAGGTTGCTGAATCAGTAAGAGAAGGCTTAATTATGTTCATTAGACTACTTATTAAAGCAAGAAAACACACTGCGGCAATTTAGAGAGATTTCAAACAAAAGTTAACCCACAGTTAATCAGAAACCCAGTTAACCAGTATGCTCTATCCCAAGAGTTTACTGTTTTCACACTTATTTGTTCTTCTTTACCACCATGACCAAGTCCCTAATCCAGATCCCAGCCATTTCACACTGATACCACTAAAACTGGTTGATGTCGCCTTCAAACAGTATGAGATGCCACAACCAAAGCGATCACTCCAGAGACAGAAAAAAACAACCATTCAAGTAAGAATCTGACATGAGTGAAGTAACAAAATTCTGAGGTGTGAGGATGTGTTTTAAATTAAGGGGCCAAGGCCCAGGATAGGTTAGACTTAAAGGACGGGTGCCTGAGACAGAGCAGACACTACGAGACTGCTCGGGAGACAGAAGACTTCAGGGTGGTAGGCGCTCAGGAGAGCAGGGCATTTCCAGGAGACTAGAGGCAAACCTAGAAGACATTTAAAGAGGCGAGGACTGGGATGTGAGAACATATTTATTAAAGAGGTGGGAAAAGGGAGTATCTTGTCGACGGCCTGGGTAGGCAGAGAGAACATGCGTGCCTGTTCTCCTCTGTTGTGAAAGAAAAGGAAGGAAGGAAGGAAGAAATATAAGCAGAGTGATAAAATTCTTAGTTTTGTTTTAGGTGTATTCCAGGTGTGTTCTATTAGGTATATGTGTACAACAGAAAAGCAAGTGAAAATAAGAAATAAAACATCCATTTTCCAAGTATGACTTTACTTCAATAAATTTTAATCCTTTCTAAATTCTAAGCATTAAAAATATGTTAAATAATGGTCTCCGGAAAACATGCCTCGCTGATGAGGCTGAGTGTTGGAAGGGTTACACTGGTGCTGGTGGGGAAGAGCCCGCTTGCCAGAGCAAGAGACACGGGGTCTGTCCCTGGGTCAGGAAGATCCCCTGGAGGAGGAAACGGCAGCCCACCCCAGTACTCTTGCCTGGAGAATCCCAGGAACAGAGGAGCCTGTCGGGCTGCGTTCATGGAGTCACAAAGAGCCGGACATGATTAAAGTTACTTAGGATGGACCGACGGATGAAAAACATGCCTCGTGTACGAGGCTGAGTGTTGGAAAGGAGAGGCTGTCCTTAATTCACATATCTAAGGAGCTGAAGCACAATCAGAACTGTGAAATCATAGTGGACACTTAAATTGACTCAATTCATAAAGTCATATTTTAAAATGGTTTGGGTCTTCAATATTTGATTGTAACATTCAGAAAGAACTTCAAGCCTAGCCTGTTGTTTTAAAGCTGTACTCACTCACCAACAGGGGGAATTTACAACTCACACATTCCAAAAGCATAACTTCCTTTCACAGGATACCTTTTATAACATTCATTTTGGTTGTTAGTCAGTGAAGAAATCTTATTTTCTCCCTGTATGAGCCACAAATATCTCCTCAGAAGTTACCGTCTGCAATCGCATTTACACTTTTTGAAAAAGTTTTAGTTGTTCAGTCATGTCCAACACTTTCTGACCCCACGGACTGTAGCTGGCCAGACTCCTCTGTCCATGGAGTTTTCCAGGCATAAATACTGGAGTGAGTAGCCATTTCCTTCTCCAGGGGATCTTTTGCACCCAGGGATCAAACCTGCATCTCTTGCATTGCAGGCAGATTCCTTACCATATGAACCACCAGGGAAGCATTTCCACTTTTTGAAAAAACTAGACTCTAATTTCCTCCCTTCATGCTGCCTCTGATTAGACCTTCTCTTCTGTTTTCCTTTTCTTAAACTACTTACTTCCACGGGTCAGTTAAAGCAGTCTTTCAGAAACACTACCTTTCATCCCTTTCTCTTTCCTGGCTCTCCTTCACCTCTCATTCTCTTAAAACACCTTTCCTCACTATTCAATCAGTCCAAACATTCGTCTTGAGCAGGCAGTGCTCAACTATGTAGGTGTCTGAGAGATAGAAGAAATCTAGGCCCGCAAGACTTCAGTCAAAGGATTTACAGTCTGGTTAGGGAGATAGCACGCATACTGGCAGAGCAAACAAAACCACAAGGAAACCAGAACACTAAACCCTGAGATCTAGCCACCAGAGTTTAGAGAAGAGCTCAGAGAAGGAAGCAGCTTGAAGTTACAAAGCAGAGAAACAAAGCCAACTCATCATCTGCCAGGAAATCTTACACAGATCCATAGAGACACAGATCCTGCCCAGTGTGACCTCTGGAGCCAATGTGGAACTGTTACAAAACAAGACAAGAAGGCAACAGGGTAGACTTGTGAACTTATGTATACTTTCATTCATCTTCTTGCTAGCTGTATTAAGTTGTTAGCTGATTCACTAAAGATGATCAGGCCATTGAAAAAGGTATCCTGGGGTAAACATCAGAAAAAACGAAAGTGTGTGTATGACAGAAAGACAGACAGAGAGGGAGGGAAACTTAGCCGGGTAGGAATCAATCAAAAGGTGCATAATCAGAACACAATGTACCCCAACCTGCTCCATCAAAGTAAACCAATGTGTCACTCTGGGAGTAATAGCACCAGAGAAGAGGTCTGATATATTAATTACTGCTTGACTTACCACATAAAAAAATAAATCTTTCCAAGACCTATCTTACAGCAAGTACTACCCGAGATAGATATTTTAATAATGAAGTCACATATAGACTGGGAAATGGGGACCGCCATAGTTTTAGCCTGAGCAAGAGGGTCACGGAGATTGCGATTCAACGTTAGCAGAAGGCTTGACCAAGCCTGTGTACTTACTCATCCCAGTTTATTCCAGTTTTACAGCGAGGAGGTTTTTGGTTTCTGACCTGGTGCGATGTTCCTTCTGCCCCGTGCCTTTTTATAGTTTACTAAGTTTACTTTTTATAGTTTATTAAGGTCACCCCACGCAGGTATGGAAACTGCCTTACCTAAAAAATAAAGAAATGATGCCCTCTGCAGGACAAAGTGGTAACTGCACCCTCAGTGACTCGTCAGGACGGCGGCCCGTGCTTTCTGTAGTACTATACTGTTTCGCTCCACAATGTGGCGCTGCTGTTCTAAGCGTCATTTTTCAGTCAGTTTTGGATGGGAAAGAGGGTGACAGCGATCAGAAAGCTATAGGGTGGGAAGTACAGGAGGAGAGACTGGCTAAGGAAGAAAGCAGGCTCCTTTTGCCAGAGAGGGCTTGCCTGGCAACTCAAACGGGCCCATTTCAATTAGCAAGCTTAACTCCCCGATCCAAGTAATTCATTTTGCACCATTTAATCCAATGGTTACCCAAACTGCCAAACCAACAGAAGTAATACCAGGGAAACTTTTTGGAAAAGATGTAGCTCCCCAGGTTCTTCCCCAAGAAACTCAGATTCATAAATCTGGGGAGGGGCCCATCACCTGTCTTTTTAAAAACTTCTCTTAAAGATTATTGGTGTTTCATTTATTTACAAGATTTGGAAAGGAAAACAAATTTTTAAAAGGAATCCGTTCTTGTTTCAGTTTCCATTTACGTCAATCCAGGAAAGAAAGGTGAAAAAAAAAATTAGCAGGGTAGGAATCAATCAAAAGGTGCATAATCAGAACACAATGTACCCCAACCTGCTCCATCAAAGTAAACCAATGTGTCACTCTGGGAGTAATAGCACCAGAGAAGAGGTCTGATATATTAATTACTGCTTGACTTACCACATAAAAAAATAAATCTTTCCAAGACCTATCTTACAGCAAGTACTACCCGAGATAGATATTTTAATAATGAAGTCACATATAGACTGGGAAATGGGGACCGCCATAGTTTTAGCCTGAGCAAGAGGGTCACGGAGATTGCGATTCAACGTTAGCAGAAGGCTTGACCAAGCCTGTGTACTTACTCATCCCAGTTTATTCCAGTTTTACAGCGAGGAGGTTTTTGGTTTCTGACCTGGTGCGATGTTCCTTCTGCCCCGTGCCTTTTTATAGTTTACTAAGTTTACTTTTTATAGTTTATTAAGGTCACCCCACGCAGGTATGGAAACTGCCTTACCTAAAAAATAAAGAAATGATGCCCTCTGCAGGACAAAGTGGTAACTGCACCCTCAGTGACTCGTCAGGACGGCGGCCCGTGCTTTCTGTAGTACTATACTGTTTCGCTCCACAATGTGGCGCTGCTGTTCTAAGCGTCATTTTTCAGTCAGTTTTGGATGGGAAAGAGGGTGACAGCGATCAGAAAGCTATAGGGTGGGAAGTACAGGAGGAGAGACTGGCTAAGGAAGAAAGCAGGCTCCTTTTGCCAGAGAGGGCTTGCCTGGCAACTCAAACGGGCCCATTTCAATTAGCAAGCTTAACTCCCCGATCCAAGTAATTCATTTTGCACCATTTAATCCAATGGTTACCCAAACTGCCAAACCAACAGAAGTAATACCAGGGAAACTTTTTGGAAAAGATGTAGCTCCCCAGGTTCTTCCCCAAGAAACTCAGATTCATAAATCTGGGGAGGGGCCCATCACCTGTCTTTTTAAAAACTTCTCTTAAAGATTATTGGTGTTTCATTTATTTACAAGATTTGGAAAGGAAAACAAATTTTTAAAAGGAATCCGTTCTTGTAGCATACAGTTTCCATTTCTCAATCCAGTACTAATCTCATGAGAATATATTCTGTGGGTCAAGAGGGTCTCTTCCAGAGTTCTCTAGGAAACAAGAGCAAAACTGATTGACCTAGCCCATCCGTCTCCTTGAGGAGCTTACTAAACAGACTTCTATTCTGTGTTTCCTCTCACCCATTATGGGCAAGAACTGTGACCCAACAGATTCATAATTCCCTGGTACCAGACACACAGTCTCCTTCCCAGGCACTGATTACCCAGTTAGGGAACACAGGTGATCTGGCTAACTCTGGCATCAATCAGAACGGAGTTCAAATTCTAACCCAACAAGTCAACTTAAAAAGTTACTCCTAACCTCTCTGAACTTTTATTTCTAATAGGAGATAGTCATACTTGCCTCTGAAAAGCTGTAGGAGATGCAAATGAAGTGATTTCAAGTCCTTACATCCTGCCTGGCACAGGATGACTCGTGAATGGTATTTGTTACCGGCAGTAGTCATAGTACTACGGTGATCTCTGGAGCTTCTCTCCAGCATCTGCATAATCTAAGGACTCTCTATGTACGTAACTTTTTAGGCACCCTAATGCTCTGTTTTGAGGAAGACTGCTCAGCCTTGTTTTTAATAACCTGCTATAAATGTAAGGAAAGTGTGCTTCCCTCCTCTAAATTGTAGCAGGTAAATAAAATAAACATCTTTAGCAACCTTTAATCCCCCCATGATTAATGTTAGAATGATATTGTTGAAACTTACCTTAGCAGGAGTTTTCAGGTTTTGGTGAGTGAGCGATGCCAGCTCCCCAGAGGGCTTGCCTGGCAACTCAAACGGGCCCATTTCAATTAGCAAGCTTAACTCCGATCCAAGTAATTCATTTTGCACCATT
This sequence comes from Tragulus kanchil, assembly GCA_022376925.1. Classification (NCBI taxonomy): domain Eukaryota; kingdom Metazoa; phylum Chordata; class Mammalia; order Artiodactyla; family Tragulidae; genus Tragulus; species Tragulus kanchil. Next base: position 142,416,624 of record JAIOJX010000005.1, on the reverse strand, counting down.
TAATCCAATGGTTACCCAAACTGCCAAACCAACAGAAGTAATACCAGGAAACTTTTGGAAAAGATGTAGCTCCCCAGGTTCTTCCCAAGAAACTCAGATTCATAAATCTGGGGAGGGGCCCATCACCTGTCTTTTTAAAAACTTCTCTTAAAGATTATTGGTGTTTCATTTATTTACAAGATTTGGAAAGGAAAACAAATTTTTAAAAGGAATCCGTTCTTGTAGCATACAGTTTCCATTTCTCAATCCAGTACTAATCTCATGAGAATATATTCTGTGGGTCAAGAGGGTCTCTTCCAGAGTTCTCTAGGAAACAAGAGCAAAACTGATTGACCTAGCCCATCCGTCTCCTTGAGGAGCTTACTAAACAGACTTCTATTCTGTGTTTCCTCTCACCCATTATGGGCAAGAACTGTGACCCAACAGATTCATAATTCCCTGGTACCAGACACACAGTCTCCTTCCCAGGCACTGATTACCCAGTTAGGGAACACAGGTGATCTGGCTAACTCTGGCATCAATCAGAACGGAGTTCAAATTCTAACCCAACAAGTCAACTTAAAAAGTTACTCCTAACCTCTCTGAACTTTTATTTCTAATAGGAGATAGTCATACTTGCCTCTGAAAAGCTGTAGGAGATGCAAATGAAGTGATTTCAAGTCCTTACATCCTGCCTGGCACAGGATGACTCGTGAATGGTATTTGTTACCGGCAGTAGTCATAGTACTACGGTGATCTCTGGAGCTTCTCTCCAGCATCTGCATAATCTAAGGACTCTCTATGTACGTAACTTTTTAGGCACCCTAATGCTCTGTTTTGAGGAAGACTGCTCAGCCTTGTTTTTAATAACCTGCTATAAATGTAAGGAAAGTGTGCTTCCCTCCTCTAAATTGTAGCAGGTAAATAAAATAAACATCTTTAGCAACCTTTAATCCCCCCATGATTAATGTTAGAATGATATTGTTGAAACTTACCTTAGCAGGAGTTTTCAGGTTTGGTGAGTGAGCGAATCCTCCAGAGCATGTATGAAGAGCACTGTTTCCTAGGCTACGGCCGGTGATTCTTGATTAATTAAAACTGGCGTGGAGGTCAAGCATCTTCACTTTCACAAACTGCTCACTTACACTTTGAGAAACATGGCCTTAAAAATAACAGTGCCAGGTGATGGATATTAACAAAATGAAGTGGTGATTCTTTTGCAGTACATATGTATATCAAATCATGCTGTACATCTTAAACTTCTACAATGTCATATGTCAGTTATATCCCCATAAAACTAGGGAACAATTACCCAGTCCAAGGTTATCAAGCTCAAAAGCTTTCAGAAGCCAAGCACATTGTGCATGTATAGGAAGGAGCAGGGTGTTAGATAAAATGGTGTAATGCTTACCAAGTGAAACTTGAAAGTACAGGCTCTATCTTCTTTACTGTTTTAAAATTAAGTTACCGGGCTTCCCTGGTGGTCCAATGGGTAAGGACACCGCCTTGCAGTGCAAGAGGCGCCAGTTCGATCCCTGACCTGGGAAGATCCCACGTGCCACAGAGCGACTGGACTGGTGTGTCCAATTACTGAGCTGGAGCTCTGGAGCACATGCCCCCAGAACTGGTGCTCTGTGACAACAGAGGCCACTGCGATGGGAGGCCCACACAGGCCAAAGAACAAAGATGGATGAAAAATAGATAAATGAAAGACCAATAGAAGTGGCACGCCCACCCCCTCCCTTCCCCACCCCAAATTAAGTTAATATGCATTTGGCAACAATTGCTAGACAAATGAAATCTGTCATTATCACTTGAGGAGTGGTGGAGTGATACTCACTTTGTGAATGTCCTGGTTACTGAGCCATGTGACAGCCCCTTGAGTGGAACTCAATAGTCTCCTTCTTTGGCCCGAGACTAAATCTCACATCCAACTGGAGAAAAGGAAAAACAGCATTGAGAAAGCCCAGCTCAAAGGGTGACTCTAGCCTAGAGTGTTCTCCAAAAGACTATTTTTTTTTTTTTAAGAGCAAAGCAGCCTAGAGTTTACAGAGGAGGTCTTTATCCAGTGATCCTGAGTGTCAAGATCTCTCAAACTACAAATAGATGTCATCAATTATTTTCAGTGGAATTTCACACTACTTAAATGTTTATTTTCAAAACAACCAAAAGCAGCTTGTCTCCTTCCTGAAAGAACTATCCACCTGGTAATGGTAATCAACAGAGCCAAGGAAAGAGAAGGTCTGATCAAGTGAGGGAAGGGAACAATTATCAGAAAAATGTGGGAAAGCAAGACATGGAGTTTTAAAACACCACACGCCTATCTCATAAAATTTCAGGAAAACCAGCATCCCATAAAGATAAGAAACAGAGGGCTTCCCTGGTGGTTCATTGGGTAAAGAGTCTGCCTTGCAGTGCAAGGGGCGCCAGTTCCATCCCTGGCTGGGGAAGACTCTATGTGCCGCGGAGCAGCTAAACTGGTGTGTCCAATTGAGTCAGTGCTCTGGAGCACGCGTGCCCAGAGCTGGTGTTCAGCAGCAAGAGAGGCCACTGCAATGGGAGGCCCACACTGGCCAAATAACAAAGATGAATGAAAATAAATAAATAAAAAACCAATAAAAGAGGCCAAAATGAAAAAAAAAAAAGAAACAGAAAAGTATAAGATTAAATCCAATAAAAAGTTATCATAAGGAAAAGGGGAATGAGAAGTAGATAAGATTTTTACAGTGAAAATGAAAGCATACCAGAACCAGATGAAAGCTATTATATTCTGCTTTAAAACAAACTGAAAAATACTTCTAAATGTTATAAGACATAAAGAAAGAGTAGAATCAGAAACAGACATACTCAGAAATAAAGTTACATAATTCATAACAGAAGCAGAAATAAAAGAAAAAAATTTCAGGAACAGAGACTAAGCAACCAGGAACACCAGAGTGAACAAACATAACAGAAAATGCCTTGAGAGAGACAGAAGGTGAAAAAAGATGGTTGGGTTTTTCTTTTAAAACCAAAAGAAATCTAAAATAACAAAGAGAAAGTGACAAATATGAAAGACAAATTAAGAACATCTAATATACAGATGATAGCTTTATACTATCATAGTTAGGTGGGATCTCAACTTTATCAGGAACATAAATGTTTAAAATTTAAAGCTTTTCAGTTCATCTTAAACTAAAAAGGAGTAAAATTTCATTCAATGATTTTGAAATTTTTCACTGATTAGAACCCACATCCCCCTTTCCTGGGACTTACTATGTGAACCAGTCATTCCATTTCTAAGTATTTACCTCCAAATAAATAAAAATATATGTGCATACAAAGACTTGTACTAAATGCTAATATCAGCTTTCTTTGTAAAAGCTAAGAACTGGTAGGGCTTCCCTGATGGATCAGTGGTAAAGAATCTACCTGCCAATGCAGGTGACGCAGGTTTGAACCATGGGTCGGGAAGATCCCCTGAAGAAGGAAATTGCAATCCATTTCAGTATTCTTGCCTTGAAAATCTCATGGATAGAGGAACCTGGTGGGCTACAGTCCATGGGCCGGCAAGAGTTGGACACAACTTAGTGAGTAAACAAGAAGAAGAAGAAGGACTGGAAACAATCTTTATGACCATCTACAGGTGAATGGGTAAACAAAATGTGGTATATTTATGCAATGGAATACTACCCAGCGAAAAGAAAAGAAAGAAAGAAACCTACAACTGAACAACTTGGAAAAACCTGAAAACCATAATACTGAATGAAATACACAGACAAAGAGAGTATATACTGTATATGATTCCGTCCATATAAAATTCTAAGGCTTCCCTGGTGGTCCAGTGGTTAAGGATCCACCTGCCAATGCAGGAGGCATGGGCTCAATCCCTGGTCCAGGAAGATCCCACATGCTGAGGAGCAACTAAGCCTGTGGACCACAACTCTTGAGCCTGTGCTCTAGAGCCTGGGAGCCGAAACTACAAAGCCCAGGTATGGCAATGACTGAATCCCGTGTACCCTAGAGCCCATGTTCCACAATAAGAGAGGCCACCTCAATGAGAAGCCCATGCACCACTACCAGAGAGTAGCCACCACTCACTGCAACTAGAGAAGAACTCTTGCAGCAACAATGACTCAGCACAGCCAAAAATAAACAAATAATGTTTTTTGAAAATTCTAGAAAATGCTAACTAATCTATAGTGACAGAAAGATCAGTGGTTGTTTGGGAAATGTGATAGGAAACTGGGGAGGGGTACAGGTTGATAACACTGTAATTGAAATTTTCTAGCAGTAGAACTTAAGTGTACTCACACACAGAAAAGATGAATATGCAAGGGGATGGGTGTATTCATTAGCTAATGAGAGGGAGACTTTCATAAGTCTATTATATCAAATCATCAAAATGTACATTTTAAATATCAGCTTTCTTTGTAAAAGCTAAGAACTGGTAGGGCTTCCCTGATGGATCAGTGGTAAAGAATCTACCTGCCAATGCAGGTGACGCAGGTTTGAACCATGGGTCGGGAAGATCCCCTGAAGAAGGAAATTGCAATCCATTTCAGTATTCTTGCCTTGAAAATCTCATGGATAGAGGAACCTGGTGGGCTACAGTCCATGGGCCGGCAAGAGTTGGACACAACTTAGTGAGTAAACAAGAAGAAGAAGAAGGACTGGAAACAATCTTTATGACCATCTACAGGTGAATGGGTAAACAAAATGTGGTATATTTATGCAATGGAATACTACCCAGCGAAAAGAAAAGAAAGAAAGAAACCTACAACTGAACAACTTGGAAAAACCTGAAAACCATAATACTGAATGAAATACACAGACAAAGAGAGTATATACTGTATATGATTCCGTCCATATAAAATTCTAAGGCTTCCCTGGTGGTCCAGTGGTTAAGGATCCACCTGCCAATGCAGGAGGCATGGGCTCAATCCCTGGTCCAGGAAGATCCCACATGCTGAGGAGCAACTAAGCCTGTGGACCACAACTCTTGAGCCTGTGCTCTAGAGCCTGGGAGCCGAAACTACAAAGCCCAGGTATGGCAATGACTGAATCCCGTGTACCCTAGAGCCCATGTTCCACAATAAGAGAGGCCACCTCAATGAGAAGCCCATGCACCACTACCAGAGAGTAGCCACCACTCACTGCAACTAGAGAAGAACTCTTGCAGCAACAATGACTCAGCACAGCCAAAAATAAACAAATAATGTTTTTTGAAAATTCTAGAAAATGCTAACTAATCTATAGTGACAGAAAGATCAGTGGTTGTTTGGGAAATGTGATAGGAAACTGGGGAGGGGTACAGGTTGATAACACTGTAATTGAAATTTTCTAGCAGTAGAACTTAAGTGTACTCACACACAGAAAAGATGAATATGCAAGGGGATGGGTGTATTCATTAGCTAATGAGAGGGAGACTTTCATAAGTCTATTATATCAAATCATCAAAATGTACATTTTAAATATCTTACAATTTTGTCAATGATACTGTAATATAGCTGAATTACAGTGAGAGAAAGAGGAGGGAATGACTGATAAGGAAGGGTGGTTCACACCAGGACTGTGTGAAACACACCAGCAAATCACCCTCACAGGGAGCCAGCCAGGCAGGTGCTCAGAAAACCTGCATGGCAAAGAATTCAGGTGGATTCTTAACCACAGGACCACCAGGAGAGCCCTAGAATTTTATATGGATGGAACCATGTACAGCATGCACTCTTTTGTGTTATTTCATTCAGTATAATGTTTCTGAGGTTTTTTCAAGTTGTTCATTGACCAAGCTCCTTTCTTGTCTTTTTTTTTTTTTTTTTTTTTGCTGTTCAGTCCAGCAGTCCGTGAAAGCCATAGGGGAGATGTCATTTCATCACTGTAGCACATTAGCAGAGGTATGAGCACTTGCGTGTATTGCTTGGTACTTGTTTTTCTAAATATGAAACACATTTCTTCAGAAGTTCAGAGTAAAACAAAACTCTAGAGGGTTTCTTGGAGGGCTGGCTTTTGCACAAGCTAATATGGTTGTTAGATACTGTGCTTCAGTCTTGCAGCACTTCAGCTGCATAGTCACCATTGCTCTCCTTGACTTGTCCTATAAATCACCAAACTAGGCATTCTTCTCTCTCTCTCCAGCCTGCCCTCCGGCAGATTGCTGTTTCTGACACAGAAAACTTGCCTTTATTACGTTTTCCTTTATTCTGTTCCCTCTTTTGTTTTTTTAAATAAAAATTGTGGTAAGATCCATAAAAGTCACCATCTTAACCATTTTTATGTTCAGTATAATTCTTATTGTGAAACGTATCTATTCTATTTTCTCCTGTCCCAAATATCTTCTTTTTTCTTCTCCACTTTCCATTAATAGCACCCTAGTTATTCGATTCAAAATCTCAGAAACAACCTTTGTCTACTTCTATTCTGCTTGCTAATGCTAATGGGTCCCACCTGTAAGTTGTATTGGAGGCAGTAAGTCAACCTCCTAAATGTATCATTGCATCAGTTCCTTGCTTTCTCATCTCTGTTGCCATTGTAGTCTAAAGTCTTATTATGGTTTGGCCTAGATAATTGAAGGGAAGGGGACTTAGCTAATGAGAGAGACAATTTCATAAGTCTATCATATCAAATCATCAAAATGTACATTTTAAATATCTTACAATTTTGTCAATGATACTGTAATATAGCTGAATTACAGTGAGAGAAAGAGGAGGGAATGACTGATAAGGAAGGGTGGTTCACACCAGGACTGTGTGAAACACACCAGCAAATCACCCTCACAGGGAGCCAGCCAGGCAGGTGCTCAGAAAACCTGCATGGCAAAGAATTCAGGTGGATTCTTAACCACAGGACCACCAGGAGAGCCCTAGAATTTTATATGGATGGAACCATGTACAGCATGCACTCTTTTGTGTTATTTCATTCAGTATAATGTTTCTGAGGTTTTTTCAAGTTGTTCATTGACCAAGCTCCTTTCTTGTCTTTTTTTTTTTTTTTTTTTTTTGCTGTTCAGTCCAGCAGTCCGTGAAAGCCATAGGGGAGATGTCATTTCATCACTGTAGCACATTAGCAGAGGTATGAGCACTTGCGTGTATTGCTTGGTACTTGTTTTTCTAAATATGAAACACATTTCTTCAGAAGTTCAGAGTAAAACAAAACTCTAGAGGGTTTCTTGGAGGGCTGGCTTTTGCACAAGCTAATATGGTTGTTAGATACTGTGCTTCAGTCTTGCAGCACTTCAGCTGCATAGTCACCATTGCTCTCCTTGACTTGTCCTATAAATCACCAAACTAGGCATTCTTCTCTCTCTCTCCAGCCTGCCCTCCGGCAGATTGCTGTTTCTGACACAGAAAACTTGCCTTTATTACGTTTTCCTTTATTCTGTTCCCTCTTTTGTTTTTTTAAATAAAAATTGTGGTAAGATCCATAAAAGTCACCATCTTAACCATTTTTATGTTCAGTATAATTCTTATTGTGAAACGTATCTATTCTATTTTCTCCTGTCCCAAATATCTTCTTTTTTCTTCTCCACTTTCCATTAATAGCACCCTAGTTATTCGATTCAAAATCTCAGAAACAACCTTTGTCTACTTCTATTCTGCTTGCTAATGCTAATGGGTCCCACCTGTAAGTTGTATTGGAGGCAGTAAGTCAACCTCCTAAATGTATCATTGCATCAGTTCCTTGCTTTCTCATCTCTGTTGCCATTGTAGTCTAAAGTCTTATTATGGTTTGGCCTAGATAATTGCAAGAGTTTTATAAGTGATTCTTTTAACTCCAGGATCTTTCCCCTTTGACACATTATTTATCAACTTAACATTTTTTTAAAGTATTTTAATTATATCTTTATTTATTTGTTTTTAATACTTATTTTTATTTATCTGGCTGCAGTTGGTCTTAGCTGCCACATATGGGATCTAGTTCCCTGACCAGGGATCAAACGTGGGCACGCTGCATTGGGAGCTCAGAATCTTAGCCACTGGACCAACAGGGAAGTCCTCCAAGTTAACATTATTTTTTTATTTTGCTTTTACAGAGTTTTGTTGTTTACAGCTCTATTAACATTTTCAATAAAAGTGTTTTAAAAGTATGCCTCTGTTCAGAAAAATCTTCCATGATTCCCCCTCTAAAATAAAATATGATGTCCTGAGCCTGTCATACAAGGGTCTGCATGATGTGCCATAAATTATCTTTCTAGCCTCATCACTAATAAGTGTGATATAACTCCAGAAGACTGATAAGAGCCATTGTCAATGTACAAAGCAGAGAATACGTCTCCATCGAGACCATTCCACAACACAAGTATCACACTGGTTTCATCAGTGCTGTTGTTTCAAAGAATGCCTTTCCATGCACAATGGAAAGAATGAAATAAGGCCATTGCAGCAACATAGATGGATCTAGAGATTGTTATACTAAGTGAAGTAAGTCAGAAAGGGAAAGACAAATATCATATGATATCACCGGGGTTCCCCAGTGACTCAGAGGGTAAAGGCTCTGCCTGCAATGCAGGAGATTCGGGTCCAATTTTTGGGTCAGGAAGATTCATGGAGAAGGGCACAGCAACCTACTCCAATATTCTTGCCTGGAGAATTTCATGGACATAGGAGACTGGCAGGCTATATAGTCCATAGGGTTGCAAAGAGTCAGACATGACTGAAGCAACTGACCATGCACATCATTTATACGTGAAATTTAAAATAGGACAGAAATGAACTTATGTTCAGAAACAGACTCATGGACATAGAGGACAGACTTGTGGTTGCCAAGGGGAAGGGAGGATGGGGGTGATGGATTCGGAGTTTGAGATTATCAGATACAAACTATTACATGGAAAATAAATAAACAACAAAGTCCTACTGTATAGCAAATATCCAATATTCTGTGATAAATCATAATGAAAATAATATGAGAAAAAATATGTATATATGTATAACTGAATCATTTTGCTGTACAGCAGAAATTAACACAACATTGTAAATCGAATATATGTCAATAGAATAAACTTTTTAAAAAAGAAACCCATCTTTTGAAACAGCTTAGTGTAGCTGCATCCGAGACAAAAGGACTGTCTTAAAATCAGACGGAAAGTCACTACTTTCAAAGGAAAGATTATTAGATTTATATCTGGTATTTTAGTAGGAACAATGGAAGCTAGAAAACAATAACATTAACATATTTCATATGCTCAATTAAAATAAGCACAAACTAGAAATGTATATTTAGTAAAACTGTCTTTCAAAAACAAGAATGAAATAAAAACACTTCAAAAAAATACTATGAGCTTGCCACCATACTATAGGAATTCTAGAAGTTGTAAGTCAGGTAGAAGGAAATGATCTATTTCTTGCAAAATAATTAGCAGAGAAATTAGTAAATATGTGGATGACTCTAAAAAAGCAATAACTAGATGAAACAATAATGATAGTGTCTCATGGGGTTTAAAGATAGGATTTATTGATGAAAATAATACCATATAAATTGGAAGGGAGATCATTGGAATCAGGTGTGGTAAAGACATTGATTACCCTTGGACTTCGAAAAGTTGACTATGAATAATAAAATTCCAAATAAACACTAAAGAAATACAGAAAGTGTGTAATTTCTAAGTTACTACTGGGAAATAAAGACAGAGAAAATATTCAATCACTTTAAAAGAGGCAAGAAAAGATAGGAAAAGATACACGAGGGGAAGGTAGAACAAAGAGAAATCACATAGAAAGAAATACAAATACGTACATACTACAATAAATTGCATTATAATTTATTACAATAAATGCAACTAGATTAAATATTTCCATTTAATCAAAATGATTAAAAGTAAATTTATCTATATGAGGTTTTACAAGAGAGACATAAAACAAAACAACACAAAGTTTTGAAGTAAAAAGATGGGAAAATATACCACGAAAACAGTAACAACAACAATTTGGTTAGCTATATTAATATCAGACAAACCAATGTTAAAGCAGAAAATATTACTTGAGCTAACAAAGATCAAGAAAGCTTGATGATTCTGAATAATGTAATTCACAATTTTATCTAATAGATCTGGAAGATACCCAATATTACAAAGTATAGATTCTCTAGAATTCAAAAATACTTTGAACTGAGTAACATATACCATATATGTGATACAGCAGAACAGTACTTAAAAGGAAGTTGACACGATTAAAAGCTTTTCGAAAAGAGGAGGATCACGCAAGGGTTATTAAGTGTTCCCCCAACAAGGCAGCTAGCTTTTCCCAAAGCAAATGTTCCAACAATGAGAACAAAATGACATAGACTTTAAGAAGTTAAGAAAAGGGAAACATAATAAATCCAAAGAAAGTAGGTAAATGGAAGGAAATAATTAAGATAACATTAGAAAGTAAGACTTTACATAGTATTTGCCAAGTGCAGGGCACTGTTTTAAATTCTAAGCACTTACTAACATGAAAAAATCATGCAAAATAGAAAAGAACATAGGCAAAACCTTCTTGGACATGAATCATTGCAATATTTTCTTAGATTAGTCTCTCAGGGTGAAAGAAATAAAAAGAAAAACAAATGGGACCTAATCTAACTTAAAAGTCTTTGCACAGCAAAGGAAACCATTAACAAAATTGAAAAGACAATCTACAGAATGGGAAGAAATATTTGCAAACAATGCAATTGACGAAAGGCTGTGTGTTAGTTGCTCAGTCCTGTCCAACTCTTTGGGACCCCGTGAACTGTAGCCCACCAGGTTCCTCTGTCCATTGAATTCTCCAGGCAAGAATACTGGAGTGGGTCACCATTTCCTCCTCCAGGGGATCTTGCTGACTCAGTCATCAAACCCAAGTCTCTCACATTGCAGGCAGATTCTTTACCATCTGAGCCACCAGGGAAGCAAAACTAATCAAATCTGCATACTAAAGGATGATAATATGTTCACTCACTAGATGGAGAAAATGTATATGATAATATTCAACAGTAATTCATAATTTAAAAAAATACCTTATGAAAGTAGAAATCAGTGGGAACTTCCTTAATCTGATAAAACTTCTACAAAAGCTCCCTGTATTTGTTATTCATTTTATTCAATAAATTTGAATGTCATTGATTTTATTCAATAAATCATCCTCATTGTTAATGGCTTCAGTCAATAATAAACATTCATGCTTTCACATGATTTCTGTGAGTTAGAAATTCAGGGCAACTTTGGTTAGTGTTTCTCACAAGATTTCAGTCAAGAATGTTGGCCATACTGCAGTCACCTGAAGACTTGACTGTGGCTGGAGGACCCATTTCCAAGGAAGTTCACTCACAGAGTTAGCAAACTGACTCTGGCTGCAAGCAAGAGGCCTCTCTGCTACACTCATCCTGCCATAAGCCCCCGACACAGCATCTTGGTACAAAGAAGAGCAAAGTGGAAACAGCAGTATCTCTTATAATCTAGCTTCAGAAGTCACACATGGAAATGACACACTGTCATTTCCACAATATCTGGTTACACAGGTCAACCCTATTCAGCTTTGCGTTGAGTATCATTAGGCAAAGGTCATCCTGGGGACTGGTTATTGCAAAATCATGACAAATATTTTATGGTGAAGCATTCAACATGTTCCAATTTCATGAACAAGACAAAGGTAACCACTATCATCACTTCCAGATGTCTTAGCTGATACAGGACATGAATCATTGCAATATTTTCTTAGATTAGTCTCTCAGGGTGAAAGAAATAAAAGAAAAACAAATGGGACCTAATCTAACTTAAAAGAAAAACCATTAACAAAATTGAAAAGACAATCTACAGAATGGGAAGAAATATTTGCAAACAATGCAATTGACGAAAGGCTGTGTGTTAGTTGCTCAGTCCTGTCCAACTCTTTGGGACCCCGTGAACTGTAGCCCACCAGGTTCCTCTGTCCATTGAATTCTCCAGGCAAGAATACTGGAGTGGGTCACCATTTCCTCCTCCAGGGGATCTTGCTGACTCAGTCATCAAACCCAAGTCTCTCACATTGCAGGCAGATTCTTTACCATCTGAGCCACCAGGGAAGCAAAACTAATCAAATCTGCATACTAAAGGATGATAATATGTTCACTCACTAGATGGAGAAAATGTATATGATAATATTCAACAGTAATTCATAATTTAAAAAAATACCTTATGAAAGTAGAAATCAGTGGGAACTTCCTTAATCTGATAAAACTTCTACAAAAGCTCCCTGTATTTGTTATTCATTTTATTCAATAAATTTGAATGTCATTGATTTTATTCAATAAATCATCCTCATTGTTAATGGCTTCAGTCAATAATAAACATTCATGCTTTCACATGATTTCTGTGAGTTAGAAATTCAGGGCAACTTTGGTTAGTGTTTCTCACAAGATTTCAGTCAAGAATGTTGGCCATACTGCAGTCACCTGAAGACTTGACTGTGGCTGGAGGACCCATTTCCAAGGAAGTTCACTCACAGAGTTAGCAAACTGACTCTGGCTGCAAGCAAGAGGCCTCTCTGCTACACTCATCCTGCCATAAGCCCCCGACACAGCATCTTGGTACAAAGAAGAGCAAAGTGGAAACAGCAGTATCTCTTATAATCTAGCTTCAGAAGTCACACATGGAAATGACACACTGTCATTTCCACAATATCTGGTTACACAGGTCAACCCTATTCAGCTTTGCGTTGAGTATCATTAGGCAAAGGTCATCCTGGGGACTGGTTATTGCAAAATCATGACAAATATTTTATGGTGAAGCATTCAACATGTTCCAATTTCATGAACAAGACAAAGGTAACCACTATCATCACTTCCAGAGGTCTTAGCTGATACAGAAAAACAAGAAAAAGAGACAGAAGGAAGGGGACTACCCTGCTGGTCCAGTGGTTAAGAGTCCACCTTGCAATGCCAGGGATATGGGTTCAATTCTTGGTTGAGGAACAATGATCCCACACGCCTAAGCCTATGCAATGCAACCAAGACCTGACATAGTCAAATAAGTAAATAAATAATAAAAAAGAGAAAGAAACAGAAGGAATAAATAGACACTATTTTCAGATCTTATAATGTATCAACATAGAAAAGACAAATGAAACTACCACAAAATAAAAGAATTAAGATGAATAATACTATATGCCTAGATACAAAGTTAATGTACAAAATTCATCTTTAAATTTCTAAATTAAAAAACATATATTTTATTTATTTGATGGTGTCAAGTTGTAGTTTGACTGTATTGGCACCTAGTTACAGCCCTCAGGATCCTGGATCCTCACTGCAGCATGCAGGGTCACAGGATTTTTCTTTTTTAGTTGCCACATGTGGGATCCAGTTCCCTGACTAGGGATGGAACCCTGGGCATCTCCACTGGGAGTGCAGAGTCCCAGCCACTGAATCACCAGGGAAGTCCTAATCAGCTGAATATTTACACATTAGCAACAATGTTAGAAACTACAATTTAAAAGATGATTTCACTTACAATAACATTAAAAAAAACAAAACATGAAGCACCTAGGAATAAAACTGACAAAATACATCTGAGACTTTGGAGGAGAATACCTTAAGACTTCACTGAGCAACGTTACAGAGCACCTAACAAAGCACAGTCATTGGAAGAGTTCACTCACAGAGTTAGCAAACTGACTCTGGCTGCAAGCAAGAGGCCTCTGCTACACTCATCCTGCCATAAGCCCGACACAGCATCTTGGTACAAAGAAGAGCAAAGTGGAAACAGCAGTATCTCTTATAATCTAGCTTCAGAAGTCACACATGGAAATGACACACTGTCATTTCCACAATATCTGGTTACACAGGTCAACCCTATTCAGCTTTGCGTTGAGTATCATTAGGCAAAGGTCATCCTGGGGACTGGTTATTGCAAAATCATGACAAATATTTTATGGTGAAGCATTCAACATGTTCCAATTTCATGAACAAGACAAAGGTAACCACTATCATCACTTCCAGAGGTCTTAGCTGATACAGAAAAACAAGAAAAAGAGACAGAAGGAAGGGGACTACCCTGCTGGTCCAGTGGTTAAGAGTCCACCTTGCAATGCCAGGGATATGGGTTCAATTCTTGGTTGAGGAACAATGATCCCACACGCCTAAGCCTATGCAATGCAACCAAGACCTGACATAGTCAAATAAGTAAATAAATAATAAAAAAGAGAAAGAAACAGAAGGAATAAATAGACACTATTTTCAGATCTTATAATGTATCAACATAGAAAAGACAAATGAAACTACCACAAAATAAAAGAATTAAGATGAATAATACTATATGCCTAGATACAAAGTTAATGTACAAAATTCATCTTTAAATTTCTAAATTAAAAAACATATATTTTATTTATTTGATGGTGTCAAGTTGTAGTTTGACTGTATTGGCACCTAGTTACAGCCCTCAGGATCCTGGATCCTCACTGCAGCATGCAGGGTCACAGGATTTTTCTTTTTTAGTTGCCACATGTGGGATCCAGTTCCCTGACTAGGGATGGAACCCTGGGCATCTCCACTGGGAGTGCAGAGTCCCAGCCACTGAATCACCAGGGAAGTCCTAATCAGCTGAATATTTACACATTAGCAACAATGTTAGAAACTACAATTTAAAAGATGATTTCACTTACAATAACATTAAAAAAAACAAAACATGAAGCACCTAGGAATAAAACTGACAAAATACATCTGAGACTTTGGAGGAGAATACCTTAAGACTTCACTGAGCAACGTTACAGAGCACCTAACAAAGCACAGTCATGGGATGGAAGAGTGATATGAGGATGCCAACTTTCTGCAAAGCGACCTGAAGATCTGATGCATTCCAACCAAAATCCTAAAAGTGTTCTGGGAGGAAGAGAGAATTGACAAATTGATTCTAAAGAACTAGACGGGAGGACTTGCCATACAACATGTCAAGAATTACTATAAATCCCATGATTTCTGGGGATATAGGTATTATAGGTAATTTAAATGTATCTTACTAATGTAGCGATAAAAAATGTAGCCACTGAAATAAAATGGCCCAGAGACAGACCCATGTATAAATAAAAGCTCGACTTACAATAGAGCTGGTAAAAAATAGCAGAGGAAAAAAAGGTAGGCTTTTTTTTTGATAAATGATAGTTGGTTATCCATAAGAAAAATTACTAAATTGGATTCCTACTTTACACCACAAACGAAAATCAATTCTGGGCTTCCCTGGCAGTCCAGTGGGTGAGGACACCACCTTGCAGTGCAAGGGCTGCCGGTTTGATCCCTGGTCTGTGAAGATTCCACGTGCCGCGGAGCAGCTGGACTGATGTGTCCAATTACCCAGCTGGAGCTCTGGAGTGCATGCGCCCAGAGTGGTGCTCTGCAGTGACAGGGGCCACTGCGATGGGAGGCCCACACAGGCCAAAAAGAACAAAGACGGATAATAAATGAAAGATCAATAGAAGTGGCCAGAAAAAATAAAATCAGTTCTTAGTGAATTCAGAATCCAAATGTAAAGGGCAAAGTATAATATTTTTAGAACACAATTATCAGAAATTATCTTTATAACCTTTGACTGTATTGGCACCTAGTTACAGCCCTCAGGATCCCACTGCAGCATGCAGGGTCACAGGATTTTTCTTTTAGTTGCCACATGTGGGATCCAGTTCCCTGACTAGGGATGGAACCCTGGGCATCTCCACTGGGAGTGCAGAGTCCCAGCCACTGAATCACCAGGGAAGTCCTAATCAGCTGAATATTTACACATTAGCAACAATGTTAGAAACTACAATTTAAAAGATGATTTCACTTACAATAACATTAAAAAAAACAAAACATGAAGCACCTAGGAATAAAACTGACAAAATACATCTGAGACTTTGGAGGAGAATACCTTAAGACTTCACTGAGCAACGTTACAGAGCACCTAACAAAGCACAGTCATGGGATGGAAGAGTGATATGAGGATGCCAACTTTCTGCAAAGCGACCTGAAGATCTGATGCATTCCAACCAAAATCCTAAAAGTGTTCTGGGAGGAAGAGAGAATTGACAAATTGATTCTAAAGAACTAGACGGGAGGACTTGCCATACAACATGTCAAGAATTACTATAAATCCCATGATTTCTGGGGATATAGGTATTATAGGTAATTTAAATGTATCTTACTAATGTAGCGATAAAAAATGTAGCCACTGAAATAAAATGGCCCAGAGACAGACCCATGTATAAATAAAAGCTCGACTTACAATAGAGCTGGTAAAAAATAGCAGAGGAAAAAAAGGTAGGCTTTTTTTTTGATAAATGATAGTTGGTTATCCATAAGAAAAATTACTAAATTGGATTCCTACTTTACACCACAAACGAAAATCAATTCTGGGCTTCCCTGGCAGTCCAGTGGGTAAGGACACCACCTTGCAGTGCAAGGGCTGCCGGTTTGATCCCTGGTCTGTGAAGATTCCACGTGCCGCGGAGCAGCTGGACTGATGTGTCCAATTACCCAGCTGGAGCTCTGGAGTGCATGCGCCCAGAGTGGTGCTCTGCAGTGACAGGGGCCACTGCGATGGGAGGCCCACACAGGCCAAAAAGAACAAAGACGGATAATAAATGAAAGATCAATAGAAGTGGCCAGAAAAAAAAAAAAAAATCAGTTCTTAGTGAATTCAGAATCCAAATGTAAAGGGCAAAGTATAATATTTTTAGAACACAATTATCAGAAATTATCTTTATAACCTTTGGATAGGAAAGTAAATAAGATAGAAAAGGTACAAGTCATTAATAATAATTATAATAACAATAAAAACACTAAATTTTATAGAATCTCAGATGCCAACCATTCTACAATGCACCACTGTTTTAAGATAGGAAAAACATATCGATTACACTATAGGACAGTTTTCTTCTTTTTTGGGGGGGTGGGGACGGGTTGGGGAGGGAGGGGGGGCGGGTGGGCCACTTCTATTGGTCTTTCATTTATCTATTTTCATCCATCTTAGTTCTTTGGCCCATGTGGACCTCGCATCGCAGTGGCCTCTGTTGTCGCAGAGCACCAGCTCTGGGCGCATGCGCTCCACAGCTCCGGCTTGGTAATTGGACACATCCGTCCAGTAGCTCCGTGACACATGGGATCTTCCCAGGCCAGGGATCGAACCAGTGCCCCTTGCACTGCAAGGTGGTGCCCTTACCCACTGGACCACCAGGGAAGCCCCAGTTTTCTTCTTAATCAGGAGTTTTATATATTATACAATTAAGCATAGATTTTATGCGCATCATAAGAGAGAAAATTTGAGAGAAATAAACAGTAAAATATTCAACATCCAGTATATACAGACAATTCATATACTTCATTAAAATAGGAAAGACAAATTAATCCAATGGCAAAAAATAGGTGAAAGACTTGAAAGGACACATCATAAAGTGCCCAATAGAGTATAATATACTAGTTGGAGTGTACATTAGTATAATTACTTTGGAAAACAATTTAACATCATCTTCTAAATGATCTTCTAAAGTAGAAGATGCACTAACTATATGACCATGGAATTCCACTTTAGGTATATATTCTAAAGAAACTACTGTGTATGTGTACAAAAAACATGTAAAAAATGTGTATAAAAATATTCACAGCACCATTGTTATGGACTAGCAAAAGATCTGACACAACCCAAATACTATTAACTGTAACATGGGTAAGTTGTAAGCTATATAATTAGATACTCGATAGCAGTGAAAATAAATTCACTACAGCCATATATTAACAGCATGGACAATCTCAGGAATGTAATGTTAAGTGAAAAAAGCAAACTACGGAAGAATGCATACAGTATAATTTCATTAATATGAGTTCAAAAACACAAAACCAGGGGACCTGTCTAGGGATATAGGTATTAAGAATCCACCTTGCAATGCAGGGGATGTGGGTTTGATCCCTGGTTGAGGAACTAAGATCCCACATGCTGCGGACAACCAAGCCCACCTGCCATAAATATGGAGCCCATGTGCCCCAACTGAGACCAGATATAGTAAAATAAACAAACACTAGAAAAATAAAACAACAAAACCACAAAATCAAACATTATTTAGGAATAAAATATGTGAACAGTAAAAGCATGCTAAAGAAAAAAATCCAAGATATTACTTATCTCTGAAGGGGAAATAAAGGAGATAAACTTGGGATAAGGTATAAGGTATATTTCAAATATAGTGGAATTATTCTATTACTTGTTTTAAGCTACATAGATGTTCATTGTATCTTGTCTTTACATTTTAAATGTATACATATGAATATTATTTTCAAATTAATTAATATCTAAAAACAATTTTTTAAAGCTGGATATAATAGTACATGTAAGACTTATACCTACTTTTCAAACACAAATGAAACATTCATGTTACTTGAAAGAAAATCTCAAGGAACTTCAAAAAAGTAATGATTATACAAGCTACACTTCCTGATCACAACACAATAACTCACATTAGAGCTGAAATCAAAACAGAAACTTTAAAATGTGGAATGTGGCTAAGTAGTTCTTAGGGAACAAATTCAAATGCATATACTAGAAACTGATTGAAAATAAAGTATATAATGAAAGATGCTCTAAAAAACTAAAATAAATCCAATTAAAGCAGATGAAATTAGTAAAGATAAAAGCAAAAATGAAATAGAAAACAAATTATAGGAAGAAGCAACGCATGGAATAACAAAACGGTCATTGGTAATCAATAAAATGCAAATTAAAATGATATACCAGTTTTACAAAAGAGATATCATTCCATATTCATTAGACTGAAAAAATTTAAAATGTGAAAATAATCACTATAAAATCTAGATTCTTTCATTCAATAAAAAGGAAAATTTAAAAAATGTGAACATACCAAATGTGGATGAATATGTGAACAAGAACTTGGGCTTCCCTGGTGGTCCAGTGGGTAAAGAGTCCGCCTTGCAGTTCAAGGGGCACCAGTTTGATCCCTGGCCTGGGAAGATCCCACATGCCACAGAGCAGCTGGACCAGTGTGTACAATTACAAGCCAGCACTCTGGAGCCCATGCACCTAGAGCTGGTGCTCTGCAACGAAAGAGGCCACTGCAATGGGAGACCCACAGATGCCAAAGAATAAAAAGATGGATGAAAAAATGAATACCTAAAAGAGGCCAAAATTTAAAAAGAAACAAAGAAATAAGAACATTATAAATTGGTATGAATACTGTGGGAAAAAATTTTGGCAAAAGCTAAAAAAATGTATTTTTTTGACCAATAATACAGTTATAGTTATATATTTTATAGAAATTCTGATATAGGAGTTCTAGGAGACATGAATATCTGTGTAAAAAATTCCTAAGTATTCACCAATAAAGAATGGATAAATAAGTTTAGTATATTCACAAAAGGTATGTTATGTGGTAGTTAAATGAAGAAACTAGGTTACATAAATCTACATGAATAAATAGCTAAAGAAGAAAAAAGAACAAGGAAGACATAGAACTATGTGGCATATGATTGCATTTGTAGAAATATTGAAAACTTCAAAAAAGTAATGATTATACAAGCTACACTTCCTGATCACAACACAATAACTCACATTAGAGCTGAAATCAAAACAGAAACTTTAAAATGTGGAATGTGGCTAAGTAGTTCTTAGGGAACAAATTCAAATGCATATACTAGAAACTGATTGAAAATAAAGTATATAATGAAAGATGCTCTAAAAAACTAAAATAAATCCAATTAAAGCAGATGAAATTAGTAAAGATAAAAGCAAAATGAAATAGAAAACAAATTATAGGAAGAAGCAACGCATGGAATAACAAAACGGTCATTGGTAATCAATAAAATGCAAATTAAAATGATATACCAGTTTTACAAAAGAGATATCATTCCATATTCATTAGACTGAAAAAATTTAAAATGTGAAAATAATCACTATAAAATCTAGATTCTTTCATTCAATAAAAAGGAAAATTTAAAAAATGTGAACATACCAAATGTGGATGAATATGTGAACAAGAACTTGGGCTTCCCTGGTGGTCCAGTGGGTAAAGAGTCCGCCTTGCAGTTCAAGGGGCACCAGTTTGATCCCTGGCCTGGGAAGATCCCACATGCCACAGAGCAGCTGGACCAGTGTGTACAATTACAAGCCAGCACTCTGGAGCCCATGCACCTAGAGCTGGTGCTCTGCAACGAAAGAGGCCACTGCAATGGGAGACCCACAGATGCCAAAGAATAAAAAGATGGATGAAAAAATGAATACCTAAAAGAGGCCAAAATTTAAAAAGAAACAAAGAAATAAGAACATTATAAATTGGTATGAATACTGTGGGAAAAAATTTTGGCAAAAGCTAAAAAAATGTATTTTTTTGACCAATAATACAGTTATAGTTATATATTTTATAGAAATTCTGATATAGGAGTTCTAGGAGACATGAATATCTGTGTAAAAAATTCCTAAGTATTCACCAATAAAGAATGGATAAATAAGTTTAGTATATTCACAAAAGGTATGTTATGTGGTAGTTAAATGAAGAAACTAGGTTACATAAATCTACATGAATAAATAGCTAAAGAAGAAAAAAGAACAAGGAAGACATAGAACTATGTGGCATATGATTGCATTTGTAGAAATATTGAAAACTTCCTAAACTGTGCTATACATTATTTAAGAATACATATGCGGCTTCCCTGGTAGCTCAGTGGTAAAGAGTTCACCTGCCAATGTAGGAGGCATGGGTTCGATCCCTGATCCAGGAAGACTGCACATGCTTTGGAGCAACTAAGCCCATGAGTCACAGTTATTGAGCCTGTACTCTAGAGCCTCAGAGCTGCAACTATTGAGCACATGTGCTGCAACTACTGAAGCCTGTGTGCCCTAGAGCCTGAGTTCCACAACAAGAGAAGTAACCACAACAAGAAGCTTGCTCATCTCAACTAGGGAGTAGCTCCCACTTCCTGCAACTAGAGAAGAGCCTGTGGCAGCAGTGACAACCTAGAATATCCAAAAATAAATAAACAAATCAAATGCATTTCTAAAAAAAAAAATACATATGCATTAAAGTATAAAACATGCTTGGGAATTTTAAGCACCAATTGCAGAATAATAGTACATCTGGGGAGAGAATGAAGGGAACAGAATTGGAAGTATGTCAGGGGTTTCAAGTATATCTGTTATCCTTCATTTCTTTTTTAAAAAATAAGCAAGTAAAATGAAATGTTTGGATTTGATGGAAGCAAGATGGATACAGATATTTGTTATGTTTTAGTTCTGAATGATATATTTTATAATATTAAAAATACTTTTAAATGACTGAAGAATATGTAGAAAACCTGAAAAGAATGAAATTTACAAAAGAAATAGAAAAGTTCTACTGAAAACAACAGCATCTGATTCAGATAATTTAATGTGAGTCGTAACAAATCATAAATAAATGATAATTCTTATGTTATTTGTATGAGGAATTAGAAAAGATGAAAATTCCTCAGTTTGTCCCCAAATCTAGAATAATCCTGCTACCAACGCCAAACTAGGATGACATTTAACATTTAAAACAGAAGGCCAGTAGGCCAAATTTAGTTAGGCTCATATATTAGCAAGTTAATCCTGCAATGCTGCAAAATAATAATACACCATGAGTGAGAAATGCTCAACAACTAGGAATGACATGTTAATAAATAGCTAAAGAAGAAAAAAGAACAAGGAAGACATAGAACTATGTGGCATATGATTGCATTTGTAGAAATATTGAAAACTTCCTAAACTGTGCTATACATTATTTAAGAATACATATGCGGCTTCCCTGGTAGCTCAGTGGTAAAGAGTTCACCTGCCAATGTAGGAGGCATGGGTTCGATCCCTGATCCAGGAAGACTGCACATGCTTTGGAGCAACTAAGCCCATGAGTCACAGTTATTGAGCCTGTACTCTAGAGCCTCAGAGCTGCAACTATTGAGCACATGTGCTGCAACTACTGAAGCCTGTGTGCCCTAGAGCCTGAGTTCCACAACAAGAGAAGTAACCACAACAAGAAGCTTGCTCATCTCAACTAGGGAGTAGCTCCCACTTCCTGCAACTAGAGAAGAGCCTGTGGCAGCAGTGACAACCTAGAATATCCAAAAATAAATAAACAAATCAAATGCATTTCTAAAAAAAAAAATACATATGCATTAAAGTATAAAACATGCTTGGGAATTTTAAGCACCAATTGCAGAATAATAGTACATCTGGGGAGAGAATGAAGGGAACAGAATTGGAAGTATGTCAGGGGTTTCAAGTATATCTGTTATCCTTCATTTCTTTTTTAAAAAATAAGCAAGTAAAATGAAATGTTTGGATTTGATGGAAGCAAGATGGATACAGATATTTGTTATGTTTTAGTTCTGAATGATATATTTTATAATATTAAAAATACTTTTAAATGACTGAAGAATATGTAGAAAACCTGAAAAGAATGAAATTTACAAAAGAAATAGAAAAGTTCTACTGAAAACAACAGCATCTGATTCAGATAATTTAATGTGAGTCGTAACAAATCATAAATAAATGATAATTCTTATGTTATTTGTATGAGGAATTAGAAAAGATGAAAATTCCTCAGTTTGTCCCCCAAATCTAGAATAATCCTGCTACCAACGCCAAACTAGGATGACATTTAACATTTAAAACAGAAGGCCAGTAGGCCAAATTTAGTTAGGCTCATATATTAGCAAGTTAATCCTGCAATGCTGCAAAATAATAATACACCATGAGTGAGAAATGCTCAACCCAGGAATCCATGAATGATTTTGAATTAGGAACTATGTTAACATAATTCACTACATTAACACAGTAAAGGAGGAAAAAACCTATCATTTCAATAGATACCACAAAGATAATTTACAAGGTCAAAACTTGTAACAGATTTTTTAAAACTTTGTAGAAATACTAAGAAAATTTCTCAGTCTCATGAAGGATACTAATCTACAACAAAAATCTCATTTAATGATGAAATATTTAGCAGCATTTCTGCCTAAATAGGATAAGATAAAGATGATTACTACCAACATTATATTCAAGTTTAGTCAATGCAATAAAATAAGAAAAAGAATTTAAAAATACAAATACTGAAAAGAAAAAGTAATTTGGTAATATCTACCAAAATCCTAAGTATGTATATATACAAATTTTAGATGGCTATGAGCACATAGTTTCCCCCATTCCCTATTGGCACCACATTCCATTAAAGTGATGACAAAGAACTTACAGTTGCCAGGGGGGAAGGGATAGTTAGGGACTTGGGAATGGTCATGTACACACTGTTTTATTTATTTATTTATTTATTTTAAACATTTATTTTATTTATTTATCCTTTGGGGGTGCGGTGGGGAGGGAAGGGGATCAACCGGCCACTTCTTTTGGTCTTTCATTTCTCTATTTTCATCCATCTCTGTTCTTTGGCTCCTGTGGGTCTCCCATCGCAGTGGCCCCTGTCGTCACAGAGCCCCGGCTCTGTGCGCATGCGCCCCAGAGCTCTGGCTCAGCAATTGGACACATCAGTCGAGCCGCTTCGCGGCCCATGGGATCTTCCCAGGCTAGGGATCAAATCGACGCCCCTTGCACTGCAAGGCGGTGTCCTTACCCACTGGACCACCAGGGGAAGCCTTGCTTTATTTAAACTAGATAACCGGGCTTCCCTGGTGGTCCAGTGGGTAAGGACACCGCCTTGCAGTGCAAGGGGCGTCGATTCGATCCCTGGCCTGGGAAGATCCCACCGGCCGCGGAGCTGCTGGACCGATGTGTCCAATTACCGAGCCGGAGCTCTGGAGCGCATGTGCCCAGAGCTGGTGCCCTGCGACAACAGAGGCCACTGCGATGGCAGGCCCACACAGTCCAAAGAACAAAGACAGATGAAAATAGATAAATGAAAGACCAATAGAAGTGGCCTGCCTGTCCCCCTCCCTCCCCACCACCCCCCCCCCACCACTTCACCACCCACACCCCCCAAAAAAAATAAATAAAATAAAATAGATAACCAACAAAGACCTATTATATAGCGCATGGAACTCTGGTCAATGTTATGTGGCAGTGAGTGGGAGGCAGGGTTGGCAGAGAAAGGATATATGTATATGAATGAGTCCTTTTACCCGAAACAACCACAACATTGTTAATCAGCCATTCCCCAATACAAAATAAAAAGTTTATAGAAAGTTTAAAGTTTGAGTTAAAAAAAATGGTGACAGAAATAATATACACATAAATGGTACAAATACTGAAGGAGTCCATAAGCAAGGAAAGATTTCAACCAATATTTGGAAGTTAGAGAATGGACAGAGAAGAGGTAATTAATGAAGCAAGTAAGAAGAAGTTACTGCCCAGAGTACACAGAGAGGGATGCAGTTGAGGGCACTAATCAGTTTATCAGAATCCCAGAGAAGCTCTTAGCTGGGAAGTACCAGGTTCAACAGAGGAAATAAGTGAGATGTGGTGCTTGTTAATTAAAAGTTTATTTATATGAGGGTTAAGATATCAGCTTTATTCTCCCTCCATCAGCCAAGTATCTGTTCCTCTGGCAAATAAATTAAGAGTTCTCAAAATAAACCAAAAGGTGCAATGAGAAAGGGTTCAATATGAAAGCCACAGAACTTTCCCCCACGTGATGTGTGGGATTTGACCACCCAAGTGAAAGGGTCCAAAGAGTTAAATATGAGATTACACAACATCTGAATAAGAGTTTGAGGCTTGTTGGAGTCATGTGTAATAGGCTCAACTGTGATCCCTAAGAGATATTTTGAAGTCATAGCCCCCAGTTATGGAAAAGGAAATGGCAACCCACTCCACTATTCTTGCCCAGAGAATTCTGTGGGCAGAGGAGCCTGGTGGGGCTACAGACCATGGAGTTGTAGAGTCAGACATAACTGAGCACCCAGACACAACGCCTAAGACCTCAGAATGTGACCTTATTTGGAAATAACGTCATTGTCAATGTAGTTAGTTAAGATGAGGTCATCTGGAGAAGAGTAGGCTCTTAATCTAATAGCTGGTGTCCTTAGAAGAGGAAAAGAGACACAGAGTGGCAGACACACAGGAAGAGTACCATAGAAGGACACAGACAGAGACTGGAGTGATGTGCCTACAAGGTACTGCTGTTGTTGTTCAGTTGCTAGGTTGTCTGACTCTTTGTGACCCTACTAGGCTCCTCTGTCCATGGAATTTCCCATGCAAGAATACTGGAATGGGTTGCCATTTCCTTCTCCAGGGTATCTTCTTGACCCAGAGATGGAACGCACATCTTCTGCCTCGCAGGCGAATTCTTTACTGCTGAACTACACAGGGAAACCACCTATAAGCTCTAAAAGGGTTTCTAGGTTCCCTAAGTCACCCACTTTAGAAAGCACTTTGTTATCCCATGTTTCTCATTTCTGTTCTCAGCATTCTTCTGTTTTTGGAAAAGAAAGTACATGGACTATTTAAGAGACACCGTTAAATTCAACTTGACAAGAGGTACTGTTTCCTCTCTGTGATCCAGATTCCCAGGGAAGGAAATCTTTTGGCTCAGCCAGGGTGACTATTGACTTAGTTATAAGGACTGTGGTGTTGAGGAAGACTGACACACGGTATCAAATCCCTGCTGGAGGGCACCTATTGGAAGTGAGTCAGTCCATAAAAGCAGTCACTATGAGCTAGGTAGACACTGACCAAGTTTTCTCCTAAAATTATTATTTACATTAATTCAATAAAATCCTTGTAGATACATCCTGATAGACATTATCTGAGTACTTACTTATGACAAATTCCTAAAGGTAGAATCATTGGGTCAAATGTATTAATATAATTAAAGTTTTAAATTCACGTTACAAAAATTGTTTTTCACTGGGTTAATTCACACTCCTATCTGCAGTATAGAAAACAACCACTTGATAAAATGCAATTCCTTTGTCAGTATTGGGTCTCATTTTTCTTAACCTTTGACAATTTTATAAATGAAGCTGATGTCTCATTATTTTTATCTATCTTTTATAATCGAGAAAGGTGAATTCTTTCATTACTTTAGGGATATTTTTACTTCTGTGTTTCCGAATTGTCTAATCATATGAATCAGCCATTTTTAAATAGGGCCATTTTTTTTGTCCTAATCACTCATGATAGTTCTTTATGTATTAATATATAAGATATTTACTTTATAAGATCTATGTTGAAAATATTTCTATTTCTATTGGTATTTTTATTTTGTCTATAGAGACATTTTTTTGTACGCCTGGTTAAATCTAAAGTGATGATTTTACTTACATATGAATTGTCCTTAGATCAACTTTAATAATAGATCTTTAAAAATACTATGGAGAACAGTAAGTTAAATATTGGAATTCTTTACTGCCTGAACTTTAGGCAAATTCTTTACTGCTGAACTACACAGGAACCCCTATAAGCTCTAAAAGGGTTTCTAGGTTCCCTAAGTCACCCACTTTAGAAAGCACTTTGTTATCCCATGTTTCTCATTTCTGTTCTCAGCATTCTTCTGTTTTTGGAAAAGAAAGTACATGGACTATTTAAGAGACACCGTTAAATTCAACTTGACAAGAGGTACTGTTTCCTCTCTGTGATCCAGATTCCCAGGGAAGGAAATCTTTTGGCTCAGCCAGGGTGACTATTGACTTAGTTATAAGGACTGTGGTGTTGAGGAAGACTGACACACGGTATCAAATCCCTGCTGGAGGGCACCTATTGGAAGTGAGTCAGTCCATAAAAGCAGTCACTATGAGCTAGGTAGACACTGACCAAGTTTTCTCCTAAAATTATTATTTACATTAATTCAATAAAATCCTTGTAGATACATCCTGATAGACATTATCTGAGTACTTACTTATGACAAATTCCTAAAGGTAGAATCATTGGGTCAAATGTATTAATATAATTAAAGTTTTAAATTCACGTTACAAAAATTGTTTTTCACTGGGTTAATTCACACTCCTATCTGCAGTATAGAAAACAACCACTTGATAAAATGCAATTCCTTTGTCAGTATTGGGTCTCATTTTTCTTAACCTTTGACAATTTTATAAATGAAGCTGATGTCTCATTATTTTTATCTATCTTTTATAATCGAGAAAGGTGAATTCTTTCATTACTTTAGGGATATTTTTACTTCTGTGTTTCCGAATTGTCTAATCATATGAATCAGCCATTTTTAAATAGGGCCATTTTTTTTGTCCTAATCACTCATGATAGTTCTTTATGTATTAATATATAAGATATTTACTTTATAAGATCTATGTTGAAAATATTTCTATTTCTATTGGTATTTTTATTTTGTCTATAGAGACATTTTTTTGTACGCCTGGTTAAATCTAAAGTGATGATTTTACTTACATATGAATTGTCCTTAGATCAACTTTAATAATAGATCTTTAAAAATACTATGGAGAACAGTAAGTTAAATATTAACAAATGAATCTTGAATACTTAATGAGTATAAAGTGCCAAGCAAACATGCATTCCTAGAGGCCTCTGTTTTATTAATGGCGATCTAACTCCATCTTCTTTTAATCATTGCAATAGTATAGTCTTTTGTCTTTCTCACCTGGATTTCTTCAACTGGCCCTAAATTGTGTCTACCGCTACTCTCATCTAAGTCAACTTTCATCACTGCCCTCAAATAATCCTTCTGATATACACATTTCATGTCACACATCTGCTTAACCCCCTTTGATGGGTTCCAGTGGCCTTCATGATAAAATCCAAACTCACAGCACAAGGCCCTACCCCACCTGCATCCTACCAAACGTCTCTGGCCTTCCTTCTGTCTTCATGTCACATACACTTCAGCCACAACAGACTATAATTCTCCAAATGTACCCTATTGCTTCACAGATCTGCAATACCGTCTGTTAGTCCTTCTACGTGGAAACCTCTTCCTTTCCGTCCCTATTGGTGAACTCATTCATTTTTTTAAGACCAATCCAAGTCTTCGCATACTCTAAAGTCTTCCTGCCTCTCTTCCCTGTTCCTGTAGGGAGATGGCCTCTAGGCTGCCACAGCACTTTATACCAATCTCTCCCTTAGCACTTTTGAGTCTAAATCTGCAAGTTTGTTTCTCCCAGAAGACTATCAATGTGGTGAAAGCTTTGTCTCTCATCATAATGCATGCTCTTACACAAAGTAAGTGTGCCACTGTCAAAGTTTTAAATAGGGATTAAACAATATGGTAAGAGTGTCGGGACATTAGCAGAAACCATTTGTAAAGGTTGTATCATTTAGAGTATTCAGTATATTGCTTTTCTGTTATGTGCCTTAATTTCTACATTTTTAGGCTTAAGAGAATTTTATCAAGCAAATATCTTCAAAAAAAAAGATATTTACTTTATAAGATCTATGTTGAAAATATTTCTATTTCTATTGGTATTTTTATTTTGTCTATAGAGACATTTTTTTGTACGCCTGGTTAAATCTAAAGTGATGATTTTACTTACATATGAATTGTCCTTAGATCAACTTTAATAATAGATCTTTAAAAATACTATGGAGAACAGTAAGTTAAATATTAACAAATGAATCTTGAATACTTAATGAGTATAAAGTGCCAAGCAAACATGCATTCCTAGAGGCCTCTGTTTTATTAATGGCGATCTAACTCCATCTTCTTTTAATCATTGCAATAGTATAGTCTTTTGTCTTTCTCACCTGGATTTCTTCAACTGGCCCTAAATTGTGTCTACCGCTACTCTCATCTAAGTCAACTTTCATCACTGCCCTCAAATAATCCTTCTGATATACACATTTCATGTCACACATCTGCTTAACCCCCTTTGATGGGTTCCAGTGGCCTTCATGATAAAATCCAAACTCACAGCACAAGGCCCTACCCCACCTGCATCCTACCAAACGTCTCTGGCCTTCCTTCTGTCTTCATGTCACATACACTTCAGCCACAACAGACTATAATTCTCCAAATGTACCCTATTGCTTCACAGATCTGCAATACCGTCTGTTAGTCCTTCTACGTGGAAACCTCTTCCTTTCCGTCCCTATTGGTGAACTCATTCATTTTTTTAAGACCAATCCAAGTCTTCGCATACTCTAAAGTCTTCCTGCCTCTCTTCCCTGTTCCTGTAGGGAGATGGCCTCTAGGCTGCCACAGCACTTTATACCAATCTCTCCTTAGCACTTTTGAGTCTAAATCTGCAAGTTTGTTTCTCCCAGAAGACTATCAATGTGGTGAAAGCTTTGTCTCTCATCATAATGCATGCTCTTACACAAAGTAAGTGTGCCACTGTCAAAGTTTTAAATAGGGATTAAACAATATGGTAAGAGTGTCGGGACATTAGCAGAAACCATTTGTAAAGGTTGTATCATTTAGAGTATTCAGTATATTGCTTTTCTGTTATGTGCCTTAATTTCTACATTTTTAGGCTTAAGAGAATTTTATCAAGCAAATATCTTCAGAAGATAAACTAGAATAGAAGGAAATTGACAAACTGAGTTGTAAAATGCTTCAAGATACCAGGTGCTGCTATAAAATTCCAGGAGACTTAAGAACATCTTATTTTCAAATAGCTATAATATTGAAAGTTATTGAATAATGCAATATACTTCATTTTTAGAGCAAAAATGCAAGCATAGTTCATTTTCACCTGGGACACTTGATTTGAGCTTCCTGGTATCTCAGCAGGTAAAGAATTTGCCTGCCATGTTGGAGACCTGGGTTCAATCCTTGGGTCCCAGAAGATCCTTTGGAAAAGGAAATGACAACCCATTCCAGTATTCTTGCTAGGAAAAGTCCATGGAAAGAGGAAACCTGTGGGTTACAAACTGTAGGATTGCCAAGAGTTGGACACAACTAAGTGACTAAGCATGCACGTTTGATTCGAGGACATCGGGTGGAAATTCCAGATCTAGGTTTTGGAAAAAATGAAAGGAGAGATTAAGAAGGTAATATAAGCTTCAAAGTTGCTAAGAAACTAAGATCTGTTCTCACAGTAAAAAAGAAATCATAGGGCTTCCCTGGTACCTAGGTGGTAAAGAGTTCACCTGCCAGTGTAGGAGACACGATTTCGATCCCTGATCCAGGAAGATCCAACATGCTGCGCAGCAACTAAGCCTGTGAGCCACAACTATTGAGCCTGTGCTCTAGAGGCGTGGATCCACAACTATTGAGCCCATGTGCCCCAACTACTGAAGCCTGTGTGCCCTAGAGCCCGAGTTCCACAACGAGAGAAGTAACTGCAACAAGAAGCCTGCTCATCTCAACTACAGAGTAGCCCCCACCTTCTTCAACTAGAGAAGAGCCTGCAGCAGCAGTGAAAACCCAGAATAGCCAAAAATAAAATAAATAAAATGCATTTTTAAAAAAAGAAATCATAATTACGTGACACGATAAAACTAACACCACAGTGGTAATCATCTTGCATTGTTTCAAATCAACTTATATATGGCAATTATATTTCAATTAAGAAAAGATTACAAAGTTGAGGAAAACACAAAAGTACTGTGAAATTCATAACTTTATGTATAATCCACTGTACCTCACACATTGAGAAAAGTCTATTTTCCAGTATTAAAGTCATTAAAACAGCAACACTTAACTTCAAATTGAAATATATTAAAAAGTTTCCAATTTCTTTGCTCGACTGAAAACCACCCAAAGATTCAGCAAAGTAAGAGTACCAACAGTTTATACACTTGCAATTTACACTATCATGGTTTTAAAAGAGGAGAGCTTTAGGCCCTAACATAGAAAACTGTGTAATATTAGATGAGAAAAGCATTTTTTAAAATGTAATCTATATAATCTGATTCTTATGAAAAATGTTAATATACATATTTATATTCATATATGCATATTTAAAAACCTGAAAGTCCACCCAAAACGTAGTCATTATCCTGGAATACAAAGAAGAAGGCAAGTCAGCAATGGAATAGGTACTCTCTAGTTCACATATTTCTGTCAGGTTTAAGCTTTTACAATGAGAAGGCATTAACCTTGTCCAAAACAATACAGGTTTGAAATCCTTCCTTTGTGGGAAAAAATTCTGAGGGGATAGGAAAGCACATCAAAAAGTGCGTTTTAAACGAGGTCTCCCTCTTCACAGAAAAATCACCCAAGTCTATTTTATTTCCTATAAGACTTTCCCTACCCTGGGAATGTCCTAGACAAGTAAATGGAGAGAACCCTGACGCTGTTGTCAGGGAAGAAGTTAGGACTGAAATTCATGAGTCATTGTGCGTTGTTTTCCTAGGACTTGACTCTGGGTCATAAATAGACTCTGTACCCTTTTATGAATGACAAAAGAGAGAAGGGCCTACAGAGTGTACAAACTTTTAGTTATAAGATGAACACGCTCTTGAGATCTAATGTATAGTGAATAGTTAACAGTACACCTGAAATTTGCTAAGAGAGTAGATCTTATGTGTTCTCACCACATACACACACTCTACCATGTGAGGTGATAGATCTATGAATTAACTTGACTGTAGTAATCATTCCACAATATAGACATACATCAAACCATCACATTGGATGCCTTAAGTACATACAATTTTCATTTGTTAATTATACTTCAACAAGGCTTAGGAGAAAAAAAGAGTGAAGGACTTACAGTTGTTTGCATGGGGGTCAAAACTGACCGAGCTCATCTCACAATAAGGGACCTCATAGATCTGGAAGATTCAAAATAGACAACAAAGTTAAAGGTCAAAATATTCAAGTCAAGAGTTCTAAATCTTCTGGCTGGAATAATCCAATAATGAATTAATCTAATAATTCTTTATTTCCAGTTTGCTTTGCTAGTGTAGATCTGTCTAGGGAAGCAAGACAAATAAAGGGAAGGAAACAAAGACAGACCAGTGTTTCTGGGGTGCCTTGAGGAAACATGATGAAGATGCTGAAGCAGATGTTACCATATGGAAGTGTGTTGGGGGCCTTTGGATTCCTGTGCTGTGACATAGGTGACTCTTACTTCCTAGTGAAATCAAAGGGGAAGCAGCTTTGAGATTTGAGAGCAAGAAGCTTGGGTGCCCTCTTGGCTTCAACGTATGAACTTGGTTGCCTGTTGAAATCGCCTCCTTTCTTTGAAACTCAAATTCTACCTTCTTCAGAACACCTTCCTCTAATAAGCCTATGTGATTTATAGTCAGTTTGGAGCAATTTAATACCTCACTAAATTACATTCTTATATTACCACCTTACTAGGTTGTACGTGTCTTTAGGGCAGAAATCCTGTTTCGGTTTTAAAAGATGTTTACAATGTCTAGGGTAGAGTTGATAAAGTAATAGATGTTCAACAAGTAAATGGAGAGAACCCTGACGCTGTTGTCAGGGAAGAAGTTAGGACTGAAATTCATGAGTCATTGTGCGTTGTTTTCCTAGGACTTGACTCTGGGTCATAAATAGACTCTGTACCCTTTTATGAATGACAAAAGAGAGAAGGGCCTACAGAGTGTACAAACTTTTAGTTATAAGATGAACACGCTCTTGAGATCTAATGTATAGTGAATAGTTAACAGTACACCTGAAATTTGCTAAGAGAGTAGATCTTATGTGTTCTCACCACATACACACACTCTACCATGTGAGGTGATAGATCTATGAATTAACTTGACTGTAGTAATCATTCCACAATATAGACATACATCAAACCATCACATTGGATGCCTTAAGTACATACAATTTTCATTTGTTAATTATACTTCAACAAGGCTTAGGAGAAAAAAAGAGAGAGTGAAGGACTTACAGTTGTTTGCATGGGGGTCAAAACTGACCGAGCTCATCTCACAATAAGGGACCTCATAGATCTGGAAGATTCAAAATAGACAACAAAGTTAAAGGTCAAAATATTCAAGTCAAGAGTTCTAAATCTTCTGGCTGGAATAATCCAATAATGAATTAATCTAATAATTCTTTATTTCCAGTTTGCTTTGCTAGTGTAGATCTGTCTAGGGAAGCAAGACAAATAAAGGGAAGGAAACAAAGACAGACCAGTGTTTCTGGGGTGCCTTGAGGAAACATGATGAAGATGCTGAAGCAGATGTTACCATATGGAAGTGTGTTGGGGGCCTTTGGATTCCTGTGCTGTGACATAGGTGACTCTTACTTCCTAGTGAAATCAAAGGGGAAGCAGCTTTGAGATTTGAGAGCAAGAAGCTTGGGTGCCCTCTTGGCTTCAACGTATGAACTTGGTTGCCTGTTGAAATCGCCTCCTTTCTTTGAAACTCAAATTCTACCTTCTTCAGAACACCTTCCTCTAATAAGCCTATGTGATTTATAGTCAGTTTGGAGCAATTTAATACCTCACTAAATTACATTCTTATATTACCACCTTACTAGGTTGTACGTGTCTTTAGGGCAGAAATCCTGTTTCGGTTTTAAAAGATGTTTACAATGTCTAGGGTAGAGTTGATAAAGTAATAGATGTTCAACAAGTAAGTGTTCAATGGAAAAGTTGAAAGCAAGAAACCATCAGGCTCCCTAAGGTTTCCTAAGCCTCATTCTTACTTAGAGGATACAGACAGTTGGGTCATACGCCTGCATTCTTAAATCACAGGGTTGAGGTTCACCCGGTACATGGTGTATTTTTGTCTGAAGAAAGCAACCCTGAATGCAAATTAAACTCTCAAAGCCCCACAAAGGACAATTGGGAAAGCACAGTTCCTTCTAAATCCCGTTGGGGACCAGGCTCCCCTCTCCATGTGTCTGTGTCTGCAGCGAGTGTGCATGGGTGGGGGAGGCTGGGGTAGGGTGGGAGGGCAGAGGGAGGAGAGCGACTCCATGCAGTGATTACGTGGAGGGGATTTGCTATGTCCCTTCCCCCCCCACCTTCTTTGTCCTCTTTCTCCGTGTTCCTCTCTTTGTCCCCCTTTCCTCGTCCCCTTCTTCTGCATTTGTCTGGGAGGATCCTGGAGTGTTCTTTTGATCGACTCAATCTTTCTCTGGCACTTGAGTTCTGATTGGCTGAAGGACTTAGAAGGGGGGAAAAAAAACTTTAATTAAGTAGATAATCTCTTCTTTGGAAGTTTGGCAGCTCCATTTCACCTCCCCTTAAGTCTGTTTGGGATCACTTACACACCAAGGAAGTTGGGGTTTGAGGGGAATTCCACCCCACTACCACTGAGGAGAATACTCTCCCATCTTACCTCTCTATCTCCCAAATTTTTAGAATTTTCTATCCTTGTTACTCCAGAGGATTATGATGCTTAAGAAGCCTTCTGTGTGCATCTTTTTTCACCTGTGTCTTTCAACTCAGCCACACCTGGTAAGTAACCTGGACTCTTACCTGGAACCGGAAATAGGTATTTGGGTTTAATCTATTGGAGAGAGCTTATTTTCATTTCCAGAATTGGAGGAAGCCTTGGGCTCTCTTTTAGGAAAAAAACAATTGTTCCATGGAGTAGATCTCTTTCTAAATTTATGATCAGTTTCAGTAAATGTTAAGGACCCCGGGAAAAAAAGGAATAGATTATAAAATGGGGTGGGGGATTCTTACCTTTATAAATTGCTGGACCATGTCTATTGTAAGTCATTTGGGAGGAAATGGGACAGTAGCCCTGTTTTACCTAATTCTTATGTCAGTATTGTGGTGAAGAAGGTGAAGTTAAAGAAAACCCTAATGGCAAATTAAATTTTCACAGGGTTGAGGTTCACCCGGTACATGGTGTATTTTTGTCTGAAGAAAGCAACCCTGAATGCAAATTAAACTCTCAAAGCCCCACAAAGGACAATTGGGAAAGCACAGTTCCTTCTAAATCCCGTTGGGGACCAGGCTCCCCTCTCCATGTGTCTGTGTCTGCAGCGAGTGTGCATGGGTGGGGGAGGCTGGGGTAGGGTGGGAGGGCAGAGGGAGGAGAGCGACTCCATGCAGTGATTACGTGGAGGGGATTTGCTATGTCCCTTCCCCCCCCACCTTCTTTGTCCTCTTTCTCCGTGTTCCTCTCTTTGTCCCCCTTTCCTCGTCCCCTTCTTCTGCATTTGTCTGGGAGGATCCTGGAGTGTTCTTTTGATCGACTCAATCTTTCTCTGGCACTTGAGTTCTGATTGGCTGAAGGACTTAGAAGGGGGGAAAAAAAACTTTAATTAAGTAGATAATCTCTTCTTTGGAAGTTTGGCAGCTCCATTTCACCTCCCCTTAAGTCTGTTTGGGATCACTTACACACCAAGGAAGTTGGGGTTTGAGGGGAATTCCACCCCACTACCACTGAGGAGAATACTCTCCCATCTTACCTCTCTATCTCCCAAATTTTTAGAATTTTCTATCCTTGTTACTCCAGAGGATTATGATGCTTAAGAAGCCTTCTGTGTGCATCTTTTTTTTCACCTGTGTCTTTCAACTCAGCCACACCTGGTAAGTAACCTGGACTCTTACCTGGAACCGGAAATAGGTATTTGGGTTTAATCTATTGGAGAGAGCTTATTTTCATTTCCAGAATTGGAGGAAGCCTTGGGCTCTCTTTTAGGAAAAAAACAATTGTTCCATGGAGTAGATCTCTTTCTAAATTTATGATCAGTTTCAGTAAATGTTAAGGACCCCGGGAAAAAAAGGAATAGATTATAAAATGGGGTGGGGGATTCTTACCTTTATAAATTGCTGGACCATGTCTATTGTAAGTCATTTGGGAGGAAATGGGACAGTAGCCCTGTTTTACCTAATTCTTATGTCAGTATTGTGGAGAAGAAGGTGATTCAGAGCAAGATCTACTGTGATCTTAATTTGATCTTTGAGGTGGAGGCTGGAGACAATATTCAATAGAATCTTATTTTGCACTGACTTTTTTTTTTTTAAAGAATATTCCAAGTAACTGCTCTTATCGACACTTCCAAGACAATAAAAATTTACTTGAGCTACCAAGTTGATATTAGGTTAACAAATATGTTTGAAATGAACTGTTTTAGAAACTCAAATTTCTCTATAAACATATTTAATTTATTCCATTTACACATATTTCTAAATTGCTCAGAAAATGAGAAAATGCATTTGAAAATGCCTTGTAAACTGTAAACCATTGCACAAATCATAGGTGATATCATCATTTTCATTTAGCTCCTGTAAACTTTATAAATATCTATAGAAGGGAATGTTAACAAGCAAGTATGCAATAACATACAGGAGGAAGACCTGGGAGATGCCTGTCACTAGGTGTTTGGAATTTCTCCCCAATTAAAATACAAACTCAGTTTCTCTTTTTATGTATTCTAACTGTGTCCATCTATGTCACCAAGATATAAAACCAATTGCTACAGAAACTACTGAAAAAACAAAAGCAGGAATTTCTTTGCTAAAGTCAGCTTCCTATGCTCGTTGAGAGTGTATTCTAATTTTAAATGAATAGCCATCTTTATTAGAGAGTCGATCAGAAGTATGTCAAATTAATCCAACAATTTGCAAGTTAACATAGCAATTTGCAACACTGATGGTTATAAACTGACCCACCAAATAATCGGTCAGTTTTTAATTGGCATTTTAATTAAATATGTCATGTTCAAAAAAAATCTGTCTTCTCTCTCCCTCATGAGAACAAAAAGACAAAAGGGAGAGGAGACTATTTCAGAGCATTTCTACTGACGTTCATGGTATTCTTCAGCTGATTCAGTATCCGCAAAAGAGAAACACGAGATTCCTTTCCCCAGTCACCAGGGCAGTGTGAAGAATTGTTCTATAAAAAATACCTTTACTGTGTGTTCCTTCCCTGCTGGAGGGGGTCATGTTCATTTCATTCCTATACTGACACAGCCACACTGAAAGGTGGCTGGGTTGCTTGTCTGTCCAAATTCAAGTGTCTGGATTCAAAAAGAGACAAGAAAAAAAGAGATGTGAAAGAAAGTTCTAATTTAAAAACAGGGTTTAAGAACCCCTTCTCGCCTCGCCTGACTTTGAGGAGAAAATGTACAAATCTCCTGTATAATGCAGTTAGA
This sequence comes from Tragulus kanchil, assembly GCA_022376925.1. Lineage (NCBI taxonomy): Eukaryota > Metazoa > Chordata > Mammalia > Artiodactyla > Tragulidae > Tragulus > Tragulus kanchil. Next base: position 142,379,860 of record JAIOJX010000005.1, on the reverse strand, counting down.
TTTTAATTGCTTTTCCCTTAGAAGCCCCAATTTGAATGCAACATTTAGAGTTTGCCAAGAGTCTGATTTGGGTAGCATTCGAAAGTGATTTTTAAGCTTCACATTAAATCTTGATTATTCCTATAATGGAACTATCAGGGTTTTGCATAAGGTCATCCTTCCCTTTGTGCCATGCAGAGAAATTTGACCAACCGCAGCCTTTCAGAGTTTCTCTTAATACTTCATTATCAACCTTTTATGTAAGAACCTCAAAAGCATTTAACAAATAGAGAACCACAATTTCTGCTTGGCTGTTCAATTGTAGGCTTCCCTGAAATTACTGTCTAAAAGAGTCCATCAACAGAAATTCCTGGGCTGGAAAAGGAGAGAATAAAGATGACGCTCATCTACAATATGCAGTTTTACTAGGTATCTTACTGCAAGATAATTGGGAGGAAATAAAAATATTCTCCACAGTTTCTTCTTGTTGGGACATCTCTGAGGATAACTGTCTGTAGTAACTTGATAAAAATCTTTTCTTTGTTTTTCTTAGTCCTAATGTTTCGAGAAAGAGAGAATGAGAATGCATGAAACCATGATGCAGCCAAGCAGATGGTTATAATGGTGGCCAGAGATAAACTTTATTTCTAATACTCTTATTTATCTGGAGTGAAGAGGCCTGGAACATGTTTCTCCTCAACTCTCACCATCATTTTACTCCAACTGATGTCTCTGACACTAGGTCTTGCTCAAGTCTATCCATTTCTCATTTTCTCTGCTCTACTCACTCACTAAATCAGAAAAAGGCACTAGGATGCAGATGTTAACTCTGGCTCTGTTCGCATGCTTTAAGAGAGATTCTAACTACCTCTCCTTCTTTCCAAAGTAGTTAAATGGAGCCAGTCTCTTTTCTGCAGTAGAGCAAGAATGTATCTGAAATCTTTGGGTTTTAAGGCAGCTTTGAAATACATAACTCCTTGGTTCTCTACAGGTATGTTTTATGGGTAACCTTTCTATGGCTCTTGAAATTTCACCTGATAATGACATGAAAAACTCCTGATTAGCAAGTGCTTCAGTTAAGTGTGTGTGCTACGGGGTTGGAGTGGGGATCAGGGGTGGTTTGAGTCCATATTCTCACCAAATATCATCTATAGTTTATTACTGTTCTCATATATGTGAAACTATTTTTCATATAAATATGAATAATTTCATATAATTAAGAAATTTTATAATTTCATATAAATTATGAACAATAAAATACACACCCATTTTTAAATTCATGGCAACTTGTCACATTAAGTTTTTGTTGAGTTCCTCCCACTGACAGATACAAAAAGAACAGGTATGATTGGGTAGGAATCCACTACATTTCATCAAATTAAGAGGATTCTCATCCTCACAGAGGCTGGGGTTTTTCCAAGTTGGAGATATAAAAAGTAAGGTGTGTGAAATTGCTTTGGAATCTGGGAAATAATATGCCATATGAAAGAGTCACATACCTAATAGCTTCCCTGTTCAATAAAAAAAGTTTATAGTCCATAAACAAAAAGGCTGGAGGTTTGTGGAGTAACTTGGAGGTGGATTAGGCTGACAGCTTCACTGTGGGGAGTCCTTCTAAAGGCTTGTGACATGATTACTGAAATTTAATTCCCATTTTGTTATTGATTTCTCAACAGTGGAACCACATATTGTTCCTTTGAGATTATATCTCCTGCCACATATAATAATATTAATATAACAACTATTATTATTTACAAAGGCTGTGAGGTCTGGGAGGAGACACTTCATTACAGCTTTTCTTACAAAACCAGTTTGTAGAAGCGATGAGGGGAATACTCCAAATGTCTCTGACACTAGGTCTTGCTCAAGTCTATCCATTTCTCATTTTCTGCTCTACTCACTCACTAAATCAGAAAAAGGCACTAGGATGCAGATGTTAACTCTGGCTCTGTTCGCATGCTTTAAGAGAGATTCTAACTACCTCTCCTTCTTTCCAAAGTAGTTAAATGGAGCCAGTCTCTTTTCTGCAGTAGAGCAAGAATGTATCTGAAATCTTTGGGTTTTAAGGCAGCTTTGAAATACATAACTCCTTGGTTCTCTACAGGTATGTTTTATGGGTAACCTTTCTATGGCTCTTGAAATTTCACCTGATAATGACATGAAAAACTCCTGATTAGCAAGTGCTTCAGTTAAGTGTGTGTGCTACGGGGTTGGAGTGGGGATCAGGGGTGGTTTGAGTCCATATTCTCACCAAATATCATCTATAGTTTATTACTGTTCTCATATATGTGAAACTATTTTTCATATAAATATGAATAATTTCATATAATTAAGAAATTTTATAATTTCATATAAATTATGAACAATAAAATACACACCCATTTTAAATTCATGGCAACTTGTCACATTAAGTTTTTGTTGAGTTCCTCCCACTGACAGATACAAAAAGAACAGGTATGATTGGGTAGGAATCCACTACATTTCATCAAATTAAGAGGATTCTCATCCTCACAGAGGCTGGGGTTTTTCCAAGTTGGAGATATAAAAAGTAAGGTGTGTGAAATTGCTTTGGAATCTGGGAAATAATATGCCATATGAAAGAGTCACATACCTAATAGCTTCCCTGTTCAATAAAAAAAGTTTATAGTCCATAAACAAAAAGGCTGGAGGTTTGTGGAGTAACTTGGAGGTGGATTAGGCTGACAGCTTCACTGTGGGGAGTCCTTCTAAAGGCTTGTGACATGATTACTGAAATTTAATTCCCATTTTGTTATTGATTTCTCAACAGTGGAACCACATATTGTTCCTTTGAGATTATATCTCCTGCCACATATAATAATATTAATATAACAACTATTATTATTTACAAAGGCTGTGAGGTCTGGGAGGAGACACTTCATTACAGCTTTTCTTACAAAACCAGTTTGTAGAAGCGATGAGGGGGAATACTCCATGATACATCTTCACTTTTGTGTATGTGAATGATAATATGATACAAAAAAAGATCTTCTTTTTACTATGTTATATAGAGAAAATTGGGCTTTTCTGGTGGCTCAGTGGTAAAGAATTCGCCTTCTAATGCAGGAGACAAGAGTTTGATCCCTAGGTTGGGAAGATATCCTAGAGAAGGAAATGACAAACCGTTCTGATATTCTTGCCTCAGAAATTCCATCGACAGAGGAGCCTGACAAGCTACAGTCCATGGGGTCACAAAAGAGTTAGACACGACTTACTGACTAAACAACAACAACATAGAGAAAATCAGGGGTATTTTGTAAAAGGGTCAGAAGAAAAGAGGTTTCAAATCAAATCCTTTTTCTTCCATGGCAAGGGTTTACTTTCCCCCCTCTTTCCCAGCTGGATCAATTGGTTTAATGCTGCACTATATTGGGTAATGCTATTCTCTCTGGGACTATTAATAAAATTCCTTTTTCCTGGGCTCCACTTATTCTTTTCTTTTTTTATCCAACAGATATGATCAATTTCTCCTCATATACTGGCTGATTATTATTAGAAATCAGGACATTTGTGGAGGATTTTATTTGCTCACATTTGGGTGAAATAGTTTTTTGGCTAAATGATTTCAAAGATCCCACCAGAACCTTGCCATTTATTCATCCTTAAAGACTGAGTTCAGGTATTCCCTTCTCCAGGAAGTCTTCCCAGGTTATACCAGCTACCTCTCCCCTCTGCCTCCATTTTTTATATTTTGTAGTTTAAAATTAGAAAGTTGCTTGGTTTACTGAAGTTCTTACTGCTGTATAGCTAGAGACTCCTGAGAAAGGGGAACTTATGGCTGGAACGGGGCTTCACTGAGTCCTTCTAAAGGCTTGTGACATGATTACTGAAATTTAATTCCCATTTTGTTATTGATTTCTCAACAGTGGAACCACATATTGTTCCTTTGAGATTATATCTCCTGCCACATATAATAATATTAATATAACAACTATTATTATTTACAAAGGCTGTGAGGTCTGGGAGGAGACACTTCATTACAGCTTTTCTTACAAAACCAGTTTGTAGAAGCGATGAGGGGGAATACTCCATGATACATCTTCACTTTTGTGTATGTGAATGATAATATGATACAAAAAAAGATCTTCTTTTTACTATGTTATATAGAGAAAATTGGGCTTTTCTGGTGGCTCAGTGGTAAAGAATTCGCCTTCTAATGCAGGAGACAAGAGTTTGATCCCTAGGTTGGGAAGATATCCTAGAGAAGGAAATGACAAACCGTTCTGATATTCTTGCCTCAGAAATTCCATCGACAGAGGAGCCTGACAAGCTACAGTCCATGGGGTCACAAAAGAGTTAGACACGACTTACTGACTAAACAACAACAACATAGAGAAAATCAGGGGTATTTTGTAAAAGGGTCAGAAGAAAAGAGGTTTCAAATCAAATCCTTTTTCTTCCATGGCAAGGGTTTACTTTCCCCCCTCTTTCCCAGCTGGATCAATTGGTTTAATGCTGCACTATATTGGGTAATGCTATTCTCTCTGGGACTATTAATAAAATTCCTTTTTCCTGGGCTCCACTTATTCTTTTCTTTTTTTATCCAACAGATATGATCAATTTCTCCTCATATACTGGCTGATTATTATTAGAAATCAGGACATTTGTGGAGGATTTTATTTGCTCACATTTGGGTGAAATAGTTTTTTGGCTAAATGATTTCAAAGATCCCACCAGAACCTTGCCATTTATTCATCCTTAAAGACTGAGTTCAGGTATTCCCTTCTCCAGGAAGTCTTCCCAGGTTATACCAGCTACCTCTCCCCTCTGCCTCCATTTTTTATATTTTGTAGTTTAAAATTAGAAAGTTGCTTGGTTTACTGAAGTTCTTACTGCTGTATAGCTAGAGACTCCTGAGAAAGGGGAACTTATGATTAGCTTTGGCTTTGTCCCAGGTTTGTTCTGGACATGGTCTATACTCAGGAATAATAATAATGTGAACCAACAGCTAGTAAGCATTCACTCTGTAACTTGGTCAAAGACACACGGTTTGTCAGTAGTGAGACAGGAATCTGACTCAACGCCACCTGCGACTCTGAGCCACCAAACCCTCCTATGTCAGACAGGACTATGCTTTGTTTCCTCTGCCCATGATTTGTGGCTCAGTAGCCAGAATATGGCATCATATTCCTTCACGCTGTCTATGGCTAGACTTTTCTCTGTCTGGCACTCCAATTCTCCTGAGAATTTTTAATGGTATTAAGAGTTTAGTCTGACAAACAGGCAGAAGTCTGGCATGGAGAAGCAAAAGCTTGTAACTGGTTAGTATTTTTATTTTTTTAAGTATTTATTCTCTTAGCTTATTTAAATTGTCACTTACATTTAATTATCCATGGAATGCATTTTTATTTCATTCCTTTCATCTCACCGAAAACTATCTTCAACCTCTTTGATTTGGATTGGATGTATGAAGTCCTGGCTTTTGCCCAAACCCTGGAATTACATGTTCTTTTCAAATAGCAGGTTTGTGTTTGTTTGGAGATCAGTTCAAAACCTTCTGTGCTATCTATACTGCCTCTGAGGTTAAAAGTTTACTTGTAACACAGGAAGCTAGTTCTGACTATACTCTCCTAAGAATAAAGACTTATATTTGTAGTATCTGTTAAGAAATATTAAGAAGTCCAAGAATTATTATGGGTGGCCTCCATTTCATCATTTTTCTTTTAAGTTCTCAAATGGACACTTGGAATCTTCAAAGCTCTTTTGCCTTTTGGTTATCAGAGTAACTAGCCAACAATAAAAACAAATTCTCCAATATTTCTAATTCAAGCACATGACAAAGAGATGTATAGAATATAGTGTGGATTTAAAATACACACACGCACACACACAAACTTTCCTATTTCCATCAGAAAGGTCGAGGAGAATTTGTAGAGTTTAGAGAGAGAGGGCAGTACAGATATTTTAGGATAAATTCTCATTTTTCAGAAAGCAGATTTTACTTCCTATGTTGGGTTAATAGTTGGGGGAACTCTGAGCTTGGTTCATATAAAGAATATTTCCCCACTGCCTCCCATTTGAAATATACCTACACCCTGAGGGCCTCTCGCAAGAAACTACCACTCACTTTGGACCGACTCTTTAGTCTCATTATAAGCCAAACTTTTATGGTTTGTTTTTCTCAATCTTTACCTGTTGGCTCAACGCCACCTGCGACTCTGAGCCACCAAACCCTCCTATGTCAGACAGGACTATGCTTTGTTTCCTCTGCCCATGATTTGTGGCTCAGTAGCCAGAATATGGCATCATATTCCTTCACGCTGTCTATGGCTAGACTTTTCTCTGTCTGGCACTCCAATTCTCCTGAGAATTTTTAATGGTATTAAGAGTTTAGTCTGACAAACAGGCAGAAGTCTGGCATGGAGAAGCAAAAGCTTGTAACTGGTTAGTATTTTTATTTTTTTAAGTATTTATTCTCTTAGCTTATTTAAATTGTCACTTACATTTAATTATCCATGGAATGCATTTTTATTTCATTCCTTTCATCTCACCGAAAACTATCTTCAACCTCTTTGATTTGGATTGGATGTATGAAGTCCTGGCTTTTGCCCAAACCCTGGAATTACATGTTCTTTTCAAATAGCAGGTTTGTGTTTGTTTGGAGATCAGTTCAAAACCTTCTGTGCTATCTATACTGCCTCTGAGGTTAAAAGTTTACTTGTAACACAGGAAGCTAGTTCTGACTATACTCTCCTAAGAATAAAGACTTATATTTGTAGTATCTGTTAAGAAATATTAAGAAGTCCAAGAATTATTATGGGTGGCCTCCATTTCATCATTTTTCTTTTAAGTTCTCAAATGGACACTTGGAATCTTCAAAGCTCTTTTGCCTTTTGGTTATCAGAGTAACTAGCCAACAATAAAAACAAATTCTCCAATATTTCTAATTCAAGCACATGACAAAGAGATGTATAGAATATAGTGTGGATTTAAAATACACACACGCACACACACAAACTTTCCTATTTCCATCAGAAAGGTCGAGGAGAATTTGTAGAGTTTAGAGAGAGAGGGCAGTACAGATATTTTAGGATAAATTCTCATTTTTCAGAAAGCAGATTTTACTTCCTATGTTGGGTTAATAGTTGGGGGAACTCTGAGCTTGGTTCATATAAAGAATATTTCCCCACTGCCTCCCATTTGAAATATACCTACACCCTGAGGGCCTCTCGAAAGAAACTACCACTCACTTTGGACAGACTCTTTAGTCTCATTATAAGCCAAACTTTTATGGTTTGTTTTTCTCAATCTTTACTGTTGGCTCTTGTTATTGATCATATCATTTCACTGCATGCTTTTAAGGTCAGAATTTTCTCCAGGCCAAAAGAAATCAAACCATAAGGGGATCATTTAAATTTACCATTGTCTGACCTGTTCAAACTCACTTTTTCTTAACTGGATGCTTTCCCAACTTTAGCATTCTCTGATATCAACACAGTATGACACTATCTGCCAGTAGTCTCAATAAGACCCTGTAAATGAGACAATAGTTCAATCTTTCTATGCCATTCCTTAAGTGAAATTCTTATGTTTACTAAGTCAAGCTTCAACTATCTGGAGTAAGGAGAAATTCCCCTTCATTCAAAACTATAATCTTTTTGCTACCATAAATCACAGTCCTTTTGCTTTATTTAGGCTCTCCATATGGGACTTTGAAGATTCGATTTCATACTAATATCCAAGACAGTAAGTAGTGATAGTTGAATCATTTTGTCCTGTCTGGCATCTCTTCATGTTAATCCAAGGTGTCTGGTAGGGACTAGATTGTACAGATGATTGGTTCTGGTCAGACTACTTATTCTGTTGTTTAATTTTATATTATATACAGTTCCTCACAAAGATAGAGTAGCATATAGAATGAACTGCCATGGTTCAGCTTCAACGGTTATCAACTGCTGGGTCAGCTTGCTTCATCTATACTTTCTGTAGCATTGTCAATGGCATGTATTTCTCTTTGTCTACATTTCCCATGGTAAATACTACCATGATTCAAAACAGGAAAAAGAAAGATAGGAAAAGGATAAAGGAACCTTGTGCTTGAGAGATCTTAAGCTAATAACTAGAGTGAATCTTGGGGAATATCATACAGATATGACTGCCCTTGGGGGAAAATTAAGAACGCAAATTAGTATAAGAGAAAATTTATTCAAATACATATTTGAGTTTCTTTCTGTTTGAGCTGTGACTGGTTAGCAAAGGCAACAGAAATTGTTAGTTGGGTCAGATTGAGGAAAGAAAAATTTTACCATCCACTTGGATTTAGTTCCATTAAGTAATGAAAATGGTACCAAAGTGCCAATGCCTGTCAATTTCCCTACCTTGAACTGGCCACCTAACTGTAAGATAATTATTACAGTTACCATGCATACCTCCCTCCTTGATCCTGATATAAACTGATTGGCTGATCCATCCATGTGACTGAGAACATGAATATTTTCTAACGTCTATACTACAAGGACCAACGTCAAAGATCATAAAACAAAACAAAGTTTTCTGCCTTCATAACAACCCTGGAAGAGGTTCCTGCAATCCCAGGCTTTCTGGGAACAGTGCTTTGAGCTGTACCTTAACAGCATTCACCTAGAGACCATGGAACAGAGAATGAGTACAGTTTATTCCCAGTTAGAGTCCTCATTTACATGCTAAGTGTTGAAGTGTTTTTCTTGTAGCTCAGTGTTTCTCAGCAGAGTTTGCTACAATACATAAAGAAGGAGGGAAATGAGGACAGGGAAAGACCGCTGTATAAAATATCCTGGAAGACAAATGCCGTTTCAGTTTCAAAAAAAGGGAAAGATTCCGATGTAAGTAGTGATAGTTGAATCATTTTGTCCTGTCTGGCATCTCTTCATGTTAATCCAAGGTGTCTGGTAGGGACTAGATTGTACAGATGATTGGTTCTGGTCAGACTACTTATTCTGTTGTTTAATTTTATATTATATACAGTTCCTCACAAAGATAGAGTAGCATATAGAATGAACTGCCATGGTTCAGCTTCAACGGTTATCAACTGCTGGGTCAGCTTGCTTCATCTATACTTTCTGTAGCATTGTCAATGGCATGTATTTCTCTTTGTCTACATTTCCCATGGTAAATACTACCATGATTCAAAACAGGAAAAAGAAAGATAGGAAAAGGATAAAGGAACCTTGTGCTTGAGAGATCTTAAGCTAATAACTAGAGTGAATCTTGGGGAATATCATACAGATATGACTGCCCTTGGGGGAAAATTAAGAACGCAAATTAGTATAAGAGAAAATTTATTCAAATACATATTTGAGTTTCTTTCTGTTTGAGCTGTGACTGGTTAGCAAAGGCAACAGAAATTGTTAGTTGGGTCAGATTGAGGAAAGAAAAATTTTACCATCCACTTGGATTTAGTTCCATTAAGTAATGAAAATGGTACCAAAGTGCCAATGCCTGTCAATTTCCCTACCTTGAACTGGCCACCTAACTGTAAGATAATTATTACAGTTACCATGCATACCTCCCTCCTTGATCCTGATATAAACTGATTGGCTGATCCATCCATGTGACTGAGAACATGAATATTTTCTAACGTCTATACTACAAGGACCAACGTCAAAGATCATAAAACAAAACAAAGTTTTCTGCCTTCATAACAACCCTGGAAGAGGTTCCTGCAATCCCAGGCTTTCTGGGAACAGTGCTTTGAGCTGTACCTTAACAGCATTCACCTAGAGACCATGGAACAGAGAATGAGTACAGTTTATTCCCAGTTAGAGTCCTCATTTACATGCTAAGTGTTGAAGTGTTTTTCTTGTAGCTCAGTGTTTCTCAGCAGAGTTTGCTACAATACATAAAGAAGGAGGGAAATGAGGACAGGGAAAGACCGCTGTATAAAATATCCTGGAAGACAAATGCCGTTTCAGTTTCAAGGGAAAAGATTATCCCTCGAAAATGTGTGATTTCCTTGGGAAAGGAATCTGCCTAAGATTGTTCTGCAGAGACCCATGACCACACAGTTGCCTGCAGGCTATTATATATTATCTTTGCCTTTGCCAGTAGTTACTTGGCAAGGACTAGATCTGAGATACCATGGGATTTTAATATAAGTATTAAGGACAACTGCTACAACTGAAGCAGCTGTTTAACATTTCTTTTTTTCTTTATAGCCAAGCAGTTTATAACACTTTTTTCTAGTGTTTTAGGGCACTGAATTATAATATAGACAATTCACATTTATATATAACAGTTTGAGAATTATTTATAGAGCTGAATTCCCTTTGAAGAAAGAGAGGGAGTTTAAAACCATGGAAGAGATATGGGGACATGGCCAAAACTACACATCTGTTGCTTTTTCCTTTCATACTGATCTTGAAAAAAAAAAAAAACACTTCACTTGACTCCATTCTTCACTGCAATCATTTCTCTTTCCTTTCATATCCTTACTCCTTCAATGAATCTATGCTAGTTACTTTCATTTTATAACTGTTCACTCACTGTAATCTGGCCTCTGTTCTATTTCTCCACTGAAATGGATCTCTCCATTGGTATGAACCCTGTTCTTGCCTGACAAATCTTTAAGTAGAATGAAGCTTAACTTTGAAATCTCGAATCCTCCTCTTCCCTTCAAGACTTCAGGTACCTTGTGGCTTCTACTTCCTAATCCCATCCCATAACTAAATCGGTAAGAGCCCAATTTCAATTATTTCTACTTTACAATGTCTAAGAACTAGTCACACTGGTCACTCTTGGGAAAATCTGCATTTTAAACTTAACTCTCTAACTGTTCAGTGAACTGCTTCTAGCCTAAATCTCCTTAGGTATTCTCAGCAAAGGTTGTGAAAATGTGTGGACCAATGAGATATTATTTCAGTCAACAGTAAGGCTTGCCTTCTATGTACATAATTGTGTACATAATTGTCTGTGTGTTGCTGGGTGGGTGCTCTGTAGGTCTGATGTTGTAGAGTCTAGAGTCACACGAAATTTGTTCAGAAAGATCAAGGTCAGCCCAGGGACAGCTCCCAGTGCACCTTGAGAGTTCCATGAGGTGAAGCACCTGGCCATCAGACATTCATTCTAAGAGAAAGTTGTTTTGCTCCCTACTCTGTACTTTTCCCAACCTTCTTCCTCCTTTCCCCTATATTCTCTCCATGCTAGAACACCAGGTGGAGATTTGTACCTAGAGATTCATTTACAACCACTCCTCCTTTTCCTGGGCCAACACCCAAAGTTATTATTAGCAGCCAGGACTGCCACACCACTCACTGATGAGCTGGTATGCTACAGACCACCTAGGGCTACGCTTGAAAACCCACAGATAGGGAGAAATGGGTAAAACTAATTGGATAGTGTTTGCCCACAATTAGACTAATAGAGAAATGTGAACATACAATTTTCTAGAACTTCCTGTGTGTGTGTGTGTGTGTGTGTGTGTGCTCAGTTGCTTAAGTCGTGTCCAACTCTTTGTAACCCTATGGACTGTAGCCCGCCAGGTTCCTCTGTCCACGGAATTCTCCAGGCAAGAATACTGGTGTCGGTTGCCATGCCCTCCTTCTGTTGATCTTCCCAACCCAGAGATCGTACCCACATCTCTTACGTTGCCTGCATTGGCAGGAGGGTTCTTTACCACTACTAGCGCCACCTGGGGAGCCCCTAGAACTTTCTAAGCAAGTAACATAAAGTACATTTCTTCAAACTGGTATCAGGTGAGGAAGGGCTTGAAAATCTGAGTGTATTGCTCTATGGATAAAATGTTAGGTAAGGCAAGACAAACAAAAAACTTTGAGACTTTCTAAGAGCTAAAAGAGAAGCTGTGACATTTGTATTTGGGTTGATCCAAAATCCCTCCTCGTGTCTCAGCTCCCAGGGAAAAACATTTGCTGGTGATCAGGCCGACTCTGGAATAGTCCATTTAAGAGGCCATATAGTCTCAGCAAAGGTTGTGAAAATGTGTGGACCAATGAGATATTATTTCAGTCAACAGTAAGGCTTGCCTTCTATGTACATAATTTGTACATAATTGTCTTTGTCTGGGTGTTCTGTGGGTGTTGTAGGTCTGATTGAATTGTCACAGAATTTGTCAAAGATCAAGGTCAGCCCAGGGACAGCTCCCAGTGCACCTTGAGAGTTCCATGAGGTGAAGCACCTGGCCATCAGACATTCATTCTAAGAGAAAGTTGTTTTGCTCCCTACTCTGTACTTTTCCCAACCTTCTTCCTCCTTTCCCCTATATTCTCTCCATGCTAGAACACCAGGTGGAGATTTGTACCTAGAGATTCATTTACAACCACTCCTCCTTTTCCCTGGGCCAACACCCAAAGTTATTATTAGCAGCCAGGACTGCCACACCACTCACTGATGAGCTGGTATGCTACAGACCACCTAGGGCTACGCTTGAAAACCCACAGATAGGGAGAAATGGGTAAAACTAATTGGATAGTGTTTGCCCACAATTAGACTAATAGAGAAATGTGAACATACAATTTTCTAGAACTTCCTGTGTGTGTGTGTGTGTGTGTGTGTGTGCTCAGTTGCTTAAGTCGTGTCCAACTCTTTGTAACCCTATGGACTGTAGCCCGCCAGGTTCCTCTGTCCACGGAATTCTCCAGGCAAGAATACTGGTGTCGGTTGCCATGCCCTCCTTCTGTTGATCTTCCCAACCCAGAGATCGTACCCACATCTCTTACGTTGCCTGCATTGGCAGGAGGGTTCTTTACCACTACTAGCGCCACCTGGGGAGCCCCTAGAACTTTCTAAGCAAGTAACATAAAGTACATTTCTTCAAACTGGTATCAGGTGAGGAAGGGCTTGAAAATCTGAGTGTATTGCTCTATGGATAAAATGTTAGGTAAGGCAAGACAAACAAAAAACTTTGAGACTTTCTAAGAGCTAAAAGAGAAGCTGTGACATTTGTATTTGGGTTGATCCAAAATCCCTCCCCTCGTGTCTCAGCTCCCAGGGAAAAACATTTGCTGGTGATCAGGCCGACTCTGGAATAGTCCATTTAAGAGGCCATATAGTCCACAAGAAAAGTTGTGTAACATTGGAAGCTGTGGGTGTTTGTGACCTAGATCAAAGAATTTTGAATTGTGGTTACACTGTGGGCAGATTACAACCATTGAAGAACTGCAAGGTTAGAAGTTCCTCAGAGAAGAGAAGAAATGGGGAAATGATTTAAAAAGATTTAACAAGGGCTTCCACTGGTGGTCCAGTGGGTAAGGACACTGCTTTGCAGTGCAAGGGGCACTGGTTCGATCCCTGGCCTGGGAAGATCCCACATGCTGCGGAGCGGCTGAACCGATGTGTCCAATTATCGAGCCGGAGCTCTGGCACATGTGCGCCCAGAGCCGGCGCTCTGAGACAACAGAGGCCACCACAACGGGAGGGCCACAGGAGCCAAAGAACAAAGACGGTTGAAAATAGAGAAATGAAAGACCAATAGAAGTGGCCCGCCCATCCCCCTCTCTCCCCACTCCACCCCTCCAAAAAAGATAAATAAATAAAAAATAAAATTAAAAAAAAAAAGATTTAACAAGAGTCAAGAAGCTATTTTGTAATAGAGAAAACAGCAAGGACCTAACCTCACATTAAAAGGAAGGGGAAGGGGCTTCCCTGGTGGTCCAGTGGGTAAGGGCACCACCTTGCCACACAAGGGGCGCCAGTTCGATCCCTGGCCTGGGAAGATCCTGTGTTCCGCGGAGTGGCTGGACCGATGTGTCCAACTACTGAGCCAGAGCTCTGGAGCGTATGCGCCGAGAGCTGGTGCTCTGCAGCAAGAGAGGCCACTGCGATGGGAGGGCCACAGGAGCCAAAGAACAAAGACGGTTGAAAATAGAGAAATGAAAGACCAATAGAAGTGGCCCGCCCATCCCCCTCTCTCCCCACTCCACCCCTCCAAAAAAGATAAATAAATAAAAAATAAAATTAAAAAAAAAAAGATTTAACAAGAGTCAAGAAGCTATTTTGTAATAGAGAAAACAGCAAGGACCTAACCTCACATTAAAAGGAAGGGGAAGGGGCTTCCCTGGTGGTCCAGTGGGTAAGGGCACCACCTTGCCACACAAGGGGCGCCAGTTCGATCCCTGGCCTGGGAAGATCCTGTGTTCCGCGGAGTGGCTGGACCGATGTGTCCAACTACTGAGCCAGAGCTCTGGAGCGTATGCGCCGAGAGCTGGTGCTCTGCAGCAAGAGAGGCCACTGCGATGGGAGGTCCACACAGGCCAAAGAACAAAGATGGAAATAAATGAAAGACCAATAGAAGTGGACAAAAAAAAAGGAAGGGGAAGGAACTTGTTAATGTTGATATTAGAGGGGTCATGGCAAAAGGCAGTGAAGACAAGACAAAAGGACACAGTGTGGCCAGTCAGCCCAGATGGGAGCAAGAAACAGCAGAGGCTACTTCCAGTGAAACATTATTGAGAGAACTCAGGATGAATGATGGAGAGACAGAAGGAGAGAGATCTGATTGCTCTTTCAAGTTCTTACTTTTGGTAACTTGGGAGAATGAAATAGCTTTAGAAGCTTGTAGGAAAAAACAAAGACCAACATATGAGGTCTTCCCTTCAGGTTTGATGACAAGAGTGTGGAGGTAGCCTGAGAATATAAAATACTAGTTACGGCATTTGACACTTCTGTGAGTGAAAGTAGTTAGGATGTGTCCCAGAGGACAGAGAGCCCCTAGATAAAGATCCAGAATTCTTGTCAGTATATCAATGCTCCTCAAATAAATATTTTAGTCTTGGTATGGGGAAGGTGGGCATAAACAGGGCAGCTGAAATCACCAGATAAACACTGACATCAAGAAAAAACTGCAGGGAAGGAACAAGATCCCCTGTTTTAATGCTCAGTGCAGTCAGAGACTCAGCCCCTCAAGTTAGGGACCAGCAAGAGCGTTGGGAACCACCCAGACCAGAACTGGCTCCGTTTAGACACCAAAGAAGAGAATGTCCACACATTTGTTACTGTTGCAGTTGGAGCAGCCATTTTCCAGAATATTGAGGCATTAGTTTGAATCTCCCAGGCCCTCAAATTAAACCTAGGCATTGGATGCTTGTCAGCACCTCCCTGTTCTTCCCCCAAACTAGTGCTTCTCAAAGTGGACTCTCAGGATTACCAGCAATACAGATTCCTACCCACTCCCCCGTCACCACTCTACTGCCCGACAGGAATCTTGGAGCTGGGGTCTTCATGTTTAATAAACTCCCCAGAAGATTCTCAGGCACTCTACAGTACAGTTGGATTGATTTTTCAAATGCCTGTGATGAAGCCTATTCTCCAAATCTCCAGCACCCCAGGTTATGTATATACATATGTATGTTATTGTTTAATTTTTACATAATTATAGATTTTCAGAAGGTTTCAAAGAACTGTTCAGGGAAGTTCTATGCAAAAAAAAAAATTGGAAATAAATGAAAGACCAATAGAAGTGGACAAAAAAAAAGGAAGGGGAAGGAACTTGTTAATGTTGATATTAGAGGGGTCATGGCAAAAGGCAGTGAAGACAAGACAAAAGGACACAGTGTGGCCAGTCAGCCCAGATGGGAGCAAGAAACAGCAGAGGCTACTTCCAGTGAAACATTATTGAGAGAACTCAGGATGAATGATGGAGAGACAGAAGGAGAGAGATCTGATTGCTCTTTCAAGTTCTTACTTTTGGTAACTTGGGAGAATGAAATAGCTTTAGAAGCTTGTAGGAAAAAACAAAGACCAACATATGAGGTCTTCCCTTCAGGTTTGATGACAAGAGTGTGGAGGTAGCCTGAGAATATAAAATACTAGTTACGGCATTTGACACTTCTGTGAGTGAAAGTAGTTAGGATGTGTCCCAGAGGACAGAGAGCCCCTAGATAAAGATCCAGAATTCTTGTCAGTATATCAATGCTCCTCAAATAAATATTTTAGTCTTGGTATGGGGAAGGTGGGCATAAACAGGGCAGCTGAAATCACCAGATAAACACTGACATCAAGAAAAAACTGCAGGGAAGGAACAAGATCCCCTGTTTTAATGCTCAGTGCAGTCAGAGACTCAGCCCCTCAAGTTAGGGACCAGCAAGAGCGTTGGGAACCACCCAGACCAGAACTGGCTCCGTTTAGACACCAAAGAAGAGAATGTCCACACATTTGTTACTGTTGCAGTTGGAGCAGCCATTTTCCAGAATATTGAGGCATTAGTTTGAATCTCCCAGGCCCTCAAATTAAACCTAGGCATTGGATGCTTGTCAGCACCTCCCTGTTCTTCCCCCAAACTAGTGCTTCTCAAAGTGGACTCTCAGGATTACCAGCAATACAGATTCCTACCCACTCCCCCGTCACCACTCTACTGCCCGACAGGAATCTTGGAGCTGGGGTCTTCATGTTTAATAAACTCCCCAGAAGATTCTCAGGCACTCTACAGTACAGTTGGATTGATTTTTCAAATGCCTGTGATGAAGCCTATTCTCCAAATCTCCAGCACCCCAGGTTATGTATATACATATGTATGTTATTGTTTAATTTTTACATAATTATAGATTTTCAGAAGGTTTCAAAGAACTGTTCAGGGAAGTTCTATGCACCCTTTACCCAGCCTCCCCCAGCATTCCCATCTTATGACTGTAGTATAATATCCATAAAGCTTACTCAGACTTTACCAGTTTTACATACATTACCATCTGTACTTCACTGTCCTAGACTAATGGACCATTTCTAAAAGAACACCAAAGCCAGACAGATGAGAGGAGACAGGAGGTAAAGAAAAACATCCAGTCCTGTCCAGGCCAGGCACTATGGCCACCTGATGGGCAGAGCGTAGTTGTGGCTTCCACCCTCCCCTGGTGAGACTCACAGAAAATCCCAGACAGATCTGAGGGGGTTCTCTCAACAAACTCACCATCTTCAGGCATCTGGGAACAGAGTCAGAGCTAAAGCTTCAACTGGTGCATTACTGAGGAATCATCCTGCTTCTCTGGCCAGATTCAAGTCTCCATGTCTTTGCTTTGGAACCACTGGAAACTGTCAGCTTCCAAGGTGATAGTCTTACCTAAAATCAGAAAATGCCCTGGTCTTATTCTTCAGAGTTGTTATAGGAGTGGAAGAGGTCTGCGGGGGGCAGGGAGAGGGTGGTGAATCAATAATGGCCAACGTGCCAAGACCAAGAACATTGCTCTTGGGCAGGCAAAATATTTAGCTGAGATCCCTAAAGGTTGATCCCAAGAAAAGTATCAAAAGAACACTACAGAGGCTCTGGTTGATACTTTTAAAAATTGCCCATTTCCTTGCAAAGATGGCAGCCTTTGAAAGGGCCATCTTTTGAAGGGGCTCCAGGCTGGGCCTACCACTTGGATTCAGCATATGCAGGCAGATGAGGAAAACTGGGAGAGCTCAGGTCCCAGTTTATCTAAACAAGTAACTTGGAGTTGAGAGGATCAGCTCTAAAGTTTATCACTGAAATTTGATAGCAAGCCCTTCAGTTTCAATTCAGTGAAGAAGGTAGGAGGGTAACCAGGAAGGGGGTATTATAAACAAAAACATGACAACAGGTTGCACTGAAACCCTGTAAGAACTTGCACACAATGGCAGCTTTGATACAGAAGTGGAAAAGTAAAACTCTAAAAGGGGTTAAAAGACATTTGCCTCTACATTTAAAAAAACAGACTTTTAAAAAGAGAAGTTTTAAATTTACAGAAAACAGAATCCCCATCTATCTGCTCCCCTTCTCTCCTGCACAATTCTCCCCATTATTAACATCTTGTATTAGTATGGTGCATTTGTCTGCCCCTGGTTTTTTTACGTGTTGAGCCCAACGTGAGCAGCAACAGTACTCACAAAATGTGCCCAGGGGATGTGGTGGTAGATGAAACAGAACCTGGCAGGTATGGGTGCCTGGTGGGCATGAAGCCAAAGGAAGAGCTGGAGCAATGCAATAACAGAAAACCAGCAGAGACAAGGTGATAGCTAACTGAGCCTCTCATGACTGAGGGAAAACATCCCTGAGACCTCCAAAAAATACTTACCAAGAACTTTTGGGATCAGGAGTCCTACAGTAGCATGTGGGAATAAAAGAGAAATATGAGTTTCAGAAAAGCACAGCAGTAAGGGAGGACATGCTCCAGAATCAAACTGACTAGATTACAACCCTGTCTTTACTGTTCAACTAGCTGTATTGACGCTGGCTAATCACTCTCTGTTTCCATTTCTATGTCTGTAAAATGGAAGACATACTAGTTTCTACCTCATGTAATTGTTGTAATAATTATGTGATCTTCAAACATGTAAAGCACTAAAAACTAATATTTTGTGTACACAGAATAAACACCTAGTAAGGAAATAATGAACTTGAACTAATAAACTTTATATTAAATGAAAAAAAAAATACCCAGTAAGTACTCCAGTATCACCCCATGGGATTGCTATAAAAATTGAAAATGATGATATAGGTAAAGTATCCAGAAGGTATCCTTACATTCCTAATACATGTTAACTATTATCTGTGTGATAAAAATTAAAAACGTAATATGGTATTTGTATATATACTGGAGGACTAGCCAAAGCAAACAAGTGTAAAATTTTTATTTGGCAGTGTGAAAGCAAAGCTAACTACAGTTATTTATGTAAATTGCTTGCTACTTAGGCCTAATTGCTATGAAGCACAATAACAATTATACATAGGGTTAAGTGTGTCAGATTGACTTTGCTAAAAGTTTTGGTTGTAACATCAACCTCTGTATACATATGCTCAGTATTCATTGTCTGTTGCTCTAGTGGAATTATCCTCTGCTAATGTGGCACGCACGTCTGCTCACCATGCTAGAAAATTAGTGGGAGCCCAGGCTCGCCACAAACTTCCTTCTCATATTCCCCTCAAATCTTTTTTCAGTCCTTTTTATCCTAGACTTTTCTCTTAATTCTGATGATCCTCCCATCATTTTTTCGAAATCCTTTAACTTACTTTTATAGAGTACTTGCTATGTTCAAGGTACTATATTAGGAGCCAGAGGGGATACAACGATAATTAAGGCAGCCTCTACTTAAAGTTGAGTATTAGCGAATAAAGGAAAACCTTTATATGAGGCAGAAAAAAGTTGCTGTGAGTGTTCAAGAAACTGATCGTGGCTTTTGAGCTAGATATTAATTTAAGAATAAGTAAGATTTTATATAATATGTTAACTGAGATATAATTCATATATTATAAAATTTACCCTCTTAAAATGTACAACTCAATGGGTTTTAATATATTCACAAATCTGTGCAACCTTCACCACAATCAATTTTAGAACATTTTAATCACCTTGAAAAGAAATCCCTCATTTATTAGCAGCTTCATTCCATTCTTCCACCCTTGGGTGCTAAATTTTTCCGTAGTTAAAATTTCTTCAAACATGTAAAGCACTAAAACTAATATTTTGTGTACACAGAATAAACACCTAGTAAGGAAATAATGAACTTGAACTAATAAACTTTATATTAAATGAAAAAAATACCCAGTAAGTACTCCAGTATCACCCCATGGGATTGCTATAAAATTGAAAATGATGATATAGGTAAAGTATCCAGAAGGTATCCTTACATTCCTAATACATGTTAACTATTATCTGTGTGATAAAAATTAAAAACGTAATATGGTATTTGTATATATACTGGAGGACTAGCCAAAGCAAACAAGTGTAAAATTTTTATTTGGCAGTGTGAAAGCAAAGCTAACTACAGTTATTTATGTAAATTGCTTGCTACTTAGGCCTAATTGCTATGAAGCACAATAACAATTATACATAGGGTTAAGTGTGTCAGATTGACTTTGCTAAAAGTTTTGGTTGTAACATCAACCTCTGTATACATATGCTCAGTATTCATTGTCTGTTGCTCTAGTGGAATTATCCTCTGCTAATGTGGCACGCACGCCCTGCTCACCATGCTAGAAAATTAGTGGGAGCCCAGGCTCGCCACAAACTTCCTTCTCATATTCCCCTCAAATCTTTTTTCAGTCCTTTTTATCCTAGACTTTTCTCTTAATTCTGATGATCCTCCCATCATTTTTTCGAAATCCTTTAACTTACTTTTATAGAGTACTTGCTATGTTCAAGGTACTATATTAGGAGCCAGAGGGGATACAACGATAATTAAGGCAGCCTCTACTTAAAGTTGAGTATTAGCGAATAAAGGAAAACCTTTATATGAGGCAGAAAAAAGTTGCTGTGAGTGTTCAAGAAACTGATCGTGGCTTTTGAGCTAGATATTAATTTAAGAATAAGTAAGATTTTATATAATATGTTAACTGAGATATAATTCATATATTATAAAATTTACCCTCTTAAAATGTACAACTCAATGGGTTTTAATATATTCACAAATCTGTGCAACCTTCACCACAATCAATTTTAGAACATTTTAATCACCTTGAAAAGAAATCCCTCATTTATTAGCAGCTTCATTCCATTCTTCCACCCTTGGGTGCTAATTGCTTCAGCTGTGTCTGACTCTTTGCAGCCCCATGCACTATAGCCCACCAGGCTCCTCTGTTCATGGGATTCTCCAGGTAAAACTACTGGAGTGGGTTGCCAATTCCCTTCTCCAGGGGATCTTCCTGACCCAGGAATTGAACCCAAATCCTTTACATCTCTGGCATTAGCAGGTGAGTTCTTTACCACTAGCGCCACCTGGGAACCACCCCCTGCCATTCCACCTCTTAGTCCCTGGCAACTACTAATCTACTTTCAGTTTCTGTGGAATTGTCCGAACATTTGTATAGAGAGAATCATATAATCATATAATGTATGACCTTTTGTGTCTGGCTTCTTTCATTTAGAATGATATTTTTCAAGGTTCATTCATGTTGTAGCATTTATCAGTACTCTATTCCTTTTTAAGGTCAAATAATATTCCATTTTATGACTAGACCATAATTCATTCATCTGTTCATCACCTGATAGACATGTGGGTTGTTTTCACTTTCTGGCTATAATGAATAATGCTTCTGTAAATGCTCATGTCTTACAATTTTTTTGTTGGACACATGTTTTTAAGTCTCTTGAGTAAATACCTAGGAGTAGAATTGCTGAGTCCATGTTTAACCTTTTGAGGAACTGCCAGACTATTCTCCAAAGTAGTTGCACTGTTTTGTAATCTCACCATCAACGCAAGAAGGTTCAGATTTCTCCACATCCTTCACAACACTTGTTATAGTCTGTCTTTTTAATTTTTTAGTTTTGTGAGTGTGAATTCTTGTGCTTTTTATTTCTATTTTCATGATAACTAATGATATTGAGCATCTTATATAGTTAGCGGCCATATGTATACCATCTTTGGAGAAATGTTTATTCAGATCCTCTATCCGTTTTCTTTTTTTTTTTTTTTAATTTGGCCACTTTTATTGTCTTATTTATTTATTTTTGTTCTTCTTTGTTCTTTGGCCTGTGTGGGCCTCCCATTGCAGCGGCCTCTCTCACTGCAGAGCACCGGCTCTAGGCGCATGCACTCCAGAGCACTGGCTCACAATTGGGCACACCGGTCCAGCTGCTCCGTGTCACGTGGGATCCTCCTGGGCCAGGGATCGAACTGGTGCCTCCTGCACTGCAAGGCCCCACTGGACCACCATGGAAGCCCCCATTTTCTTTTTTATTCAGTTAATTTTTATTGGAGTGTAGCTGCTTTACAATGCTGTTAGCTTCTATTGTAGAGCAAAGTGAATCAGCTATATGTATACATATATTTTCTTTGAGGGGGATTTCCTTCCCATTTAGGTCACAACAGAGCACTGAGTAGAGTTCCTTATGCTATACAGTAGCATAGCAAATGGGTCCTTTGCCCATTTTCAGATTGAGTTATTTGCCTTTTCACTCTCCTTTAGTTGAAGTACTCTCTATATGTTCTGGATACCAGTGTCTAAACAGACATATGAATTGCAAACCATTCTATGGGTTGTCTTTTTGCTTTCTTGATGGTGTCTTTCGAAGCATAAACATTTTTAATTTTGATTAAGTCCATATCTATGTTTTCTTTGGTTACATATGCTTTTGGTAAATCTAAAAAACCACTGCCTGACTCTAGGTCATGAACATTACAACTGTATATGCTTCTAAGAGTTTTACAGTTTTAGCTCTCACACTTGGGTCTCTAACTCATTTTTAGTTAATTTTTATATGGTGTGAGGTAGAGATCCAACCTCATTCTTTTGTATGTGGACATCTAGTTGACCCAGCACTATTGGTTGAAATACTAAGAATAGGTAAGATTTAATGGAACAGCATAACCAAAGGCATAGAGGCATGAATGCATGGATTTCCAGGAGTAGCAACTAGTCAGGTCTGACGAGAGGACTGGACAAGTAAGGATATTTAATGGGAAATGATTCTGGAGAGGTATATAGAGTCAGATTATGGAAAGCCTTGAGTGGCCTGAGTTGGATAACTACAAAGATTCTTGAGTAGGATGACATTGGAATTAGACTTTCAGAAGACTGATTCAGGGCAGATTGTACACTTGACTGGAATGGGATAGAAACTGTTAAGTAGGTTAATCGGTAGAGCTTCTACAGTGGTTTAGGTCAGGGTCACAGCTAAGATTGGAGCAGTGAGAGTCACCAAGACAGAGAGAAAGAAGAAACTAGCATGTGAAAAACATTATAAAGGTAAAATACACTCAGGTGTTAATAACTGATTGCATGCTGAGTGTGGATTGCGAGAGACTGGGCGTGGGGCAGAAACAGTAAAGTCAGGAGAGGTGGCTAGTTTGGCAGGAAGGATGAGTTAAACATTCTATACTCCATTGTTTACTGGCCATTTCTATTTCTTTTGGGATGTGTTGTTCATGTCCTTTCTTTTTAAAAATGTTCTGTTTGTTTATATGTAAGAACTCTTCACATGTCAGATATTGTAAGCATTTCCCCCACTTTGTCATTTGTCATATACAAGTATTATCTCATCTGACCTTCTCAACAACCCTACAGGGTTACCACATCATCCCCACATCAGTTATTCTTATAAGTTACCTGAGCACAGGCTAGTCTCTTTCCCACGGTCACACAGCTCGTAAGTGGCAGAGCTGGGACACCAATCCTCTGGCTCTAGAACTTCCTCTTTCAGGTTTTCTGTAGCATAATAAGGCAAATTTAGTAATAATTTCCTGGAAAATCATCTGTAGTTTAAAAATTTTTTTAAATAGGATAGATTTAAATCTTTTGTAGTATTTGCTTTGCATACATCAGCTGTAGGTATTTGTGTTTCTCTTTTTCTTGGTGACTCTAGCTAGAGATTTGCTGTTTTATTATCTTTCAAAGACAGCTCTATGAAATGACTTTTCTAATTTTTTAACTTTTATCTTTTTGATTACAGTTTCCTATTTTTCTTAGGTTTCCTTTGCTGATTTTAAGAACATGTAGTGATTTTTTTCATTCTTAAAAAAAGTACTCACAGTTTTTCTCTCAATTTAATAGTGATTTTTAACCAGCATGAGAGTGTGGAGGGAGGCTAATTATAATCGCCAAGAACACTTTTTCACAGATAATCTACTATTCTCTTGTCTCTTGTGCCAACTGCCAACCCCACCCCAACCTTTAAGGATTATACTGTTTTGAGAGTGCTTTCTAATAGCTGTGTGTTCCCCTTGTAAGAAAAAAACTCAAGTTTAAACCATCTCCCATGAGCCTTCATATGATATTCTCATTATTAATGTTTTAGGATAGGCATTGAAGTTATTTGGAAAGTGTGCTTTTACTATTTAAGAGTAAAAATTAAAAAAATAAACATACCATCATCCCAATTTTAGACATTCCTGGTAGAGAAGTCTAGCAATTGTTTGAAAATGGATCTCTAGATCTCAAGTTGGAAGTCAGGGTTAGAGGTAATGGTTTGGGAGATACTGCATATTCATGATGGTAAGACCAAGGGCATGAATGAAGGATTCTCTCCTTTCCCCATTTCTCTAGATTGCTGTTCCTTCTGAGTTTCCTCAGATGATACTTCTTCCTGCTCCCACCCCTAAATGTGAGTTCCTTTGTTCTTTCATTCAACAAATATTTATTAAATGGTTGCTATCCTCAGGCACTGTTCAAGGCACTGGTGATACCTGCTGAACAAAACAAGCCAAAAGAAAAAAAAATCTGCCAAATGAAGCTGACAGTCTAGTGGAAGAATAGTATACAAACAAAGATGTAAAACACGGTGTTCAGATGATGAGAAGTGCCATGCAGAAAGATGGAGCAGAGAAAGGGATTGGAAGAAGTTTCCATTTTTAAACAGATGATCCAGGAAAGCCTCAGGGAAAATGACACATTTGATGGAAAGGTCAGTGTGAGTGAAGGAACAAGCTTTTGTGGTTATCTAGAAAAAGCATTCCAGGCAGAAAAGATAGCATGTGCAATAGCCCAGAGGTTGGAGAATGCCTGGTGTGCTGGACGAACAAGGGGACGTGTGTGGCTGTAGCAGAGTAAGTGAGGGGAGAGTGGTAGGAGATTAGGCCAGAGGTACAACTGGGTAGTAGGTTGTATAGGATCTTATAAACCACAGTGAGAATTTGGCTATCATTTTATGTGAGTTTTAAAAAAACAAAGATCTAGAGGATTTTGAGCAGAGTGGCAAAATTTGATTTATATTTTAAATGGATCACCCTTTAAAGGGATCAATCATTTTGAGCATAGAATATGGGAGAATAAGGGTGGGAGCAAGGGGATTAATAGGCTATAATAACAGTGCAGGCAAGAGACGGTGACAGCTTGGACCAGGGTGACAGCAGTGAAGGTGTTGGGAACTGCTTAGAGCCTGGGTATATTTTGAGCTAGAGCTGGCAGAAGTTGATGACAGACTGAGTACAGGATGTAAGAGAAAGGAAGAAGTCAAATACGACCCCAGCAGCTGGAAGAAAGAACTGTCCTTTCCTTAGATGGGAAAGACCAGAGCAGAAGGAGCAGGTTTGAAATGGTGGCAGTAAAGACCAAAACTGTTTGGACGTGTTAAGTTTGAGCTGCCCATTAAAGACTGAAGTGATGTCAAGAATATTGTTGGGGAAATTCCTGTGGTCCAGTGGTTAACTCTCTGAGCTTTCACGGCAGTGGCCCCAGGTTCAGTCCCTGATCAGGGAAGTAAGGTCTTGCAAGCCATGCAACATGGCCAAAAAATAAATAAATAAATTAGTCAAACCCTAGTTCTTATGTATATATAATCTTGAGTTTAACAAAAGGTCTGAGGAGAGTTGGAAGGGTCCAGAAAGACATAAACCCTTTGACACCCAGCTTGGGCAGGGTCCTCAGCACCTGTACACAGAGGGAATTGTGAATGCAAAGGAAAAGTTCTTGAAGGAATTTTAAAATGCTATTCCAGTGAACACAAGAATGATAAGTGAGGGGCTTCCTTGGTGGCTTAGTGGTATATAATCTCCCTGCCAGTGTAGGAGACATAGGTTCAATCCTTGATCCAGGAAGATCTCACATGTCACAGAGTAACAAAGTCCATGTGCAGCAACTACTGAGCCCACGATCTAGAGCCCGGGAGTCACATCTACTGAGCTCAAAATTACTGAAGTCCACATGCACCCTATAGCCTGTGCTCCACAACAAGAGAACCCACCACAATTAGAAGCACCTGCCCCCAACTAGAGAGTGGCCCAAACTCTCTGCAACTAGAGAAAAGCCCATGAAGCAAAGAAGACCTAGCATAGTCAAAAATACAAAAGAGGGGCTTCCCTGGTGGTCCAGTGGGTAAGCACACTGCCTTGCAGTGCAAGGGGTGCCAGTTTGATCCCTGGCCTGGGAAGATCCCACATGTCACGGAGTGGTTGGACCAGTGTGTCCAACTACCGAGCCGGAGCTCTGAAGTGCATGCGCCCAGAGCCAGTGCTCTACAGCAAGAGAGGCCACTGTGATGGGAGGCCCATATGGGCCAAAGAACAAAGATGGATGAAAATAGGGCTTCCCTGGTGGTCCAGTGGGTAAGGACACCGCCTTGCAGTGCAAGGGGCGCCGGTTCGATCCCTGATATGGGAAGATCCCACGTGCCGCGGAGCGGCCGGACAGATGTGTCCAATTACCGAGCCGGAGCTCTGGAGCGCATGTGGCCAGAGACGGCATTCTGTGACAACAGGGGCCACTGCAGTGGGAGGCCCACACAGGCCAAAGAACAAAGAGGATGAAAATAGACAAATGAAAGACCAATAGAAGTGGCCCGCCTGCTCCCTCCCTCCCCACCCCGCCCAAAATAAATAATAAATAAATAAATCTTAAAAAAAAAAAAATGGATGAAAATAGACAAATGAAAGACCAATAGTCATGGCCAAAAAAGAAAAGAAAATACAAAAGAATGATAAGTGAAACAGCCTTCTTGCTGATATGGGATAGTATTAATATTAGTGATCTGGATAGAAGAGTAGACCAACCACAACATTCCCCTTAATCTGAAGCCTAACCCAGAACAAGGCCCTAACTCTCTTTCAGTTCAGTTTAGTCTCTCAGCTGTGTTTGACTCTTTGCCATCCCATGGACTGCAGCATACCAGGCTTCCCAATTCTTCATCACTTCCTGGAGTCTGCTCAAACTCATGTCCATTGACTCAGTGATGCCATCCAACTAGCTTGCCCCCTGTTGTCTCCTTCTCCTTTTGCCTTCTATTTTTCCCATCATCAGGATCTTTTCCAAAGAGTCATCTCTTTGCATTAGGTGGACAGAATATTGAAACTTCAGCTCCAGCATCATTCCTTCCAATGAATATTCAGAGTTTATTTCCTTTAGGATTGACTGGTCTGATTTCCTTTAATTCTATGAATTAATTCTGTGAGAAAGGTGAGGTAGCTAAAGAAGAAAGTTTGATGCTATCAGACATTAGTTCATGAGACTTAAGGAAAAAAGCCATCTCCATACCAAATAAATGTGAGAGAAGGCAGCAAATGCTGATGCAAGAGTACAGATCTAGCCAAGATAATGAAGGAGGAAAAACTAAACAACAGATTTTCAATGAAGATTAAAGTCTTCTACTGGCAGATGCCATCTAGGACTCCCATAGTTAGAGGAAAAGTCAACGCCCAGCTTCAAAGCTTCAAAACACAGGTTGACTCTTGTTAGGGACTAAGTCAGTCCATGACTTTAGATTGAAGTCAATGTTCATTTACCATTTTGAAAATCCTAGGGCCCTTAAGAATTATGCTACATCTACTCTGCTTGTGCTCTATAAACGGAACAACACAGCCTGGATGACAGAACATCTGTTTGCAACAGGGTTTACTGAATACTTTAAGCCTACTGTTGAGAACTGCTCAGAAACAAAAGATTCCTTTCAAAATATGACTGCTCACTGACAATGCACCCTGTCACCTGAGAGCTCTGATGGAGATGTACATTGAGATTAATGTTGTTTTCAAGCCTGCTAGTACAATGTCCATTTTGCAGCCCATGAATCACAGAGTAATTTTGACATTCAAGTCTTATTATTTAAGAAACACATTTTATAAAAGGGTCTTCTCAAGGTTCCATGAAAAGTTAACTGAGAACCTTCTGAAAAGGATGCACCATTCCAGACAATTAAGAGCATTCATGGGAAGATGTCAAAAATATCAAGATCAACAGGAGCTTGGAAGAAGTTGACTCCAATCCTCATGGATGATTTTGTGGAGTTCAAGACTACAGTGGAGGAAATAACTGCAGATGTGGTGGAAAGAGCAAGAGAACTAGGATTAGAAGATATGATTGGATTACTCTCATTTCATGATAAAATTTGAATGGATGAAAAGTGCGTCTTACAGATGAGCAAAGAAAATGGTTTCTTGAGATGAACTCTACCCATGGTGAAGAGGCTGTAAAGATTGCTGAAATGACAACAAAGGACTTAGAATACTACACGAACTTAATTGAAAGCAGTGGAACTGTTTGAGAGGACTAATTTTGAAAGAATTTCTACTCCGGGCAAAGTGCTATCAAACAGCACTGCATGCTACAGAGGAATCAGTCATGACAGGAAGAGCCAATCAATGCAGCAAAAGTTATTAAGAAATTGCCACAACTACTCCAACCTTGAGCAAACACCACCCTGATCAGTCAGCAGCCACCAACATCAATGCAAGACTGTCTACCAGCAAAAAGATTATGACTCGCTGAAGGCTCAGGTGATGGTTAGCTATTGTTAAAAGTGAAATTCCCTGATGGTCCAGTGATTAAGAATCTGCCTACCAGTGCAGAGGACTTGGTTCGATTCTTGCTCTGGGAAGATACCACATTCCATGGGGAAATTAAGCCCATGTGCCATGACTATTGAGTCAGCGCTCTAGAGTCAGTGCTCTGCAACAAGAGGAGCCATGGCAATGAGAAGCCCGCACACCACAACGAAGAGTAGCCCCCACTCACAAGTAGAGAAAGCCTGCATGCAGAAACAAAAGATTCCTTTCAAAATATGACTGCTCACTGACAATGCACCCTGTCACCTGAGAGCTCTGATGGAGATGTACATTGAGATTAATGTTGTTTTCAAGCCTGCTAGTACAATGTCCATTTTGCAGCCCATGAATCACAGAGTAATTTTGACATTCAAGTCTTATTATTTAAGAAACACATTTTATAAAAGGGTCTTCTCAAGGTTCCATGAAAAGTTAACTGAGAACCTTCTGAAAAGGATGCACCATTCCAGACAATTAAGAGCATTCATGGGAAGATGTCAAAAATATCAAGATCAACAGGAGCTTGGAAGAAGTTGACTCCAATCCTCATGGATGATTTTGTGGAGTTCAAGACTACAGTGGAGGAAATAACTGCAGATGTGGTGGAAAGAGCAAGAGAACTAGGATTAGAAGATATGATTGGATTACTCTCATTTCATGATAAAATTTGAATGGATGAAAAGTGCGTCTTACAGATGAGCAAAGAAAATGGTTTCTTGAGATGAACTCTACCCATGGTGAAGAGGCTGTAAAGATTGCTGAAATGACAACAAAGGACTTAGAATACTACACGAACTTAATTGAAAGCAGTGGAACTGTTTGAGAGGACTAATTTTGAAAGAATTTCTACTCCGGGCAAAGTGCTATCAAACAGCACTGCATGCTACAGAGGAATCAGTCATGACAGGAAGAGCCAATCAATGCAGCAAAAGTTATTAAGAAATTGCCACAACTACTCCAACCTTGAGCAAACACCACCCTGATCAGTCAGCAGCCACCAACATCAATGCAAGACTGTCTACCAGCAAAAAGATTATGACTCGCTGAAGGCTCAGGTGATGGTTAGCTATTGTTAAAAGTGAAATTCCCTGATGGTCCAGTGATTAAGAATCTGCCTACCAGTGCAGAGGACTTGGTTCGATTCTTGCTCTGGGAAGATACCACATTCCATGGGGAAATTAAGCCCATGTGCCATGACTATTGAGTCAGCGCTCTAGAGTCAGTGCTCTGCAACAAGAGGAGCCATGGCAATGAGAAGCCCGCACACCACAACGAAGAGTAGCCCCCACTCACAAGTAGAGAAAGCCTGCATGCAGCAACAAAGACCCAGTGCAGCCCAAAATAAATAAATATCAAGGTTGTAAAACCCACTAAAATAATAAAGCTTTTAAAATTAGGGTACATTAAAGAGAAATTAAAGAAGACTTAAACAGATGGAGAGATATTCCATGTTCCTGGGTCGGAAGAATCAATATTGTGAAAATGACCATACTACCTAATATCATCTACAGATTCAATGTAATCCCTATTAAACTACCAATGACATTCTTCACAGAACTAGACCAAAGAATAACATAGTTCATATGGAAGCACGAAAGACCTCGAATAGCCAAAGCAATCCTGAGAAAGAAGAATGGAGCTGGAGGGATCAGCCCCCCTAACTTCAGACTCTACTATAAAGCAACAGTCATCAAGACAGTATGGTACTGGCACAAAAACAGAAATATAGACCAATGGAACAAGATAGAGAACAGAGGGCTTCCCCTGGTGGTCCAGTGGGTAAGGACACCGACTTGCAGTGCAAGGGGTGCCGGTTTGAGCCCTGGCCTGGGAAGATCCCACGTGCTGCAGAGTGGCTGGACTGATGTGTCCAACTACCGAGCCAGAGCTCTGGAGCGCATGCGCCCAGAGCCGGCGCTCTGCAACAACAGAAGCCACCGCGATGGGAGGCCCACAGGAGCCAAAGAACAAAGACAGATGAACATAGAGAAACGAAAGACCAATAGAAGTGGCCCGCCTGCTCCCCTTCCTTCCCAATCCGACCCCCGCCCCAAATAAATAAATAAATAATAATAATAATAAAAAAAAGATAGAGAACAGAGATAGGCCCACGCACCTATGGATACTTCATTTTTGACAAAGACGAAAATCTAAAATGGGACAAAGACAGCCTCTTCAACAAATGGTGCTGAGAAAATTGGACAGCTACATGCAAAAAAATGAAGTTGGAACATTCCCTAACACCATACACAAAGATCAACTCAAAATGGATTAAAGACCTAAATGTAAGACCAGAAACCATCAAAGTCTTAGAGGAAAATATAGGCAAAACACTCGACATAAATCAAAGCAAGATCTTCTCTGACCCACCTACTAGAATAGAGGAACTAAAAACAAAAATTAGCATGTGGGACCTAATGAAACTTAAAAGCTTTTGTACAGCAAAAGAAATTACAAAAAGGCTGAACAGACAACCCACAGTATGGGAGAAAATCATATCAAATGAAACAACAGATGAAGAATTAATCTCCAAAATCTACAAGCAGCTTGGACAGCTCAGCACCGGAAAAATGAACAACCCAATCAAAAAATGGGAAAAGGACCTAAACAGACATCTCTCCAACAATGACATACAGATGGCCAAAATACACATGGAATGATGCTCAACCTCGCTTATTATTAGAGGAATGCAAATCGAAACTACAATGAGATATCACCTCACACCCCTCAGAATGGCCATCAGCAACAAACTGACAGACAATAAATGCTGGAGAGGGTGCAGAGAAAAGGGAACACTCTTTCACTGCTGGTGGGAATGTAAATTGATACAGCTGCAATGGAATACAGTATGGAAATTCCTTAAAAAACTAAAAATAGAAGTACCATATGACCCAGCAGTCCCACTCTTAGGCTGATATCCTGATGAAATCAAAACTCAAAGAGGCACCTGTAACCCAATGTTCATTGCAGCTCTCTATACAATAGCCAGAACATGGAAGCAACCTATATGTCCATCAATGAATGAATGGATAAAGAAGCTCTGGTACATATATACAATGGAATACTACACAGCTGTAAAAAGAAATGCAGAAGAATCAGTCCTAGTGAGGTGGCTGGATCTAGAACCTATCATAAAAAGTGAAGTAAGTCAAAAAGAGAAGGACAAGTTCAACATACTAACACATATATATGGAATCTAGTAGGATGGTAATGATAACACATGCAGTGAAGCAATGGACAAACAGACATGGACAGTAGACATATGGACATCGTGGGGAATGAACAGTGGGTGGGAGGAGTAAAGGAAGTAGCATGAAAACCTATACTATCCCCTTTGGTGAGATGTCTATTTAGATCCTTTTCCCATTTATTTGATTGGGTTGTTCATTTTTCCGGTGCTGAGCTGTCCAAGCTGCTTGTAGATTTTGGAGATTAATTCTTCATCTGTTGTTTCATTTGATATGATTTTCTCCCATACTGTGGGTTGTCTGTTCAGCCTTTTTGTAATTTCTTTTGCTGTACAAAAGCTTTTAAGTTTCATTAGGTCCCACATGCTAATTTTTGTTTTTAGTTCCTCTATTCTAGTAGGTGGGTCAGAGAAGATCTTGCTTTGATTTATGTCGAGTGTTTTGCCTATATTTTCCTCTAAGACTTTGATGGTTTCTGGTCTTACATTTAGGTCTTTAATCCATTTTGAGTTGATCTTTGTGTATGGTGTTAGGGAATGTTCCAACTTCATTTTTTTGCATGTAGCTGTCCAATTTTCTCAGCACCATTTGTTGAAGAGGCTGTCTTTGTCCCATTTTAGATTTTCGTCTTTGTCAAAAATGAAGTATCCATAGGTGCGTGGGCCTATCTCTGTTCTCTGTCTTGTTCCATTGGTCTATATTTCTGTTTTTGTGCCAGTACCATACTGTCTTGATGACTGTTACTTTGTAGTAGAGTCTGAAGGAAGGGTGGGATGGGAGGGCCTGGGAGAGGGGAGGGGACCAGGGATGTGCATATGACTGATCTGGGAACATGCATGTCTGTGAACAACAAAACTCTGTAAAACCTTTAAAATAAAGAAATAAATGTAATAATAAAAAAAAACCCTATACTATCATATGTGAAAAAAAAAATAGTTATTGTCATTGCGCTGTGAGAAAAGGGATCCTGCAGCCGTGCTGTGCGACGGCCTGGAGGGGTAGGATGGGGGGATATACATATGACTACTCTGGGATCATACATGTCTGTAAACAACAAAACCTTGTAAAAGTAAAAAGTAAAATAAAAATTTTTTTAAAAAGAAAAGAAATAAAATTAGGGTACATACATTGTATTTTTTAAGACATTATGTATTTTACACTTAATAGACTACAGTATACTCTGAACATAACTTTCATGTGTGCTGGGAAGTCAAAAAGTTCATGTGATTAGCTTTATTGCAACATTTACTTTATTGCAGTGGTCTGAAACTGAACCAGTAAAATCTCTGAAGTATGGCTATTTGCTGAAGTAATTCTTACAACTCTCAGCAGCAGAAATGAATTGGTGTGTCTCTCTACTACGCTCTGTGGTTTTTCTCTCTTCTAGGTCAGTGAACAATTTCCTGATGACTGGTCCAAAGGTAAGAAAAAAAAATTCCTTTGATATATTTGAACTTCACTTAGCTTCTTGACTAAAGACTACACATGTCAATTTCTTCCCTTATATCCCTTTTTTCACTTAGTAGGTGGGTCAGAGAAGATCTTGCTTTGATTGATGTCCTTGAGGGTTTTGCATATATTTTCCTCTAAGACTTTGATGGTTTCTGGTCTTACATTTAGGTCTTTAATCCATTTTGAGTTTATTTTTGTGTATAGTGTTAGGGAATGTTCCAACTTCATTTTTTTGCATGTAGCTGTCCAATTTTCTCAGCACCATTTGTTGAAGAGGCTGTCTTTGTCCCATTTTAGATTTTCGTCTTTGTCAAAAATGAAGTATCCATAGGTGCGTGGGCCTATCTCTGTTCTCTGTCTTGTTCCATTGGTCTATATTTCTGTTTTTGTGCCAGTACCATACTGTCTTGATGACTGTTACTTTGTAGTAGAGTCTGAAGGAAGGGTGGGATGGGAGGGCCTGGGAGAGGGGAGGGGACCAGGGATGTGCATATGACTGATCTGGGAACATGCATGTCTGTGAACAACAAAACTCTGTAAAACCTTTAAAATAAAGAAATAAATGTAATAATAAAAAAAAACCCTATACTATCATATGTGAAAAAAAAAATAGTTATTGTCATTGCGCTGTGAGAAAAGGGGATCCTGCAGCCGTGCTGTGCGACGGCCTGGAGGGGTAGGATGGGGGGATATACATATGACTACTCTGGGATCATACATGTCTGTAAACAACAAAACCTTGTAAAAGTAAAAAGTAAAATAAAAATTTTTTTAAAAAGAAAAGAAATAAAATTAGGGTACATACATTGTATTTTTTAAGACATTATGTATTTTACACTTAATAGACTACAGTATACTCTGAACATAACTTTCATGTGTGCTGGGAAGTCAAAAAGTTCATGTGATTAGCTTTATTGCAACATTTACTTTATTGCAGTGGTCTGAAACTGAACCAGTAAAATCTCTGAAGTATGGCTATTTGCTGAAGTAATTCTTACAACTCTCAGCAGCAGAAATGAATTGGTGTGTCTCTCTCTACTACGCTCTGTGGTTTTTCTCTCTTCTAGGTCAGTGAACAATTTCCTGATGACTGGTCCAAAGGTAAGAAAAAAAAATTCCTTTGATATATTTGAACTTCACTTAGCTTCTTGACTAAAGACTACACATGTCAATTTCTTCCCTTATATCCACTTTTTTTTTTTTTTTTATCACAGTGTGTACTTTAGGCAGAAAAACTGAGGGAGAGGTAAGGCTAGAGACACACCCCAGATCGCACAGCAAACTAATGTCAGAGCCAGCACAAGAACTCAGGGATACTGACTCTGAATTTATGGCCAGAATAAAAGTTTTCTTTCACACTGTTAGGCTCTGGTCCCCCATCCTTCTCTGTGTAGAACAGGAAGGCAGCCTTCCATCTTTAAAATGCTAGCACTGTACGACATGACCTCTAAGAGCATCTCCAGTTACAAAATGCTCTCCTCTAAGCTAGTAGTAGGATGGAAACAGCTGAAAATTAATTAATTATGTAACTGAGAAATTTTGAAGTGACAGAATAGTACAGTGAATAGAGGTAGTGAGGTCTAGAGTCTAATGAAACTTGAGTTTCATTCCTATTTCCACCATTTGCTAGTGCTAGGACCTTGAGCAAATTGTTTTATGCCACCTCCCTGAGCCTTAGGCTTCTAATCTGCCAAATAGTACCTTTTTTATCCACATAAAATGGTACCTTTTTCACAAGGTTGTTTGTGCTGCTAAATGAGACAGCATATTGCAAGTGCTTACTCTGTCATTATTTTGGAGCAGTGGGAGAGTGTGCAGGAAAAGAGGTGCTTGGCCACTTTAGGGCAAATGTCTCCCAAATTCAGTGGCTGTGAGTCTGAAGCTTCACCCCTGTGTCCTCGCAGGCTTACCTGATCTATTCAAGCAGTGTGGCAGCTGGTGCCCAGAGCGGAATTGAAGAATGTAAATACCAGTTTGCCTGGGACCGCTGGAACTGCCCTGAGAGAGCCCTGCAGCTGTCCAGCCATGGCGGCCTTCGCAGTGGTAAGGAAAGCCTTGACCACAGCTCCCTGGACCCCTTGGCCACAGATTAGAGCGCCCCTCTCCAGGGATGGCCCAGCCTTCTCTATACCTTTGTTCCTTGCCTGGTCTCTGCTCGCAGGTCATCTCCCTCTCCAGGATCTTCTGGGTTTTTTTCATCCGGCTCCACTTTCCTACCTATAGACCTTTCTCTTGTTTCTTTCCTGACACCCTCACTGCTTAACAAATGGACCTTGCCTCACCTCCAGTTCTATGCCATCCTCAGCCTTCCAGCTTCTTCAAAATATAAACAAGTAGATAGGTAGGTAGGAGTCATATATACTTCCTGCCTCTTAGCCCCTTCCTTCGGCAGGCTCAGTAGAGAGATACAGGGCAAGTGGGAAGTGACTTGGAGATCTGATTTCCATAGAGAAGATAAAAAGTGGCCACACCAGGTAATGATTCAGGACCAGCTAGCACCTGCCTCTCAGACTTCAATGTTCCAGGAGGAAGTGGGGATGGGTTCTTTACCACCTGACCTTCAGATTCTCCATTTCTTTCTTGGGCTCTTTCCCACCTAAATCCCACCCATATCAACAATACTCTAACCACTCAGTCATAACATGTATACCCTGAAAAGACGGGGAAGGAAAAGAGCTGGGCTAAGACCAGGACTGGAGCGGACCCTGGAAGAGAGTAAGATATACAGTATAAAGGTGGGGAGATACTGGGTTGGCCAATCCGTTTGTTAGGGTTTTCCATAAGATCTTGTGGAAAAACCTAAACGAATGTTTTGGCCAACCCAATAGGATGGAGCAAGGGGAGCCCGGTAAGATGATGGTATTAAAGGTATGTCTTTGGGCTCTAACTCCTCTCTCTAACTCACTCAATTTTTGGTTCCTGTCAGCGAATCGGGAGACAGCATTCGTACATGCCATCAGTTCTGCTGGGGTCATGTACACTCTGACCAGAAACTGCAGCCTTGGGGATTTTGACAACTGTGGTTGTGATGACTCCCGCAACGGGCAACTGGGTGAGTAGTGGTCTTAGGGGTGAGGAGGGCAGCCCAGTAAAGTTCACTTAAGCACTGAAATGCTTGGTGGGTACTTGGTGGAACGGAAAATGGTGGTATTCTTCTAAATCTGAGAAAAATCAAGGTGAACCAGTTTGAGCCCAAACCCTACAGTGACAAACCAGGCTACAGGTAGCTGGGAGCCCTTCTTCTCTCACTGGGTGGTTTCCTTAATTTAAATACAATAGCGATAAAGGAAGAACACAGCCTTCAGATTCAAACCTATAACTGTCTCAACCATAGGTGGAACGCCTTTCCATGCTGCTTACCCCTGTCTCCTTTCCACTGTTTGCCTCCACTGTCCTCTCCAGTCCTCCCAATTCAACTGCCAACTGCTCTTCCATATTATCTCAACTGTCCTCTCTCTCCCTCTCAAAGTCTGTGCTTTTCTCACCGTTTCTGCACCATTTTGTCCTTTCTGGACCTCAGTCTCCAGCGGAGCATGTGCACACTCTGCCTAAGGCCAGAAACATAGCAGCAGGGTGAGCAGGCACCTGCCTCTCTTGGTAGCTATTTATGTCATGGAGTCCTGAGCAGGGGGTTGGATGAAGCTAGAAGCAGGAGCAAAAAGTTGACAAAAATAAATCTAGGGTGAAACTAACTTGGAGACAGGGCACTCTCCACCTGAATCCTTTCCCATCCCTAGTTCCCCCAAACCCATTTAGAACCAGCAGCCCAGGAGGCTCCCTGCTGCTGCTCAACAGCCTTTCTTCCCACTGCGTTTTCCAGGGGGCCAAGGCTGGCTGTGGGGAGGCTGCAGTGACAACGTGGGCTTCGGAGAAGCAATATCCAAGCAGTTCGTTGATGCCCTGGAGACGGGACAGGATGCTCGGGCAGCCATGAACCTGCACAACAACGAGGCAGGCCGCAAGGTGAGTCCTGCAGCCCCTGGAGTCAGGCAGCTGGCTCTATCCACTGCCAGCACTAGGTGCGGACCGCCCTTCAGTTCATTTATCAGACTGGGGAAACGTGGTATCAAGACGCTGGCCACGTACACTTGCTGGAAGCCTCGCAACTCGACAGAGGCGAGACACCCCAGGGCTCAATCCTGGCCCACTCACTCCTAGCTCTCTCCCAGGCGGTGAAGGGCACCATGAAATGCTTGGTGAGGGAACTGGTGGTATTCTTCTAAATCTGAGAAAATCAAGGTGAACCAGTTTGAGCCCAAACCCTACAGTGACAAACCAGGCTACAGGTAGCTGGGAGCCCTTCTTCTCTCACTGGGTGGTTTCCTTAATTTAAATACAATAGCGATAAAGGAAGAACACAGCCTTCAGATTCAAACCTATAACTGTCTCAACCATAGGTGGAACGCCTTTCCATGCTGCTTACCCCTGTCTCCTTTCCACTGTTTGCCTCCACTGTCCTCTCCAGTCCTCCCAATTCAACTGCCAACTGCTCTTCCATATTATCTCAACTGTCCTCTCTCTCCCTCTCAAAGTCTGTGCTTTTCTCACCGTTTCTGCACCATTTTGTCCTTTCTGGACCTCAGTCTCCAGCGGAGCATGTGCACACTCTGCCTAAGGCCAGAAACATAGCAGCAGGGTGAGCAGGCACCTGCCTCTCTTGGTAGCTATTTATGTCATGGAGTCCTGAGCAGGGGGTTGGATGAAGCTAGAAGCAGGAGCAAAAAGTTGACAAAAATAAATCTAGGGTGAAACTAACTTGGAGACAGGGCACTCTCCACCTGAATCCTTTCCCATCCCTAGTTCCCCCAAACCCATTTAGAACCAGCAGCCCAGGAGGCTCCCTGCTGCTGCTCAACAGCCTTTCTTCCCACTGCGTTTTCCAGGGGGCCAAGGCTGGCTGTGGGGAGGCTGCAGTGACAACGTGGGCTTCGGAGAAGCAATATCCAAGCAGTTCGTTGATGCCCTGGAGACGGGACAGGATGCTCGGGCAGCCATGAACCTGCACAACAACGAGGCAGGCCGCAAGGTGAGTCCTGCAGCCCCTGGAGTCAGGCAGCTGGCTCTATCCACTGCCAGCACTAGGTGCGGACCGCCCTTCAGTTCATTTATCAGACTGGGGAAACGTGGTATCAAGACGCTGGCCACGTACACTTGCTGGAAGCCTCGCAACTCGACAGAGGGCGAGACACCCCAGGGGCTCAATCCCTGGCCCACTCACTCCTAGCTCTCTCCCCAGGCGGTGAAGGGCACCATGAAACGCACGTGTAAATGCCACGGGGTGTCTGGCAGCTGCACCACGCAGACCTGCTGGCTGCAGCTGCCTGAGTTCCGAGAGGTGGGCGCGCATCTGAAAGAGAAGTACCACGCAGCTCTCAAGGTGGATCTTCTGCAGGGTGCCGGCAACAGCGCGGCGGGCCGCGGCGCCATCGCCGACACCTTTCGCTCCATCTCCACGAGGGAGCTGGTGCACCTGGAGGACTCCCCGGACTACTGCCTGGAGAACAAAACGCTAGGGCTTCTGGGCACCGAAGGCAGAGAGTGCCTGCGGCGCGGCCGGGCCCTGGGCCGCTGGGAGCGCCGCAGCTGCCGCCGGCTCTGCGGGGACTGCGGGCTGGCGGTTGAGGAGCGCCGCGCCGAGACTGTGTCCAGTTGCAACTGCAAGTTCCACTGGTGCTGCGCGGTCCGCTGCGAGCAATGCCGCCGGCGGGTCACCAAGTACTTCTGCAGCCGCGCCGACCGGCCGCGCGAGGGCGCGGCGCTCAAATCCGGGAGAAAACCCTAAAGGTCTCCTCTTCCCTCTCGCGTTTCCCCATTTGCCCTTGGCTTCTTTTAGAGACCTTCGTAGTGAGGAATCTAGGGAATAGGAACCCCGCACCAAGGCCAGGGAGAGACGCTGCGGTCTCTCCTGTGGCTGCCTCTCTCCAGCCCGTTTCCACAGTTCCTCTGCTGTCCACATCCTCCACCCACCCCACTTCAGGCCTGGGAAGTCTTGATCTTTCCAGGACTAGGGAGAGAATGGGCGTTCCTTCTTCTAGTCCTAGCTGCCCTAATGCCTGGCCTAGCCTGTGGAACTTAGGAACTGGAAGAACCCTTCTGAGAAATGTTGCCCAGGGAAAGCATGGCTTTTCTCTTTTACCCTTCTTCCCTCCTCCCTCTCCCCAATTTTCTGCTGCCAGTTCTCTGCCATAGCCGCATCTTCCTTTGGCAGAGGCCCTTTTGTGCTTATGAGTCCCTAACTGCTGGCACAGACTCCCCAGGAATCTCTACTTTCCCTCCCTTATCCTTTCTTCTTTCCCTGAAGGGATGCTGAGGAAACAGACATAGGACAAAGCATATCTTTGGGGCATGCCTTTGGTTCCTAGAGGGGGCAGTTGAAGATGTAGGAAGTGGGACCCCTAGAGTGCTAACGTGATGAAAACCAAGGGAGCCACTCATTCCTGTCATACCACGTCTCTAATGAAATTTGCCAGTGAGGCCATGATCTTCCTAGACAATCATCCAAAGTGCCCCAGATACACACCCACCACATCAGGAATGAGATACGGGCAGAGCACCAGTCATTTCCCACCAAGTAAACTTCTCCATGCTCCAAACCTATATCCTCCCAGCAATCAACTTCAACTCTTCTCTTTCCCTAAAGGATCTTATTCTCCTGAGTCAAGACAAAGCTAATTTTCCATTCAGACCCTGATCTGCACCTCTGAAGACAGGTCATGAGGAATGAGAAGCTGGGATCCCTCCTTTTCACTAACTTGATTCTCAAACAGGAAGGATCGTCATTGGATACTTTCCTTCAATATGCAGACATCCCGCAATGAATCTAGGAAGCTGAGCACCTTGAACCTTAATTTATTGCAGTCGCTGTGACATGTGCCCACCCCACCCCACCCCCCGCCCAGGTATTCAGCTTATTCTTGAGGTCATAGGGAAAGGTGTGTGGAAGATATAACCTCTAGGTCCTCTCCTCCCTCCCACCTTGCTAGGATACTAATCTTCCTGTAGGCCTCACTTTCCAGATGGCCTAAATAGTTATCCTGGCCTAACTGAGGTTCATCTGCCAAGATTAGGAAATCATGCCCATAAATCTTCCACTGATATCTTCACTCGGTAGCCAGGACCTTGCTGCTTGGGTCTTTTGGTTCTCTTCTCAGAAAGAAGCAATACAGCAGGGACTTGCTGATGAAACAGGGCTCTGGAAAGGGAAGAACTAACCCTGACAGACCCTCTAAAGTCCAAGGAGCCTCCCAGCCATGTCCCTTCCCCTGGGCTGGTCCTGGGTATGGGCACAAGGCGGCCCTTCTGAAGCAGAAGTGGTCAAACGCTAGACAACCCCTTCTCACCTCTGGTAGAGGAGAGCACAGAGGAAGAGCAGCTCCAAGTGGGTACAAGGCTCTAAGGGCTGACCAGTGAGTGAGGAAGGGCTCCAATACTCCAAACTGAGCCAATGGCCAGGGCAGACCTCAAAGCCCTGGTCTCCCCGTCCCTCTAACACCTACTGAGGAGAGAGGCTCTCTTTCCCTCCTTAGCCACTCATTCCTGTCATACCACGTCTCTAATGAAATTTGCCAGTGAGGCCATGATCTTCCTAGACAATCATCCAAAGTGCCCCAGATACACACCCACCACATCAGGAATGAGATACGGGCAGAGCACCAGTCATTTCCCACCAAGTAAACTTCTCCATGCTCCAAACCTATATCCTCCCAGCAATCAACTTCAACTCTTCTCTTTCCCTAAAGGATCTTATTCTCCTGAGTCAAGACAAAGCTAATTTTCCATTCAGACCCTGATCTGCACCTCTGAAGACAGGTCATGAGGAATGAGAAGCTGGGATCCCTCCTTTTCACTAACTTGATTCTCAAACAGGAAGGATCGTCATTGGATACTTTCCTTCAATATGCAGACATCCCGCAATGAATCTAGGAAGCTGAGCACCTTGAACCTTAATTTATTGCAGTCGCTGTGACATGTGCCCACCCCACCCCACCCCCCGCCCAGGTATTCAGCTTATTCTTGAGGTCATAGGGAAAGGTGTGTGGAAGATATAACCTCTAGGTCCTCTCCTCCCTCCCACCTTGCTAGGATACTAATCTTCCTGTAGGCCTCACTTTCCAGATGGCCTAAATAGTTATCCTGGCCTAACTGAGGTTCATCTGCCAAGATTAGGAAATCATGCCCATAAATCTTCCACTGATATCTTCACTCGGTAGCCAGGACCTTGCTGCTTGGGTCTTTTGGTTCTCTTCTCAGAAAGAAGCAATACAGCAGGGACTTGCTGATGAAACAGGGCTCTGGAAAGGGAAGAACTAACCCTGACAGACCCTCTAAAGTCCAAGGAGCCTCCCAGCCATGTCCCTTCCCCTGGGCTGGTCCTGGGTATGGGCACAAGGCGGCCCTTCTGAAGCAGAAGTGGTCAAACGCTAGACAACCCCTTCTCACCTCTGGTAGAGGAGAGCACAGAGGAAGAGCAGCTCCAAGTGGGTACAAGGCTCTAAGGGCTGACCAGTGAGTGAGGAAGGGCTCCAATACTCCAAACTGAGCCAATGGCCAGGGCAGACCTCAAAGCCCTGGTCTCCCCCCGGTCCCTCTAACACCTACTGAGGAGAGAGGCTCTCTTTCCCTCCTTACAAGGTACATGTGGTCCTTCAGGTCTCTGAGTGCTTCATTTCCAGTTCTCTTAGCAAAAGCCTTTGACTCCTTCTCTCAGCTTTGATCTGGGCCTTGTGAATCTCCCAACTTGCCCTTTGTCCCTAATGAAGC
This sequence comes from Tragulus kanchil, assembly GCA_022376925.1. Lineage (NCBI taxonomy): Eukaryota > Metazoa > Chordata > Mammalia > Artiodactyla > Tragulidae > Tragulus > Tragulus kanchil. Next base: position 142,338,395 of record JAIOJX010000005.1, on the reverse strand, counting down.
AGCAGCATGCACCAACTTATCCCACTTGGCAGAACTACTTGAGAGTGTACAGTAAGAACATCTGGCAAGGCAGCTAAAAAATACAAAAGTACAACGTTGTAAAGGAAAGTGGCATTCCCCAGGAGGCTTCTCAGCATACTAATAGGAGAACCTTCACGCTTCATGTGTGATAACTCCAAGTCAGTGCTCAAAACATGTCATGCTGCCAGAAAGTTTTTTCATAGGCTACTGTTTTATATTCCCATCTGGATATAATTGATACCACATTCACTTGTGTCTATAAAGAAAACAATACTGAGCTACCCTAGATCTGGACTGCTTTTTCCCCCTTCTTGCATTATCCACTGATTCATTTATTCATTCAACAAACACCACAGTAGAAATACAGTGGTGAGGACTTACCTGGTGGTCCAGTGGGTAAGGACGCCGCCTTGCAGTACAAGGGCCGTCAGTTCAATCCCTGGCCTGGGAACATCCCACGTGCCGCAGAGCGGCTGGACCGATGTGTCTAACTACCGAGCCGGAGCTCTGGAGCGCATGCGCCTAGAGCTGGTGCTCTGCAGCGAGAGAGGCCATTGCGATGGGAGGCCCACACAGGCCAAAGAACAGAGATGGATGAAACTAAATGAATGAAAGACCAACAGAAGTGGCCAAAAAAAAAAAAAAAGAAATACAGTGGTGAACAGCACATTGACCTCCTGCATTCATGGAGTTTAGGGTCTTTCTTCTAATCATTCACCAGGGCTGTGTTCCCCTTTATAAATGTGGACAACCAGACCGCCTGCTTGGGAAGACACCTTCAAGGTCAGCAAGTGAACTTCTGTTTTACAGATTTAAACTGATGCTGAGAATGATGTCTGGCTTGTTCCACCAACTAGTAAGGTATGGTGGGGCCTACCTTTTCCCCCCCCTAGGAGTCTATCTGTCTGCCCTCCGAGCCAATGGCCAGGGCAGACCTCAAAGCCCTGGTCTCCCCGTCCCTCTAACACCTACTGAGGAGAGAGGCCTCTTTCCCTCCTTACAAGGTACATGTGGTCCTTCAGGTCTCTGAGTGCTTCATTTCCAGTTCTCTTAGCAAAAGCCTTTGACTCCTTCTCTCAGCTTTGATCTGGGCCTTGTGAATCTCCCAACTTGCCCTTTGTCCCTAATGAAGCAGCAGCATGCACCAACTTATCCCACTTGGCAGAACTACTTGAGAGTGTACAGTAAGAACATCTGGCAAGGCAGCTAAAAAATACAAAAGTACAACGTTGTAAAGGAAAGTGGCATTCCCCAGGAGGCTTCTCAGCATACTAATAGGAGAACCTTCACGCTTCATGTGTGATAACTCCAAGTCAGTGCTCAAAACATGTCATGCTGCCAGAAAGTTTTTTCATAGGCTACTGTTTTATATTCCCATCTGGATATAATTGATACCACATTCACTTGTGTCTATAAAGAAAACAATACTGAGCTACCCTAGATCTGGACTGCTTTTTCCCCCTTCTTGCATTATCCACTGATTCATTTATTCATTCAACAAACACCACAGTAGAAATACAGTGGTGAGGACTTACCTGGTGGTCCAGTGGGTAAGGACGCCGCCTTGCAGTACAAGGGCCGTCAGTTCAATCCCTGGCCTGGGAACATCCCACGTGCCGCAGAGCGGCTGGACCGATGTGTCTAACTACCGAGCCGGAGCTCTGGAGCGCATGCGCCTAGAGCTGGTGCTCTGCAGCGAGAGAGGCCATTGCGATGGGAGGCCCACACAGGCCAAAGAACAGAGATGGATGAAACTAAATGAATGAAAGACCAACAGAAGTGGCCAAAAAAAAAAAAAAAGAAATACAGTGGTGAACAGCACATTGACCTCCTGCATTCATGGAGTTTAGGGTCTTTCTTCTAATCATTCACCAGGGCTGTGTTCCCCTTTATAAATGTGGACAACCAGACCGCCTGCTTGGGAAGACACCTTCAAGGTCAGCAAGTGAACTTCTGTTTTACAGATTTAAACTGATGCTGAGAATGATGTCTGGCTTGTTCCACCAACTAGTAAGGTATGGTGGGGCTAGGCCTGGAACCCGGGTCCCTCCCCTCCTCTGTGTGCTCCTTAGGAGTCTATCTGTCTCAGCCAGGGGACTGGAGTGGAGGGAGGTCCTGAGAAATGACAAGGACGCTGGGCGGAGAGGACAAAACACTGTCTCCTTCCTGTCCCTGGCCTGTGAGCCTACACACAGGCAAGGCTTTCTTTCCTCAAAAAGAATCTCAGCCTCAACTGGCCTTAGCAGCAGGTTAGGGCAAAGACAGAGACAGGGTCGTGCTCAGCGCTGGCGGTGCTGGTGGTGATGGGAGGGAAGGGCAGGCCAGGGCACTCGCCTATTGTGGGTCTGGATTGGATGCTTCCACTCATTCATTTCCTTTTAATTAACCCGCATTCCTGGAGGAGAAATATTTATGTTGGCTCCCATAGAGGCAATCCGCAGACTGGAAAGAAGAGGGAAGAAAGCCGGCCTTAGCAAAACAATATCTCTAAAGAGCTCAAGAAGAGAAAATAAGAGAACAAAATGCCATTAAAATAGCCTTCTACCCCCACCGGAGTCAATGAAAACTTCATTTCACATGCTAATCCCCTACTCCGCCCTCTTCTCTTCTCACAACACCTTTCCGAAAGTGTTTGGGAAAAGTCTTCACAGTCAGTACACAGCTCCCCGCAGCTCAGACTTCTCCTTGTGTTAGTTCAGGGCCCCAAGTGGGGCCCTCACTCCAGCAGCGGCTTTTTTCTCCCCCCCTTTAATTTAAACAAAGACTTTGGAGTTCATCAACCTCCCACTGAAATTCACAGCTGCTGAACAAACTAATCCCCTCTCCCGGCCTTTCTTCCCTTCAATGCGCTCTTGGCTTCAAAGACACTTTGGGAAAGGACTTTGCCGGGGCTCACACTGCTTCATCAATAGAAGTTAGTGCAAGTATTATCTGAAGAGCAAGTGGCTTTACAAACAAATACTGCCTAACAATCCCTTCCTCCCAAACACACACATCTAGCCCGCAGACATGATGGGATCTACAACAGGATTAGAGATCGTACCCCTGGCTTCACACCCAGCCTCTTTGTGTGGCTGAGCTCAGCCCTGAAGTGATGTGGGGAAAACCCTGGAGCTGAATGTCAGGCTTGGATGGACACACACGCACACGCACACACACACACACACACACAGAGCAGAGTGGCCATAAATCCTGCAAGAAGGGAGCCTAATTCAGTGCTACCTCCTTTCTTCAACTCTCCTGACTTCCTATCTGTCCCCAAGTCTCTCCCCTGCCTTACCAGAGTATAGGGAGCAAGAACAAAGAGGACTGGGAAGATAATTAAGAGCCAAATAGGACCCAGAGGAGGTAATAATTGGAAGATGACTGAGGAAACCAAACTAAAGCAGCTTTATTGCACATAAAGTACATCAGTGCTTCAATAAGCTGGTGGTGATGGGAGGGAAGGGCAGGCCAGGGCACTCGCCTATTGTGGGTCTGGATTGGATGCTTCCACTCATTCATTTCCTTTTAATTAACCCGCATTCCTGGAGGAGAAATATTTATGTTGGCTCCCATAGAGGCAATCCGCAGACTGGAAAGAAGAGGGAAGAAAGCCGGCCTTAGCAAAACAATATCTCTAAAGAGCTCAAGAAGAGAAAATAAGAGAACAAAATGCCATTAAAATAGCCTTCTACCCCCACCGGAGTCAATGAAAACTTCATTTCACATGCTAATCCCCTACTCCGCCCTCTTCTCTTCTCACAACACCTTTCCGAAAGTGTTTGGGAAAAGTCTTCACAGTCAGTACACAGCTCCCCGCAGCTCAGACTTCTCCTTGTGTTAGTTCAGGGCCCCAAGTGGGGCCCTCACTCCAGCAGCGGCTTTTTTCTCCCCCCCTTTAATTTAAACAAAGACTTTGGAGTTCATCAACCTCCCACTGAAATTCACAGCTGCTGAACAAACTAATCCCCTCTCCCGGCCTTTCTTCCCTTCAATGCGCTCTTGGCTTCAAAGACACTTTGGGAAAGGACTTTGCCGGGCTCACACTGCTTCATCAATAGAAGTTAGTGCAAGTATTATCTGAAGAGCAAGTGGCTTTACAAACAAATACTGCCTAACAATCCCTTCCTCCCAAACACACACATCTAGCCCGCAGACATGATGGGATCTACAACAGGATTAGAGATCGTACCCCTGGCTTCACACCCAGCCTCTTTGTGTGGCTGAGCTCAGCCCTGAAGTGATGTGGGGAAAACCCTGGAGCTGAATGTCAGGCTTGGATGGACACCCCGCACACGCACACACACACACACACACACACAGAGCAGAGTGGCCATAAATCCTGCAAGAAGGGAGCCTAATTCAGTGCTACCTCCTTTCTTCAACTCTCCTGACTTCCTATCTGTCCCCAAGTCTCTCCCCTGCCTTACCAGAGTATAGGGAGCAAGAACAAAGAGGACTGGGAAGATAATTAAGAGCCAAATAGGACCCAGAGGAGGTAATAATTGGAAGATGACTGAGGAAACCAAACTAAAGCAGCTTTATTGCACATAAAGTACATCAGTGCTTCAATGCAGAGTCCAATCATGAAACTGCAGTCAGAGTAGGCAGCTCTGAGATGTGAGGGGGCTGGGGAAGAAGGGCCTCCAAGCCTTGAAGGACAGTACTAAAAGAACCTTTCATTATTATGGCTCCTATTCCAGAACCAGGCTTCTAATCACAGAATAAATGGTCTAGATCTTGCGGGGACCAGGGCTCAGGTAGGCCCTAGTCAGAAGCCATTCCCCACCGGCAGTGGTCCCTCTGCTCCTATCCCATAGCCTAAGACAGCTCTCTGCAAGAGGCAGTGCACCCCTTCCACCTTCTACCTCACCTAGCTCACCTTTAACAATGAGAAGTCCCTTCTTAAAAGGGCCTCAGTTTCTTCTATAGGTTCTGCTCAGCACTCATCCCTCCTGTCTAGGACTTGTTTAAAGGGTGGGCAGCAATCAACTCTATCCCAGCCTCTGGGGCTCAGAGAAGTATGAACCTAGAAACATCAAGTCAGAGGCAAGGAGAAGGTAAAGTCAGGCTCATAACCCACAGAAGGGAAAAGACTAAGACCCACATGATGGAATGGCAGAGGTAGACTTGGAATAAATGATCCTGCTCACCCTCTCAGAAGCCACTTCAAAACCTGGTGAAAGAAGACACCCTGTGCCAGTCCCGGTGGAGTACAGTTTTAGGGAAAGTGAAGAACAGGCACTCGATGGGATCTACAACAGGATTAGAGATCGTACCCCTGGCTTCACACCCAGCCTCTTTGTGTGGCTGAGCTCAGCCCTGAAGTGATGTGGGGAAAACCCTGGAGCTGAATGTCAGGCTTGGATGGACACACACGCACACGCACACACACACACACACACAGAGCAGAGTGGCCATAAATCCTGCAAGAAGGGAGCCTAATTCAGTGCTACCTCCTTTCTTCAACTCTCCTGACTTCCTATCTGTCCCCAAGTCTCTCCCCTGCCTTACCAGAGTATAGGGAGCAAGAACAAAGAGGACTGGGAAGATAATTAAGAGCCAAATAGGACCCAGAGGAGGTAATAATTGGAAGATGACTGAGGAAACCAAACTAAAGCAGCTTTATTGCACATAAAGTACATCAGTGCTTCAATGCAGAGTCCAATCATGAAACTGCAGTCAGAGTAGGCAGCTCTGAGATGTGAGGGGGCTGGGGAAGAAGGGCCTCCAAGCCTTGAAGGACAGTACTAAAAGAACCTTTCATTATTATGGCTCCTATTCCAGAACCAGGCTTCTAATCACAGAATAAATGGTCTAGATCTTGCGGGGACCAGGGCTCAGGTAGGCCCTAGTCAGAAGCCATTCCCCACCGGCAGTGGTCCCTCTGCTCCTATCCCATAGCCTAAGACAGCTCTCTGCAAGAGGCAGTGCACCCCTTCCACCTTCTACCTCACCTAGCTCACCTTTAACAATGAGAAGTCCCTTCTTAAAAGGGCCTCAGTTTCTTCTATAGGTTCTGCTCAGCACTCATCCCTCCTGTCTAGGACTTGTTTAAAGGGTGGGCAGCAATCAACTCTATCCCAGCCTCTGGGGCTCAGAGAAGTATGAACCTAGAAACATCAAGTCAGAGGCAAGGAGAAGGTAAAGTCAGGCTCATAACCCACAGAAGGGAAAAGACAAAAGACCCACATGATGGGTACGGCAGAGGTAGACTTGGAATAAATGATCCTGCTCACCCTCTCAGAAGCCACTTGGACAGAATATCCTGGTGAAAGAAGACACCCTGTGCCAGTCCCGGTGGAGTACAGTTTTAGGGAAAGTGAAGAACAGGCACTCTGCTGGTTTGGAGTCAAGCCTATAGCATCATATACCTGGCAGCAGGGAGGAAGGGTAGGAAAAGCAAATAGAATCTGTTCCAAAATTCCCTTCCTACAGGAAAGGGTTAAATATCAGCAGAAGTGGTCTCCTGGCAAGAGTTGCTGCCTGGTTTAGACGTGCAGTTTATGAGCAATGGTGAGGACAGATTTCAGGACAGGCATGAAGCTGGAGACCTCACTGAAGCTGCTGCAGCCCACCACCTGCGCATACACCACGAGACCCTGCTCAAAGCGTCCTGTGTCCACACATCGAGCGATCTCATGGAGCCCAACCAGCACATGAGGCGAGAGCTGTGGAGGGATTGGCCTAGAGTTAGTGAGCTCAACCCTGACCCTAGCCTGGAGGCATGGAAGGGAGAAGAGAGGCCTCCAGTTCTGGAGCTCAGTCAGGGAAGATGTCTATGCTCTGGAAGGAGCCCAGGGTCGGGGATGCTTATGGGAAGGGCCACTGGGCGCCCTGCGGTCATGATGAGGGTGGAAGAGCAGGAGGCCGAGGAGCACCCCTGAGTGTACTTACGGTCCCCTCGCAGAGCTTGTCATAGAGACACTCTAGACGGTGGGCAGCTTCATCTAGCTTCCGTTTTGTCTTCTGCAGGGAGGGAAATGGATTCCAATTCTATCCCCTAAGCCTAATACCACACAGGACCATAAAGGGTAAGTGACTCGCTCAAGCTGACCCGGCCAGGAACAAATGGCAGGTCTCCTCACTCCTGGTCTCACCTTCCTTCCAGTACTCCCTGCTGCCTTTCCAAGAGCTAAGTCTCAATGCTGTTGGGTCCTGATACCAAAGAGCTAAGCTCTAGACCAGACAAGTCCTTCCCAACTCCACATGGGCATCAAATAAAGTATAAGCTCCAGGCAGCATGCTCAGGGAGAGCAGGAAGTCACACAAGGAACTGGTCTTACAGCTAAGGGATCCTGGGACCAGCTGGGGTCGGAGGAGCTCATGGGAAGGTTCAGACTCACTAAGTCAGTGGCACACAGAGCAGTGCGTAAGGTCAACACAGGGAGGCCGGTGGAGTACAGTTTTAGGGAAAGTGAAGAACAGGCACTCTGCTGGTTTGGAGTCAAGCCTATAGCATCATATACCTGGCAGCAGGGAGGAAGGGTAGGAAAAGCAAATAGAATCTGTTCCAAAATTCCCTTCCTACAGGAAAGGGTTAAATATCAGCAGAAGTGGTCTCCTGGCAAGAGTTGCTGCCTGGTTTAGACGTGCAGTTTATGAGCAATGGTGAGGACAGATTTCAGGACAGGCATGAAGCTGGAGACCTCACTGAAGCTGCTGCAGCCCACCACCTGCGCATACACCACGAGACCCTGCTCAAAGCGTCCTGTGTCCACACATCGAGCGATCTCATGGAGCCCAACCAGCACATGAGGCGAGAGCTGTGGAGGGATTGGCCTAGAGTTAGTGAGCTCAACCCTGACCCTAGCCTGGAGGCATGGAAGGGAGAAGAGAGGCCTCCAGTTCTGGAGCTCAGTCAGGGAAGATGTCTATGCTCTGGAAGGAGCCCAGGGTCGGGGATGCTTATGGGAAGGGCCACTGGGCGCCCTGCGGTCATGATGAGGGTGGAAGAGCAGGAGGCCGAGGAGCACCCCTGAGTGTACTTACGGTCCCCTCGCAGAGCTTGTCATAGAGACACTCTAGACGGTGGGCAGCTTCATCTAGCTTCCGTTTTGTCTTCTGCAGGGAGGGAAATGGATTCCAATTCTATCCCCTAAGCCTAATACCACACAGGACCATAAAGGGTAAGTGACTCGCTCAAGCTGACCCGGCCAGGAACAAATGGCAGGTCTCCTCACTCCTGGTCTCACCTTCCTTCCAGTACTCCCTGCTGCCTTTCCAAGAGCTAAGTCTCAATGCTGTTGGGTCCTGATACCAAAGAGCTAAGCTCTAGACCAGACAAGTCCTTCCCAACTCCACATGGGCATCAAATAAAGTATAAGCTCCAGGCAGCATGCTCAGGGAGAGCAGGAAGTCACACAAGGAACTGGTCTTACAGCTAAGGGATCCTGGGACCAGCTGGGGTCGGAGGGGAGCTCATGGGGAAGGTTCAGACTCACTAAGTCAGTGGCACACAGGGAGCAGTGCTGTAGAAGCGCCTCAAAGCTGATCTTCAAGGACTGGTGTTCGGGGGGCAGCTTCTTCCTGACCATCTTCTCTGGTGGTGGCTGCTGAAGATGCTGAGGAGGGAGTAGGGAGGCAGGAGAGATAGGCAAGCTATCCGGCGTATGTCTCCCCTTAGGACTAGTCCTCTGTGACTTGGGGTCATGCTGCTCCCCTTGGAGCAGAGCTGGGAAGGGGCATTCCCTTTCTCTGCAGTATGAACACTTGGTATCTGACCCCGCCTCATCTCTTTCAGCCCAGAGTCTGCCTCCAACTTGAGGAATGAAGCCATCCACTGTGCTCCCTGCTTGTCTACACCCAAGAAAAGAAAGTTTCCAAGAAGAGGGAAATACATCATTCCTGTCACCTGCAGGCTGAGTTCTCTTGGGGCTACGGGGGGAGCATGACTCACACTGGTGACAGCAAGTTGTGAGGAAAGGATCCCTTCTGGCTCAGGGGCGAGGCATATAACTGGAGCTGTAATTGGTGCTGGGGGCATAAATGTCTCTGGCAACTGAAGAGAGAGGAAAGTAAGGCACATGAGTCTAAGCTGAAGGACTCCTGTGGCCCTGCTTTGAGGGAGTGGCAGAAAATGAATGAACAAGGGTACAGAGTAGTGAGTGGGAAGCCTAGAAGTGAGAAGGTGGTGAATAAGAAGGAAAGAGGAGGGGGCTAGGGAGAAAAGAAGACAAGAGGACAGAGTGCCAGCCTGAGAACAGGAAGGACCAGGCTGCTTTCTGTAAGGAACTAGAGTGTGGGTCACTGGTGAATGTATGAAGGGTAGAGTGGGGAGAGATGCATTGACCTTTTTCCTCTGGAGGCTTTCCTTGGGCACTGGAGCGTTTTTCAAGGAATCTTGAGGTCCTGCACAGTATAAACATAGACGTATTTAGGGGCATGATCAGAAACACTAGAATTTTTAGTCTGAAGACCAGCAAAATTATTTCACTTGGAGTCTTCCATACACCCTCTGCAGACCAGTCACTCTCTCAGTCGACATTCTCCAACCCCAGCTCGCCTGGGACCAGCTGGGGTCGGAGGAGCTCATGGGAAGGTTCAGACTCACTAAGTCAGTGGCACACAGGAGCAGTGCTGTAGAAGCGCCTCAAAGCTGATCTTCAAGGACTGGTGTTCGGGGGGCAGCTTCTTCCTGACCATCTTCTCTGGTGGTGGCTGCTGAAGATGCTGAGGAGGGAGTAGGGAGGCAGGAGAGATAGGCAAGCTATCCGGCGTATGTCTCCCCTTAGGACTAGTCCTCTGTGACTTGGGGTCATGCTGCTCCCCTTGGAGCAGAGCTGGGAAGGGGCATTCCCTTTCTCTGCAGTATGAACACTTGGTATCTGACCCCGCCTCATCTCTTTCAGCCCAGAGTCTGCCTCCAACTTGAGGAATGAAGCCATCCACTGTGCTCCCTGCTTGTCTACACCCAAGAAAAGAAAGTTTCCAAGAAGAGGGAAATACATCATTCCTGTCACCTGCAGGCTGAGTTCTCTTGGGGCTACGGGGGGAGCATGACTCACACTGGTGACAGCAAGTTGTGAGGAAAGGATCCCTTCTGGCTCAGGGGCGAGGCATATAACTGGAGCTGTAATTGGTGCTGGGGGCATAAATGTCTCTGGCAACTGAAGAGAGAGGAAAGTAAGGCACATGAGTCTAAGCTGAAGGACTCCTGTGGCCCTGCTTTGAGGGAGTGGCAGAAAATGAATGAACAAGGGTACAGAGTAGTGAGTGGGAAGCCTAGAAGTGAGAAGGTGGTGAATAAGAAGGAAAGAGGAGGGGGCTAGGGAGAAAAGAAGACAAGAGGACAGAGTGCCAGCCTGAGAACAGGAAGGACCAGGCTGCTTTCTGTAAGGAACTAGAGTGTGGGTCACTGGTGAATGTATGAAGGGTAGAGTGGGGAGAGATGCATTGACCTTTTTCCTCTGGAGGCTTTCCTTGGGCACTGGAGCGTTTTTCAAGGAATCTTGAGGTCCTGCACAGTATAAACATAGACGTATTTAGGGGCATGATCAGAAACACTAGAATTTTTAGTCTGAAGACCAGCAAAATTATTTCACTTGGAGTCTTCCATACACCCTCTGCAGACCAGTCACTCTCTCAGTCGACATTCTCCAACCCCAGCTCGCTGACTTGAGGAAAGAGACTCCTAAGGTGATAGTGGGGAGGGGAAGAGAGGGAAGCCATGGGAGAAGACTGATGTGGGTGAGGAGTCAAGATGCCAGTGGTTGGGAAGGCACCAGCACATGGAGCACCTGGCCCTCCTGGAGGGTAGACCACGGGGAAACCGGCAGGAGGGGCTGGTGGCTGGGAGCTCACAGGGATGCAGCCTGGCACTCTCACAGGAAGTGGAGGGGGCACTCGAGGAGCCTCGGGCAGGGTGGGAAAGCCAGGTTGCATAGTGTCTGGGGGTGCCATGGGTGGACCCAGAAGAGGCCCTGTCCCAGGGAATCCCACAGGGTTAGGAGCTTGTGCCCTTTGTCCTCCTAACAGCTGAGGCTGCGATAATGCTGAAATGGGACAGAAACAGGTCATTTGCCATCAAATTTCAATTTGGAAGAGATTCAAAGCACATCAGAGAGGAATAAGGCAACAATAAAGAAAATCTATAGGGCTTCCCTGGTTGTCCAGTGGTTAGAGAGTCCCCCTGCAGTGCAAGGGGCACCAGTTCAATCCCTGGCCTGGGAAGATCCCATGTGCCACAGAGCAGCTGGACCAGTGTGTCCAATTATGAGTCAGTGCTCTGGAGTGCATGCGCCTAGAGCTGGTGCTCTGCAGTGAGAGAGGCCACTGCAATGGGAGGCCCACACATGCCAAAAGAATAAAGATGGATAAAAATAAATATAAACAAAAGAGGCATGATGGGGAAAAGAAAAAAATCTATAATAATAATAATAATAAATAATTAATACATGTGTATGGAGTACATGTGTACATTTACAATGTACTTTTAATTATATTCCTTATTTGACCCTCAAAACAATCCTGCGGGGTTAAATGACCAATATAACAATCACCCTCAGTTTTCAAAAGAAACGAAGTGGTTAAGTGTATCGTCCACAAGTACAAAGCCAGTTACTGATAGTACTAAGAATTCAGACTCCCAGCTCCTCCCACTAGATGGACACAGTGCCTCCCAAACCCCTTTAGCCATGCCAGCTGTTTCCCCCTGCACTCCAGCTAGACAGCTCTCTACTCAATTACTTACCAGGCCTTATCCCAGGGCCCAAGGGCACAGGCTGCACTTCCTGGAATTCAGGCAGCCTACAGTCACTTGTGTTCTGCACTCTGGAGCCCTGATAAGGGCTAGGATGGGAAGGTGTCAAGGGCATCACTAGTGATGACTGAGGTATGAAAATCCTTGCCCTTGGAGGCAGAGTTGGAACCTGCCAGAAGAGAAAAAAAGGTCAGCATCTTGGGAAGGAAAAGAAAGGTAAGTAACTAAAACTGGAAAAATAACAGAGAAAATTAAACCAAAGGCTGATTTTTTAAAAAACTCAACAAAATTGATAAATCTTTATATAGACTGGTAAAGATAAAAAGAGAAGACAAAATTCATCAAGACGGAGGATGAAGCAGAGAACACTGCAACAGACTCTACAGCTGCGATAATGCTGAAATGGGACAGAAACAGGTCATTTGCCATCAAATTTCAATTTGGAAGAGATTCAAAGCACATCAGAGAGGAATAAGGCAACAATAAAGAAAATCTATAGGGCTTCCCTGGTTGTCCAGTGGTTAGAGAGTCCCCCTGCAGTGCAAGGGGCACCAGTTCAATCCCTGGCCTGGGAAGATCCCATGTGCCACAGAGCAGCTGGACCAGTGTGTCCAATTATGAGTCAGTGCTCTGGAGTGCATGCGCCTAGAGCTGGTGCTCTGCAGTGAGAGAGGCCACTGCAATGGGAGGCCCACACATGCCAAAAGAATAAAGATGGATAAAAATAAATATAAACAAAAGAGGCATGATGGGGAAAAGAAAAAAATCTATAATAATAATAATAATAAATAATTAATACATGTGTATGGAGTACATGTGTACATTTACAATGTACTTTTAATTATATTCCTTATTTGACCCTCAAAACAATCCTGCGGGGTTAAATGACCAATATAACAATCACCCTCAGTTTTCAAAAGAAACGAAGTGGTTAAGTGTATCGTCCACAAGTACAAAGCCAGTTACTGATAGTACTAAGAATTCAGACTCCCAGCTCCTCCCACTAGATGGACACAGTGCCTCCCAAACCCCTTTAGCCATGCCAGCTGTTTCCCCCTGCACTCCAGCTAGACAGCTCTCTACTCAATTACTTACCAGGCCTTATCCCAGGGCCCAAGGGCACAGGCTGCACTTCCTGGAATTCAGGCAGCCTACAGTCACTTGTGTTCTGCACTCTGGAGCCCTGATAAGGGCTAGGATGGGAAGGTGTCAAGGGCATCACTAGTGATGACTGAGGTATGAAAATCCTTGCCCTTGGAGGCAGAGTTGGAACCTGCCAGAAGAGAAAAAAAGGTCAGCATCTTGGGAAGGAAAAGAAAGGTAAGTAACTAAAACTGGAAAAATAACAGAGAAAATTAAACCAAAGGCTGATTTTTTAAAAAACTCAACAAAATTGATAAATCTTTATATAGACTGGTAAAGATAAAAAGAGAAGACAAAATTCATCAAGACGGAGGATGAAGCAGAGAACACTGCAACAGACTCTACAGTCATGAGAGATAATAAGGAATGCTACAAATAATTTTATATTCATAAATTTTACAACTTATAAAAAATGGACCAATTCCTCAAGAACTACAAACTACCAAAACTCAGCCAAACTTAAATAGAAAACCTGAATGGTTTTGTAATATTAAAAGAATTAAACTTGTAATTGAAAAGCTCCACTACTCCCTTCCCCCCAAAAATCTCTAGGCCTAGATAGTTGATGGAGAATTTTACCAAACATTCAAAGAATTAACACAAAGTTCTCACAGTCTTTTCCTGAACATAGAAGAAGGAACATTTCCTAATTTACCTTATGAGGTCAGTATTATCCTAATATCAATACCACAAAATAAAACTGCAGATCAATATTTCTCTTAAACACAAAAGTCTTCAGCAAAATTTTAGTAAATAAAATCCAACAATGTATATAAAAATAATATACCACAACTAAATGGGATTTATTCCCGGTCATGCAATGTATATCATGATATATTTAAAAATCAATCAACATAATCCACCATATTAGAAGAAAAAATCATTTGATCACACGAAATGCAGAAAAAATATCTGTCAAAATTCAACACTGATTCATGATTCAGTATACCAGGAAGAGCCTCGTAAAGAATATCTACAAGAAACCTTGAGTTACCATTATACTTAGTGGAGAAAGGCAATGCTTTCCCTCTAAGATTGGAAACAAGGTTAGCGCATTCACACGCACCATTCTTATTTTAATACTAGAAAAAGGCAAGTGAAATTAAAGGCATGGAATTTGGAAAGAAAAGAAGAGGGATAGCCTTTTCGGTAAATGATTTGGGACATCCAGTGACAAAAAAAAAAAAAGTAAACCTTGACTCAAATTTCACACTTACACAAAAATTAACTCAAAGTGGGACATGCACTTAAATGTAAAACATAAAATTACTTCTAGAAAAAACAGCAGAAAATTTAAGGGACATTGGACTAGGCTAACCATTCTTAGACTTGATGTGAAAAGGATGAAGCATAGAATGGAAACTTTATAAATTGAATCTTATACAAATTTTTTTCTCTGTGAAGAACTATTAAAAAGATGAAAAGAAAAGCTCTCACAGGGAATTCCCTGGTGGTCCAGTGGCTAAGACTCTGCTCCCAGTGCAGAGGGCCCAGGTTCGTTATAAAAATGGACCAATTCCTCAAGAACTACAAACTACCAAAACTCAGCCAAACTTAAATAGAAAACCTGAATGGTTTTGTAATATTAAAAGAATTAAACTTGTAATTGAAAAGCTCCACTACTCCCTTCCCCCCAAAAATCTCTAGGCCTAGATAGTTGATGGAGAATTTTACCAAACATTCAAAGAATTAACACAAAGTTCTCACAGTCTTTTCCTGAACATAGAAGAAGGAACATTTCCTAATTTACCTTATGAGGTCAGTATTATCCTAATATCAATACCACAAAATAAAACTGCAGATCAATATTTCTCTTAAACACAAAAGTCTTCAGCAAAATTTTAGTAAATAAAATCCAACAATGTATATAAAAATAATATACCACAACTAAATGGGATTTATTCCCGGTCATGCAATGTATATCATGATATATTTAAAAATCAATCAACATAATCCACCATATTAGAAGAAAAAATCATTTGATCACACGAAATGCAGAAAAAATATCTGTCAAAATTCAACACTGATTCATGATTCAGTATACCAGGAAGAGCCTCGTAAAGAATATCTACAAGAAACCTTGAGTTACCATTATACTTAGTGGAGAAAGGCAATGCTTTCCCTCTAAGATTGGAAACAAGGTTAGCGCATTCACACGCACCATTCTTATTTTAATACTAGAAAAAGGCAAGTGAAATTAAAGGCATGGAATTTGGAAAGAAAAGAAGAGGGATAGCCTTTTCGGTAAATGATTTGGGACATCCAGTGACAAAAAAAAAAAAAGTAAACCTTGACTCAAATTTCACACTTACACAAAAATTAACTCAAAGTGGGACATGCACTTAAATGTAAAACATAAAATTACTTCTAGAAAAAACAGCAGAAAATTTAAGGGACATTGGACTAGGCTAACCATTCTTAGACTTGATGTGAAAAGGATGAAGCATAGAATGGAAACTTTATAAATTGAATCTTATACAAATTTTTTTCTCTGTGAAGAACTATTAAAAAGATGAAAAGAAAAGCTCTCACAGGGAATTCCCTGGTGGTCCAGTGGCTAAGACTCTGCTCCCAGTGCAGAGGGCCCAGGTTCGATCCCTGGTCAGGGAACTAGAGCCCACATGCTACAACTGAGATCCCAATGCAGCCAAATAAATATAAATAAAAATATTAAAAAAAAAACTCTCACAAAGGTATAAATATACACACACGAGGACATGTAAAACCAGTGATATCTGCAGATTACATTAATGTCAATTTATTGGTCTTGCCATCCTGTTGTGTTTGTCTGACACTGAAACTGACATGGAATATGGTAGGCCTGAGATTCATGGGACTTCCCAGTCCATTTCACTGTCTATTCCTGTGAATCTATAATCGTTTCAAAATGGAAATGAGAGAGGAAGGTGGAGGAGGGAGGGAGAGAAAACGAGCAAGCAGGAAAAGAGGAGGTGGGGAGCAGAGAGAGGGTCAAAATTACAGTGGAAATTAAAGCATGGGACGGGATGAATCATCAGAACGTTCCTGCCTGATGCCTTTATCTACAATCTCCCTGGATTTTGTTCCTCTCTGGTAGGTTCCTGGTCTCATAAATTAACAGCATCCTATCCACCTGGATACGTTCCTGTCTAACTCTATGCACCAAATGTCTCAAATCCAATCTCATTTTCTAGTTTTAGGTCATTTCATTCCCTCGTCATTTCCTGCTACAGCCTCCTAACTGCCTCTAGCCTTGCCCTTCCTAGACACAGCTAACCCTTCCCCTGCGTGAGACCACTCAGTAGCTCCAACTGCCTTCAGGGTCAGGTTTAAACTCTTGAACAGGGACTTCCCTGGTGGTCCAGTGGGTAAAGAGTCCACCTTGCAGTACAAGGGGCACCGGTTTGACCCCTGGCACAGGAAGATCTCACAAGCCGCGGAGCGGCTGGACTGGTGTGTCCAGTTACAAGTCAGCACTTGAGCATGTGTGCCCAGAGCCAGTGTTTTGCAACAAGAGGCCACTGCAATGGGAGGCCCACAAAGGTCAGAGAATTAAGATGGATGAAAATAAATAAATGTCGTTCCTAACCAGCTCTGCTGACTTCCCTTTTACTGCCTTGGTAGATGCCATTCCCTTTGCCTGAAATAACCTTCCTTCCCTCTTCCTTTGCCTAAGTGACATTTAATCTTCAAGACTCAGATCAAATACCATACTAGTTCTGAAACATTCCTTAAACTTCCTCCAACTCCACTAAATTGCTCTCTGTGTGATCTCATGGCTCTTTGATCATATCTCAATCATGGCATTTATAAATTTTACTGTAGTGAATTTTTAAGGATCATGGTTTGTGCACCTTTCTAAGTGCCTAGAGGTCATTCAATAAATAATTATTTTAAAATAATTGAACCTATGCTTTACGAAGGTAGGAATTTTCATCATGTTTTTCACTGATATATTCCAACCATGCCTGGTGCTTGGTAGACACTTAATAGGTATTTGTGAATGAATGAACAAGCAGGGTCTTACCTGGTAAGAACGGAATCCCACCCTGGGAGATTGTGTCTCTTGAGAGTGAGGGGTAGTCCCCACAATTCCCCGGGGAAAGGGGAATGGGGGAGACTGCTGGCCCAAGACATCAGAATCCTGGGCATGAAAAAGCCGATCTCTCAGCTGCTGAACTGATGGCTATAAAAGTTACAATAATGACTGTGTTAAGTAAAGCTAAAACAAGCAAACATCCTCTCTTGTAAGCCTAGCCCCAACAGCATTCAAACCCCAGCTGACCCTCCACATTTTAGCCATCTCAGAGAACTCAAAAAGGTCTCTAACCCCTGCCAAACCTGATATCTGCTAGTTAAGCTATTTCTCTTTGAAGGTCCAACTCAACTGTATTAAACCACTGGGAAGCCTTCTTTGACTTCTCCAGACAGAGTCAGCCCCATGCCTGTGAAGTCCCACAGTGCTTAAGTATAAGTTTCTGTTATGGAAGCATAAATGACTGACATCTAATTTTCCACCAAGAGACTGAACTTCCTGAGCGACTAGGTCTTATTTATCCTGGGAGCTTTAGCATTTAGTGTAGTGCCTGGATCATGAAAGTGGTCAGTCCGTGTTAAAATGATTAAATGAAATAGTTTGCTCTCTCCACATGCTCCCACTCACCTGAGCACAGTCACTGGGTAAGTAGCTCATGGCAGTGGCCAGGCTGCCCTGGGATGCCAGGAGGTTGGCATACTGAGTGATTCTGTAGGCTGCAGCAGGGCCTGGGCTCACCCCTTCAGGACCCTGTAGTAGCTCCAAGCTCCTGTTAAGGACCATCACCTTCTCTATCAGGTCCTACAGGGACAAAGATTAAGGGCAGTCCACCCTCCTCAAGACACACCCTGCCCTCAGCTCAGGCAGCTAAATCAGGGACTTCTTTTCTATAGATAGCAGATGATGATATATGATATTTAAGAGACATGACAGCCAGAGAGGGGTTACTTGGCTTCACCTCCCAAGCTGTTTGGGTCTTTCACTCTTGTACATTTCTGCCTCCTCTTTTTGGATTCTTAACCCTTGATGCCAATACAGCATCAATTTCAGACTCTTTACACTCTTATTTCATGTGTGACCTTGTCTCCCCATGACTCTGTGACCCCACCTTCTCTGGGCACATCAGAATCCTGGGCATGAAAAGCCGATCTCTCAGCTGCTGAACTGATGGCTATAAAAGTTACAATAATGACTGTGTTAAGTAAAGCTAAAACAAGCAAACATCCTCTCTTGTAAGCCTAGCCCCAACAGCATTCAAACCCCAGCTGACCCTCCACATTTTAGCCATCTCAGAGAACTCAAAAAGGTCTCTAACCCCTGCCAAACCTGATATCTGCTAGTTAAGCTATTTCTCTTTGAAGGTCCAACTCAACTGTATTAAACCACTGGGAAGCCTTCTTTGACTTCTCCAGACAGAGTCAGCCCCATGCCTGTGAAGTCCCACAGTGCTTAAGTATAAGTTTCTGTTATGGAAGCATAAATGACTGACATCTAATTTTCCACCAAGAGACTGAACTTCCTGAGCGACTAGGTCTTATTTATCCTGGGAGCTTTAGCATTTAGTGTAGTGCCTGGATCATGAAAGTGGTCAGTCCGTGTTAAAATGATTAAATGAAATAGTTTGCTCTCTCCACATGCTCCCACTCACCTGAGCACAGTCACTGGGTAAGTAGCTCATGGCAGTGGCCAGGCTGCCCTGGGATGCCAGGAGGTTGGCATACTGAGTGATTCTGTAGGCTGCAGCAGGGCCTGGGCTCACCCTTCAGGACCCTGTAGTAGCTCCAAGCTCCTGTTAAGGACCATCACCTTCTCTATCAGGTCCTACAGGGACAAAGATTAAGGGCAGTCCACCCTCCTCAAGACACACCCTGCCCTCAGCTCAGGCAGCTAAATCAGGGACTTCTTTTCTATAGATAGCAGATGATGATATATGATATTTAAGAGACATGACAGCCAGAGAGGGGTTACTTGGCTTCACCTCCCAAGCTGTTTGGGTCTTTCACTCTTGTACATTTCTGCCTCCTCTTTTTGGATTCTTAACCCTTGATGCCAATACAGCATCAATTTCAGACTCTTTTACACTCTTATTTCATGTGTGACCTTGTCTCCCCATGACTCTGTGACCCCCACCTTCTCTGGGCACCTGCAGAGTATCTGGTACAATGCAGATCCAAAGGACTTTTCATAGAAGCTAACAGAAGACCTACTAAGCTCATCATTACTCAAATACAGAGTAAACGTTTATGCCCAAACCTGAAGTGGGAAAAAGTCATAAAGTCATTATTTGAGCAGCCACTACTCTATCTCCCTTGACTGAGAAGGAGGGAAGATGACAGAGTATCTATGGAAAATGTCCGAGACTTTGAGGGTTGTTCCCTCTTTCCTATGACCCCTGATTCAGTTTGGGTACCCAGAAGACTTGCCTCTGCTGTCCCTGCACTCTCCACTGCTGGCCTCCTGAAGGCTTGGTGGGGGGACCAGGGCCCTGCAGAGAAGGGGTACCTGTAAAGCCATGGGGGATGAAGCCTGGTGGCATTTTTCCCAGCACTCCACCAGCCGTTCCACACTCCCTGAGCACACGTAACAGAGCATGGCTTCAGAGGTGAGTGCCTTGCCACTCTCCTGCTCCATACGAGCTCCCAGCCTGTCTGTAGAGAGATAGAAACTTCTTAAAAGCCACAGTTTCCCTGAAGCTTCTCCTCCTGTTTGAAGACAGGTGGGGGACCATGAGCTATGGGACAAGTAGCCAAAGTGGCTTTAAGATGACACGGAGGCTAATCCTGCTCTGCAGTGAAGGGCAAAGCTCTTGCACTGAGATGTGACAAGAAAAAGCAAAATAGGACAATAAATGCCCTCCACTGAAAGCAGAGGCATGCACTCTAGTCCCTGACAACATGGTTTGGCCTCTCAGCATTCAGGCTAAGCCTGTCTCCTCCCTCAGTGTGTCCATGGACTCCATACTAGTCACATCACTCTCTCCTGGAGCCAAGGGTCACCTACCACAGAGTTCAGGGAATGTCTCTGGCTCTGAGTATGTCAGCAGCAAGGCCAGAGACTCTCTCCAGTTCTTCAGACTACAGGCACACACCATATCTTTCCAATTCTTTTGTATAACACAGGCCAGTAGCTGTAATGGGCAGAGAGGAAAGGAGGCTATCAGCTGTCCATGCAGCACAGGCAGAAGGAGTCACATACAAGATACACTGAGACAAGCCCGTTCTAAGCAGTCTTCCTGGTAGACCACTGACTAAGTGCTCGGGGTAAGGTAGGGGTGGTTGGAGTAGGGAGAGAGAGAGAGAGGCAGATCCTCTAAACACCAGTCCTGTAGTGTGGACAGCCACTTGACAAGGTCCAAGTAATCCCTTCCCCTCATCTTTGGCTCGGTGGGCAGTTACCGGGGCAATTCTGGTTTTCTTCTTAGCCAAGTAGCGCTCCTGTGTTAGCTTCAGCAGATCAGCACCTCCAGCCTGGGCCAGGATGATGGCATCAGCAAAGCGCTCTTCCTTTAAACACAGCTCCACAGCAGGGCCAAGTTCTCCAAGCAGGAGAGCGCTCAGGAGTCCTTTGTGTCTGCAGGCAGAGACATCCCTATGCCTCTGCTGTCCCTGCACTCTCCACTGCTGGCCTCCTGAAGGCTTGGTGGGGGGACCAGGGCCCTGCAGAGAAGGGGTACCTGTAAAGCCATGGGGGATGAAGCCTGGTGGCATTTTTCCCAGCACTCCACCAGCCGTTCCACACTCCCTGAGCACACGTAACAGAGCATGGCTTCAGAGGTGAGTGCCTTGCCACTCTCCTGCTCCATACGAGCTCCCAGCCTGTCTGTAGAGAGATAGAAACTTCTTAAAAGCCACAGTTTCCCTGAAGCTTCTCCTCCTGTTTGAAGACAGGTGGGGGACCATGAGCTATGGGACAAGTAGCCAAAGTGGCTTTAAGATGACACGGAGGCTAATCCTGCTCTGCAGTGAAGGGCAAAGCTCTTGCACTGAGATGTGACAAGAAAAAGCAAAATAGGACAATAAATGCCCTCCACTGAAAGCAGAGGCATGCACTCTAGTCCCTGACAACATGGTTTGGCCTCTCAGCATTCAGGCTAAGCCTGTCTCCTCCCTCAGTGTGTCCATGGACTCCATACTAGTCACATCACTCTCTCCTGGAGCCAAGGGTCACCTACCACAGAGTTCAGGGAATGTCTCTGGCTCTGAGTATGTCAGCAGCAAGGCCAGAGACTCTCTCCAGTTCTTCAGACTACAGGCACACACCATATCTTTCCAATTCTTTTGTATAACACAGGCCAGTAGCTGTAATGGGCAGAGAGGAAAGGAGGCTATCAGCTGTCCATGCAGCACAGGCAGAAGGAGTCACATACAAGATACACTGAGACAAGCCCGTTCTAAGCAGTCTTCCTGGTAGACCACTGACTAAGTGCTCGGGGTAAGGTAGGGGTGGTTGGAGTAGGGAGAGAGAGAGAGAGGCAGATCCTCTAAACACCAGTCCTGTAGTGTGGACAGCCACTTGACAAGGTCCAAGTAATCCCTTCCCCTCATCTTTGGCTCGGTGGGCAGTTACCGGGGCAATTCTGGTTTTCTTCTTAGCCAAGTAGCGCTCCTGTGTTAGCTTCAGCAGATCAGCACCTCCAGCCTGGGCCAGGATGATGGCATCAGCAAAGCGCTCTTCCTTTAAACACAGCTCCACAGCAGGGCCAAGTTCTCCAAGCAGGAGAGCCTGGCTCAGGAGTCCCTTCGTGTCTGCAGGCAGAGACATCCCTATGCATCAGCCTGCCCTCAGATCGGTGCTTCCTGTCCCCACCTCCTATACCCTGCCTCCCGGAGACTTCTTTGCTCCAAACTCCCAAGAGTCATTCCTTCACAACAAAATGCAGAGGGCTGTCTAGGGGTGCTCATATCCAGTGGTAAATTCCTAAGGACAGGACCCAAGACAAGGAAGGGCCTCGTGACAGCATCATAGATGGGACATGTGCTTGCTGAACAAGAAGAGGGTCACAACTCTTTAAGCAGGAAGACAGAAAGACAGAAGAAAATACCTTGGTAGAAGGCCTTCCATATGAAGGACCCATCCCTGAAAATCTTCAGCTAGAGAGAGCTCTGACTGGTACAGAACCGCCAATGTTTGCAATCATGAGGGGAGGCAAGAGGCCAGGAACAAGAAGAGAGTGTCTTCAAATCTCAAGAACTCTGAGCCAACATACTCTCACACAAAAGGTTCCTTTTCTCTAGTCAGTGTACCTTCTGTGCTGGGGATCTCCCACGGAGTCACGTTCTGAGGGATCAGCTCATCAAAGAAGGCTGAGGAGGTGGAGGCTTCCTCTGAGGTATGTTTGGAGGTCTGTACAATGGACAGAAGTGGCTACTTGAGAAATGAGCTCAGAAGACAGAAAGATAAACAGGCCAGTAGCTGTAATGGGCAGAGAGGAAAGGAGGCTATCAGCTGTCCATGCAGCACAGGCAGAAGGAGTCACATACAAGATACACTGAGACAAGCCCGTTCTAAGCAGTCTTCCTGGTAGACCACTGACTAAGTGCTCGGGGTAAGGTAGGGGTGGTTGGAGTAGGAGGAGAGAGAGGCAGATCCTCTAAACACCAGTCCTGTAGTGTGGACAGCCACTTGACAAGGTCCAAGTAATCCCTTCCCCTCATCTTTGGCTCGGTGGGCAGTTACCGGGGCAATTCTGGTTTTCTTCTTAGCCAAGTAGCGCTCCTGTGTTAGCTTCAGCAGATCAGCACCTCCAGCCTGGGCCAGGATGATGGCATCAGCAAAGCGCTCTTCCTTTAAACACAGCTCCACAGCAGGGCCAAGTTCTCCAAGCAGGAGAGCCTGGCTCAGGAGTCCCTCCGTGTCTGCAGGCAGAGACATCCCTATGCATCAGCCTGCCCTCAGATCGGTGCTTCCTGTCCCCACCTCCTATACCCTGCCTCCCGGAGACTTCTTTGCTCCAAACTCCCAAGAGTCATTCCTTCACAACAAAATGCAGAGGGCTGTCTAGGGGTGCTCATATCCAGTGGTAAATTCCTAAGGACAGGACCCAAGACAAGGAAGGGCCTCGTGACAGCATCATAGATGGGACATGTGCTTGCTGAACAAGAAGAGGGTCACAACTCTTTAAGCAGGAAGACAGAAAGACAGAAGAAAATACCTTGGTAGAAGGCCTTCCATATGAAGGACCCATCCCTGAAAATCTTCAGCTAGAGAGAGCTCTGACTGGTACAGAACCGCCAATGTTTGCAATCATGAGGGGAGGCAAGAGGCCAGGAACAAGAAGAGAGTGTCTTCAAATCTCAAGAACTCTGAGCCAACATACTCTCACACAAAAGGTTCCTTTTCTCTAGTCAGTGTACCTTCTGTGCTGGGGATCTCCCACGGAGTCACGTTCTGAGGGATCAGCTCATCAAAGAAGGCTGAGGAGGTGGAGGCTTCCTCTGAGGTATGTTTGGAGGTCTGTACAATGGACAGAAGTGGCTACTTGAGAAATGAGCTCAGAAGACAGAAAGTTAGCTTAGTAGCTGTCGCTGGGAGTGCTATTAAGAGTTAGCCTTTCAATAGAAATAAAAGCAAAAATAAAAAAATGAAACCTAATCAAATTTGTAAGCTCTTGCACAGCAAAGTGATACAGCCACTATGGACAACAGTATGGAGGTTCCTCAAAAAACTAAAGAGAGTTGCCATATGATCCAGAAATCCCACTCCTGAGCATATTTACAGACAAAACTATAATTCCAAGAGACAAATGCACCCCAATGTCCACAGCAGCACTACTCACAAGAAGCTAGACACAGAAACAACCTAAATGTCCATCAACAGATGAATGAATAGAGATGTGATACATATACAATGGAACACTACTCAGCCATAAAAAATGAAATAAGGCCATATGCAGCAACATGAAGAAAGACAAATACTATATGATGTCACTTATATGTGGAATTTATCATATGACACAAATGAATTTATCTATGAAACAGAAACAAACTCATGAGCATACAGAAGAGACCTGTGGTTGCCAAGGGGAAGGGAGGTGAGGCAGGGATGGAGTGGGAGTTTGGGATTAGCAGATCCAAACTACTATATATAGAATGGACAAACAAAAAGGTTCTGCTTGTATAGCACAGGAAATTATATTCACTATCTTGTGATAAACCATAGTGGAAAAGAATATAAAAAAAAGAATGTATGTATATATAGGACTGAATCACTTGGCTGTACAGAAGAAATTAATACAACATTGTGAATCAACTATACTTGAATTAAAAAAAAAAAAAAAGAGCTGGCCTAATGGGCGAAGCTAAAAGAATAAACAGGAAAAATTCAGGAAGTGGTCTACTTCATGGTTAAAACAGCTCTACTCCTAGCTCCAAACAAAGCTTATGGGTTCTGTTGTCCCACCCTGGTTCTACATGAGGAAACAAAACAAAAACAAATAAATGAATGAGGAGTTCCACAGAAGGCTTCCACAGAAGCTGAGCACTTTCTGAGAGCAAAGCAAAGGGCCAGGAAGGGGAAGATCCCCTAAAGGCAGGTTTTCTGTGCTACCCTAGATGAGGGTGGCTGGGCTCCTTCCATACCTTGATGCGGAAAGCCTGTTGCCTGTGACTGTTGAGGTCATCTCCCTTGGACTGAGGGCTCGTGCAGCCCCAAATCACTCTTCAACCATGTGGCCACCTGCAGGGAGAGACCTGTGAGTACCACTCTTCCCAGCATGAGGTCAAATATGCATTAAGCTTTTCTTCCCAAAAACTAAAGAGAGTTGCCATATGATCCAGAAATCCCACTCCTGAGCATATTTACAGACAAAACTATAATTCCAAGAGACAAATGCACCCCAATGTCCACAGCAGCACTACTCACAAGAAGCTAGACACAGAAACAACCTAAATGTCCATCAACAGATGAATGAATAGAGATGTGATACATATACAATGGAACACTACTCAGCCATAAAAAATGAAATAAGGCCATATGCAGCAACATGAAGAAAGACAAATACTATATGATGTCACTTATATGTGGAATTTATCATATGACACAAATGAATTTATCTATGAAACAGAAACAAACTCATGAGCATACAGAAGAGACCTGTGGTTGCCAAGGGGAAGGGAGGTGAGGCAGGGATGGAGTGGGAGTTTGGGATTAGCAGATCCAAACTACTATATATAGAATGGACAAACAAAAAGGTTCTGCTTGTATAGCACAGGAAATTATATTCACTATCTTGTGATAAACCATAGTGGAAAAGAATATAAAAAAAAGAATGTATGTATATATAGGACTGAATCACTTGGCTGTACAGAAGAAATTAATACAACATTGTGAATCAACTATACTTGAATTAAAAAAAAAAAAAAGAGCTGGCCTAATGGGCGAAGCTAAAAGAATAAACAGGAAAAATTCAGGAAGTGGTCTACTTCATGGTTAAAACAGCTCTACTCCTAGCTCCAAACAAAGCTTATGGGTTCTGTTGTCCCACCCTGGTTCTACATGAGGAAACAAAACAAAAACAAATAAATGAATGAGGAGTTCCACAGAAGGCTTCCACAGAAGCTGAGCACTTTCTGAGAGCAAAGCAAAGGGCCAGGAAGGGGAAGATCCCCTAAAGGCAGGTTTTCTGTGCTACCCTAGATGAGGGTGGCTGGGCTCCTTCCATACCTTGATGCGGAAAGCCTGTTGCCTGTGACTGTTGAGGTCATCTCCCTTGGACTGAGGGCTCTCGTGCAGCCCCAAATCACTCTTCAACCATGTGGCCACCTGCAGGGAGAGACCTGTGAGTACCACTCTTCCCAGCATGAGGTCAAATATGCATTAAGCTTTTCTTCCCCCTTCCCACCCCACCAACTGGACTCACTAAGATCCTTATGCCGTTTTCCTGGGAAAGAGACTACTTCCGAGAGGTAAAATGCTCATCAGTGCATTAATGAAGCCAGGGAAGAGGTATTCTTAGATGGTTTCCACTGGCAGGATTCTCTTCTTAGCAACAAACATGAATTTCTGATGTGAAATCAGCTTACCTTCTTCTGAAGTTCATCTTTAGTGTATCCTAATAGCTCCAGGAATTTCTTTCTGGAGTCCTTCTCTAAGGTCACCTAAGGAGCCACAGAACACAGACGTGTTCATTAAATGAATGTGAATGACTCTCTCCTGCACAAGCTGGACATCTGTGCCAGTGTACTCTCAAATGTAGTTCTACCAGAAGTGGCCCGTAAGGCCAACGCCACCTCTCCCTACTTCTCCACAGACCTGATTCCTGTGGGGTTGTAGGCAAATGTATTATCAAGCCCATTCTCCCTTCTGCATGAGAACAGGACCTTTAGTTGACTTCCTAGACCGATCACCCTGGTAACCTCGTAAGAGTAAAATGTCAGCTGTGTTTCTAGGCAACCCTGCTTGTGACTAGTAAATTGCATCTGGACTGGAACTATGTAAACTGTAAATAATTGATGTGGACATCATGCTACAGGCTTCCCTGATAGCAAGGACTCTTATTAAACAGATCTCTTGCAGGGACCCTAGAGGCTATGCTTCTGGAATTCATAGAAGAGACACTGGCCCTGGTTCTACATGAGGAAACAAAACAAAAACAAATAAATGAATGAGGAGTTCCACAGAAGGCTTCCACAGAAGCTGAGCACTTTCTGAGAGCAAAGCAAAGGGCCAGGAAGGGGAAGATCCCCTAAAGGCAGGTTTTCTGTGCTACCCTAGATGAGGGTGGCTGGGCTCCTTCCATACCTTGATGCGGAAAGCCTGTTGCCTGTGACTGTTGAGGTCATCTCCCTTGGACTGAGGGCTCTCGTGCAGCCCCAAATCACTCTTCAACCATGTGGCCACCTGCAGGGAGAGACCTGTGAGTACCACTCTTCCCAGCATGAGGTCAAATATGCATTAAGCTTTTCTTCCCTCTTCCGTACCCCACCAACTGGACTCACTAAGATCCTTATGCCGTTTTCCTGGGAAAGAGACTACTTCCGAGAGGTAAAATGCTCATCAGTGCATTAATGAAGCCAGGGAAGAGGTATTCTTAGATGGTTTCCACTGGCAGGATTCTCTTCTTAGCAACAAACATGAATTTCTGATGTGAAATCAGCTTACCTTCTTCTGAAGTTCATCTTTAGTGTATCCTAATAGCTCCAGGAATTTCTTTCTGGAGTCCTTCTCTAAGGTCACCTAAGGAGCCACAGAACACAGACGTGTTCATTAAATGAATGTGAATGACTCTCTCCTGCACAAGCTGGACATCTGTGCCAGTGTACTCTCAAATGTAGTTCTACCAGAAGTGGCCCGTAAGGCCAACGCCACCTCTCCCTACTTCTCCACAGACCTGATTCCTGTGGGGTTGTAGGCAAATGTATTATCAAGCCCATTCTCCCTTCTGCATGAGAACAGGACCTTTAGTTGACTTCCTAGACCGATCACCCTGGTAACCTCGTAAGAGTAAAATGTCAGCTGTGTTTCTAGGCAACCCTGCTTGTGACTAGTAAATTGCATCTGGACTGGAACTATGTAAACTGTAAATAATTGATGTGGACATCATGCTACAGGCTTCCCTGATAGCAAGGACTCTTATTAAACAGATCTCTTGCAGGGACCCTAGAGGCTATGCTTCTGGAATTCATAGAAGAGACACTGGCCCTTGTGGGTCTGAGACTTCTAAGCCAGGGCAGCTAACACACCAGCCTGATGTACATATCATCTTCTTGCACCTAAGCTGTCTTCTGAGGAGTTGGAAAGGGAGAACTCCAAGCTGCTACATGGACGGCCACAAGGACTCCCACAGAAGAACCACGTGATGCTATCCTGTTGACAAGCTGTCACTTCTATCTCCTGTCCTGAGGAGACTGATGCCAAGGGAGCTTTTAGTAGTCTTGTGAATCTAAATGGCTAGATGAGAAGACTCCAAAGTGGAAGTTGCATGGATATAGTAAACGAAGTCAGCTTACCCACTCAGTGCTCTTACCCATCAGATACTCAGGGCTTCCTGAAGGACTACCCTAATGGGTTAGCTGACATGGGCCCTTTATTATTCCCACTCTGAACCACAGTCAGAATTCTGACTATGACCTTTCACAAAGTGTCTCAGGGACCCCTCTTTCTTCTGTGCTTTTCTGGAAATGCTCATCCACATCCAGCTACAAGACCATTATGATGGACAGCTCTTGCATAGCTTTAAACCAGACTCCCCTCTGTCCTATGGGCACCAATGCCGCCTCTGTTCAGTGGAGCAAAGGCTGAGCCCTTGATTATTCCCTCCACCGTTCCCCACTCTATCATTCCTGGAGCTACACTACCTGTATCCTGCTTATAACAAAAGCATTGTTTTTTACTATTTTCTTCTCACATCTTTTTCTAGCTTCACTCTACAGTTGATGATCTTTCATAAAGTTCTCATATGTCAGAAGCACAGACTCCAAGTTCTTTTCAGACTCCCCAGGACAGGCTCTGTCCTTCTTTTTGCAATCTATTGTGCAATACCAATGATCTGATTAATCCTCTCACTGCCTGCCCAGTTATTTCTTCTTCTTCTTCAGCTCTCTCATTAGCTCACTTCCTTTGATAAGTAAAGCACTCCTGGTGTCATAAGCAACCTGAAATTAAACTGACGCTGGAACTGAAGCCATGCTTCCAGAGCAGAGTGGGACTTGAGTCCATCACAAGGACTTGCCTTGGGTTGCCTTCCAGCTGATCTTCCTCCCTTCCTCTTTCCCATTCCCACCACCTAAACTGCCCTGTGGCATGGCACTGGGAAAGGCTTCACCTTGGCTCTAGTAACGATCCTGGACATCAGAAATAGTTGAAAAGGCCACCTCTTTTGTCCTGAGGGGGAAAACCAAGCTGCTACATGCGGCCACAAGGACTCCCACAGAAGAACCACGTGATGCTATCCTGTTGACAAGCTGTCACTTCTATCTCCTGTCCTGAGGAGACTGATGCCAAGGGAGCTTTTAGTAGTCTTGTGAATCTAAATGGCTAGATGAGAAGACTCCAAAGTGGAAGTTGCATGGATATAGTAAACGAAGTCAGCTTACCCACTCAGTGCTCTTACCCATCAGATACTCAGGGCTTCCTGAAGGACTACCCTAATGGGTTAGCTGACATGGGCCCTTTATTATTCCCACTCTGAACCACAGTCAGAATTCTGACTATGACCTTTCACAAAGTGTCTCAGGGACCCCTCTTTCTTCTGTGCTTTTCTGGAAATGCTCATCCACATCCAGCTACAAGACCATTATGATGGACAGCTCTTGCATAGCTTTAAACCAGACTCCCCTCTGTCCTATGGGCACCAATGCCGCCTCTGTTCAGTGGAGCAAAGGCTGAGCCCTTGATTATTCCCTCCACCGTTCCCCACTCTATCATTCCTGGAGCTACACTACCTGTATCCTGCTTATAACAAAAGCATTGTTTTTTACTATTTTCTTCTCACATCTTTTTCTAGCTTCACTCTACAGTTGATGATCTTTCATAAAGTTCTCATATGTCAGAAGCACAGACTCCAAGTTCTTTTCAGACTCCCCAGGACAGGCTCTGTCCTTCTTTTTGCAATCTATTGTGCAATACCAATGATCTGATTAATCCTCTCACTGCCTGCCCAGTTATTTCTTCTTCTTCTTCAGCTCTCTCATTAGCTCACTTCCTTTGATAAGTAAAGCACTCCTGGTGTCATAAGCAACCTGAAATTAAACTGACGCTGGAACTGAAGCCATGCTTCCAGAGCAGAGTGGGACTTGAGTCCATCACAAGGACTTGCCTTGGGTTGCCTTCCAGCTGATCTTCCTCCCTTCCTCTTTCCCATTCCCACCACCTAAACTGCCCTGTGGCATGGCACTGGGAAAGGCTTCACCTTGGCTCTGGTAACGTATCCTGGACATCAGAAATAGTTGAAAAAGGCCAATGTCACTTGTACTCCTCAGTTTCCCTAGCCATAGGTAGTCTCTGAGCTTCTGGTAAAAAGCAAAGATTTTGTGCCCTGGGTGGGCGCTGGGTAGGAAAAATCCCAACAGGGTTAAGGCTTCTGTAATCTGGGCCACAGGGTGGCTGTTGACAGGGGCTGGGGTATTCAGCTTTGGAGAAATGGTTCTGAGCAGCCAGCCTTCGGGTTTCCTACCTCTAGGAACTGCCAGAGCATCTTTTCACTTTGCGGTGACACTTGCTGGATCTTGTTCTGACAGTAATTCAGGAGATTTCCTGATCCCAGGGCCTCCTGCAGCTCAGCTGACCGCATCAGGAATTCAGGTTCTGTGGTGAACTGACTGATGAAGACTAGATGGAGGCAAGGCTGTGGCACCTGATGGGCAGGGGTGCTGGGGAGGCCAAAGGTCACCAGCTTCCCCCCAAACTGGTGAAGAAAAGCAAGAAGGGGAAGGCAAAAATTAACACCAAGTCAGGATCACAGGGGAGGCCACCTGTTGGTCAACCCTAAGTAGGAAAGCAGTAATAAAAAACTTCTGTGACTAATCAGGGATCATACATATCTGTAAACAACAAAACTCTGTAAAAGTAAACAGTAAAATAAAAACTAAAAAAAAGAAAAGAACTCCCGTGGAGTGGAAGAGACTCAGGAATTGAGTAGTGAGTGTGCCCCCATCCCCAAACCACCCGTGGACTTCCAGCACCATTAACTAACACTCCAGAGCTGGGACTCATCCTTTCCTTACCTCTTCTCCCAGTCACCTGGACTAAACTCCTTGTCATTATCACAGTCTTCACCCACTGTAGTCAAGTAACAGTAAAGTCTTACCTCTCTTCCTATTCAGTGTCTCCCACGTCCAGTGCTAGCAGTGGTTTTCTCCTCCTCCATTCCAAGCCTTCGACTACCACCCTATCCCTGTTACCATTCAGGAGCTTGTGGTTTCACAAGGCCACAGGAGAGAGTTTAAGCTCCCCTGCCTATAGTGCACAAAATCTTTCAAAATCAGGGCCAGACCTGCATCTCCAGCACCACTCTCTGTTCATTCATGTGATCATGCCGCAGCTCCAAAGTACCCAGTTCATTCCTGCTTCTATGTGGTGTCACCCACCACAGCACACCCACCTGAGCATCATTCTCACCAAATTAGGTACTTTATACAAAGTACCTGGCACAAAAACAGAGCCCGGTAAAGTTCCTTTACTCCAGCAGTTCTTCACCTTGGCTGCACATTAAAACCACCTGGGGAGCTATCCTAAGTCACCAGGCTGTATCCCAGACCAGGAAAAAAAAATCAGAAGCTCTGGCATTGGTATCTTTTTTTATAAAGTTATTCAGGCTATTCCAATTGCAGCCACGCTCTACTCCTCAACCATTCACTTGCCCCCTCTCTAATGAATGCTCTCAGCCAGAATTCTTCTCTTGACTTTTACAGCACTAAATCTACACTACACTTTCAATGCTAAACAGAACCATTTTAACTTCTGGTTTGTACAATTCTCGGTAGTTTTACAAAGTGCTTATATGTACTCTTCTTTGAAGCTCATGTCAATTCAGTAACATAAGCTCAGCAGGTAATATCACCGTGCCCATGGTTACCCAGCTGATAACAATCACAGCCGTGATAAGAACTCAGGCCTCTTGACCTCAGAGTTCCTCACCCCTGAAGAATCAAAGCCCAAAGCTATGGGCTTTCCTTTCTGTTCCAAAACCACTTTTCTCTCTTGGATTTGCACAGAAAGCTTCTCCTATGTTGCCGCCCTGGCCTCCTCCCTACACCGCTGGTACCTAAGCAACAAGCCTGGCTGTGCTGGAGTAATCATCATCTTCCTGTCCCTCAGCCCACTGGGCTGGATGGTGCAGACTGTTTGCTAACCTCTGTTCTCCTAGGACATGAGAGGTGGAAAGGAGTATCAAGTTCTCTAGTCTCTTCCTACTCTTCTCCCAAGGAGAGACTTCCATTTCTCCTCCATTCTGATCCCCAGCTGCATCTCACTGGACCACAGATGGAGGGACTGAGGGTTAAGAGGGGGACACTGGTGGGAGGCAAGCAGGTACTGTGAAAATCCCTCCTCTGCTGCAGGAGCTTGTGGTTTCACAAGGCCACAGGAGAGAGTTTAAGCTCCCCTGCCTATAGTGCACAAAATCTTTCAAAATCAGGGCCAGACCTGCATCTCCAGCACCACTCTCTGTTCATTCATGTGATCATGCCGCAGCTCCAAAGTACCCAGTTCATTCCTGCTTCTATGTGGTGTCACCCACCACAGCACACCCACCTGAGCATCATTCTCACCAAATTAGGTACTTTATACAAAGTACCTGGCACAAAAACAGAGCCCGGTAAAGTTCCTTTACTCCAGCAGTTCTTCACCTTGGCTGCACATTAAAACCACCTGGGGAGCTATCCTAAGTCACCAGGCTGTATCCCAGACCAGGAAAAAAAAATCAGAAGCTCTGGCATTGGTATCTTTTTTTATAAAGTTATTCAGGCTATTCCAATTGCAGCCACGCTCTACTCCTCAACCATTCACTTGCCCCCTCTCTAATGAATGCTCTCAGCCAGAATTCTTCTCTTGACTTTTACAGCACTAAATCTACACTACACTTTCAATGCTAAACAGAACCATTTTAACTTCTGGTTTGTACAATTCTCGGTAGTTTTACAAAGTGCTTATATGTACTCTTCTTTGAAGCTCATGTCAATTCAGTAACATAAGCTCAGCAGGTAATATCACCGTGCCCATGGTTACCCAGCTGATAACAATCACAGCCGTGATAAGAACTCAGGCCTCTTGACCTCAGAGTTCCTCACCCCTGAAGAATCAAAGCCCAAAGCTATGGGCTTTCCTTTCTGTTCCAAAACCACTTTTCTCTCTTGGATTTGCACAGAAAGCTTCTCCTATGTTGCCGCCCTGGCCTCCTCCCTACACCGCTGGTACCTAAGCAACAAGCCTGGCTGTGCTGGAGTAATCATCATCTTCCTGTCCCTCAGCCCACTGGGCTGGATGGTGCAGACTGTTTGCTAACCTCTGTTCTCCTAGGACATGAGAGGTGGAAAGGAGTATCAAGTTCTCTAGTCTCTTCCTACTCTTCTCCCAAGGAGAGACTTCCATTTCTCCTCCATTCTGATCCCCAGCTGCATCTCACTGGACCACAGATGGAGGGACTGAGGGTTAAGAGGGGGACACTGGTGGGAGGCAAGCAGGTACTGTGAAAATCCCTCCCTCTGCTGTCCCCCACTGGGAGAGGGGCAAGGTTTGGAATGTGATAACAGCACAATAAAAGGTGTTTAGGGAAGAGCCCCCACTCCTCATATATTGTCCCTCTGCTTATTTAACTTCTATGCAGAGTACATTATGTAAAATGCCAGGCTGGATGAATCACAAGCTAGAATCAAGACTGATGAGAGAAATACCAACAATCTCAGATATGCAGATGATACCACTCTAATGGCAGAAAGTGAAAAGAGCTGCTTGATGAGAATGAAAGAGGAGAGTGGAAAAGCTGGCTTAAAACACAACATTAAAAAAACTAAGACCATGGCACCTGGTTCCATCACTTCATGGCAAATAGAAGGGCAAACAGTAGAAGCAGTAACAGATTCTAGTTTCTTGGGCTCCAAAGTCACTGCAGATGGTGATGGCAGCCAAAAAATTAAAAGATGCTTGCTCCTTGGAAGAAAAGCTATGACAAACCTAGACAGCATATTAAAAAGCAGAGATATCACTTTGCCAACAAAAGTCTACAGAGTTAAAGCTATGGTTTTCCAGTAGTCATGTGTGGATGTGTGAGTTGGACCATAAGGAAGGCTAAGCACCAAAGAATTGATGCCTTCAAATTGTGCTGCAGGAGAAGACTTTTGAGAGTCCCTTGGACAGCAAAGAGATCAAACCAGTCAATCCTAAAGGTAATAAACCCTGAATATTCATTGGAAGAACTGATGCTGAAGCTCCAGTACTTTGGCCACCTGATGCAAAGAGCCAGCTCATGGGAAGACTCTGATACTGGAAAAGACTGAAGGCAAAAGGAGAAGGGGGCAGCAGAGGGTGAGATGGTTAAATAGCATCACTGACTGAATGGGACTGAATCTGAGCAAACTCTAGGAGATAGTGGAAGACAGAGGAGCCTGACATGCTGCAGTCCATTTGGTTGCAAAGAGTTGGATATGACTTAGCAATTGAACAACAACCACCTCCATTCCCCAAATTAACCCTAGAGGTAAATGGGGCTCTGTGTACATTTGGTCTTGAGTCTGTAAGGCAATGGCGATGGCAGGGGTTGGGGGTGGTCAAAGGTTTTCAGCAGAGGAGAGGAAGAGATTTACAGTTTTTTCCCTCTTTGCTTTGTATTTATCCTCTTCTTGCTTTATTCTAACTATGCCTGGACTCACTACCAGTCCAGGTATATAGAGGTGGAGGAAAATCAGGTGGAATGTCAGGCAGTTTTCCATTAAGTGAGAGTCTAAAGCAATCAATCCTTTAGATAGGACTGGCAGTGCAAATAGGGTAAAGGGGTAGAGAAGGAAGCCACAGTAACTTTCTGCTTGAGCAATAAAGTGGGACCTGATCTGAGACACAGGCAATGAAAATAAACTTCTTATAGAATACAGCTCCACACTGGGCACATAGTAGGCCACACACACACACACACACACACTTACAGCAAATGAAGCACCTGCTGGCCTTCTCATCCATTTGGGGGGTTTTTTCAGGGGAGGTATCAATGATGCTTGGGCCACCTGCTCTGGCACCTGCAATGGTGGGAGAGGCTGGCCTTTGCTGAAGGCAGACGCAATCTGAGGGCAGAAGGATACCTGCATCACTGGTGTGGAGAGATAGTTTAGCCAGGAACTCCACCCTCAGACTCCACTTTGGGAGGAATCCCTGAGATACCCAACCAGGCCCAGGAAGGCAGGACTCTCATATTCTAGGGGGGCTGGTAGTGAGGATGGGACCCCCATCCAATGTCTACAGTGGAATGTGACACAAAATGGATCTATAGGTGACAGGGAGGTAGGACAGTTCATTCTTCCAAAACAGTGGAAGGTCCCAGCATGGAGGTCCAATTTCCCTGAAACAACACAGAGGACATCCAAGGACAAGAGTAAAGAGGTAAAGGCCTCCTTTGTACTGGGCAGGCACTGACTTCCTTCCAGGAGGATGAGCACTGGAGCAAAGATTCACCCCCCCAAACCCAGGGCCCTGGACTCCCAAGTCTCCACTAGTCACTGCTTCTTCCCAAGCTTATGTCCTCTCTCCCAAAGAACAGAGATAGCCCCTTCCCTCCAGCATTGAAAAACAACCACCTCCATTCCCCAAATTAACCCTAGAGGTAAATGGGGCTCTGTGTACATTTGGTCTTGAGTCTGTAAGGCAATGGCGATGGCAGGGGTTGGGGGTGGTCAAAGGTTTTCAGCAGAGGAGAGGAAGAGATTTACAGTTTTTTCCCTCTTTGCTTTGTATTTATCCTCTTCTTGCTTTATTCTAACTATGCCTGGACTCACTACCAGTCCAGGTATATAGAGGTGGAGGAAAATCAGGTGGAATGTCAGGCAGTTTTCCATTAAGTGAGAGTCTAAAGCAATCAATCCTTTAGATAGGACTGGCAGTGCAAATAGGGTAAAGGGGTAGAGAAGGAAGCCACAGTAACTTTCTGCTTGAGCAATAAAGTGGGACCTGATCTGAGACACAGGCAATGAAAATAAACTTCTTATAGAATACAGCTCCACACTGGGCACATAGTAGGCCACACACACACACACACACACACTTACAGCAAATGAAGCACCTGCTGGCCTTCTCATCCATTTGGGGGGTTTTTTCAGGGGAGGTATCAATGATGCTTGGGCCACCTGCTCTGGCACCTGCAATGGTGGGAGAGGCTGGCCTTTGCTGAAGGCAGACGCAATCTGAGGGCAGAAGGATACCTGCATCACTGGTGTGGAGAGATAGTTTAGCCAGGAACTCCACCCTCAGACTCCACTTTGGGAGGAATCCCTGAGATACCCAACCAGGCCCAGGAAGGCAGGACTCTCATATTCTAGGGGGGCTGGTAGTGAGGATGGGACCCCCATCCAATGTCTACAGTGGAATGTGACACAAAATGGATCTATAGGTGACAGGGAGGTAGGACAGTTCATTCTTCCAAAACAGTGGAAGGTCCCAGCATGGAGGTCCAATTTCCCTGAAACAACACAGAGGACATCCAAGGACAAGAGTAAAGAGGTAAAGGCCTCCTTTGTACTGGGCAGGCACTGACTTCCTTCCAGGAGGATGAGCACTGGAGCAAAGATTCACCCCCCCAAACCCAGGGCCCTGGACTCCCAAGTCTCCACTAGTCACTGCTTCTTCCCAAGCTTATGTCCTCTCTCCCAAAGAACAGAGATAGCCCCTTCCCTCCAGCATTCTCCAAGCCCTTCAAACCTTGTCAGCCTGTCTCATCTGCTGAACTTCCCAGCTCCTACCCATCACAGAGTATAAACTGATCCAGCCGTCAAAGGAGGCAGCGGAGAACACCGAAGGGTCCCGAGGGCACCACTGCACATCAAAGCACCAGTTGCTCAGCGTGGGTAGCTTATACACCACCTAATGTGAGGGCACACAGCCATGAGGGAAACCCTGACTCAGGTAAGGCAACTTAGAGCACAGAGCTGCAAAGATGGTGGGACTGCCCTACCATCCCAGCATGCCCACAGAAGGGCTGGCCTACCTCGCTGCTCCCCAGGTTCCAGCACAAGATCTGGTTGTCCTTGGCACTACTGAGCAGCAGCTCAGCATCAGCCTGACTCCATGACACTGACAGGATCCCCCTAAAAAAGAAAGAGGAACTAACATTTGCTGAATGTCTAGTATAAGTAGGGGGACTTATATATTGTGGGTAAATCTCATCCCCCCCCCAAAAATGAGCAGTGTGACTTTGTTTTACTAATGAGGAAATGAGGCTTGGGAAGAAATTAAGGAACTTTCAGCATCACACAGCTAGAACAAAAGTCAAATCCTAAAGTATGGGCATTTGTACCATGTGCTATAACCACTATACCTCCTCACAGGTACTGGCGGGTGTGGCCTGCTTCTCTTCCCTGATCATAGGGTAGGAATTCTGAATCAGCATGAATCAGGCAAGCAGCCATCCCTATGGGTACTTTTAGCTCCAGGAGGTTAGTGAGGACTTAACTCTTAAAAAGTCCAAGGAGGCACAAAGGCACGATCCTTAAGTTAGAAAGAATAGACTATGGGGCTGCTTCCTCTGCTGTGGGCCCAAGTGCTAGAGCTTCAGAGGCAAGCCTGTTCATTCACAGGAAAGATAGGAGCCAAGGTTCTTTGATTAAAATAAGTCTTGCAGGAGGTAACCTAAAGAAAAGAGCACAGTCTTCAGATTAGAGCCTGGGGACTCTCCCAGAGCAGAAACTATAAGCCCATGCCTGGTTGATAGAACTGGGCTCCCAAGTCTCCACTAGTCACTGCTTCTTCCAATGTCCTCTCTCCCAAGCAGAGATAGCCCTTCCCTCCAGCATTCTCCAAGCCCTTCAAACCTTGTCAGCCTGTCTCATCTGCTGAACTTCCCAGCTCCTACCCATCACAGAGTATAAACTGATCCAGCCGTCAAAGGAGGCAGCGGAGAACACCGAAGGGTCCCGAGGGCACCACTGCACATCAAAGCACCAGTTGCTCAGCGTGGGTAGCTTATACACCACCTAATGTGAGGGCACACAGCCATGAGGGAAACCCTGACTCAGGTAAGGCAACTTAGAGCACAGAGCTGCAAAGATGGTGGGACTGCCCTACCATCCCAGCATGCCCACAGAAGGGCTGGCCTACCTCGCTGCTCCCCAGGTTCCAGCACAAGATCTGGTTGTCCTTGGCACTACTGAGCAGCAGCTCAGCATCAGCCTGACTCCATGACACTGACAGGATCCCCCTAAAAAAGAAAGAGGAACTAACATTTGCTGAATGTCTAGTATAAGTAGGGGGACTTATATATTGTGGGTAAATCTCATCCCCCCCCCAAAAATGAGCAGTGTGACTTTGTTTTACTAATGAGGAAATGAGGCTTGGGAAGAAATTAAGGAACTTTCAGCATCACACAGCTAGAACAAAAGTCAAATCCTAAAGTATGGGCATTTGTACCATGTGCTATAACCACTATACCTCCTCACAGGTACTGGCGGGTGTGGCCTGCTTCTCTTCCCTGATCATAGGGTAGGAATTCTGAATCAGCATGAATCAGGCAAGCAGCCATCCCTATGGGTACTTTTAGCTCCAGGAGGTTAGTGAGGACTTAACTCTTAAAAAGTCCAAGGAGGCACAAAGGCACGATCCTTAAGTTAGAAAGAATAGACTATGGGGCTGCTTCCTCTGCTGTGGGCCCAAGTGCTAGAGCTTCAGAGGCAAGCCTGTTCATTCACAGGAAAGATAGGAGCCAAGGTTCTTTGATTAAAATAAGTCTTGCAGGAGGTAACCTAAAGAAAAGAGCACAGTCTTCAGATTAGAGCCTGGGGACTCTCCCAGAGAGACTAAGCATCAGCTCCAATATTTCTCATGACCTTACCGCACTTGCGTTGCTGGAGGTTAGATAGAACTGGGGACTCTTTTCTATAACCTCTGGGTCTACAGAAACTCATCTTGATTGGAGGTGGAGCTAGAATTGCATAAATGTGTGTTCGCCAGAATGGCTCTGAAGCCAGGGAGAATGTCTGCTAAGCCCAAGTGAGGCACATGCTGGTCTCTAACAGGTCGGCCAAGACCTGCCCTCCACTGAGGATGGGGTTTGAGATACTACCTGCTGTGACTCTCCAGCACCTGCAGGGGTGAGGAGGCGAAGCGCAGGTCCCACAGCTGAACTACCGGAAGACGATCATCTTCTGAACATAGCACTAACTGGGTGGCAATGTCTGGATGCCAGGCCAGGCCCGAGCAGTGCATCTGTGAATGACAAAGCAGATCCCAAGGGGTGATACCACCTGACTCTTCTGGTTATGGACCCTTTTTGTCTAGCTGAAATGGGACCTCTCTGAGGGCAGGTTTTGTGTCTCTCTTATGTAACTGGGAACACCACAGCCATCGGTGGATAAGTGATGACCATAAACAAGGAGAACTAGAGGCCTCCAGATCAGCTCAGTTTGGCTTCTCTGAGCCTTCACTCTCAACAGGAAATCTGCTACAGGGCTGCATCCACATGTGTAACAGCCAGAAGCAGAACCCTGGCCTGGGGGAGAACAGCTCCAATACTAGGCCAGAGAGACAGCAGAGAATGAGACTATATTCAGCCTGTATTTGACTCACCCTGTTGCTGTGATCACTGACTTTGATGATAGGTTCATTCTTCCTGAGATCCCACACAATTGCCTTGCCACTGGGATGAGCAGAAGACAGGATATGTTGAACTTGACGGTTCCAAGCAAGAGCCTTGATGTCTTCTGGGGGCTGCTAAGGCAGAACGGGGCAGGGGGCAGGCTGAGGACAACTTGTCACCCCTGGACCAAGAGGCAGCTGCTGGGCCACTGCTCCCTACCATCCACAGAAAGGCCAAGAGTAGACGGCGGCTACCCAAACCATGCCAGTCTCCGGAAGCTGGAAGGGCAGTTTTACAGAGAGGATCCTTTAGGAAATGGTGCGGAAGCTAAGAGAAGGACAGGGGCATGTGGGTTTTACTTCTGGCCCAAGGTACTCCTGAGAGGACAAAGTCAAGATTTTAAAAGAGCCTTCTTGTCCACGACAAAACAGAGAGAGAGAAAAGAAAGGCGAAGTAAGGAGGGAAAGAAATACAGACACCGAAGACCCCCAGAGAGAATGAGGCAGAGAGAAAGATCATTGATACATTTAGGGCACAAGGTGCTAACAAATTCATACTGAACTTACCTCATGATACTGTAAGCATGAGACAGAAAAGCCAGGAAGAAAAAGATGGCAAGACTGACGAGTACACTCAGACACAGATGCACGAGACCCCAACTGCGTGTGGAACTGGACACAAGGACAAAGCTGACCCTCCCACGAAAGGACAAGGGTGTGTCTGGGTGTCCCACTCTTACCCCTCATTGGCTAAACCACGGCCCAGCCTTGCCTAAGCTATACTATGATAAACAGGACTGTCACCCTTCTCTCAGTGTCTTTTACTCCTTCATCCTTCTTGCCTTTCAGAAACCTCTAGAAGTTAAATGACCACAGGCCACCTCCATACCTGTTTCCAATCCCCCATCTCCCACCAGTCCCCACCGCCCCTCCATCCCTCTATTAGCTGGCTGGTAGACAGCATGTTAGTCTGTGGAGCTTTACTGCCCTCACGTGGTTAAGGCTGAAATCTGGGCTCTGGCTGCCTCCAGAATTCAACTCTCCCCGGGAAAAATGAGCGGCACACTTAAGTAGCAGGATTGAGCCTCCTTACCTGCGACTTGGATCCTGGGGTCATTGGCATACTCAAGTTATTCAAATCCCAAATGAAGATTTCAGAATCACTGGCCCCTGAGGCCAGGAGGTTGCCCTGTATGAAGGAATAAGCCTTTGGAGACACACAATGCCAGAAAGAGATGAGAGCAGAAAAGGGGAAAAGAGACCCACAACTGGGGCTTCCAAAGCCACCCCCATAACAACCTGGGAAGGGCTCAGAGTGACAGACCAGAGGTCACAAATAAACACTTCCCTTCAGATCTATTGCTCCATGGTTCAGCCATGTGTGATCAACTGAAATGTAGTACCTGGAAAGGATTAAAGTCGAGGCTCTGACAGCCCCTGTGCTTCTGTCTCTGGGCAATCACAGGCTCCTTTCCCGAAGACAAGATTTTAAAAGAGCCTTCTTGTCCACGACAAAACAGAGAGAGAGAAAAGAAAGGCAAGTAAGGAGGGAAAGAAATACAGACACCGAAGACCCCCAGAGAGAATGAGGCAGAGAGAAAGATCATTGATACATTTAGGGCACAAGGTGCTAACAAATTCATACTGAACTTACCTCATGATACTGTAAGCATGAGACAGAAAAGCCAGGAAGAAAAAGATGGCAAGACTGACGAGTACACTCAGACACAGATGCACGAGACCCCAACTGCGTGTGGAACTGGACACAAGGACAAAGCTGACCCTCCCACGAAAGGACAAGGGTGTGTCTGGGTGTCCCACTCTTACCCCTCATTGGCTAAACCACGGCCCAGCCTTGCCTAAGCTATACTATGATAAACAGGACTGTCACCCTTCTCTCAGTGTCTTTTACTCCTTCATCCTTCTTGCCTTTCAGAAACCTCTAGAAGTTAAATGACCACAGGCCACCTCCATACCTGTTTCCAATCCCCCATCTCCCACCAGTCCCCACCGCCCCTCCATCCCTCTATTAGCTGGCTGGTAGACAGCATGTTAGTCTGTGGAGCTTTACTGCCCTCACGTGGTTAAGGCTGAAATCTGGGCTCTGGCTGCCTCCAGAATTCAACTCTCCCCGGGAAAAA
Organism: Tragulus kanchil; assembly: GCA_022376925.1. Classification (NCBI taxonomy): domain Eukaryota; kingdom Metazoa; phylum Chordata; class Mammalia; order Artiodactyla; family Tragulidae; genus Tragulus; species Tragulus kanchil. The sequence goes on along the minus strand of JAIOJX010000005.1, from coordinate 142,297,189 downwards.
TGAGCGGCACACTTAAGTAGCAGGATTGAGCCTCCTTACCTGCGACTTGGATCCTGGGGTCATTGGCATACTCAAGTTATTCAAATCCCAAATGAAGATTTCAGAATCACTGGCCCCTGAGGCCAGGAGGTTGCCCTGTATGAAGGAATAAGCCTTTGGAGACACACAATGCCAGAAAGAGATGAGAGCAGAAAAGGGGAAAAGAGACCCACAACTGGGGCTTCCAAAGCCACCCCCATAACAACCTGGGAAGGGCTCAGAGTGACAGACCAGAGGTCACAAATAAACACTTCCCTTCAGATCTATTGCTCCATGGTTCAGCCATGTGTGATCAACTGAAATGTAGTACCTGGAAAGGATTAAAGTCGAGGGCTCTGACAGCCCCCGTGTGCTTCTGTCTCTGGGCAATCACAGGCTCCTTTCCCGAAGACAAGATTTGAGTCACATTGTATAGAGTAAGCATGCCATTGTCCCCGCCGCCTGCAATAACCCCGGAGCCTTCCAGAAACCCATTGCCACAGATTCCCCAGATTAGCTTGTGAAACCTACGAAGAGGAGAAACTGGCATCAGCACCAACTCAGGTCCATGTCAGTAAGAGGAGAATGAGCATCTTTGTCAGCCTCTGCCATTATGCAGCCATCCCCACCCTCACCCGAGGCTTGTCTGTCTCTCTCATTTCGCAGACTGAGAACAGAAGTCTCCTCTGCCTGGCCCTGCCCATTGGCTGAAAGATATTCCACCTATGTTATTCTAGAAGCCAGGAGGCTGTGGCCATGGAGCTGGGAGAGGGGGACTTTTTTTGTTAATATTATTGGGGTTACTATAAACCCAGTGATAAACGTCACACAGATCACTTCACTTAATCCTCCCAACTCAAATAATACTTATTAATAACTTCCTATGTACTAGGTGCTGTTTTAAGAGTACAATACATGCATTAGCCAATCAACAATCCCATGAGGCATTAACTCCACTCTCAGTTGAGGAAACTGAGGCACAGAGAAGTTATAAAATGTCTGTGTATGCAGCCAGTAATTTTACTCCCCTTGGACAGCTAGGAAGTGACAGACTCAAGGTTCAAAGTTAGGCCCATCTTATGCCAAAGCCTGAGCTCTTAACCATCAAAAAAATACTGTCGGGCTTCCCTGGTGGTCCAGTGGGTAAGGACACCGCCTTGCAGTGCAAGGGGCGCCAGTTCGATCCCTGGCCTGGGAAGATCCCACGTGCCGCGGAGCAGCTGGACTGATGTGTCCAATTACCAAGCCAGAGCTCTGGAGCGCATGCGCCCAGGGCCAGTGCTCTGCGACAACAGAGGCCACCGCGATGGGAGGCCCACACAGGCCAAAGAACAAAGACTGATGAAAATGGACAAATGAAAGACCAATAGAAGTGGTCCGCCTGCTCCCCTCCCTCCCCACCTCCATGGTTCAGCCTTCAACTGAAATGTAGTACCTGGAAAGGATTAAAGTCGAGGGCTCTGACAGCCCCCGTGTGCTTCTGTCTCTGGGCAATCACAGGCTCCTTTCCCGAAGACAAGATTTGAGTCACATTGTATAGAGTAAGCATGCCATTGTCCCCGCCGCCTGCAATAACCCCGGAGCCTTCCAGAAACCCATTGCCACAGATTCCCCAGATTAGCTTGTGAAACCTACGAAGAGGAGAAACTGGCATCAGCACCAACTCAGGTCCATGTCAGTAAGAGGAGAATGAGCATCTTTGTCAGCCTCTGCCATTATGCAGCCATCCCACCCTCACCCGAGGCTTGTCTGTCTCTCTCATTTCGCAGACTGAGAACAGAAGTCTCCTCTGCCTGGCCCTGCCCATTGGCTGAAAGATATTCCACCTATGTTATTCTAGAAGCCAGGAGGCTGTGGCCATGGAGCTGGGAGAGGGGGACTTTTTTTGTTAATATTATTGGGGTTACTATAAACCCAGTGATAAACGTCACACAGATCACTTCACTTAATCCTCCCAACTCAAATAATACTTATTAATAACTTCCTATGTACTAGGTGCTGTTTTAAGAGTACAATACATGCATTAGCCAATCAACAATCCCATGAGGCATTAACTCCACTCTCAGTTGAGGAAACTGAGGCACAGAGAAGTTATAAAATGTCTGTGTATGCAGCCAGTAATTTTACTCCCCTTGGACAGCTAGGAAGTGACAGACTCAAGGTTCAAAGTTAGGCCCATCTTATGCCAAAGCCTGAGCTCTTAACCATCAAAAAAATACTGTCGGGCTTCCCTGGTGGTCCAGTGGGTAAGGACACCGCCTTGCAGTGCAAGGGGCGCCAGTTCGATCCCTGGCCTGGGAAGATCCCACGTGCCGCGGAGCAGCTGGACTGATGTGTCCAATTACCAAGCCAGAGCTCTGGAGCGCATGCGCCCAGGGCCAGTGCTCTGCGACAACAGAGGCCACCGCGATGGGAGGCCCACACAGGCCAAAGAACAAAGACTGATGAAAATGGACAAATGAAAGACCAATAGAAGTGGTCCGCCTGCTCCCCTCCCTCCCCACCTCACCCCCACCAAAATAAATAAATAAATCTTAAAAAAAAAAAAAAATACTGTCTTCTGTTTAGAAGAAGATCCAAACTCTTCTATACCTGAATAGAAGCAGGATCCCTAGGCCAACAGTTGCCGTCCCCTCTTAAACTGGAAGTGAGGAAAGATCTACAGACCTTCCCATCCCATGTCTTGCTCATGTGACTAGTCCACTGGAGCTGACATGCGAGTTCTGTGGGCTGGCCCTAGAGACACAGAGGCATTAAGAATAAATGCACCAGAACACTTTTCTGGCTTTCTGAGCATCTGCATGGCCAGTTCTGGCAGACAGGAAAGAGATGGACCCTGGGCTCCTTGCAAAGCCCCGAGGGAAGGCATGTGAAACCCCCAATGCCTGACAGCCACCCTCCCTTTCACAGCTGCCAAGGATATTTCCACAGCCTTTCCCAGAAGCCAGATTTCACAATGAATGATGTCATATAAGATCCTAACTGAAATTAGATGTTCCCACACCCTGAGAACAGTCAGTAAAAACACTGAATGAGGAAACCAGGCGGGAACCCGTCTGGCCAGTCCTTAGAGTAGAGCCAACCTCTCAGAAGTGAAGAGTTGAGCACTAGTTCAGACAAGGTCAGCACCCCAACAGAAACAGCAGAGCTGAACAAACAGTGGGCCTACTGTCAGAAAGGCTATGTTTTCTAAGGTTGCGCTGATCTTAACAGGGCAGAAGAATCTGTCCCATGTTGGCTCCAGAGGCTGCCAAGTCATCCAGGGGCTAGAGCTTAGCATGGGCAGAGGGCAAGACAATAAAATAGGCCAAGAAGCCTGTAGTAGGTCACACAGGAAGCAGAGGAAGGTTTGTCCAGGAGAACTCACATGGGAATGTAGTGACCTCGGTACGGTCATAGCAAATGGCATACAAATCAGAGTAAAAGGTACCTGACACCTCAAAGGAGACACCACAGGGTCAGAGAAGAGGGCCCTGATACTTTAGAATGGCTAATATCCAAAATACAGGGTTTGACAAAATGATTTTTCTTTGTGTAAGCGTATCTAATCCTTCACTAGTAAGGGTGGAGCTGGAGCCCGAACAGCTGTACTAGACAACACCTGGGAGAGGGGGAGTACCTGACACAAGTCTGGCAAAGAAGGACCCTTAATCACATGTGTGTGTGTACAAAGAGAGGACACAGCATGTGAGCCAATGTGGCAACACAGTAACAACTGATGAGTCTAAGTGAAGGTATGTGTGCTTAGTCACTCAGTCATGTCCGACTCTTTGCAACCCTTTGGACTGTAGCCTACCAGGCTCCTCTGTCCACGGGACTCTCCAGGTGAGAACACTGCAGTGGGTTGCCACTTGCTCCTCCAGAGGATCTTCCTGCATTGGCAAGCATTCTTTACCACTGAGCCACCAGAGAAGCATGAGTGGATCTTCTTGAACCGGGGATCGAAACTGTCTTTTGAGTCTCTTGCACTGCAGGTGGATTCTTTATGTTGAGCCACCAGGGATGCCTTTATTCACTGTACTATTCTGCAACTTTTCTATGTTTGAATACTTTCAAAATAAAAAGTTATAAAACAACAAAAAAGATAGCCTTTGGCTTGCAAACAGGGACTAAGAGATTTAAGGAGAAGGTATAGGGAGAAGAGTTTGTGAAGCAAGGTGGAAACTCTGAGAACATTAAAATACAGGTAGAGTTCTCTGCTAAAGCACTTCCCAGCATAATCATGGCAGTGATGGAGACCATCCGGCATCACAGAATGAGAGGAGGCACCTGAAGAAAATACAGGTTCCTTGGTTCCCACCCAGACCTTGTGAAGCAGAATGTCCAGAGTCTGGCCCTCAGAATCTGTAATTCTAACAAGTTGCCCAGCTGATTCTAACAAGCTGCCAAGGTTGAGAACCTCTGTGCTAAATACATCAGACTACATAACAGCCTAGAACAACAGGAAGAAGTGGAATTTATGAAAACAGAACTAGCCCCAACAATCAACTTGTGGCTACACTTTTGGAAAAAGAAAAAAGACAAGGCTAGAGAGAATAAACTGAGACCTGTGAGGTCACATCATCATACCATCTAAGCTCATTGGAGGTCAAGCTTCAGCTGCCTAAGGAGAAAGAAGATGTGCTGTGTAAATTCTTGCTCCCATGATTTCTGTACTTCTTTGTTTTGGAATTTTATTTTATTTTTTTAGTAAAATTCCTTATGAAAACCCCCAACCTCATGCTAGTGGGTTAAAGTGAAAATGAGTTTGTCCACATCCTAGCCAAAATAACTGAAGAAATCCAAGTTTCCATAAAAGTTACAACAGAGTGACGAGGGCCATGCTCCAAGCTGGAGAGTGAAGACGGAGGGGTGGAATGATGGTTGTCTGAGTGAACTACTTTTCTGAATGCCTAGCATGCACTAGGCTACTATATGCCAACTATGTATCTCAAATTTACAGTAGGGAAAACAGGGTCACAGAAATGAAATAATGTGCCTGATAGGACAGTAGATGGCAAAGCTTGGATTTGAACCCAACAACGAAGGCCATGCACTCTCCACTCTGTGCTCCTGATGTCTCTAGAGAGAAGACAAGTCTTAGAAACAAGAAAACTAGGAGCAGTAACAAAGTGATCTCTTACTGCTTGGTGCTGTCCCTTACAGTGGTGCCTCAAGAGGGCTCACAGCACCCCCAAGGAGCTAGAACTGCGATAAAGGTATTGGAAGACAGATCACCAACTTTCTCTATGTTACTAGAAGGTGAGTCAGACATAAGTTATGGAGGCCATTCAGAGATCTAGAACCTCAGTGTAGACAGAGGTAGAGTGCAGAAAATCACTCACTGACCTTTGAACTCATTCAGCCATAGGTAGCTGTGTCCTCAACTCAAAAGTCAATAAAAAATGTATTATTCTCCTAGAAAGCTTTCTTCTTGAGTGAGATTCATCTAACAAACCAAACATCACTTGCTTCAGTGCACATGCTAATTCATATTGATTCTGACTGCATCCAGTGGCATTTATCCACAGGCTCTTTTCACTCTGTTTATAGCTAGAGGCTATTTCTTATCTAAACCCAAACACTCACCAGTTTCAGAATGTTCAGTCAGGTATTCCTAAGCAGATAACATTTCCCTGAAGCATCACAGATTGAGGATAAGGGGATCTTTGGGACGCAAATGTACTTGAAGCCTGGGTCTGGTGAAAAGGGCTGCCAATGGCAGGGGGAAGATTTTGAGACGTATGTTTGATCAATAACAAAAGAGATACAGAGAGGAGTTTTTTGTTTTGTTTTTAAAAGAAAGAAGAAAGGAAGGAGACTAAGGTAGATACAGGAAAGGACAGAGATGGAACATAAGACCTAAATTTGGAGTTCGGTAGGTTCCTAGAAGTCTTCTTGTACAATCTCTTCTTTATACATAAGTGAGGAAACCTAAAATCACTGAAGAATGACGAGGCATGCTCCAAGCTGGAGAGTGAAGACGGAGGGGTGGAATGATGGTTGTCTGAGTGAACTACTTTTCTGAATGCCTAGCATGCACTAGGCTACTATATGCCAACTATGTATCTCAAATTTACAGTAGGGAAAACAGGGTCACAGAAATGAAATAATGTGCCTGATAGGACAGTAGATGGCAAAGCTTGGATTTGAACCCAACAACGAAGGCCATGCACTCTCCACTCTGTGCTCCTGATGTCTCTAGAGAGAAGACAAGTCTTAGAAACAAGAAAACTAGGAGCAGTAACAAAGTGATCTCTTACTGCTTGGTGCTGTCCCTTACAGTGGTGCCTCAAGAGGGCTCACAGCACCCCCAAGGAGCTAGAACTGCGATAAAGGTATTGGAAGACAGATCACCAACTTTCTCTATGTTACTAGAAGGTGAGTCAGACATAAGTTATGGAGGCCATTCAGAGATCTAGAACCTCAGTGTAGACAGAGGTAGAGTGCAGAAAATCACTCACTGACCTTTGAACTCATTCAGCCATAGGTAGCTGTGTCCTCAACTCAAAAGTCAATAAAAAATGTATTATTCTCCTAGAAAGCTTTCTTCTTGAGTGAGATTCATCTAACAAACCAAACATCACTTGCTTCAGTGCACATGCTAATTCATATTGATTCTGACTGCATCCAGTGGCATTTATCCACAGGCTCTTTTCACTCTGTTTATAGCTAGAGGCTATTTCTTATCTAAACCCAAACACTCACCAGTTTCAGAATGTTCAGTCAGGTATTCCTAAGCAGATAACATTTCCCTGAAGCATCACAGATTGAGGATAAGGGGATCTTTGGGACGCAAATGTACTTGAAGCCTGGGTCTGGTGAAAAGGGCTGCCAATGGCAGGGGGAAGATTTTGAGACGTATGTTTGATCAATAACAAAAGAGATACAGAGAGGAGTTTTTTGTTTTGTTTTTTTTAAAAGAAAGAAGAAAGGAAGGAGACTAAGGTAGATACAGGAAAGGACAGAGATGGAACATAAGACCTAAATTTGGAGTTCGGTAGGTTCCTAGAAGTCTTCTTGTACAATCTCTTCTTTATACATAAGTGAGGAAACCTAAAATCACTGATGAAATTCAGTTTTGTCCACAGTCACACAGTTTTAGGCAAGGCAGCAATCCAACACAACGGTGCTTTCCATTAAGCCATACAGAAGATGACAGAGAAAAGAGGAAAGCATTAAAGCAAAGGATAGGTTGCCCTTTATGTACCCTGATCATCATGGTGAATTGTTTGTGATTCTGACTTTTGAGTAAGTGACCTAACCCAGGCTGGAATGGAAAGAACTGGGTGTCTTAGACACTGGAGTGTCTAAGATGATTTCCTCAGAAACGCCACAACAGAACCGTGTCAAAGGTAACCCCCTAGGTCTGTGAACATGAGAGTCGATCTTTAAACACGATTATAGAGGTAAAAAAAAAGGAAGCCACTTCAACCTAGTTGACTACAAAACAAACAGATCGTTACCCTTGAAAAGCTCTTAAGGCACTAACTGAAGACTAACCATAACTAACTGAAATGGTTATGAATGCTCACGTTCGTAATCTACAAGTTTCTAATATCGCTCATTTATTCCACAGATATTTTTTTCAACCACCCAATGCCAGGCACTATTCTAGATGCTAGAGACACAGCAGTAAATAAAACAAACAGAAATCTCTGCCTACCATGGGTCTCAGAATTCAGTTTCAAGGCTTCTTAATCAATTATCTCTTTCTTAAGAACCCAGCCTTAAGGAGCCACTACTGTGCTAAAGCTGCAGCTTGACCAGTAGAAGAAAAGAGCCCTTGCCCACTGCCCCTTTTATTATCTTCAGGAGTATAAACATGATTAAATCAGACCTCCTCTTTCAGCAGCCCTTTCTGAAATGCTTGCTTACAAGCTAAGAATATCTCATCATTACTGATGAATTTACTAATCCCTGATCTTCAAAAGGTACAGGTACTAGAAATACTAAGAAATGTAAAAAACTGCAATGTAAGGGATGCTGTCATAATCTGATAATAAATTTAAAAAGGAGTGAAAAAGGAGTTCCAGAAAGGGAGACGAATAAATGACTTTCATTATTAGGTTAAGCCATGAAAAGAAATCACTCAGATGAAGCAAAAAATGCCTAAGAAGATGGAAAGCTGCATAACAGACCAGCCATCTCTTAAGGGAGATGGCTAAGAAAATCCTCTGGATTGTAAGAAAAAGATTTTATTTTTATATTAAGAAACAGTACAGTAATATGTGTATATTATTTATACTGATAACATAATTGAATACAGTGAATATTCATATTTCTCCTGATGGTACAAAAATTCAGAGATTATTGATTCAGACTGTAAGTCTCAACTTTACAAAACCTATAAAAGAACAGTTGAACAACAGAAAGAAAGTAGGTTTTAGAGTCAGATAGGACTAGACTTAAGTCCTAGCTTCCCAGAGTTCGTTCCCTTCTATGTAAAATAGGTATTTATTGCTTAGGCTCATTTTGAGGAGTGAATGTGACACCCAGAGCCCCTGGCATGTATACACGTGCTCAGTGAATGCTAGTACCCAGCCATGAAATCCACGAGGGCCCCATCAATGCCTGACAGCAATGAGGAAAGGATCATTCATTTGCCTCTCATTGGCAGAAAAGGGAGAAATTGCGTAAAGCTGTCATTTGCACAAGAGCCAAGGGAGGAGGAAGCCAACATCTCTGGGCTGAGAGAGCAATCAGGCACTCATGGGTCCAGGCTATGTGAGACGTCTCTATCACATCGTTCTGCTTGATGTTGCTGCTGCTGACCATAAAGGTGGGAGTGGGAGTTTTCAGAATACTCTTGCAAAATAAACCCAGAGCTAACTTCTCTGCAACTTAAAGGTCATTCCACCCTCACTTGTCTCTTCTTGGGCCTTGAGAAGCACACACCACTCCCAGGACTCCCCATCAGGGTCTCCATCAGGATCTGCCCTGTATACACATCAACAGTTCAGACATAGTACCTGCTGGAGACAGAAAGGGCTCCTTTGCGTTTCAAGTCCAGAGAGGGTCCCTGAAATCAACCTCAAAGATTTCCAGTGTGCCATTTGTACTAAAGGAGGCATCTAGCTGCTGGGCAGATGTTCCTAGGCACAAGAAAAGTCAGGAAAAGGCAGCATATGAGCAACAATATACGCATGGATTTGGGTTAGAAAATGGCTAGGCAGGAGAAAAGAAACAGGAGCGAACTGGATATACTTTTTTTCAAACAGTAACCAAAAAAAAAAAAAGGCAAGTATGAGGTCGCTAAAAGTATCCGCTTTAGATTTTATTTATATTAAGAAACAGTACAGTAATATGTGTATATTATTTATACTGATAACATAATTGAATACAGTGAATATTCATATTTCTCCTGATGGTACAAAAATTCAGAGATTATTGATTCAGACTGTAAGTCTCAACTTTACAAAACCTATAAAAGAACAGTTGAACAACAGAAAGAAAGTAGGTTTTAGAGTCAGATAGGACTAGACTTAAGTCCTAGCTTCCCAGAGTTCGTTCCCTTCTATGTAAAATAGGTATTTATTGCTTAGGCTCATTTTGAGGAGTGAATGTGACACCCAGAGCCCCTGGCATGTATACACGTGCTCAGTGAATGCTAGTACCCAGCCATGAAATCCACGAGGGCCCCATCAATGCCTGACAGCAATGAGGAAAGGATCATTCATTTGCCTCTCATTGGCAGAAAAGGGAGAAATTGCGTAAAGCTGTCATTTGCACAAGAGCCAAGGGAGGAGGAAGCCAACATCTCTGGGCTGAGAGAGCAATCAGGCACTCATGGGTCCAGGCTATGTGAGACGTCTCTATCACATCGTTCTGCTTGATGTTGCTGCTGCTGACCATAAAGGTGGGAGTGGGAGTTTTCAGAATACTCTTGCAAAATAAACCCAGAGCTAACTTCTCTGCAACTTAAAGGTCATTCCACCCTCACTTGTCTCTTCTTGGGCCTTGAGAAGCACACACCACTCCCAGGACTCCCCATCAGGGTCTCCATCAGGATCTGCCCTGTATACACATCAACAGTTCAGACATAGTACCTGCTGGAGACAGAAAGGGCTCCTTTGCGTTTCAAGTCCAGAGAGGGGTCCCTGAAATCAACCTCAAAGATTTCCAGTGTGCCATTTGTACTAAAGGAGGCATCTAGCTGCTGGGCAGATGTTCCTAGGCACAAGAAAAGTCAGGAAAAGGCAGCATATGAGCAACAATATACGCATGGATTTGGGTTAGAAAATGGCTAGGCAGGAGAAAAGAAACAGGAGCGAACTGGATATACTTTTTTTCAAACAGTAACTCCAAAAAAAAAAAAAAAAAGGCAAGTATGAGGTGCTTAGCCTTGAGCCATAGTCCAAGATGGCCCCCAGGCACCAAAACTAATATCCCCTTGCTTATGCTGCTAGCCAAGCCCACCTTTTCCAAGACTCTTAAAACTTTCTCTGAAATACAATAAAGAAAGCTGGATACTCCGTTTCCCTTCAACTTAAGTACTCCAGTTGACCCTCATCTACAGTACCACCATACCTGTGGCCAGATACACAGGGTACTGGCTGGCTGGGTTCCATGCTTGGACAGCTTGCCGCTCCAGTTCCTTCAGCTTCATGGTCTGTCCTGTAGGTGGCAGAAAAGTGACATGGCCCTCAGCCTATTGAAAGTACTGAGAGAAAGCACAAGCTCACAGGCCAGATCAAAGGAACACCTGTGGACATGAGCACTTGTTTTCCTCTGTCCACCATGGGATGGGGGATTCTGGGGCGATACGGTGACAAATACATGCCCAACTGCAGATCTGTGATGACAGTTCATTTACCCAATTACTGAAACTTAATGTGTTAAATTCGAAAAGATTCAACCACACTGGCTGCTGCAGGCCCAATGGTAAGGATAACCATTGAACCAGAAAATCAGTCACCCCATCCATTCCCTTGGTTTTAAACATTATCCCTGTGCTGATGACTCCCAATATGTGTTGCAACACAAATCTCTCCCCCGAGTTAAAAAGTTCTTATATACAACTGCTAATCAAATAGTCTCTCTTGGGTCTATAACAAAGATACCTAAAAGTCATACAAATGGAACTCTCTATTCTACCATCTCACCCCACTCATCTCATCCTTCAGTTTTCTTCATTTCAGCAAATGGAACCACCACCCAGTCAATTGCTCAGCCTTGAAACCTGAAAATCACCTCGATCCCTCCTTCTCCTTCATTCCCTATCATCATCGAGTCTTCCAGATCTTACGTCCATCTGTCCACCTTCCTCCGTCTTCCCCACCACTGTGCTAATTGAAGACCCTATCACTTGTACCACCTAGATCATCGATCATCTCCCTGCTTCTCGTCTCCATCACCCAGTTCCTCATTACTGCAGCAGGAGTAAACTTTTAAAGTAAAAAATAGGCTCCATGCCATCTTTTTTGCCCCTAATACTCACAGTTAGAAACTTAGCCTTGAGCCATAGTCCAAGATGGCCCAAAAAAAGCTACCACCCAAATTTTCCAAGACTCTTAAAACTTTCTCTGAAATACAATAAAGAAAGCTGGATACTCCGTTTCCCTTCAACTTAAGTACTCCAGTTGACCCTCATCTACAGTACCACCATACCTGTGGCCAGATACACAGGGTACTGGCTGGCTGGGTTCCATGCTTGGACAGCTTGCCGCTCCAGTTCCTTCAGCTTCATGGTCTGTCCTGTAGGTGGCAGAAAAGTGACATGGCCCTCAGCCTATTGAAAGTACTGAGAGAAAGCACAAGCTCACAGGCCAGATCAAAGGAACACCTGTGGACATGAGCACTTGTTTTCCTCTGTCCACCATGGGATGGGGGATTCTGGGGCGATACGGTGACAAATACATGCCCAACTGCAGATCTGTGATGACAGTTCATTTACCCAATTACTGAAACTTAATGTGTTAAATTCGAAAAGATTCAACCACACTGGCTGCTGCAGGCCCAATGGTAAGGATAACCATTGAACCAGAAAATCAGTCACCCCATCCATTCCCTTGGTTTTAAACATTATCCCTGTGCTGATGACTCCCAATATGTGTTGCAACACAAATCTCTCCCCTGAGTTAAAAAGTTCTTATATACAACTGCTAATCAAATAGTCTCTCTTGGGTCTATAACAAAGATACCTAAAAGTCATACAAATGGAACTCTCTATTCTACCATCTCACCCCACTCATCTCATCCTTCAGTTTTCTTCATTTCAGCAAATGGAACCACCACCCAGTCAATTGCTCAGCCTTGAAACCTGAAAATCACCTCGATCCCTCCTTCTCCTTCATTCCCTATCATCATCGAGTCTTCCAGATCTTACGTCCATCTGTCCACCTTCCTCCGTCTTCCCCACCACTGTGCTAATTGAAGACCCTATCACTTGTACCACCTAGATCATCGATCATCTCCCTGCTTCTCGTCTCCATCACCCAGTTCCTCATTACTGCAGCAGGAGTAAACTTTTAAAGTAAAAAATAGGATTCTGCCATGCCATGCTTAAATTTTTTCAGTGACTTCTATCACACTCAGAATAAAACACAGCTTTCCTTGAGCCCTGCTCACGGGCTCTAGCCTACCACTTCATCTTTTTTTTTAAACATGCATATTTCCCTGGACATGTACCTTTCTCTGGCCTCATGTGGTGACTTTATAAATTCCCCTGTATTTGTGTTTCCTTTTTTTTTTTTTTTTTTGGCTTCTTTTTTCTTTTATTTATTTTCATCCACCTTTATTCTTTGGCCTGTGTGGGCCTCCCATGGTAGTGGCCTCTCTCTCTTTTTTTTTTTAATTTTTTGAGGGTGAGGCAGGTTGGGGGAGGGGCAGGCGGGCCACTTCTATTGGTCTTTCATTTATCTATTTTCATCCAGCAGTGTTCTTTGGCCCTGTGGGCCTCCCACCACAGCGGCCTCTGTTGTTGCAGAGCACCGGCTCTGAGCGCATGCGCTCAGAGCTCCCAGCTTGGTCATTGGACACATTGGTCCAGCTGCTCCGCAGCACGTGGGATCTTCCCAGGCCAGGGATCGAACCGGCACCCCTTGCACTGCAAGGCGGTGTCCTTACCCACTGGACCACCAGGGAAGCCCCTGGCCTCTCTCTTGCTACAGAGCACCGGCTCTGAGCACATGTGCTGCAGAGGGCTGGCTCATAATTGGACACACTGATCCAGTCGCTCTGTGGCACCTGGGATCTTCCACGCCAGGGATTAAACTAGTGCCCCCTGTACCACAAGGCGGGCTCCCCATCGACTGGATCCCCCAGGAAGCCCCCTACTTCATCTCTTACTACCCTCCCCCTTGCCTACTGTGCCCCCAGCTGCATTAGCCTTTTCATTTCTTGGTTGTTCTCCACTTTAGAGCTTTATACATTATTATGGTTTTTTATCCTTAAAAGTTTCTTCCAGAAATCAAAGTCAATTGCTCAGCCTTGAAACCTGAAAATCACCTCGATCCCTCCTTCTCCTTCATTCCCTATCATCATCGAGTCTTCCAGATCTTACGTCCATCTGTCCACCTTCCTCCGTCTTCCCCACCACTGTGCTAATTGAAGACCCTATCACTTGTACCACCTAGATCATCGATCATCTCCCTGCTTCTCGTCTCCATCACCCAGTTCCTCATTACTGCAGCAGGAGTAAACTTTTAAAGTAAAAAATAGGATTCTGCCATGCCATGCTTAAATTTTTTCAGTGACTTCTATCACACTCAGAATAAAACACAGCTTTCCTTGAGCCCTGCTCACGGGCTCTAGCCTACCACTTCATCTTTTTTTTTAAACATGCATATTTCCCTGGACATGTACCTTTCTCTGGCCTCATGTGGTGACTTTATAAATTCCCCTGTATTTGTGTTTCCTTTTTTTTTTTTAATTTTGGCTTCTTTTTTCATTTATTCATTTTCATCCACCTTTATTCTTTGGCCCGTGTGGGCCTCCCATGGTAGTGGCCTCTCTCTCTCTTTTTTTTTTTTTTAATTTTTTTTGAGGGGTGAGGCAGGTTGGGGGGGGGGAGGGGGGCAGGCGGGCCACTTCTATTGGTCTTTCATTTATCTATTTTCATCCAGCAGTGTTCTTTGGCCCCTGTGGGCCTCCCACCACAGCGGCCTCTGTTGTTGCAGAGCACCGGCTCTGAGCGCATGCGCTCCAGAGCTCCCAGCTTGGTCATTGGACACATTGGTCCAGCTGCTCCGCAGCACGTGGGATCTTCCCAGGCCAGGGATCGAACCGGCACCCCTTGCACTGCAAGGCGGTGTCCTTACCCACTGGACCACCAGGGAAGCCCCTGGCCTCTCTCTTGCTACAGAGCACCGGCTCTGAGCACATGTGCTGCAGAGGGCTGGCTCATAATTGGACACACTGATCCAGTCGCTCTGTGGCACCTGGGATCTTCCCACGCCAGGGATTAAACTAGTGCCCCCTGTACCACAAGGCGGGCTCCCCATCGACTGGATCCCCCAGGAAGCCCCCTACTTCATCTCTTACTACCCTCCCCCTTGCCTACTGTGCCCCCAGCTGCATTAGCCTTTTCATTTCTTGGTTGTTCTCCACTTTAGAGCTTTATACATTATGTTCATGTTTACTAAGCTATGAAGGTTTTTCATTTCATTCACTGCATGAGTGGTTCCTTATCACCTCTTTCGGGGCTTAGCTCTCTCACCTCCTCAATGAGGTGAGCCATCTAATCCAAAACAGTCTTTTTCTCTACTTCGCAATTTGTAACTACGTATCATTGACATCTACACTGTTGGTGTTGTCCACTAATAAGTAAACTCCATGAGAGCTGGCGCTGTGTCTGCTTTGTTCACCGTATTATAACCAGTGTCAGAAAATATCAGGCACGTAGTTAAGTGTCCAATAATACATAATGAATGAATGAATGCAGACCTCTATTTTAACTCGGATTTCCAAACGAATTTTAACACATACTCAATGGCACATACTCAAGGTGTTATTTCAATAGGCTAGCAAAGCAGCAGGAAAGTTAAAAAAAAAAAAAAAATTACTGAACCTGATGGAGTAAACTTGGGATCCGCTGTGACCTGCTTGCACAAGTCACTGCCAGGTTAATCTCAACCAACAAAAATAAAAGGCTTATCACTTAATCTCAAACGTACTTTCCAGCATGAAGAAAGTTAAGGCTGCCACCTCAACCACGACGTTCCCGGGACACCTCTAGACTTGAGGTGACATCAGGAATCTTCTGAAGGATTTCACATCATACTATATGGTCACCAGGGCCACCTGCTGGTCAAAATCATTTTCACGTTTCTGGAGAAAGGTCTCAAATGGCAGCTCCAGTTAGCCTTGTGCGCTAGACGTGCACCTCCCATTTAATTTTCACAATGGTTCTGACCGGTCAGTCCCGTCACTCTCATTTTACAGGGAAGAAAACTGGCCAGGCCAAGCTGTGAACCCCAGTCAGCCTCCACAGCCCAGTGCTTTTAACCATGATGCCAGTCTAAACTAAACTCCAGTGTTTCAATCCCAGATAGCCTACAAAGTCCAAAGGTAAGGCTTTCAACTACTTTGTTCACAGCCAAACTGTTCGCAAAAACAGGCCCCGCCGGGGTTTGAGCAGCGGGGCCCGGGAGTGTCCCAGGTGAGAGAGTTACGACCAATCAAGAGCTGGACACACTCGTGCCGTGACGGGGGCGCCAGCCTTCCAGTCCCTGGAGGACGGTCGGCCCTGCCGGCGGCGCGCGGGCGTTAGCACGGACAGGCCTGCCCGCCGGGCTGGACGCACAGACCCGCGGCCGACTCGGCCAGGGCCCAGGGCTGCTGGCGGAGGCGCGAGGGCAGCGCTGGAGAGTGACCGTCGTCGGGCTGCGGGGCCCGGGCGCCGCAGGGAGAGCGGCGGTGACTGCAGTCCGAGAGCAGGGCGCGCATCCTGGGGTCCCCTGAGAGGCACAGCGGCCGCACCCCCGGGACGCGGGCCGGGTGGGCCGGGGTCTCCGCGCAGGACGCGCGCCCCGCCGTAGTCTCGCGAGAGAGGAGCGGTGCTCGGGGCGCCCGCGAGGCTTCTGCTCCCAGGAGTCCCTGCACAGGCGGGGAAGGAACACCAACCTGCGCGGAGAGCCCAGGTCAGGGGTCTGGCGCGGGGGAAGCGGAGTCGGCAGGGTTGTCTCTCAGGGCTTTGGAGCGCGGCGGGCGCTGTGGACGGCGGCTGCAGAGGGCCAAAAGTAGTCCAGGCCCGCGGGCACTGCCGCCCACGCGCAACACCAACGCCAGAGTCACGACCCGGACCGCGGTGAACATTCCCTAATAGGATGAGAGCTTTTCATGCGGCGGCCCTCACTTGTCCTGTGATTGTGCAGTGGGTCAGACCCCGCGACTAGTAACTAGTTCTGGTGTATTCGAGTCAGGCTCCGGGGGCAGCCTCTGAAAAAGGAAAATACTCTTTATTTACTTACTGGCCCTAGCTCCAGGAGCGCTCGGTGGCATCCACTTAGTTGAGAAGGTAAAAAGCAATCTAGGGCTTCCCTGGTGGTCCAGTGGGTAAGGACACCGCCTTGCAGTGCAAGGGGCGCCGGTTCGATCCCTGGCCTGGGAGGATCCCATGTGCCGCGGAGCGGCTGGACCGATGTGTCCACTTACCGAGCCAGAGCTCTGGCGCGCATGCGCCCAGAGCCGGTGCTCTGCGACAAAGGAGGCCACCGTGATGGGTGGCCCACACGGGCCGAAGAACAAAGATGGATGAAAATGGACAAATGAAAGACCAATAGAAGTGGCCCGCCCGCTCCCCTCCTTCCCCACCCCACCCTCCTCAAATAAATAAATAAATAAATCTTTAAAAAAAAAAAAGCAATCTAGGCCTTAATACCGGTGACTGACTTTATGCAGCCCATCAATAGCTGGTGCTCCCAAACGTTGGTTGAACCGATTAAAGGCCGTTGATGGCCTGAGGGTGAAGTACTGTAGCCCAGGGGCTTCTTGGAAGGTTTCTCGAACAAGACAGGTGTTAACTTTGAAGCTTCGAGAAGCTAAGTGATCCAGCAAAGAGGAAGGGGCCCAACAGGCTAACAGGTGTCCTGGCATTTCCCATATCTTAAATGAAAGAGGTTACAGTTGGGGAGGTGGGCTGGACACAGATTTTGGAATACCAATTCCACTGTACACGTAATTGGGAGTTACTGAAAATTATACGTAGATATGGTGGCTCAGTGGTAAAGAATCTACTGGTCAATGCAGAGAGGCAGGTTTGATCACTGGGTTGGGAAGATTCCCTGGAGAAGCAAAGGGCAACACACTCCAATATTCTTGCTTGGGAAATCCTGTGGACAGAGGAGCTTGGCTGGCTGCAGTCCAGGGGGTTGCAAAAGTCAGAACCGACTTGGTGACTGAACAACAACGTGCAATACTAGAGAACAGAGCTCGGGGCAGGGAATCAAATTAGACTAATAGAACAATCCAGGTACCAGGTGATGAGAGCTTTTCATGCGGCGGCCCTCACTTGTCCTGTGATTGTGCAGTGGGTCAGACCCCGCGACTAGTAACTAGTTCTGGTGTATTCGAGTCAGGCTCCGGGGGCAGCCTCTGAAAAAGGAAAATACTCTTTATTTACTTACTGGCCCTAGCTCCAGGAGCGCTCGGTGGCATCCACTTAGTTGAGAAGGTAAAAAGCAATCTAGGGCTTCCCTGGTGGTCCAGTGGGTAAGGACACCGCCTTGCAGTGCAAGGGGCGCCGGTTCGATCCCTGGCCTGGGAGGATCCCATGTGCCGCGGAGCGGCTGGACCGATGTGTCCACTTACCGAGCCAGAGCTCTGGCGCGCATGCGCCCAGAGCCGGTGCTCTGCGACAAAGGAGGCCACCGTGATGGGTGGCCCACACGGGCCGAAGAACAAAGATGGATGAAAATGGACAAATGAAAGACCAATAGAAGTGGCCCGCCCGCTCCCCTCCTTCCCCACCCCACCCTCCTCAAATAAATAAATAAATAAATCTTTAAAAAAAAAAAAGCAATCTAGGCCTTAATACCGGTGACTGACTTTATGCAGCCCATCAATAGCTGGTGCTCCCAAACGTTGGTTGAACCGATTAAAGGCCGTTGATGGCCTGAGGGTGAAGTACTGTAGCCCAGGGGCTTCTTGGAAGGTTTCTCGAACAAGACAGGTGTTAACTTTGAAGCTTCGAGAAGCTAAGTGATCCAGCAAAGGGGAAAGGGGGCCCAACAGGCTAACAGGTGTCCTGGCATTTCCCATATCTTAAATGAAAGAGGTTACAGTTGGGGAGGTGGGCTGGACACAGATTTTGGAATACCAATTCCACTGTACACGTAATTGGGAGTTACTGAAAATTATACGTAGATATGGTGGCTCAGTGGTAAAGAATCTACTGGTCAATGCAGAGAGGCAGGTTTGATCACTGGGTTGGGAAGATTCCCTGGAGAAGCAAAGGGCAACACACTCCAATATTCTTGCTTGGGAAATCCTGTGGACAGAGGAGCTTGGCTGGCTGCAGTCCAGGGGGTTGCAAAAGTCAGAACCGACTTGGTGACTGAACAACAACGTGCAATACTAGAGAACAGAGCTCGGGGCAGGGAATCAAATTAGACTAATAGAACAATCCAGGTACCAGGTGATGAATGCCTGGATTAACAGGGTGGGATTGATTGTAAAAGCTGGACAGGCTCTTGTGACTGATAAAAGAGCTGGCATGGGTATGTGTGACCATATGTATATTTTTTATATTGATTGAGGGAATTATGGCATTTCCAAAGAAAAACATTATGTAGGCAGCTAAAGACAGACCTGTTATTTTGATTCAGAACTTTAATGCATGAATTCTATTATATTCCAGCCCGCTGCACCTCTAAAGATGGTCAACTCATTATTTTATGACAGGGCCCCAACTCTTTGTGACACAGCTCTGTATTTTCTTTCATGTGGACATGGGAGTTTTGAACTCAGGAAAGAATTTAGGGTACTTATGATGATGCCTGCCCACTCTTTTTATGTACTATTTCTTGAATTTCTTAGCACAACAGTGGATGAGAAACAAGGTTGAAAACCGAACCTCAGGCAACACGTCAAAGGAGGGAATGAGGTCAAGGTGTCACTGGAGTGTTATGAAAGAAATCTGAATCAAAGGTATAAGGTCAGTTTCAAGTAGGACATAATAAAAAAAATAAATAAGAAAACACACACCCTTCCCTCATCCGGGACATCTTAGAAACTCTTTTCACCTTGTTCTATAAATGCACGTCTCCTCTTCTAGGTAACTTATTGAAGACAATTTTCTTTTTTTAAAGAAAAAAAAAAGAAATGCATTTTATTTTATTGGTTATTCTGGGTTTTCACTGATGCTGCAGACTCTTCTCTAGTTGCAGGGAGTGGAGGCTACTCTCTAGTTGAAGTCGAGCAGGTATTTTTTTTCTTTTTTGCAGGGTGCCACTTCTACTAGTCTTTCATCTGTTTTCATCCATCATTGTTCTTTGGCCTGTGTGGGCCTCCCATCGCAGTGGCCTCTCTCCTCGCAGAACACTGGCTCTGGGTGCATGCACTCCAGAGCGCTGGCTTGTAATTGGACACTTCGGCCCAGCCTTTCCTCGGCATGTGGGATCTTCCCAGGCCAGGGATCGAACCAGTGTCCCTAGCATGGCAAGGCGGAGTCTTCATCCACTGGGCCACCAGGGAAGCCGTGAGCAGACTCCTTGTGGTGACTTCTCTTGTTGTGGAACTCTGTGATCTAGGGCACACAGGCTCCAGTTGCTGCACATGGGCTCAATAGTTGCAGTTTTGAGGCTGGCATTGGAGAAAATGGGGTGGACCATATGTATATTTTTATATTGATTGAGGGAATTATGGCATTTCCAAAGAAAAACATTATGTAGGCAGCTAAAGACAGACCTGTTATTTTGATTCAGAACTTTAATGCATGAATTCTATTATATTCCAGCCCGCTGCACCTCTAAAGATGGTCAACTCATTATTTTATGACAGGGCCCCAACTCTTTGTGACACAGCTCTGTATTTTCTTTCATGTGGACATGGGAGTTTTGAACTCAGGAAAGAATTTAGGGTACTTATGATGATGCCTGCCCACTCTTTTTATGTACTATTTCTTGAATTTCTTAGCACAACAGTGGATGAGAAACAAGGTTGAAAACCGAACCTCAGGCAACACGTCAAAGGAGGGAATGAGGTCAAGGTGTCACTGGAGTGTTATGAAAGAAATCTGAATCAAAGGTATAAGGTCAGTTTCAAGTAGGACATAATAAAAAAAATAAATAAGAAAACACACACCCTTCCCTCATCCGGGACATCTTAGAAACTCTTTTCACCTTGTTCTATAAATGCACGTCTCCTCTTCTAGGTAACTTATTGAAGACAATTTTCTTTTTTTAAAGAAAAAAAAAAGAAATGCATTTTATTTTATTGGTTATTCTGGGTTTTCACTGATGCTGCAGACTCTTCTCTAGTTGCAGGGAGTGGAGGCTACTCTCTAGTTGAAGTCGAGCAGGTATTTTTTTTCTTTTTTGCAGGGTGCCACTTCTACTAGTCTTTCATCTGTTTTCATCCATCATTGTTCTTTGGCCTGTGTGGGCCTCCCATCGCAGTGGCCTCTCTCCTCGCAGAACACTGGCTCTGGGTGCATGCACTCCAGAGCGCTGGCTTGTAATTGGACACTTCGGCCCAGCCTTTCCTCGGCATGTGGGATCTTCCCAGGCCAGGGATCGAACCAGTGTCCCTAGCATGGCAAGGCGGAGTCTTCATCCACTGGGCCACCAGGGAAGCCGTGAGCAGACTCCTTGTGGTGACTTCTCTTGTTGTGGAACTCTGTGATCTAGGGCACACAGGCTCCAGTTGCTGCACATGGGCTCAATAGTTGCAGTTTTGAGGCTCTATAGAGCACAGGCTCAGTAGTTGTGGCCCACAGGCTTAGTTGCTCTGCAGCATGTCGGATCTTTAAAATAGACGCATTGAGGGGCTTCCCCTGGTGGTCCAGTGGGTAAGGACACTGCCTTGCAGCGCAAGGGGCGCCAGTTCAATCCCTGGCCTGGGAAGATCCCATGTGCCGCGGAGCGGCTGGACTGATGTGTCCAACTACCGAGCCGGAGCTCTGAAGTGCATGCGTCCAGACACCACCGCGATGGGAGGCCCACAGGAACCAAAGAACAAAGATGGATGAAAATAAAGAAATGAAAGACCAATAGAAGTGGCCCGCCTGCTCCCCTCCCTCCCCAACCCAACCCCCGCCCAAAAATAAATAAATAAATAAATCTTAAAAAAAAAAAAAAAAAAGATGCATTGAGATAGACCCTCAAAAACATGGTTTTCTCTTTCTAAAGCTATTATAGGAACTTGGATGAATCATTAAGATAATGAAAGTCATGTATAGGTTCAGTAATAACTCAATCAGTACCCTCATAATTTATAAATATAGGTAGTGTCAACTTATAAGAGTCTAGGATTCAGAAGTTGCCTTGGAATACCTATTCTTTTTTTTAATTGAAGTATAGTTGATTTACAATGCTGTGATTTTAATAAATACATATTCTTATAAGGGATACAGGATTAGAGGCAATCACAGCCCTAGGCCAGTCCTAAAACACCCATTTATCCTATAATATACTTGAACATGTTAGAGTACATGTTTGTTTTTAGCTAACTACTATTATTAAAAAGGATTTTCATGGGAAATAAATCTTGTTCCAACTTGAGAAGCCAGGAACATATCTTCCTTTTTCCCAAACCCGGCAAACAGGGAGCTACCCTTATTACCTGCTTCACAATTGGAACCCTCAACTACCTTTCCCAGTGAAATTAACAAATTAACATCTTCTTATGCTTAAGCCATAGCTATTCCTGGGGAAATGAGACACAGATACCACAGCACTTTTACTCAGGATTTTAATAAAGTTAAATTTCTAGGATTGACGGAGTCAATCAGGGGGCACAAAGCCCATGAAGCCTCCTCAGATTTCATAGTGAACTACCGGCTCAGGTTCTTTGTTGGGATCATTGCCTCGTTCCAGGTACAGATCATTGTAAGGGTACTGCTTTGGCCCCTAAGGAAAAAACACAGGTCGGTCAGCAAGAACATATATTCAGCCAATTCCTGGCTACTGCCCACCCTGAGTGAAGAATCGCACACAGTAAACGGGTACACAGTAGCCTCTGGTCAGACCCAGCTGGGATAGATAGAACAGCAGGGACAGCGCCTCCGCTTCCTGGCGCAGCCCAAGGCAGAGAGAAAGCCTAGATTATATATAAGAGAAGTGGTGCTTGAACTGTGTGTGTGTGCGCGCGTGTGTCTGTGTGAGAGAGAGAGAGAGAGAAGGGAGTGGGAGGGAGAGAAGGAGAGCTTTCTAAATGAGACGATGCATCCATCCATCCCACTCTCTCTCTCGGGGTCGAGACAGACTCAATCTCCTTTAAGTCACTCAACCCCTAATGGTCCCACCACTAAAGTGGCCTAGCAATGAGGCGTGCAGGAGCGTGGGGATCAATAGTACCCTCATAATTATAATTACTATAATTTATAAATATAGGTAGTGCCCTTTAAAGGAATTCAGAAGTTGCCTTGGAATACCTATTCTTTTTAATTGAAGTATAGTTGATTTACAATGCTGTGATTTTAATAAATACATATTCTTATAAGGGATACAGGATTAGAGGCAATCACAGCCCTAGGCCAGTCCTAAAACACCCATTTATCCTATAATATACTTGAACATGTTAGAGTACATGTTTGTTTTTAGCTAACTACTATTATTAAAAAGGATTTTCATGGGAAATAAATCTTGTTCCAACTTGAGAAGCCAGGAACATATTTTCCCTTTTTTCCCAAACCCGGCAAACAGGGAGCTACCCTTATTACCTGCTTCACAATTGGAACCCTCAACTACCTTTCCCAGTGAAATTAACAAATTAACATCTTCTTATGCTTAAGCCATAGCTATTCCTGGGGAAATGAGACACAGATACCACAGCACTTTTACTCAGGATTTTAATAAAGTTAAATTTCTAGGATTGACGGAGTCAATCAGGGGGCACAAAGCCCATGAAGCCTCCTCAGATTTCATAGTGAACTACCGGCTCAGGTTCTTTGTTGGGATCATTGCCTCGTTCCAGGTACAGATCATTGTAAGGGTACTGCTTTGGCCCCTAAGGAAAAAACACAGGTCGGTCAGCAAGAACATATATTCAGCCAATTCCTGGCTACTGCCCACCCTGAGTGAAGAATCGCACACAGTAAACGGGTACACAGTAGCCTCTGGTCAGACCCAGCTGGGATAGATAGAACAGCAGGGACAGCGCCTCCGCTTCCTGGCGCAGCCCAAGGCAGAGAGAAAGCCTAGATTATATATAAGAGAAGTGGTGCTTGAACTGTGTGTGTGTGCGCGCGTGTGTCTGTGTGAGAGAGAGAGAGAGAGAAGGGAGTGGGAGGGAGAGAAGGAGAGCTTTCTAAATGAGACGATGCATCCATCCATCCCACTCTCTCTCTCGGGGTCGAGACAGACTCAATCTCCTTTAAGTCACTCAACCCCTAATGGTCCCACCACTAAAGTGGCCTAGCAAATGAGGCGTGCAGGAGCAGCGGTGGGGGAAGGCACAGAGGAAACACAGCTCGGACGTGCTTTAGGGGCTGCTGGCTTTACCAACAAACAGCTGTCAGAGAACACAGCTCAAGGGGAAGAGAAGAGGGTGATGTGCTTACAGAACTGAAAAATGGAAGCGCCACACTGCGTTTCTTGCTCTCCTGAAGTGAAGTTAGTGCTCACACCCGCCCTGTGTGCACTCTTCAGCCCAGGGCCCCTGGAGCTCAGCAGGAAGGCTTGTGTCCGTGCACACAGACATACCCGCTACCGTCAGGACACTGCCTGTCTCAGCAGATGCAGCACTGTGCAAACAACTGCAGACATGGCAGCCTCCTGCTTTAAATACTGTTCTCACAATCCACCCTGCAGACTACTCCCAGATTGATCTTCTAAAAACCTAGGCTTCATCATGACGTTCTGTTCAAAATGCCAATAAACATGGCTCTCTCCTTCCTGGAGGCCGGCCAAGTCATCAATGTAATCCCAACCCTTAGCACCTTCTGTACCGAGTACATGACAAGAGCTTCATAAATATTTACTGAATTAATGTATTACTATACCAGCCAGTCCAGATCTCTCAGCCACACAGTAAAAGGTGCCAAGCCTAACTGATCAAAAGCACTTCACAATATTTTTTAACACAGCAGGTTCCACATCTGACTTCCAAGGACATCAAAATTACCTGGGGAGTTGCTAAATATTGATTCTGGAGCCCCACCCCAAAATGAAACCTTCATGCACTAGTGAAGAATTCAGCCAATTCCTGGCTACTGCCCACCCTGAGTGAAGAATCGCACAGAAACGGGTACACAGTAGCCTCTGGTCAGACCCAGCTGGGATAGATAGAACAGCAGGGACAGCGCCTCCGCTTCCTGGCGCAGCCCAAGGCAGAGAGAAAGCCTAGATTATATATAAGAGAAGTGGTGCTTGAACTGTGTGTGTGTGCGCGCGTGTGTCTGTGTGAGAGAGAGAGAGAGAGAAGGGAGTGGGAGGGAGAGAAGGAGAGCTTTCTAAATGAGACGATGCATCCATCCATCCCACTCTCTCTCTCGGGGTCGAGACAGACTCAATCTCCTTTAAGTCACTCAACCCCTAATGGTCCCACCACTAAAGTGGCCTAGCAAATGAGGCGTGCAGGAGCAGCGGTGGGGGAAGGCACAGAGGAAACACAGCTCGGACGTGCTTTAGGGGCTGCTGGCTTTACCAACAAACAGCTGTCAGAGAACACAGCTCAAGGGGAAGAGAAGAGGGTGATGTGCTTACAGAACTGAAAAATGGAAGCGCCACACTGCGTTTCTTGCTCTCCTGAAGTGAAGTTAGTGCTCACACCCGCCCTGTGTGCACTCTTCAGCCCAGGGCCCCTGGAGCTCAGCAGGAAGGCTTGTGTCCGTGCACACAGACATACCCGCTACCGTCAGGACACTGCCTGTCTCAGCAGATGCAGCACTGTGCAAACAACTGCAGACATGGCAGCCTCCTGCTTTAAATACTGTTCTCACAATCCACCCTGCAGACTACTCCCAGATTGATCTTCTAAAAACCTAGGCTTCATCATGACGTTCTGTTCAAAATGCCAATAAACATGGCTCTCTCCTTCCTGGAGGCCGGCCAAGTCATCAATGTAATCCCAACCCTTAGCACCTTCTGTACCGAGTACATGACAAGAGCTTCATAAATATTTACTGAATTAATGTATTACTATACCAGCCAGTCCAGATCTCTCAGCCACACAGTAAAAGGTGCCAAGCCTAACTGATCAAAAGCACTTCACAATATTTTTTAACACAGCAGGTTCCACATCTGACTTCCAAGGACATCAAAATTACCTGGGGAGTTGCTAAATATTGATTCTGGAGCCCCACTGTGGAGTTACTGACTTAGACCCTCTAAGACATGAAGCTCAGGAATCTGAATTTTTAGCACGTCTCCAGGTGCAGCTGGTTGTCTGAGAGCTCTTTATAAGTCTGTTCCACTCCAGCTAACTCATTGTTTTCTTCCTTCATTCTGCTTTCTTTTTGCCCCAAATGTTCTCTCCAACTTTTCTCTACCACCTAAAATATATATATTTGGGCTTCCCCTGGTGGTCCAGTGGGTAAGGACACCGCCTTGCAGTACAAGGGGCGCCAGTTCAAGCCCTGGCCTGGGAAGATCCCAAGTGCCGTGGAGCGGCTGGACCGATGTGTCCAATCACCGAGCCGGAGCTCTGGAGCGCATGCGCCCAGAGCCGGTGCTCTGCGACGACAGACGCCACCGCGACGGGAGGCCCACAGGACCCAAAGAACAAAGACGGATGAAAACAGAGAAATGAAAGACCAATAGAAGTGGCCTGCCCGCTCCCCTCCCTCCCCAACCCGACCCCCGCCCAAAATAAATAAATAAATAAATCTTTAAAAATAAATAAATAAAATAAAATATATATACTTTAGCATCCAGCATAATCCTCCTTAACAGCACCAGCACATGCGTTCACTACGCACATACATACACAAAAACCACACCAAGTTCCTATATACATGTATGTCCCAATGTTGCTCATGTCACACATCTAAATTTTCTTTTTATCTAAATTAAATGTCTTCAAATCTAGACAGTATATATATATACATACATTTAGTTTTGATTCAGTTATATACATATACATATATATATATATATCCAGAGTCACCCTTTTTCATATTCTGTTCCACAGGATACTGAATATAGTTCCCTGTGCTTTACAGTAGGATTTTGTTGTTACTCCATTCTATTTATATTAGTTTGCATCTACTAATCCCAAATTCCCAATACATCCCTTCCCCACCCCCTCCCTGGCAACCGCAAGCCTGTTCTCTACAGACAGGGTATTTTCTACATCCTTCACCTTCTTTAAAATCTAACTGTCTATGCTTCTAGTAAACACTTAATTGCTTCCTATAGGAAATGTCCTTCACACCAATAAAGGATAAGCTTTCAACTCAAGATTCCTGGACTTTACCTTGAAAGATCACTTACTGAAATGCTACTGTACAGTTCCCCAAATGGCAGTGCTTAGACTAGCTGGCTTCTCCATCCTAATTCCTCACCTCGTCCCACAGTTTCTTGTCACTCAGGCTGATCCAAGATACAGGCAGAAGCAGTGCCCTAGTACTTTATGCCGGCCAGTGGGTAAGGCCCTCTACAGGTCTCCCCAGGAAGCCACTTTTGGTACTGGGTGGATCCCTACTCCAGAGACTTCATTCCCTAAGGAAACAGGGCTAAGTAAGTGTGGCTGAGGGAGCACTCAGATACTCACCACAGGTTGGTAGATGGGGTAAATCTCCCCCACCCAAAACATGAACAGCATGAAGCCGATGAAGCCGAAGAGGTGCTTACACATGATGTTCCAAGAAACAGCAGTGGGGGACGTGTCCACACGGTTCCTGATATACATGTCCAGGTCCCAGTGCATCTGAGACGGAAAGGCAGATCACAGTCACATACTGCTCTTCCTGCAACAGGCAGGCACTCCAGAGTGATTAGTGCCTCATAAAAAACTTGAAAGGCATTCTACTGCCCTGGGCAATATTCTGAGAGCCACAAATGAGATACTCTGGCCTACAGCACTGGATGCTGGCTTACATCTGGGTTTGGCTGACCAGAGACAGCCCAATCATGAAAGTTTATAACTCAAGAGCTTCAATTATCCCCAGAAATCCTATACCACACACACAGACACACAGACACACAGACACACACACACAGACACAGACACACACACACACACACACCCTCAGATCACTTGGTCTTGTTTTCTTGGGCAAACAAACCTTTGTGTTGTTCAATCACTAAGTCATCTCTGATTCTTTGCAACCCCATGGACTGTCTATGGGGTTCTCCTGACAAGAATACTGTAGTGAGTCCCCATTTCCTTTTCCAGGGGATTTTCCCAGACCAGGGATCTAACCCATGACTCTGGCATTGGGAAGCAGATTTCTTTACCCCCGAGCCACAAAGAAAGCCCACTTGGGCACAAGTACAATATACTAACACATATATATGGAATCTAGTAGGATGGTGATGATGGCACATGCAGTGAAGCGAAGGAGAAAGAGACATGGACAGTGGACATATGGACATTCTGGGGAAGAACAGTGGGTGGGAGGCGTAAAGGAAGTAGCACAAAGGCCTGTACTATCATATGCGAAGAAAATGGCTATAGTCATTGCTCTGTGAGAAAAGGAGATCCTTCAGGGGTGCTGTGTGATGGTCTGGAGGGGTGGGATGGGGAGGATATACATATGAGTAATCTGGGAACATACATATCTGTAAACAACCAAACTCTATAAAAGTTAAAAGTAAAATAAAAGTTTTTTTTTTTAAAAAAAGAAAAGTGCCATTTGAGCTACAGAAGACATAGGGAAAAGGAAGGAAGGGCAAGTGGGAAATGGTTCTCTCACCGGTTCACCCCAGTTCATCCGCAGTTCTGGATGATCCCAGTCATACCATGGATCCCTCTCCTGCTGTGAGCGGTCAGGGAGTTTCGGGTAGTCACCGTACCTGAGACACAGCAAGAACTTCTCGACACAGCTCTGAGAGCCTCAGACAATTCAGTCTCCTCATCTCTGAGATGAGAAACCAGTGACAGAGATAATGGCCTCCCCCTAAGGACAGAGGAATTAACCTTCAAGATCTCAGTTGTTTCCCTGTGATGCACATATTGAGAGAGAGATAGGATTAATGGGCTGCTGGTAAAATATTCCAAATCTTCCCCCAGAAAGCCTGTGCCAATTACCAATTTCTACAAATGGTATAAAAGAGCTTAATTTTCCTGAATGCCTTCCAATATCAAACCTACCATTAATGAAACAAAATAAAATGTTTGCTAATTTGACAAATGAAAAGAAAAATCTCAGTTTTTACTAAGCGCAGAGCTAACCACAGAATTCCAAACTGTTATTAAAAAATTCATGTCAAACTTTGAAACATTTTAACATATATAACATATATATTTTCTTATTTTCTCTCAACAAAACCAAAAAAGTCAGGCAACATTACAACATGAGCACTGCAAGGGAATTTATTAATCAATGGTTCTGTTTCCCTCAATGGACAGAAGAAGAAGCTGAAGTTTATAAAGCCTGAACCTAAGGTTGCCCACTTAACTGGAATAAAAACAAAAAGTAGATTAGAAAAGCACTCTTCATAGAAACTGTGTTTCTCAACCACTGAAACTGACATACATCTCCAAGTCTCAAACACCTCCTGGGTCTTCTGGACAGACTGGATTTTCCCCCAACAAATCCAGGTTCACCTTATACAGACTGCTACTGAGGCTGCTCTTGTCCACAACACAGTAAAAGTCACAGCAAATGATGACAGCTAGACCTGTGTCACAGAAAGTGATTGGAAAACAAGAAGACGAATAGGGCTGCTGAAACCACCGCTGAAAGGGTGATGCTAGGAGAAAATGAGGGTGACAGTGATCACCTCAGGTAATTAACCACAGGGATCTTGTGGGGTACGGGGAAAATCATCCACTGGAATAAGAACTGTTTAACCTTTTTAAAGTTGCTAATATTTTCACAGCGCTAACAGCAACGATTTAAAGAAAAGAGAGAGAGAGAGAGAAAGATACACAAATTAATAAATACAGAACTCTCCATCTACAAAGAAGGTTCTCATGACAGGAGTTCAGCTCCAACGTGGTCACGTGTCTGGATCACAGCACCTGAGCCCAGCAGATGCTCAATCTAAATGAAACCTTGCGCTCTGGATGGAGCCAAGGAAGGTTCCTGCTAGTCAGGGGTCCTCAAGGGAGCTATTAAAACCTCAGCTTCCTCATTTGAGGAAACAGCCTGAGCCAAGGAGAAAATTAAAGTCCTCTCGGCTGCAGCTGCTCACCCACCCCCTCCCACCTCTCTCCACTGAGAAAAGCACCCCCACCATTGCCTCGGAGGGGTCACGAAAAGGTTCGGGGAAAAGAGTCTGAGAAGAATCACCCACCCAGCCCATCCAGGTGCGAGCAGACCCCATCTCACCCCATGTCATCATCCGGGTAGGGCTCATAGTCTTCTACCCGCATATTATACTTCTTGGCGGCAGCGGCCCATTCTTCTGGGGTCTTGGGATAGGGTCCCGGGAGGATGCCTTTGGTCATGTGGGAGGCTGGAAAGCAGAGGAGGGCAGGTCAGAAGTGACCCCATTCCTCCTGAAGGCTCCAAGCTGCAGTGGCTGCAGAGGCCAGAGCCCGAGGCGTCGAGGGACCAGCAGACCTTCCTCGCGTTTTTGTGGATAT
This sequence comes from Tragulus kanchil, assembly GCA_022376925.1. Classification (NCBI taxonomy): domain Eukaryota; kingdom Metazoa; phylum Chordata; class Mammalia; order Artiodactyla; family Tragulidae; genus Tragulus; species Tragulus kanchil. The sequence goes on along the minus strand of JAIOJX010000005.1, from coordinate 142,267,396 downwards.
ACCAACTCCACCTCCCCTTGGCCTGTCTTCATAGAAACTGTGTTTCTCAACCACTGAAACTGACATACATCTCCAAGTCTCAAACACCTCCTGGGTCTTCTGGACAGACTGGATTTTCCCCCAACAAATCCAGGTTCACCTTATACAGACTGCTACTGAGGCTGCTCTTGTCCACAACACAGTAAAAGTCACAGCAAATGATGACAGCTAGACCTGTGTCACAGAAAGTGATTGGAAAACAAGAAGACGAATAGGGCTGCTGAAACCACCGCTGAAAGGGTGATGCTAGGAGAAAATGAGGGTGACAGTGATCACCTCAGGTAATTAACCACAGGGATCTTGTGGGGTACGGGGAAAATCATCCACTGGAATAAAAACTGTTTAACTTTGTAAAGTTGCTAATATTTTCACAGCGCTAACAGCAACGATTTAAAGAAAAGAGAGAGAGAGAGAGAAAGATACACAAATTAATAAATACAGAACTCTCCATCTACAAAGAAGGTTCTCATGACAGGAGTTCAGCTCCAACGTGGTCACGTGTCTGGATCACAGCACCTGAGCCCAGCAGATGCTCAATCTAAATGAAACCTTGCGCTCTGGATGGAGCCAAGGAAGGTTCCTGCTAGTCAGGGGTCCTCAAGGGAGCTATTAAAACCTCAGCTTCCTCATTTGAGGAAACAGCCTGAGCCAAGGAGAAAATTAAAGTCCTCTCGGCTGCAGCTGCTCACCCACCCCCTCCCACCTCTCTCCACTGAGAAAAGCACCCCCACCATTGCCTCGGAGGGGTCACGAAAAGGTTCGGGGAAAAGAGTCTGAGAAGAATCACCCACCCAGCCCATCCAGGTGCGAGCAGACCCCATCTCACCCCATGCCATCATCCGGGTAGGGCTCGTAGTCTTCCACCCGCATATTATACTTCTTGGCGGCGGCGGCCCGTTCTTCTGGGGTCTTGGGATAGGGTCCCGGGAGCATGTCTTTGGTCATGTGGGAGGCTGGAAAGCAGAGGAGGGCAGGTCAGAAGTGACCCCATTCCTCCTGAAGGCTCCAAGCTGCAGTGGCTGCAGAGGCCAGAGCCCGAGGCGTCGAGGGACCAGCAGACCTTCCTCGCGTTTTTGTGGATATACCAACTCCACCTCCGCCCTTGCCCGGACTCAGCCGCCGCGGTATCCACCATATCCCCCCTCTGCCCGGCACACTGAACCTAAGGCACCCGCCCCCCGTCCCACACTGAGGCCTCGCCCGTTCTCGCGGACCTGTCCGTGCACCCATCGGCACCGCGATTCGGGCTGCGCTTTGCAGACATCGGGCTCCAAGGACCGCAGCCCTGGCCGCCGCCATGTTCACCTTCCTCCCGTTTCACCCCGCACATGCGCAAAGACCTTGGCACGGCGGCTGAGCCGGGCCAAACGCGACTGGCGAGCTGGGCGGTGAAAGGGTCATCAGGGCGGGGCTTAAACGGTGCTGGGAAGCGGAGAGGAGGTGAGCGGAGGGACCCAGGCGAGCGGGAAGGCGGGGAGGAGAGAAACACCACCGGGCCACTGCTCTGACATTTCAGATTGTTGAGTCCCTTTTCTCTCTCCGCTGACTTAGACGCATCCAGAAGTAGCGGGGACCCGGAACATGAGCGTCTGTTGACAGCTGACCCACCTCCCCCAGGACCCTTACAAGTAAAATCAGCCTGTTTAATCTCTTCTCTGACGGCTTGCTTTGTTCCTCTCCATCACTGGCAGGTTCTCCTCCTTCCATCCTCAAACGTGATCATTCTTCAAATTTAGTCTTTGGTTTTGTTTGTTCATGTTTTGTTTTCTAAATTAATTATTTTCTTCAGTAACATGCACGGTGCAACACACAAATTGGCCCCAAACTGGTTCTTTGGTTTTGTTTTGACCGCGCGGCTGGCGGGATCCCAGTTCCTCGACCGGGAATTGAACCCCACCCTCGGCCGTGGAAGCAAGGAGTCCCGACTACCGGACCGCCGGGGAATCCACCCCCGCAAAAAAGCCCTGATTCTTCAGTTTCAGTCCGGTGTTTATATCCGAATGTCCTAGTCACCTCAGCCCAACAAATGTAAAATCTATTATCTGAACCCGCCTCAGATAGACTAGGATTTGGATAAATAAACTTTAAGTTGAACCACAATTAGCGAACACTAGCCTAACAAAAGAATGGGCGGGGCATTATTGTTCGCATATGAATGGTTTGCATAATTTACAGTATAAGTATGCACGTATTTCCAGGAACTTTTAGGGTGATCACTGTTTTGGAGTAGAATCCATTATTATAGACATTCCCAAATATGTTTTGGAGCAATAAAAACTGATATATACTATTCAGTATATGAATTGGGGGGAGAATTACTTTACAGCAACTTGCCCTCTTATAAATGAGCATCTAGTTGATGTTCAGAACGGTGGGACGACATCTGCATTCGATCCATAGCAAACCCTGATCTAATTCGACAGAGAAACAGAGGGACTAAAGCAAACATGCTTTTTAAGTGGGTGAGATGGCAGAGAAATCAAACAGTGCCAAGCAAAAGAAAACCTGCCTTTGATTTCGGAAGAATTCAAGCTGTCATATAGTTTTTCGCAGAGGCCTTCAGAGCAAGCTTTGCTCAACATCTGTCTCCTGGACAATTGCTTTTTCTTCTGACTTAGGTGGGTCAAGTTTGTCTCTCCCCATGTTTCATTGTAAAGTTTAATGCCTCACTAAACTTGCCTCCTTCTTTGCCTGTTGTGTAGGACTGAGAGGACAATCATATTTTGTGAATTGGTTAGCCTGATGATTACCCCTACTCAGGGGGAGTATTGTCTAGTCCTGGGTCTAGAATGTAGACGTAAGAGTTACTATAGGGAGGTACTCCCCCTGGGCTCGGCCCAGCTTCCTCCGCGTCTCTGAGTCGCTCTCTCTCGCAGCCCATCTCTATGGTTTCCGTTGTGTTTTCTCCGGAATAGGCGGGGCTTCCGCTTCCGGTGGGCCGTCCCTAGCGGTGGAGATGGCGGCGACTACGGCGGGGGCTGCAGCCTCAGTCACTGGAGAGCCGCGGGAGGCGGCTGAAGCCCCAGGCCCCGCCTGGGATGAGTCCCAGCTGCGCAGTTATACCTTTCCGACCCGGCCTATCCCGCGTCTGAGTCAGAGCGACCCCCGGGCGGAGGAGCTTATCGAGAACGAGGTAGGGGGCGGGGCCGCGCCCGAAGCGGGAGGGGGAAGGGGCCAGGTTGGGAGGAGAGGTCAAAGGCGAGGGGTGATACAAGGGAGGGACTGGCCGGGCTGTGGACTAGGGCCTAAGGGGAGGTGGAGAGGGAAGCGAGGAGAAATGGAACTTGCGGGGTTCGGGCTGGTTAAGTTATTTTGAAGTTGAGAAGTAGTTGGAATCTTGGGACAACCTGATTTGTTTGTTTGTTTTCTATTTAGGAGCCTGTGGTGCTGACCGACACAAATCTTGTCTATCCTGCACTAAAGTGGGACCTTGATTACCTGCAAGAAAATATTGGCAACGGAGATTTCTCCGTGTACAGTGCCAGTACCCACAAGTTCTTGTACTATGATGAGAAGAAGATGGCTAATTTCCAGAACTTTAAGCCAAGATCCAACAGGGAAGAAATGAAATTTCATGAGTTTGTTGAGAAGCTGCGGGATATACAGCAGCGAGGAGGTGAAGAGAGGTAAGTTACGTAATCGCGGTTTTCCACTGCACTTAGGGCATCCACTTTCCTTTCCTGAAGAATGATAAAATGACTAGATTTGAATTGTGATTCTCAGGTTTGTTGTCTTCATAAAGTGAGAGTCACATTTGTTTAGCAGAGTCTGGTAAGTGTATGAAATGGGTGAAGGTTTGGGTGTAAGCTAGGATGACGCATAAGGCCTATGTCCTATTCAGAGTGAAAAGTCATAACTTAACTCTTGTTTCCATTTTGGAGTGCATCCCGAAGGTTGCCTGATAGTCTGATTTTTTTTTCTTTTTCCCCAAGAGAAGCTAGAAATCAGGATTTCTATTTAAAATATTTTTGAGTTTTAAATTAGTTGTTGTTTGGTCGCTCCGTTGTGTCTGACTCTTTGCAGCCCTGTGGACTGCAGCACACCAGGCTTCCCTGACCTTCACCATCTCCCAGAGCTTGCTCAGACTCATGTCCATTGAGTCAGTGATGCCATCCAAATCCATCTTCTGTCTTCCCTTTCTCTTCCTTCCTTCAGTCTTTCCCAGGATCTGGGTCTTTTCCAGTGAGTTGGTTCTTCACATTAGGTGGCCAAAGTATTAGAGCTTCAGCTTCAACGTCATTCCTTCCAATGAATATTCAGGGTTGATTTCCTTTAGGATTGACTGGTTTGATCTTCTTGCAGTCCAGGTGACTCTCAGGAATCTTCTCCAACACTGCAGTTCAAAGGCATCAATTCTTTGGCACTCAGCCTTCTTTGTAGGCCAACTCTCATATCCATATGTGACTGCTGGAGCTTTGATTATATGGCTTTGACTATATGGACCTTTGTTGGCAAAGTAGTGTCTCTGCTTTTTAAAATTCTGTCTAGGTTTGTCATAGCTCTTCTTCCAAGGAGCAGGTGTCTTTCAGTTTCATGGCTGCAGTCAGTGTCTGCAGTGATTTTGGGGTCCAAGAAAATAAAGCCTGTCACTTTTTCAATTTCTCCGTGTACAGTGCCAGTACCCACAAGTTCTTGTACTATGATGAGAAGAAGATGGCTAATTTCCAGAACTTTAAGCCAAGATCCAACAGGGAAGAAATGAAATTTCATGAGTTTGTTGAGAAGCTGCGGGATATACAGCAGCGAGGAGGTGAAGAGAGGTAAGTTACGTAATCGCGGTTTTCCACTGCACTTAGGGCATCCACTTTCCTTTCCTGAAGAATGATAAAATGACTAGATTTGAATTGTGATTCTCAGGTTTGTTGTCTTCATAAAGTGAGAGTCACATTTGTTTAGCAGAGTCTGGTAAGTGTATGAAATGGGTGAAGGTTTGGGTGTAAGCTAGGATGACGCATAAGGCCTATGTCCTATTCAGAGTGAAAAGTCATAACTTAACTCTTGTTTCCATTTTGGAGTGCATCCCGAAGGTTGCCTGATAGTCTGATTTTTTTTTCTTTTTCCCCAAGAGAAGCTAGAAATCAGGATTTCTATTTAAAATATTTTTGAGTTTTAAATTAGTTGTTGTTTGGTCGCTCCGTTGTGTCTGACTCTTTGCAGCCCTGTGGACTGCAGCACACCAGGCTTCCCTGACCTTCACCATCTCCCAGAGCTTGCTCAGACTCATGTCCATTGAGTCAGTGATGCCATCCAAATCCATCTTCTGTCTTCCCTTTCTCTTCCTTCCTTCAGTCTTTCCCAGGATCTGGGTCTTTTCCAGTGAGTTGGTTCTTCACATTAGGTGGCCAAAGTATTAGAGCTTCAGCTTCAACGTCATTCCTTCCAATGAATATTCAGGGTTGATTTCCTTTAGGATTGACTGGTTTGATCTTCTTGCAGTCCAGGTGACTCTCAGGAATCTTCTCCAACACTGCAGTTCAAAGGCATCAATTCTTTGGCACTCAGCCTTCTTTGTAGGCCAACTCTCATATCCATATGTGACTGCTGGAGCTTTGATTATATGGCTTTGACTATATGGACCTTTGTTGGCAAAGTAGTGTCTCTGCTTTTTAAAATTCTGTCTAGGTTTGTCATAGCTCTTCTTCCAAGGAGCAGGTGTCTTTCAGTTTCATGGCTGCAGTCAGTGTCTGCAGTGATTTTGGGGTCCAAGAAAATAAAGCCTGTCACTTTTTCAATTGTCAGCCCATCTGTTTGCCAGACCTGATGCCATGATCTTTTTTTTTTTTTTAATTTTATTTATTTATCTTTTTGGAGGGTGGGGTGGGGAGGGAGGGGGATGGGCGGGCCACTTCTATTGGTCTTTCATTTCTCCATTTTCATCCATCTTTGTTCTTTGGCTCCTGTGGGCCTCCCATCACAGTCGCCACTGTCGTCGCAGAGCACCGACTCTGGGCTCACGCGCACCAGAGCTTCAGCTCGGTAATTGGACACATCGGTCCAACCGCTCCGCAGCACGTGGGATCTTCCCAGGCCAGGGATCGAACCGGCGCCCCTTGCACTGCAAGGCAGTGTCTTTACCCACTGGACCACCAGAGAAGCCCACCATGATCTTTTTTAATGAGTTTTAGGCCAGCTTTTTCACTCTCCTCTTTGACCTTCATCAAAAGACTATTCAGTTTCCTCTTTGCTTTCTGCCACCTGGGTGGTGTCATATGTATATCTGAGGTTATTGATGTTTCTTCTGGCAGTCTTGTTTCCATGTTTTGCTTCATCTGGCCTGGCATTTTGCATGATGTACTTTGCATATAAATTAAATAAGCAGGGTGACAATATACAGCCTTGACGTACTCCTTTCCCAATTGTACATGTCCAATTCTAACTGTTACTTCTCAGGAGGCAGGTAAAGTGGTCTGGTATTCCCATCTCTTTAAGAATTTCCACAGTTTATTGTGATCCACACAGTCAAAGGCTTTATCGTAGTCAATGAAGCAGGCATAGATGTTTTTCTGGAATTCTCTTTCTTTCTGAGCCAATGGATGTTGGCAATTTGATCTCTGGTTGCTCTGCCTTTTCTAAATCCAGCTTGTACATCTGAAATTTCTCAGTTCAAAGGCATCAATTCTTTGGCACTCAGCCTTCTTTGTAGGCCAACTCTCATATCCATATGTGACTGCTGGAGCTTTGATTATATGGCTTTGACTATATGGACCTTTGTTGGCAAAGTAGTGTCTCTGCTTTTTAAAATTCTGTCTAGGTTTGTCATAGCTCTTCTTCCAAGGAGCAGGTGTCTTTCAGTTTCATGGCTGCAGTCAGTGTCTGCAGTGATTTTGGGGTCCAAGAAAATAAAGCCTGTCACTTTTTCAATTGTCAGCCCATCTGTTTGCCAGACCTGATGCCATGATCTTTTTTTTTTTTTTAATTTTATTTATTTATCTTTTTGGAGGGTGGGGTGGGGAGGGAGGGGGATGGGCGGGCCACTTCTATTGGTCTTTCATTTCTCCATTTTCATCCATCTTTGTTCTTTGGCTCCTGTGGGCCTCCCATCACAGTCGCCACTGTCGTCGCAGAGCACCGACTCTGGGCTCACGCGCACCAGAGCTTCAGCTCGGTAATTGGACACATCGGTCCAACCGCTCCGCAGCACGTGGGATCTTCCCAGGCCAGGGATCGAACCGGCGCCCCTTGCACTGCAAGGCAGTGTCTTTATCCACTGGACCACCAGGGGAAGCCCACCATGATCTTTTTGAATGAGTTTTAGGCCAGCTTTTTCACTCTCCTCTTTGACCTTCATCAAAAGACTATTCAGTTTCCTCTTTGCTTTCTGCCACCTGGGTGGTGTCATATGTATATCTGAGGTTATTGATGTTTCTTCTGGCAGTCTTGTTTCCATGTTTTGCTTCATCTGGCCTGGCATTTTGCATGATGTACTTTGCATATAAATTAAATAAGCAGGGTGACAATATACAGCCTTGACGTACTCCTTTCCCAATTGTACATGTCCAATTCTAACTGTTACTTCTCAGGAGGCAGGTAAAGTGGTCTGGTATTCCCATCTCTTTAAGAATTTCCACAGTTTATTGTGATCCACACAGTCAAAGGCTTTATCGTAGTCAATGAAGCAGGCATAGATGTTTTTCTGGAATTCTCTTTCTTTCTGAGCCAATGGATGTTGGCAATTTGATCTCTGGTTGCTCTGCCTTTTCTAAATCCAGCTTGTACATCTGAAATTTCTCAGTTCACATATTGTTGAAGCTTAGCTCGAAGGAGTTTTAAATGTGAGCAACTAATTGAAATTTTTAAAAATGCTGCAAGAAGCCAGTTTAAAATGTCAGTGGATTTCCTGAGACTGTAGGTTTGTAGCCTTTGTCCTAAGCTGTACGGGGGCAGTGCGGGCTGAAAAGTTGTATGGGTGAGGGTAGGGAGAATATTGATGTTCCAGGTTGTATTGACAGTGGCAGACACAAGACACCCACACACAGAGAGGTGGGACTTTCTCTCTCCCTTTAACTCTTTATGAGGACTGCCTCTTAGGTGGGTCCCAGACAACAGTCAGTCTCACACTTTAGCATTACTTCTGGGGAATTGACACCACTGAGTACTTGATGGTGAGTGACTATCTCCCTCTCACATTCAGTGCCCAGTCCTAGGCTTTTCTTCCGTTTCTAGCCTCATTTCTCTTTCAGACTCTGTTACAGTATGTGGCAAGAGTGAAAGCATTTGAAATATTATTTATTTACTTCTTTATTTTGACTTCCTATCTTAGCAACAACTCTGTTGTAATGATGGAACTTGGACTGAAAGAGTTTCCAGAATCTGAACTACGATAGATTTGTTCTTTATGTTTAATAGAGACTGGTTCAGTTGAATCAGCTCATGCACGAGTGTCCTCAGATTTACCATGATGCACGCTCACACACACCAGTGCCCCCAGCGTTGGGAGGAGAGGTTGATTTAAATGCTGCTGGTGGAATGTAAATCTATTGGGTGAACATACTCACTAGAATGAACATGAAATAAGAGATGAGTCCCCTGGTTCCTCACCTTCAGTTTCTTGTTTCCCATAGCAAGAACATTTTGCCTGAATGTGATCTATGAGTGTAGTCTGTGCGTGACTTAGGGAAAATTTTTTACTGTTTGCAAGTTTTCGGCCTTTTGGATGTTCCACACAGTCAAAGGCTTTATCGTAGTCAATGAAGCAGGCATAGATGTTTTTCTGGAATTCTCTTTCTTTCTGAGCCAATGGATGTTGGCAATTTGATCTCTGGTTGCTCTGCCTTTTCTAAATCCAGCTTGTACATCTGAAATTTCTCAGTTCACATATTGTTGAAGCTGAGCGCGAAGTAGTTTTAAATGTCAACAACTAATTGAAATGTTTAAAAATGCTTCAATAAGCCAGTTTAAAATGTCAGTGGATTTCCTGAGACTGTAGGTTTTGAGCCTTTGTCCGAAGCTGTCCGGGGGCAGTGCGGGCTGAAAAGTTGTATGGGTGAGGGTAGGGAGAATATTGATGTTCCAGGTTGTATTGACAGTGGCAGACACAAGACACCCACACACAGAGAGGTGGGACTTTCTCTCTCCTTTAACTCTTTATGAGGACTGCCTCTTAGGTGGGTCCCAGACAACAGTCAGTCTCACACTTTAGCATTACTTCTGGGGAATTGACACCACTGAGTACTTGATGGTGAGTGACTATCTCCCTCTCACATTCAGTGCCCAGTCCTAGGCTTTTCTTCCGTTTCTAGCCTCATTTCTCTTTCAGACTCTGTTACAGTATGTGGCAAGAGTGAAAGCATTTGAAATATTATTTATTTACTTCTTTATTTTGACTTCCTATCTTAGCAACAACTCTGTTGTAATGATGGAACTTGGACTGAAAGAGTTTCCAGAATCTGAACTACGATAGATTTGTTCTTTATGTTTAATAGAGACTGGTTCAGTTGAATCAGCTCATGCACGAGTGTCCTCAGATTTACCATGATGCACGCTCACACACACCAGTGCCCCCAGCGTTGGGAGGAGAGGTTGATTTAAATGCTGCTGGTGGAATGTAAATCTATTGGGTGAACATACTCACTAGAATGAACATGAAATAAGAGATGAGTCCCCTGGTTCCTCACCTTCAGTTTCTTGTTTCCCATAGCAAGAACATTTTGCCTGAATGTGATCTATGAGTGTAGTCTGTGCGTGACTTAGGGAAAATTTTTTTACTGTTTGCAAGTTTTGCCCTACCAGCTGACTTTAGCACCAAAGCTCCATTGTACAACAGTACAGGTTGTCATGATTCTGCAGTAAAAGGCATTAGGATCCTCTTTGAGCTGTTTTAAGTATCTACTGTTAAGGTTTCACATAAATTTCTTAGATTCCTTTTTGGGAAGTATTTCTGACTCTTTCAGAGTTACTTGAGAACTATTTGTGTGAACGTATGTACTTCATAATCTCTGGGGCGCGTTCCACGGTTGCATCCAAGTCTTGAGGGTTCCGTGTCCCCACACAGCTCTTTTCAAGTTATCAAGGTTTTTAATTAATGTTGCCTTAAGCCTCATGATTATTATCAGGCACTGAGATACCTTTGAGCCTTTTGAAGTAATGTTCTCAGGACCATTACTTCTTTTTCTTCATGTCTGCCCCCTACATGATGTTTCTCTTGGGACTTGATCAAGTGCGTTTGGGTTCTCGTATCTATTAAGTAACTTCTTACTGTCCTCAGGCATGTTAGGGGTCCTGGGTCTACAAAAAGCTTAGTGAGGCTTCTTCCTTCATATCTAGATGGCTGCTACGAATAGGTGACTGAATCAGTTAAGATAAACTAGGCTTCAGTCCAGGGCTCAGCGACTTGAAGCAACAAAGGTTTATTTTTCACACATGCTACATGTCCATCTCAGGTCACCTGAGGCTCTGCTCTTACGTCATCCTTTCCATTTTGGGACCCAGATTGCTCCGTCAGTTGCTATCTGAAACTGCATTTGTTGTCAAATGATGGAACTTGGACTGAAAGAGTTTCCAGAATCTGAACTACGATAGATTTGTTCTTTATGTTTAATAGAGACTGGTTCAGTTGAATCAGCTCATGCACGAGTGTCCTCAGATTTACCATGATGCACGCTCACACACACCAGTGCCCCCAGCGTTGGGAGGAGAGGTTGATTTAAATGCTGCTGGTGGAATGTAAATCTATTGGGTGAACATACTCACTAGAATGAACATGAAATAAGAGATGAGTCCCCTGGTTCCTCACCTTCAGTTTCTTGTTTCCCATAGCAAGAACATTTTGCCTGAATGTGATCTATGAGTGTAGTCTGTGCGTGACTTAGGGAAAATTTTTTTACTGTTTGCAAGTTTTGCCCTACCAGCTGACTTTAGCACCAAAGCTCCATTGTACAACAGTACAGGTTGTCATGATTCTGCAGTAAAAGGCATTAGGATCCTCTTTGAGCTGTTTTAAGTATCTACTGTTAAGGTTTCACATAAATTTCTTAGATTCCTTTTTGGGAAGTATTTCTGACTCTTTCAGAGTTACTTGAGAACTATTTGTGTGAACGTATGTACTTCATAATCTCTGGGGCGCGTTCCACGGTTGCATCCAAGTCTTGAGGGTTCCGTGTCCCCACACAGCTCTTTTCAAGTTATCAAGGTTTTAATTAATGTTGCCTTAAGCCTCATGATTATTATCAGGCACTGAGATACCTTTGAGCCTTTTGAAGTAATGTTCTCAGGACCATTACTTCTTTTTCTTCATGTCTGCCCCCTACATGATGTTTCTCTTGGGACTTGATCAAGTGCGTTTGGGTTCTCGTATCTATTAAGTAACTTCTTACTGTCCTCAGGCATGTTAGGGGTCCTGGGTCTACAAAAAGCTTAGTGAGGCTTCTTCCTTCATATCTAGATGGCTGCTACGAATAGGTGACTGAATCAGTTAAGATAAACTAGGCTTCAGTCCAGGGCTCAGCGACTTGAAGCAACAAAGGTTTATTTTTCACACATGCTACATGTCCATCTCAGGTCACCTGAGGCTCTGCTCTTACGTCATCCTTTCCATTTTGGGACCCAGATTGCTCCGTCAGTTGCTATCTGAAACTGCATTTGTTGTGGCCAAGGGAGAGTGCTGTGGCCGCCGTGTGTACTGGTTCTTAAGGTTTGGATGCAGCACCAGTGACTTCTGTGGAGAACTCGTTGGCCAAAGCAATTTAAATAAGCAAGCCTTACTTCAAGGAGGTGCAGAATAACTCTCAAAGGGGAGGGAATGCAATCTGCCGCAATGGCTGGCTGAGGCCAAAGGAGATGTCTTAGGCCCCAAGAATTTCTGATAGAAGGCCGAGGCATGATTCTAGGCTCCGTGGGTAGGCTTTGAGGAATCTAAGAAATTATATGAAAGTTCAGTGTCTGCAAGCATTTTTATGGGGAACCTTACTTGGATACTTTTTTCCCCTCTTGGATTCTTAAAAGATTCATAATATGACCTACAAATGCTAAGAATCACTTTTGTAAAATAAAAAATTTGGCATTAAACTGAACTCAGAGAAGGGTAGGTAAGGATTCGACTTTGTGAGAGTCCCATGCCAGCAGCTATTCTTTGTGGTGTGGGCTTGGATTTGAATTTCCAGGTGTAGGGAGGCCATGCCACGGACAGGTGTACATGCACTAATGGGATTTTCTTCTTGGGGAACATAGGTTGTATCTGCAGCAAACACTCAATGACACTGTGGGCAGGAAGATTGTCATGGACTTCTTGGGTTTTAACTGGAACTGGATTAATAAGCAACAGGGAAAGCGTGGCTGGGGGCAGCTGACCTCTAACCTGCTGCTTATCGGCATGGAAGGTAAGAAATCTTTGAGAAAGCAGCACGGCTTTGGGTCACATGAACTGACTTCTAATCCTTTCCCCACCACTCTCTCACTCCATGACTTTGAACAAGTCGTGTAACTTGCTTAAACCTTAGTGTCCTAATTTATAAAATGAACACAGTAATACCTAACTATGAAGGTTCAATAAGATTAAGTTTGTTACGTCTTTAAACTCATTTCAGGCACTCTAAAAAGGAAGTCTCCTTCCTCAGCTGCTGTGTGCATATACTCAGAGATTGAGGCTCTCTCTCAAAGTTTTTCAGGTCACCTGAGGTTTATTTTTCACACATGCTGCTCTTACGGCCCATCCTTTCCATTTTGGGACCCAGATTGCTCCGTCAGTTGCTATCTGAAACTGCATTTGTTGTGGCCAAGGGAGAGTGCTGTGGCCGCCGTGTACTGGTTCTTAAGGTTTGGATGCAGCACCAGTGACTTCTGTGGAGAACTCGTTGGCCAAAGCAATTTAAATAAGCAAGCCTTACTTCAAGGAGGTGCAGAATAACTCTCAAAGGGGAGGGAATGCAATCTGCCGCAATGGCTGGCTGAGGCCAAAGGAGATGTCTTAGGCCCCAAGAATTTCTGATAGAAGGCCGAGGCATGATTCTAGGCTCCGTGGGTAGGCTTTGAGGAATCTAAGAAATTATATGAAAGTTCAGTGTCTGCAAGCATTTTTATGGGGAACCTTACTTGGATACTTTTTTCCCCTCTTGGATTCTTAAAAGATTCATAATATGACCTACAAATGCTAAGAATCACTTTTGTAAAATAAAAAATTTGGCATTAAACTGAACTCAGAGAAGGGTAGGTAAGGATTCGACTTTGTGAGAGTCCCATGCCAGCAGCTATTCTTTGTGGTGTGGGCTTGGATTTGAATTTCCAGGTGTAGGGAGGCCATGCCACGGACAGGTGTACATGCACTAATGGGATTTTCTTCTTGGGGAACATAGGTTGTATCTGCAGCAAACACTCAATGACACTGTGGGCAGGAAGATTGTCATGGACTTCTTGGGTTTTAACTGGAACTGGATTAATAAGCAACAGGGAAAGCGTGGCTGGGGGCAGCTGACCTCTAACCTGCTGCTTATCGGCATGGAAGGTAAGAAATCTTTGAGAAAGCAGCACGGCTTTGGGTCACATGAACTGACTTCTAATCCTTTCCCCACCACTCTCTCACTCCATGACTTTGAACAAGTCGTGTAACTTGCTTAAACCTTAGTGTCCTAATTTATAAAATGAACACAGTAATACCTAACTATGAAGGTTCAATAAGATTAAGTTTGTTACGTCTTTAAACTCATTTCAGGCACTCTAAAAAGGAAGTCTCCTTCCTCAGCTGCTGTGTGCATATACTCAGATATTGAGGGTCTCTCTCAAATTCTGTTTTCTGTCGAATCTATGTGCAGATTTTTATCCAAGTAGAAGAGAAACATTTTTTCAGTATAAATTGAACTTATCTTTTGAATAGATAAAACAGTCTCGGGGTTAAATGTTATAAATAGGTATGTAGTGGTTAATCTCTCTCCCACTCTGATTTCCCAGCTTGCAGTTTCCTTCCCTCCCTGGAGGCACCATATGTTATTAGATGCTTGTGTATCCTGCTAGGGTATTTTACACGTACATAAGCAAATACTTGAATACTTTTTTTTTAATGATTAAAAAGCGATGTCTTTAAACTCCAATCAGAAGAAAGAAAGCTGCTTACCAACCAGGGTCATTGTCTCGTTCTTATTTCTGTCACCAGCTCAGTGCCGCCCATAGTAGGTAGGTAGTAAATGGTGAGGAAATAGGGCTACACAAGGAAATGGCATAATTACTCATTGTCAGCCACTGCTGGGCTCTGAAATCTTCCTCTTTAATTGTCCTTTCTCCAGACTTGGATCTTTTGCTCCCAGTATTAATGAAAGCTTATAGCAGTGGAGCTTATGAATTGACCCTTAACCTACCTCTTTGAAATGAACTTTTGGTTGACCTTCCAGGAGCCAGTTCTTGTTTACTTGACTCTGAATTTGTATGTTGCCTTTCAGTCCTATGGTAGAGGGCAGGAAAGTGGATCCAGCAGGTAGAGAGGAGACAGCAGGTCTTCTTCAGGGATGCACATGGACCAGCTGCCCGTAGGAAAACAGCTGTCTTGGCCCACTCAGGCAAACTGGGGAATGTTTTCTAAACTCCATGCTCTGCAGAGGGTCCTTGAGCTCTCAAGGACTGTTCAAAGGAGAAACATCAGATGCAGCCCCAGTTATAAAGAAGACCATACATATACTAGGGCAGATAATGCGAGATGGCATTTTAGATGATTTGCCTTATTCAGAATAGACAGCACTCTTCAGGGATCTGATATACCCGTCTGCCCCGACAATGAGAATCAACAGCTCCAGTGTTGATCTGAAGAAGTGTTGCAGTCTCACAGGTGTGTTAAAGTGGGTGCAAAGGTTGAGAGTCTTTGAACTCCAGAAGGTGTCAGTCACTCAGTTGTGTCCGACTCTACAATCCCATGGACTGTAGTGCCCCAGGCTCCTCTCTCCATGGATTTCTTCAGGCACGAATACTGGACTGGGTAGACATCCCCTTATCCAGGGGTCTTCCCCACCCAGGGATTGAACCCAGGTCTCCTGCATTGCAGGCAGATTCTTTACCATCTGAGCCGCCAAGGCAACCCCTGGTGAGCTTCTGAAGAGCTCCCCAAAGCAAGTATAGATTCATACAACTTAAAATGACTAGTTAACTCCATCAAAGAAGAGTGTGCATACACTGCTGATCCCAGTCACTTCAGTCGTTTCTGACTCTTGTTATGCTGCCTTTGAATTCATGCCCTAGTCAAGAAGAGCACAAGTACAGGTCAGCCTAACTGTCTAAAAGCAGGCCATTCCTATAAAACCTGTAAGCTGAGAGGATGTTAAACAAAGAAGCAGTTACCGTAGGACACATCTTGTGGTAGAGGGCAGGATGCACAGAGTAAAGAGAGGTGAAGCGCAGAGGCTTTCTGACACAGTGGGAACCATGGTGGCTTCGTGCTGAGTGTGTTTTCCAGGGAGGACATTGGCAGTGCCACTCACTGCTCGTGCTCACCGCCTTGGTTATGGCTTGCTGTAAAACAAACACTCTTAACAGTATTTTTGCCCTTTTCCCCCCCCCTTTTTTGTAAAAATGAAAGTCCTCTTTGGATTTCTTTCTGTTAGCAAAAATAGGTACAAATATAGGTCTTCTGTAAAAAACAAAGTGGTGTAAAGTGAACTTTTGAAAAGCAGAGTGTACCTGCACACATTATATTATTTTGTCATACTTGTTGTATCATGTTGATATGCAGTTGTATCCAGTACAGGCAGCAGCCATCATTTAAGGAAGTCCACTCTGCTAATTAATGGTGAACCCTTAGCCAGGGATGTTTGCTACAAGACTTACCACTTACTTAAAGTGTAACACCTGGTTGATTGAGAGTTGTAATTATAGTCTCCCTGATTTTGCAAGCGAGGTTTCTCTCCCAACACTGGGACCTATGTTCAATCCTGTGCAATAGAGCTGCTGCTCTGAATAAGGAACTGTCGTTCTTCTTACAGGAAACGTGACACCTGCTCACTACGATGAGCAGCAGAACTTCTTCGCTCAGATAAAAGGCTACAAGCGATGCATTTTGTTCCCTCCGGATCAGTTTGAGTGCCTCTACCCATATCCTGTTCATCATCCATGTGACAGACAGAGCCAGGTGAGCTTGAGTGGTCTGAGGAGGGTGTAGAACTCTTTTGAGATCCAAGACTGTCATGCTTTCCCCCTATGTGGTGGTGTGCCAGGTTTGAATAAACTTGGAGGACAGCTTCACAATGTAGCTTGTAGCTTCCTGGCCCTTTGGAGATCCTCAGGTATTTAGGGCAGAGCCCTCACTAATGCTGGCGGGCTTTGGTTATTCCATTTGGTTGGATTATGAGTTCGTGAAACAAAATGTGTGTGTTTCCATTAGATTTAATAATGTTTACATCTGATAAAGGGAAGAGTGAATAGAATTATGTCACTTAATGTCTTTTCTGGACCTCAGTGAGATACGTAGTTGACTTTGTGGCCAACCAGTGAGCTCCTCTCCTTTCTTCAGGAGAAAGCTGCTTTTCTGCCTTGTGTTGGGAGTCTTTGCTAGTTAGAATATGTGTTTGGGAGAATGTTTCTGAAGACTGGGGAGAAGGATGAGTCCTGATTCCTCGGAGAATGTTTCTGATACATAAAATGAAAGTCCTCTTTGGATTTCTTTCTGTTAGCAAAAATAGGTACAAATATAGGTCTTCTGTAAAAAACAAAGTGGTGTAAAGTGAACTTTTGAAAAGCAGAGTGTACCTGCACACATTATATTATTTTGTCATACTTGTTGTATCATGTTGATATGCAGTTGTATCCAGTACAGGCAGCAGCCATCATTTAAGGAAGTCCACTCTGCTAATTAATGGTGAACCCTTAGCCAGGGATGTTTGCTACAAGACTTACCACTTACTTAAAGTGTAACACCTGGTTGATTGAGAGTTGTAATTATAGTCTCCCTGATTTTGCAAGCGAGGTTTCTCTCCCAACACTGGGACCTATGTTCAATCCTGTGCAATAGAGCTGCTGCTCTGAATAAGGAACTGTCGTTCTTCTTACAGGAAACGTGACACCTGCTCACTACGATGAGCAGCAGAACTTCTTCGCTCAGATAAAAGGCTACAAGCGATGCATTTTGTTCCCTCCGGATCAGTTTGAGTGCCTCTACCCATATCCTGTTCATCATCCATGTGACAGACAGAGCCAGGTGAGCTTGAGTGGTCTGAGGAGGGTGTAGAACTCTTTTGAGATCCAAGACTGTCATGCTTTCCCCCTATGTGGTGGTGTGCCAGGTTTGAATAAACTTGGAGGACAGCTTCACAATGTAGCTTGTAGCTTCCTGGCCCTTTGGAGATCCTCAGGTATTTAGGGCAGAGCCCTCACTAATGCTGGCG
This sequence comes from Tragulus kanchil, assembly GCA_022376925.1. NCBI lineage: Eukaryota > Metazoa > Chordata > Mammalia > Artiodactyla > Tragulidae > Tragulus > Tragulus kanchil. The sequence goes on along the minus strand of JAIOJX010000005.1, from coordinate 142,250,066 downwards.
GGCTTTGGTTATTCCATTTGGTTGGATTATGAGTTCGTGAAACAAAATGTGTGTGTTTCCATTAGATTTAATAATGTTTACATCTGATAAAGGGAAGAGTGAATAGAATTATGTCACTTAATGTCTTTTCTGGACCTCAGTGAGATACGTAGTTGACTTTGTGGCCAACCAGTGAGCTCCTCTCCTTTCTTCAGGAGAAAGCTGCTTTTCTGCCTTGTGTTGGGAGTCTTTGCTAGTTAGAATATGTGTTTGGGAGAATGTTTCTGAAGACTGGGGAGAAGGATGAGTCCTGATTCCTCAGATTTGCAGGCCATGAGTAGGTTTCTGATACATAAACTGCGATGATAAACTTTTGACCTCAGGATCACTGGGGCCTAGTATTCATTTAACATTCAGCAGTGCCCATCTTGTTAATGTCATTCTCTGAGAGAGTTTGTGTATATTTAATGTGTGTTGTGTCTTTTGCTGGATAAAAATTCTAAAGCCTTAAAAGGATCTTTGACTATAAAAGTAACTGATAAAAATTTGGTAATTGACTGATTTTTTTTTCTTAAACCTCTCAGGTGGACTTTGACAATCCTGACTACGAGAGGTTCCCCAATTTCCGAAACGTGGTTGGTTACGAAACAGTGGTTGGCCCTGGTGATGTTCTTTACATCCCGATGTACTGGTGAGGACGGGGGTAGGACTGGGAGCTTCTGGAGAACTTTCTGTCTCATTCCTTGGAGAGCCCATCCCTGTCTCTTCTTCTGGTTGTGGCAGGATTGGATTTAGGTGATAGATAAGAAGGTTGGCATATCCAGATGATGAGCATTCTGAACTTGGAAATGACAGCACCGTCTCTAGACAAGGTGACAGTTCCTCGGGTCCACAGAGGTCCCAGAGGCTTGAGGCTTGGCTCTTTGGTATTTGAAGACCAAACACCACTGCCTCTAGCCCCAGGGTATGTTTGATAGGATAATGTGAAGATACTGTCTTATATCCTGACTCTGCCTAGTGCCAGAGAATCCCTCCCTATGGAAAGTATTGGTGGCAAACAGGGGCCTGTTTGTTTTCTTGCAGGTGGCACCACATAGAGTCATTACTAAATGGGGGGATAACCATCACTGTGAACTTCTGGTATAAGGTGACTATGTTTTTTTTTTCCTAGGTGGGAGTTGGGTGAGGTAGGTGTAATAAATTATTAGGGGGTGGAGTGGGGAGGTTGGCTGTCTCTGAAAGTGATTCTCAGGTCTTGGGGGAGAGGAAGAAGGTTGGGGTTGAACTGGCTTCTTAAGGGAGAATGGTGATAGGTACAGTGGGTACCTCTGAAGCCTGCTAAAGACATTTCCTGAGCTGCTGCTTCCTTTGCAGGGAGCCCCCACCCCTAAGAGAATTGAATATCCTCTCAAAGCCCATCAGAAAGTGGCCATAATGAGAAACATTGAGAAGATGCTTGGAGAGGCCTTGGGGAACCCACAAGAGGTATGTGGCTGCCCCAAGGTGGCACTCCTGTGACTCAGTGGGCAGAGTGACCTGGGAAAGTCAGAGTGGTTGCTCCACTCTCTGTAACCCTTCTGTTTCAGTATCTGGTGTCCTCTCTCTTCATAGAGGTTATGGGTATGTTCAGAAAATTCTTACTTTCTGGTGAGAGCTGGGCTTGACTGGCAGATCAGTTATAATCTGTTCCACGCTAGCAGTAATGTTCCTCATGGGGCTTGTGTGCCAGCTGGGGACCCCTGAGGGGATTCTTCTGGGACGAGAAGTGAGCAGTAAAGCATCTCCTCGCATGCTCCCAGCTGTGCCAGGGCTGTTCTAGGTAGTATTGAGACCTGCTTCCCACGCAGGCATGCCAGTGGCCCAGGGGAAATGGGGGAGGTTTGTATTGGTACTGCTCTGACCTCTGTCCTGTGGGTAGCCTCGGCATCCAGAGCATCTTTGGAGAGAGAGCACCACCCCAACTGCAAGTGATCCTTCCAGGATATAGAAGCATTTATGATTCTTAAGGCACATTACAAAAACATGCAGATAAATACTCTGGGGGGGTTCTAGGGATTATTAGCTCCTCTGATCTTCTGTCAGTCAGTTTGGTGCTGTTTATGCATGTAGGATATTCTGTGAGGGAAGATAATACAAGATGGACCCATAGGAGGGGGTCATGCCCCAGAATATTGGGTTGACCTCCAGGAAGAGAGTTGTTGGAGGGTTTGCAAGATTGAATGAAAGCCTTGTCCTTGCCCTTGGCTGGACATCAATGTCTCCAGACACACCCCGTCTGGCTCCGGGGCTAGGGGACAGGCAGTTCTGACTGGCTCCTCATGTCTTTCCACAGGTGGGGCCCTTGTTGAACACAATGATCAAGGGCCGATACAACTAGCCTGCCAGGGGTCGAGGCCTCCTGCCAGGTGACCGCTAGCCCGTCCACACCGCTTCATTGATGAGGACAGGAGACTCCAAGCGCTAGTATTGCACGCTGCACTTAATGGACTGGACTCTTGCCATGGCCCTTGAGGCAGGTGTTTGGGGCAAGGCAGGGTGGTTGGCACTCCACTCCCATTTGGAGGGACTTCTTACCCTTGCCTCTGTGCCCCAGCACCTTCCCTCTCTGCCCCTAAAGTCCTTCATTCAGTGTGTGGAGTCCCCAACTTCTGGTTGCCATCATGTCTGCGTGTCAGTCTGTCAACCGTGGGGGGGGTGCGTGTGTCTGCCTGCACACACATGTATGTATAATTTGTTCCTTGCTCCCTCCTCCTGGGTCAGGATGCCACTTCTGGCTCTCACTCTGTCTCCTGCAACCTCAGTGCCTCAGCCTGAGAGAAAGGAGATGCTCTTGGACACCCACTACATCTGGGTTACAGGGCCATAGCTATCCTATCTGTGAGGTCAGTCTGCCCCCTTCCAGTTTTTACAGAGTGAGGCTCTAGGCTGGTAGGAATGCTACTGGATTCTCAATGGGAAGGGCAGAGGTGGGCGGAGGCTTGCCTTTGAGAGCCTGAATAGCTCCCGAGGAGAAAGCATTAAACAGGGTTCCATCTTGGACCTTCAAGCTCAAGCCATACACAGAAAAGCACCTTGGGACACAAGAACCAAGGATTGTGCATAACTTCCAAATTACAGACACATACAGCTTCTCTCAGCACCAGCTCTCGCCGTCTGTCCTGGGTGCCAGGGTAGTCCTCCTAGCAGTGGCTTCTCTAGGTTCTAGGAGTGCAGACCTCTCTGTGGATGTGTGTGCCTGTTTGTGTGCATGGTGTGTCTACACTGGCCTGCCTCTCTGCTTACCAAGTTTCGAACGCTTAGCCTTGTCCGATAGGACATACAGAGGGCACTCTAAGGCAGTACTTTCTAACCTGGTCTAAGGCTTTTAAACTCATTTTTGGCCATCAGATTTTGGTCAGGCCCCATTGCAACCTTCCTGAGGCTGGCTAGCTAGAGCCTCTAGGTCCTATAACCCACTCTGCCCAGGCCACGTCCTCTCCTCCCTGGCTCAGTAGACAAAATGGGGTCACGCCTAGTGAGCTAACTCACCACCTGTCATCCACCTCACGGCAAGGACCAAAATGTAGCCTTGCCTCTTGAAGCCAGCACCTCTGCCAAACCCCACTAAAATGTTCCACAGGCACCCTCAAACTTGAGTGAGAGCAATGGGTGGAGCATGAGGTGGAATTTCCTCATCTGTCCATCACTACTCACGGGAGCCCCTCTCAGGGCTGCTGGGCAGCTGGGCACTGCACGACCTGAAGAGCCGTCACTCACACCTTTGTGGTGGAAGTGGGCCCTTGGGATTAGGCAGTGTGGAAGCTCTGCGTCTTCTCACCTCCACTCCCACCTCCGTGCCCCTTCTCTTTGGAAGGAAAAAGGAGTTGGAAGTCTCTGGGTTCATTTTTTTCCTTTTTTTTTTTTTTTTTTGCCAAAGGTTTACTTCCAGTGTCTGAGCTGTGGCTCCCATCCCAGAGCTCAGTTTACAGTTACAGTGCACTGATGAATTGAGAGGATGCGCGTGTGTGTGTGCATGAGCGCACCTGTGTGTATTTTGGGGAGGGGTGTTTATTTTTAGGAGCCCATGCTGGGGTTCTCTGATGCAGTGTGGGTGTTCAAACACGGTACCTTCTCAAATGTAGTTCTTTCAAATATAGCCAGTGCTGGAAAATACAACTGCAGTAGTCTCCATCCCTCCATCTCTTGGGAGAGAAGGTCACAGCAAAGAGAACAAGTCAGACAAAGGGTAAATTGACCACACTCATATTTTGAAATACAGCACATTTTTGTTCTCAGCAGACCTGCTGCCTTCCTGGCTCATTTCTCAAAGATGTGGGTTATATGTGGCAGGGAGGCATGGTCCTCTCAGCGGATTCTCTCTGGTGCTGTGCTGACCTGTTTCTGACCAAAGGGGAAGGACTTTCACAGGTTGGGTTCTGATCCTTGGGTAATACTAGTGATCCCTGATTATTAAGACACTTAATATGTGCCAAGTGCTTTTATCTTTGTTGTTCACTATCCTTCAAGGTAGGTGTTTTCATTTTACAGCTCAAGAATAAGTGATTGGTGGCAGTTAGGATTCAAACCTAGTACTGTTTGGCTTCAAGTCCCTTGCTCCACTTTTCCAGCACACAATGTTGATTTTCCTCCTACCATACTTCTGGACTTCAGGCCATGCTCAGATTTCACCCACTGGGCAGGCTTATCCCAGAAGGATACAGAAGATACAGCTCAGTGTGAAAGCACTTCTGGGCTCCAGCTAAAGACTTAGAGAAACTGCCAGGAAGCTGTATTCTGGGTTTAAAAGCTCGGGAGCCCTGGGGGGGCCACGGACCTGAAGAGCCGCACTCACACCTTTGTGGTGGAAGTGGGCCCTTGGGATTAGGCAGTGTGGAAGCTCTGCTTCTCACCTCCACTCCCACCTCCGTGCCCCTTCTCTTTGGAAGGAAAAAGGAGTTGGAAGTCTCTGGGTTCATTTTTTTCCTTTTTTTTTTTTTTTTTGCCAAAGGTTTACTTCCAGTGTCTGAGCTGTGGCTCCCATCCCAGAGCTCAGTTTACAGTTACAGTGCACTGATGAATTGAGAGGATGCGCGTGTGTGTGTGCATGAGCGCACCTGTGTGTATTTTGGGGAGGGGTGTTTATTTTTAGGAGCCCATGCTGGGGTTCTCTGATGCAGTGTGGGTGTTCAAACACGGTACCTTCTCAAATGTAGTTCTTTCAAATATAGCCAGTGCTGGAAAATACAACTGCAGTAGTCTCCATCCCTCCATCTCTTGGGAGAGAAGGTCACAGCAAAGAGAACAAGTCAGACAAAGGGTAAATTGACCACACTCATATTTTGAAATACAGCACATTTTTGTTCTCAGCAGACCTGCTGCCTTCCTGGCTCATTTCTCAAAGATGTGGGTTATATGTGGCAGGGAGGCATGGTCCTCTCAGCGGATTCTCTCTGGTGCTGTGCTGACCTGTTTCTGACCAAAGGGGAAGGACTTTCACAGGTTGGGTTCTGATCCTTGGGTAATACTAGTGATCCCTGATTATTAAGACACTTAATATGTGCCAAGTGCTTTTATCTTTGTTGTTCACTATCCTTCAAGGTAGGTGTTTTCATTTTACAGCTCAAGAATAAGTGATTGGTGGCAGTTAGGATTCAAACCTAGTACTGTTTGGCTTCAAGTCCCTTGCTCCACTTTTCCAGCACACAATGTTGATTTTCCTCCTACCATACTTCTGGACTTCAGGCCATGCTCAGATTTCACCCACTGGGCAGGCTTATCCCAGAAGGATACAGAAGATACAGCTCAGTGTGAAAGCACTTCTGGGCTCCAGCTAAAGACTTAGAGAAACTGCCAGGAAGCTGTATTCTGGGTTTAAAAAGCTCTGGAAGGAGTTACAGGGGCACTTAAGTTCTTGATCGCATTGGTTACTTGTGTGTCCTTGAATAGGTCCCATCACTTCTCCCAGCAGGCTTCCGCACCTGGAGCATTGAAGACCTAGGTCTGGGCATTCACTGAGAACCGTGGTTCATGTTCTGCTTCCGTTTTCCCTAGTGAAGAGACTGAGGCCCTTCCCCTCACGTAGCTAGGCTAGGGCTGTTGAGGCTCAAATTCTGCTTGTCTCTACCCTGTTGCGTACACCTATCCTCACTGGCAGTGTGAGGGTAGACACACGAGGGGAAAATGGGGGTTTGGGCCTGTATGGGGGTCAGCCATGTTTCACGCTTCTATTTTTACATCAACAGGTAAAGAGGAAACAACTCTTTTGTGAAGTCAAATATTTGTTGGGGGGTTGGAGTTTGGGGGATGGAGGAGGGGCTGTTCTGGGCATCAGTTGAGCAGATGCCCAGGATGCCTGGGGGAGACCAGCTTCCCCTACAAATCAGAGCTCTAAATTACAAGGTTTTTACCAACACGAACAGTTGGGGGAAGTCGTCTGCTCTCATTTGCGTAATGGTTTCTGTCACTGGTGATTAGACACAGGATGAAGGAAAAGAAATTTGACAATTAGGAATGAGCGATCATTAATCTGAATCTGTTAGGAGACAGAGAGGGAAGGATCCTTATCAATGGGCCAGCCCAACGTGAGGAGACCCTCCCTCTGCTCCCCAGAGACTCTTGGGCCATACAACCTTTTATTGTTCCACCACAGACTGAGCTGGTGTTTCTTAACAAAGGCTGGGTGGGGGGTGGGGGGCCCGGTCCTCAGGCTGAGGTAGATACAAGGACAGACTTCTAGAGTCATGAGCCAAGAAGGGGTGTCATATGCAAGCGATAGGGCACAGAGGAGCAGTAGAATGGTTTTGACGTGTGTAGTTTGTGGAAGATGTTTCTGTCATCAGCACTCCAGATGCCCCACCTGTGACAAGAATTTGTTAGACTACAACACCACAGGGTGGAGAAGACCTGTATCTGGGTTTAAAAACAGCTCTGGAAGCACTTCTGGGCTCCAGCTAAAGACTTAGAGAAACTGCCAGGAAGCTGTACTTTAAGTTTCCTTGGATCGCATTGGTTACTTGTGTGTCCTTGAATAGGTCCCATCACTTCTCCCAGCAGGCTTCCGCACCTGGAGCATTGAAGACCTAGGTCTGGGCATTCACTGAGAACCGTGGTTCATGTTCTGCTTCCGTTTTCCCTAGTGAAGAGACTGAGGCCCTTCCCCTCACGTAGCTAGGCTAGGGCTGTTGAGGCTCAAATTCTGCTTGTCTCTACCCTGTTGCGTACACCTATCCTCACTGGCAGTGTGAGGGTAGACACACGAGGGGAAAATGGGGGTTTGGGCCTGTATGGGGGTCAGCCATGTTTCACGCTTCTATTTTTACATCAACAGGTAAAGAGGAAACAACTCTTTTGTGAAGTCAAATATTTGTTGGGGGGTTGGAGTTTGGGGGATGGAGGAGGGGCTGTTCTGGGCATCAGTTGAGCAGATGCCCAGGATGCCTGGGGGAGACCAGCTTCCCCTACAAATCAGAGCTCTAAATTACAAGGTTTTTACCAACACGAACAGTTGGGGGAAGTCGTCTGCTCTCATTTGCGTAATGGTTTCTGTCACTGGTGATTAGACACAGGATGAAGGAAAAGAAATTTGACAATTAGGAATGAGCGATCATTAATCTGAATCTGTTAGGAGACAGAGAGGGAAGGATCCTTATCAATGGGCCAGCCCAACGTGAGGAGACCCTCCCTCTGCTCCCCAGAGACTCTTGGGCCATACAACCTTTTATTGTTCCACCACAGACTGAGCTGGTGTTTCTTAACAAAGGCTGGGTGGGGGGTGGGGGGCCCGGTCCTCAGGCTGAGGTAGATACAAGGACAGACTTCTAGAGTCATGAGCCAAGAAGGGGTGTCATATGCAAGCGATAGGGCACAGAGGAGCAGTAGAATGGTTTTGACGTGTGTGTAGTTTGTGGAAGATGTTTCTGTCATCAGCACTCCAGATGCCCCACCTGTGACAAGAATTTGTTAGACTACAACACCACAGGGTGGAGAAGACCTGCTTCTCCACCCTCCAGAAGACTCTTCAGTTGGGAGAGGAAAGCACATGAAATACCCAGAGGTTATGAAGCCGTGTGTCACGCACCCTGAGAGGACGAAATTAGAGACTTAAGAGAGGAAAATCAGTGGAGGGCAAAGCTTGGCGTCAGGGCTCCTCTCAGCCCCTGGGGTCCCCCTCACAGGTCCTTGCAGCTGCAGTGGAAGGCCCTGAGACCCCTGCGACCCGTGCCCATGTGTGAGCAGGTGATGAGATGAACTCACAGGCTAACTGTTAAGTGTGGGGAGCCCCTGCTTGGAGCTTCTCGTGTCTCATGTTACCTCATCACTCATCCCTCTGATGCTTCAAGGATCATGGACACTATTGGCAATAGTTGTTTTGTTTCGCAGCTTTGTAACAAATGTTGGTGGCTTCCTTAAATCAGAGGCTCCCTTAAGGACTTGGAAGCAGGAGTGGCGGTGGTGGTTCATTGTCTCCTAGGAATGTGAATTTCCCCTGGATAGGGCAGTGTCTCTCTTTCCCCTTGGTAACTTGCCTGCCTCTGGGTTGTCTACCATTCAGAATCCAATATAGCGGTCAGTACGGCTGCAGGGAGGGATCCTCTGGCTAGTTTTACCCAAACAGGGTAGATACTAGAATCCACCTAAGAAGTGCTCATGGATTTCCAGGTGTCCAGCCTTTCTGCTGTGTCGTAGTTCCTTTTCCTGGGACCTCCCGTGCTTACCCCAAGTCCTTGTCCTCTGTATCCCCTCATCCTGCTCTACAGAGATGTTCCAGCTTGCTTTTCCAGAGTCCCCCCCAGTTTCTCCTTATTACCCTCTCCCTTGTTAGTCCCTCCAGCAGCCCCTTCACCAAGGCCCTTTTCCTAAGCAGCCACTTTCTCCGAAGATCCCAGGCTGCAGGCGTGTGGACTGGCTTTCTCTAGGATCCTTTCATTTTCCTTTTGTATCTGCAATAGTTCTGTTTACCCATTTGTTCTCATCTGCTCTGTTCTCTTGCCATTCCTTTGGCACTTCTACACATCCTGGGTTAGCATTTCTCGCTCTGAGAGTCCTTTCTGCTGGTCGTCAGCCAGTTCTATTTAATCCTCATAGGGCTTAGGATCCTCCGCGGAGCCCTGCTGAGCACTTTGGGTGCATTTCTGGGGGACAAGCCCCCCTCCCCCCCCCACAGGTAGCCTTGTGTCCCAAGGGCCTGTGGTTAGTGAGATCTGCAGTGATGAGTTAGAGGAGGGAACCTAGAGAGACATGGACAGTGGAGAACCAGTGAGGAGAGGCTAAGCAGGAAGCTCCCCAGGAGTGGCTGAGCAAGCACTTGGGCCTGGCCAGCCTGGAGGGAAGAACTGAAGTGTGTTTCTATCTCCATGTATTGGTGTGCCTTAGGGTCCAGAAGTTTCAGGGAGGGTGGATGTTTTGGGAGTCTACCCTAATTTCTCTCAGGTAGCTTTGGTGATGTGTCAAGTCACCAAATTTAACTGACTTCTGTGTTTTAAGTGTTTTCTGAAGGGAGAAAGTACATTGAGTAGTCATGTGTCAGGAGTGATGGTCATAGATGAGAAAGATCCTGGAAGCCGGGGTAGCAGGAAACAAACAGACCTAGTGGCCAGCTTATATACCCAGACTGTCCTTCCACTCCTCCAGGTGTTTAACAGTAGCAGGTTAGAGTAGTTAAAAAAAAATTGGGCCTTGCCTTCCCCACCTTAATGTGGTCTTCTGGTGATATTTTGGGAAGGAGCATGTATCCTTTAACTCCAATGAGAAACAACCTAACAATCTAGTATAGTGTATAAAAGCATGGATTTGGGAGGCAGATGTATTTGGTTGATAGCTAGCTCTGCCGACCCAAACAGGGTAGATACTAGAATCCACCTAAGAAGTGCTCATGGATTTCCAGTTCCAGCCTTTCTGCTGTCGTAGTTCCTTTTCCTGGGACCTCCCGTGCTTACCCCAAGTCCTTGTCCTCTGTATCCCCTCATCCTGCTCTACAGAGATGTTCCAGCTTGCTTTTCCAGAGTCCCCCCCAGTTTCTCCTTATTACCCTCTCCCTTGTTAGTCCCTCCAGCAGCCCCTTCACCAAGGCCCTTTTCCTAAGCAGCCACTTTCTCCGAAGATCCCAGGCTGCAGGCGTGTGGACTGGCTTTCTCTAGGATCCTTTCATTTTCCTTTTGTATCTGCAATAGTTCTGTTTACCCATTTGTTCTCATCTGCTCTGTTCTCTTGCCATTCCTTTGGCACTTCTACACATCCTGGGTTAGCATTTCTCGCTCTGAGAGTCCTTTCTGCTGGTCGTCAGCCAGTTCTATTTAATCCTCATAGGGCTTAGGATCCTCCGCGGAGCCCTGCTGAGCACTTTGGGTGCATTTCTGGGGGACAAGCCCCCCTCCCCCCCCCACAGGTAGCCTTGTGTCCCAAGGGCCTGTGGTTAGTGAGATCTGCAGTGATGAGTTAGAGGAGGGAACCTAGAGAGACATGGACAGTGGAGAACCAGTGAGGAGAGGCTAAGCAGGAAGCTCCCCAGGAGTGGCTGAGCAAGCACTTGGGCCTGGCCAGCCTGGAGGGAAGAACTGAAGTGTGTTTCTATCTCCATGTATTGGTGTGCCTTAGGGTCCAGAAGTTTCAGGGAGGGTGGATGTTTTGGGAGTCTACCCTAATTTCTCTCAGGTAGCTTTGGTGATGTGTCAAGTCACCAAATTTAACTGACTTCTGTGTTTTAAGTGTTTTCTGAAGGGAGAAAGTACATTGAGTAGTCATGTGTCAGGAGTGATGGTCATAGATGAGAAAGATCCTGGAAGCCGGGGTAGCAGGAAACAAACAGACCTAGTGGCCAGCTTATATACCCAGACTGTCCTTCCACTCCTCCAGGTGTTTAACAGTAGCAGGTTAGAGTAGTTAAAAAAAAATTGGGCCTTGCCTTCCCCACCTTAATGTGGTCTTCTGGTGATATTTTGGGAAGGAGCATGTATCCTTTAACTCCAATGAGAAACAACCTAACAATCTAGTATAGTGTATAAAAGCATGGATTTGGGAGGCAGATGTATTTGGTTGATAGCTAGCTCTGCCGCCTACCAGCTGGGCTTGACCTTGTTGACTGACTTGACCTCTCTGAGCCTCAAGTTTCCTTAACTTTAATGATACGTGTTTGGGGAAGGGAGTGGGTGTTGAAAATATCTACCTCAGGGCTGATGGACTGATGGAAACAATGTTTGTAAAGCTTTAGCACAGTGCCTGGCAAGCACTTAATAAATGGCTGCGATAGTGGTGGTTGTACTTTGTGACTTATTCAGAAACTTGATTTGAGTGATTCCTTGCCTCTCAAGGAAAGCATTAAGGGAGAAGAGGAAATTATTCTGCAGAAACTCCTATTGAGATGGAGACAGAGAGAAGAGCCTTGGCATCTAAACCCACACCAGAGGGAGGAAAGCAGGGAAGAGTCTGATACCTTCTGCTTGGCCAGCCAGACGGTTCCCCTCTCCACACCAGCCCAGGGCCCGCGTGAGAGTGTCAGGTTCAGGCTCTCCTTACCCTGAGGGGTGTAGGTGACTGGATGAGCTTCCATCACACCTGGGAAAGCTGTTGCCAGTCTCATAGCATGAAACACCGTAGCAGCCAAGTCAGGCCCTCTTGGTTCAACTTTATTACATGTATTTAAGCTATATGTATGTTAAGATTATTCTTGGACAGAAGAGAATTCAGAAAAGGACAGATCTTTAACAGCGACCATTTGTGGAGCCCCTGGAGCCTGTCTGTTGCCAACCCACTGCTCTACCCGTGTGCTCTCAGTTCATCGGAAGCATCAAACGGAGGTGACAGGTCTGCCAAGGAGAAGCACCTGATGAACTCAGGTGTTCACAGGCTTTCTGCAGGAAGTCACATAGTCTAAGCTGATGTGTGGAATATATCCAGGGATTGGGAGAAGCAAAAGGCATAAGTTTCTCTACTGGCTTCTCTCTCCTCCAGTTCCAATGCAAATTCTCTTTTCCTCCATGTTTAAGGGTTTTAGGAATCACTGCTTAGGAAAGAGCTGGACAGTGGATCTCCAAAAGAAAACTCTTTGGTTAGCCAGAAAAACCTTTGAAATCATTTTGGTGATCAGCCCAGGGTTGTCCTAGAGCACAAATGGATTGGACTTGATCGGGTTATAAGCCCTCACTGCCTGCTTCCTCAGAGACTACATTCTGGCCTCTGGAGTTTCACTGTGCCACTCTGTCTGAAAGAGATGCAGGATCAAGTTACTTAGACATCAGCCCAAGATGTCTTCTGGCTGCCTGGATTTCTCAGCCTCTTCCACATTGATACCCACTGGTCTCTTAGGTTCTGCCCTCACCCCTGGCCACTCCCCTCCTCCCCACTAGGAGCCATGCCTCTCTGCAGCCCCTCTAGCCACTCACATCCTCTTGCATCTGACTCTGGTCCCCAGCCCCAAGGGTGAAGAAGACGCTCTCTAGCTGGTGCCGAGCCATCTCTGGGCTGCAGGCCATTCTGTAGTCACTCTGCAGTCACCTCTCCTAGATTTCTTTTGCTCTAGACATTGGAAGTCTTATCTTTGGCCCCAGAAAGTGTTGCTGTGTGTTTTTTTCAGTTTGCTTAAAAGTTACTCCCTTGGTCATTGAGGTCAGTCTTGTCCTTCAGGAAAGCTCTGCTTATCTCCCAAGTCCAAGCTACTTCTGAGCTAGGTTTCTGTTACCTCTTGACTGTATTGTGTATGGGGCAATATAGGGTCATGGTTGAGAATGAGGACTTTGCAGATTTGGCTTTGAATCCTGAATCTGTTGACAAACTGCCTGAAATTCAACTTCATATGTATGGAGCTAACAATACCTGCCTTGTCAGGGTTACATGAAATCAAGTACATAAAACTAGTTGACTGCTTAGAAGGCTTAGTTGTCCTTGGCCTCTTGTTGGCTACCTACGTGGTTTCGCTGATGAACTCAGGTGTTCACAGGCTTTCTGCAGGAAGTCACATAGTCTAAGCTGATGTGTGGAATATATCCAGGGATTGGGAGAAGCAAAAGGCATAAGTTTCTCTACTGGCTTCTCTCTCCTCCAGTTCCAATGCAAATTCTCTTTTCCTCCATGTTTAAGGGTTTTAGGAATCACTGCTTAGGAAAGAGCTGGACAGTGGATCTCCAAAAGAAAACTCTTTGGTTAGCCAGAAAAACCTTTGAAATCATTTTGGTGATCAGCCCAGGGTTGTCCTAGAGCACAAATGGATTGGACTTGATCGGGTTATAAGCCCTCACTGCCTGCTTCCTCAGAGACTACATTCTGGCCTCTGGAGTTTCACTGTGCCACTCTGTCTGAAAGAGATGCAGGATCAAGTTACTTAGACATCAGCCCAAGATGTCTTCTGGCTGCCTGGATTTCTCAGCCTCTTCCACATTGATACCCACTGGTCTCTTAGGTTCTGCCCTCACCCCTGGCCACTCCCCTCCTCCCCACTAGGAGCCATGCCTCTCTGCAGCCCCTCTAGCCACTCACATCCTCTTGCATCTGACTCTGGTCCCCAGCCCCAAGGGTGAAGAAGACGCTCTCTAGCTGGTGCCGAGCCATCTCTGGGCTGCAGGCCATTCTGTAGTCACTCTGCAGTCACCTCTCCTAGATTTCTTTTGCTCTAGACATTGGAAGTCTTATCTTTGGCCCCAGAAAGTGTTGCTGTGTGTTTTTTTCAGTTTGCTTAAAAGTTACTCCCTTGGTCATTGAGGTCAGTCTTGTCCTTCAGGAAAGCTCTGCTTATCTCCCAAGTCCAAGCTACTTCTGAGCTAGGTTTCTGTTACCTCTTGACTGTATTGTGTATGGGGCAATATAGGGTCATGGTTGAGAATGAGGACTTTGCAGATTTGGCTTTGAATCCTGAATCTGTTGACAAACTGCCTGAAATTCAACTTCATATGTATGGAGCTAACAATACCTGCCTTGTCAGGGTTACATGAAATCAAGTACATAAAGAAAGGCTCAGTAGGGTGACTGTGCTTAGCACAGGCTTAGTTGTCCTTGGCCTCTTGTTGGCCCTAGCCTCACTGTCTCCTTCAAAGTCTTTACTTCTTTTCCCATCTTGCTCTCTGGCAAAGGTTCTGCTGTACTCCCAGAGCAACCCTAGTTGTCAGGTCATGAGCAGCTCAGAGATACCGGCATAAATTTCCTGCCCATGTTACCATTCCCTAACCCTTCCCAGTGACCTCCAAATCACAAGGGCTCTAATCCTACTGCCCTTGCTGGGAAACCATCTTCAAAAAGTTCTTTTCTATTAAGAATAACTGGAATACACTGTCAGTGAAAATAAAAAACGTCAGACCTGCTGCCTCCAAGGGGATCAGAGGCACAGGAAGTGTGTGTGAGCTGGTGGTGCAAAAGGTGTGAGGGGGTGCCGCTGGCAGGGGCACAGAGGCCGCCGTGCTCGCTAGAGGCAGCAGGGCCATGGGCTGGTGACATTTCCAGATTTCTGAAGAGTGAGCTTTTGACCTTGAGCAAAGCCTCTACCCACTTGACTGTCAGTGCAGTCATCGTTCTCATAGGGCTTATGTGATATTTTGACAAGAATGGAAGCGTTGAAGGTGACTCCTGGGTTTAAATCCCTATTGTCTGCTTCCTAACTGTAACCTCTTAACCTGAGTTAAGCCTCTGTGTCTCTGCCACTTACCTGTGAGGGGTGCAAAATAGCATATGGCTTGTAACATCATTATGAGCATTTGTGATTTCTTTTTATGATCCTATTGAAAAGTAATTGCCCCACAGTACGGTGCTGGCCCATGTTACAGGTCAATATGAATCAGCCACAGGAGCACACATCCCTTCCCTCCCAAACCTCAACACCCCATTGCACACCTCGAGGCTGTCACAGAGCACTGAGCTGAGCTCCCTGCATCACACAGCAAATTCCCACTTGCTCTCTGTTTTACATATGGTAAAATATGTTTCCATGCTATTCTCTTGTGATTTAAAAAAAAAAAATTAATTGTGCTGGATCTTAGTTTGTGGCATGTAGGATCTAGTTTCTCAGCCAGGGATCGAACTCAGGCCCCCTATGTTGGGAACGTGGAATCTTAGCCACTGTACCACCAGGGAAGTTCCTGGTGATGATGTTTTTAAAACACTCAGTTCAGTAATGAACACTCAGGAAATGGTTTTATGAAACCCAATGTCCAATGTCTAATTAGTGCTTGGAGGGTTGGACTTTTTTGATCCGACTCTGATTCAAGATAACAACACTTGAGGTGGAAACACAGATGACTTGGGGAGGGGGAAGCAAAATGGAAAGGATCCCCAGGTTATGAAAGCGAATAAAGTCTGTAAAAGAGATGGGGACAAAGATGGTTTTGCTAAGATGGGGTCTTAAGAAGCAGAAACAGAGACCTAGGCTCTAGGTTACCTACCATCTGATCCCTAGTAGAAAGAGGAGGTAGGGAAGGTGTCTGGATGGCACAGGGCAGCTAAATGGGGGACACAAGGTTCAGGGGCCATGAACCTGCGTGTGACTCTTAGATGTGCTTTTTACAGGCTGGATGACTTTGGGCACACTTGTCTCCATGCTTCAGTCCCCTCGTCCTGAGAAGTGGTTAGTACAACTACTGCCTCCTTTACAGGGTTGATGGGACCGTATCTGTGAGAAGGCTGTTTAAACTGACCATTCTCTGTTACTTGTTGGGCAGTGGTTGGAGGGGGGTGGTTTAGGGAAGCGTTCTGAGAGTGGTGGGTCATAGAATTGGCAAAGTTCACATGTCCAACAGAAAACAGTAAAGCAGCGTTGTTTCTCACCAAAACACTGTCCTTTCACTCTGCCAGCGTTTGACTGGTAAGGATTTTGTTTTGGTCTAAGAAGGGAAAGCACTGTACTGAGAAGGGGCATGAACTTTGGATTAGGTTCAGTGCTGAGATGGTCAGGTTACTTCCCGTCTCTGAACTTTGCTTTCTTAGCAGACCCCTTCGACTGGCTGTTGGGAATGAATGAGGCAGCTGAAGTGAAACAGCTCAGTGCCTAGCGCCTCCCTAGTAAGTGCCCGGTAAATATCAGTTCCCTTTCTTTCCTTTCTCTTCTTTTAGGAAGCATCGAGTTTACCCAGTATAAAACGAACTCAGTTGTCCATGGCTTAGTGTGAACAAGTAATAACAGAATTCCCTTTTCTAGGGTAAGATCAGTTACCCTAAGGAGTGTGAGGAGGGAAGAATCATGGGAGAAGAGGGCAGGAATCCACTATATTGGAGCTGGAGTAGGGGTCCTTTGGTCATCTAGTTGGCGTGGGAGTGGGTGAAGAAAGCATGATGTTGAGAGGCGAGTTTGAGAAAAGAAGGTGGATGCTGGGTACTAGAGGGAAAAGCCAGTCATTGAGTAGAAAACAGGTTGGTGAGCCATGGATGAGATCAGAGTTCAGCCAAGAAAACCTTAAGAACTATGACTAAGTTGTAAGGGACGTCTTACATTCAGCCAGCTGTCATCTTACCACCTCTGAGACTTGTCCTTCAAGAAGGCAGAAATCTTCAAGATGGAAAGACTGTTCAGAGCCAAGGAAGTGTATAACCTAAACAACCTTTTCTGACAGGCTAGGTGGGGTTCAAGATGTCTGAGAAAGTGCAGTTAGGTACTGAAGCACACCAAACTCAAGGATGTGAGCTGGGTGGCCTAAATGTGGGAACTCTTAGATGTGCTTTTTACAGGCTGGATGACTTTGGGCACACTTGTCTCCATGCTTCAGTCCCCTCGTCCTGAGAAGTGGTTAGTACAACTACTGCCTCCTTTACAGGGTTGATGGGACCGTATCTGTGAGAAGGCTGTTTAAACTGACCATTCTCTGTTACTTGTTGGGCAGTGGTTGGAGGGGGGTGGTTTAGGGAAGCGTTCTGAGAGTGGTGGGTCATAGAATTGGCAAAGTTCACATGTCCAACAGAAAACAGTAAAGCAGCGTTGTTTCTCACCAAAACACTGTCCTTTCACTCTGCCAGCGTTTGACTGGTAAGGATTTTGTTTTGGTCTAAGAAGGGAAAGCACTGTACTGAGAAGGGGCATGAACTTTGGATTAGGTTCAGTGCTGAGATGGTCAGGTTACTTCCCGTCTCTGAACTTTGCTTTCTTAGCAGACCCCTTCGACTGGCTGTTGGGAATGAATGAGGCAGCTGAAGTGAAACAGCTCAGTGCCTAGCGCCTCCCTAGTAAGTGCCCGGTAAATATCAGTTCCCTTTCTTTCCTTTCTCTTCTTTTAGGAAGCATCGAGTTTACCCAGTATAAAACGAACTCAGTTGTCCATGGCTTAGTGTGAACAAGTAATAACAGAATTCCCTTTTCTAGGGTAAGATCAGTTACCCTAAGGAGTGTGAGGAGGGAAGAATCATGGGAGAAGAGGGCAGGAATCCACTATATTGGAGCTGGAGTAGGGGTCCTTTGGTCATCTAGTTGGCGTGGGAGTGGGTGAAGAAAGCATGATGTTGAGAGGCGAGTTTGAGAAAAGAAGGTGGATGCTGGGTACTAGAGGGAAAAGCCAGTCATTGAGTAGAAAACAGGTTGGTGAGCCATGGATGAGATCAGAGTTCAGCCAAGAAAACCTTAAGAACTATGACTAAGTTGTAAGGGACGTCTTACATTCAGCCAGCTGTCATCTTACCACCTCTGAGACTTGTCCTTCAAGAAGGCAGAAATCTTCAAGATGGAAAGACTGTTCAGAGCCAAGGAAGTGTATAACCTAAACAACCTTTTCTGACAGGCTAGGTGGGGTTCAAGATGTCTGAGAAAGTGCAGTTAGGTACTGAAGCACACCAAACTCAAGGATGTGAGCTGGGTGGCCAGCTCGTTAGGTAGCAGAGGCCCTGTGATGAGACTTTCAGGAATTTCTGGGTCCCTTCTTAGAATCTAGTCAGTAGCCCAGTCATTGCTTCTGGTTGTTTTACCATTTCAACCATCTGAGAAGGCAACCTCCAGAATATTTGGGGTTGTACCAGTTGTTTCTTTGACAGGAAAGCATCTTTTAACTCTGGAGAACCTATAAGTGTAAGGATAGGCATGTCTAAGAACATGCAGCCCTCAGCGTAACTGTGTTTACCCCAGGGAATTGATGCAGTTTGTTTTTAAATCCTTAACGTAGAAAGGAGAACTTGCCTTTTAGTTTGACAGGTTCACCTTGTTATACCAACTAAAGAGTGTTGAATAATTTATTCAGACTTGAATTTTAAGTTGAAATCTTGCCAAGTCTCTGTATTGTTTTGGAGCATGTAAAATGATTCGAGATTTGCTGTATTTATGAACATAATTTATTGGCGCTAAAATAATTAAGTACTTGGGAAGGTTTGTTTTACTCAGATAAATGAAGTTCTTAAGGAAATAAAATGTATTAACCTTACATTATGCCTTTGTTTTATAAACAAAATAATAAAGTTTGCAAGCTGAACTTAGATAAGAACTAGGATTCTGAATACTGAATATGAACTTTGAAAATTGAGTATGACTCTTAAAATCAGAGTAATTTCTGGATAGTTATTTCTACACACATAAGCATCCCTCATGGTTATCAAACACCTCCTAGGCGAACTCTCCAGGTCGCATTACTGTTTCCACAGATGCAGGCACTCAGCCTCTCCAGGTGCCAGTCACTCGCCAGGCATTGGCAGCAGCTGAGATGGCCACATGGTCAAGTCATAGCTATGGACATGATTTGTGAAAGTTTTTCAAGTTGGGTGGCAACATGTAGGACAAATTTTAAAAACAAGCAAGAGCTCTGGAAAACTAGAAGATCTGACAGCAGTAGAACGTCGTTTCCCATGTGACAGCAGTTGGCTGGAGCTGAGTAGCCGCCACCCGCTTGGGCACATTCCCTCAGTTTTCCACAGCCATCACTCTTCATTTTGGTACTAGTGCCTGGTTTATCTCACCTCTGACCTGTGTGACCCACAGGTTTGCGTGTGACCCCTGAACTGGAGGCTTTCTGAGGTTCCTAACAGCTGACTGACAGCTGAGGAAAGGGCCCAGCAGAAGTGTCCCCTCTCTATTCTCAGGGTCCCTACCATGGCCGGGCTGTTTTTTCCCTTCCACCTGGCCCCAGGGCTGCTTTCAACCCCTGGCGGAACCACACAAGGAGTTCCTCGGCTCAGACTTACCCATGTTTGCTGCTCTTGTGTGTAACCAGACTGCCGTCCTCTTCAAAGTGTAAATACTTCCAGCCTCAGTGGAAAGAGGGCACGGCCATGGTGCTGCCGCCAGACCTGAGGCAGGAGAAATTTCCAGCAGTACAGCCAGCGGCATCTTGCAGTAGCTGTAGACACTGTAGAAACATCTGAACCAACCGGTGAGGAAGCTTGGTGACTGCCAGACCCAGTGAGGATGGATGAATGGATCCATGTCAGCCTAGACCAGAGGGACGTCTGCAGCTGTGTGCCTTAGGACTCAGTCTTGGCCTGTGTCCTGACGTTTGTTTTTATTGACAGCTGACTGAGGTGGCAGGCTCATCAGGTTTCCAGGTGATAGAGCTAGGAGGGGCAGCTGATACTTTGCATGAAAGAGTCAGGATTCAAAATGATTTCAACAGGCTGGAACACTGGGCTGGAACCAACAAGATTAAATTTAACAGGGATAAATGTAGAGTCCTGCACTTAGGTTAAAACAAAATCAATGACATAAGTACCGCGTGGGGGGCGGGCCAAGCTTGACAGCAGTTCATGAAGAAAAGACCTGGGGGGGTTTAGTTGACTGCAAGCTCAATATGAGTCAGCTGTGTGATGTGACTGCTAAAACCTCTAATACAATCGCGAATTGCATTAACCAGAAGGGAGCAGCCATATCCAGGGAGGTGCTCACCCCATTGCTTTCTGAGACTGTCAGGCCACCTCTGGAACACTGGGAACAATTCTGAGGTCCATTTTCTTAAAGAAGGCAGTGACAAATGAGAGAATAGTTTGGACAAGCAGCTAGCATGGCATTAGGCCTGAATACTGCCAGGAAGTTTCCAGAAATTCTGTGGTGCTGAGGTTCTGGGATGAAGGGCAAAACCCAGGCAGACCATTGTATCTGAAGCCCTTTCCTGCTATTTCCTCTCTTTCTATGGGTACCCAGAGGCACTGGCCTGTGAATTTCATGCCAGCATTTCCTGAAATCGGGCGATTGGGGCATACTTGAACGGGGCCTTGTTTCCGGCGTGGGAGCAGGTAGAGAAACGGGGCAGTGTGGGAGGAAGGCGTCTGCACGTTTGGACCTCAAGCACCACCTCTCCCGCGCCCTCCCCCAGGACATGTAGTCCCCACTTCGGTCACAGCGTGGCGCCCTCGCTCCATGCCGGGATCCTGAGTCAACAGCGGGAACCAAGTGGGCGGGAAGGCCGCAGCTGCCCTTCCCACACTCCCCACTGCGGGGAGCCCGCGGGGCTGCTCTGCGGAGGTGTGGCTGGCCTCAGACTCCGTGTGGCAAGAAGACCCGTGTGGAAGAGCTGGCTCACAGCACAAACGTACATGGAATTCAGGTGTGGCTCCTGTTACAGCGGAGCATTGTGGGCCAAGCTGTTGTGCACGTGTCTGCTTGTCTGCCCTGGCACGGAGCCCAGGGTGCACAGCGCTTGCTCAGCTGGCAGGAGGGTTCCCTGGGACCCAGAGCTTCATCTCTATGGGGTCATGGACCAGCCCGAATCCCCTGACACCAGCTGGTTGACCGACTGTTCCCAGTTTTCCTAAACTGAGTTCTGTTTGTCTTGAGTTTGGTGACTATTTGAAGTAGAGCAACACTGCCAAGTTCATAGAGCTTTAGAATCAAATGAGTCGGGCATCTAGGGCAATGACTCTGAACAGTTACAGGAATCACAGCGGAGCCTGTGAAAGTACAGGTGTGTGACTCCATCAGCAGTCATTTAGGAGTTCTGGAGGGAGCTCAGGAGTCTTTCATCAGCTCCCAGGTGATTCTGATGTCCATGGCATTTTGAGGAGCTGACCCAGGGCATACGAGCATGCTAGAGTACATTGGTTCTTTTTCTCAGAGCCCACAAGGGCAGTGTGGCAATCAAGAGTACACTGGCTCGCTCTCCAGATAATTGTAACCAAGATGTTAGGAGGAAGGGGATGGGTCTGGAGATGGGGTCACAAGTGTTGCTTAGTTGCCCAGTCATGTCCAACTCTTTGCGACCCCCATGGACCACAGCACGCCAGGTCTCCCTGTCCCTCAGCATCTCCCGGAGTTTACCCCAAGTTCATGTCCGTAGCATCAGTGGTGCCATCCAGCCATCTCATCCTCTGATGCCCTCTTCTCCTTCTGCCCTCGATCTTTCCCAGAGGGGGACACAATATTTAAGCAATGAATGGATGACTGAGACCTGGGGAGGCTGGGTGTATGGAGGGCCACAGGGGAGCCGGGGTGCTGGCATCAGGGGTGAGACCCTGCTGGAGTGGCGGTGTGTGTCAGGGGACTGTAGTGCTGAGTGTAATGTGTCGTTGAAGGGAGTGGGGTCAGAGTGTACTGGGGGCAGGGGAGGAGCTGAGAGGGTGATTCGGAGTGCACTGGCATTTTCTTGAGGAGCTGATGGTGGAGGCTTGTATCATCTTGGACCCATGAAGTGGTAGAGACTGCGATGCTCAGTGAAGCCCCACGGGGGCACTCATGCTTTGTGATTTATGGTGAGACACTGAGCCCGGGCTTCTGACTGCTCTCTTTTTTGGGTGTAAGAGGAGGAGGATGCTCCTTACGCTTCTAGGGGAGCTTTCCTGCTCCCAAAATGTACAGGTGAATTATGTGTGTGAGAGAGAGATGGTGGCAGGGGCAGGGTGGGGGTGGGGCCAAAGAGAATGGGGGGGGGGAGGTGAACTTATGCGATGAGATTCTAGAAAGTATTTTCTAGATTTCCTGACTGAACTTGAGGGAGTCAGGGTCCAGGGCACTGTCCTCTCCTCTGTCTTCACGTGCAAAATAATGTTTGACCTGCCTGGTTTCTCTCGGGGCTCAACTCTCCACAAAGGGGCACTCTTGATGGCAGCTCATGGACATGTGAATGTCTGCTCACTGAAAATACCTTCCAGAAGCTCTGAAGATCTTCTCTGAGGGACATTCTAGAACGAATCCTCAAATTTCAAATCCTGGAACCCTGGAATTGAAAGGGAACTTAGATACCATCGGATTCAACCTCCTCGGTTTGGTCCTGGGGAAGACCTTATGAGGACACCCTGCTTTCTAAGCCTTTGGGCATCCCAGAGCTTGGTGTGAGAGATAAGACTCATATATTACCTAGGGAAAGGGGAACTCAGTACAGTCAGGTAGGTGTTTGTGGGCTCTGCTGGTAAGCACCTAGGAGGTCTATGGATCCCATGTCCAACTCTTGCGACCCCATGGACCACAGCACGCCAGGTCTCCCTGTCCCTCAGCATCTCCCGGAGTTTACCCCAAGTTCATGTCCGTAGCATCAGTGGTGCCACCCCTTCATCCTCTGATGCCCTCTTCTCCTTCTGCCCTCGATCTTTCCCAGAGGGGGACACAATATTTAAGCAATGAATGGATGACTGAGACCTGGGGAGGCTGGGTGTATGGAGGGCCACAGGGGAGCCGGGGTGCTGGCATCAGGGGTGAGACCCTGCTGGAGTGGCGGTGTGTGTCAGGGGACTGTAGTGCTGAGTGTAATGTGTCGTTGAAGGGAGTGGGGTCAGAGTGTACTGGGGGCAGGGGAGGAGCTGAGAGGGTGATTCGGAGTGCACTGGCATTTTCTTGAGGAGCTGATGGTGGAGGCTTGTATCATCTTGGACCCATGAAGTGGTAGAGACTGCGATGCTCAGTGAAGCCCACGGGGGCACTCATGCTTTGTGATTTATGGTGAGACACTGAGCCCGGGCTTCTGACTGCTCTCTTTTTTGGGTGTAAGAGGAGGAGGATGCTCCTTACGCTTCTAGGGGAGCTTTCCTGCTCCCAAAATGTACAGGTGAATTATGTGTGTGAGAGAGATGGTGGCAGGGGCAGGGTGGGGTGGGGCCAAAGAGAATGGGGAGGGGGAGGTGAACTTATGCGATGAGATTCTAGAAAGTATTTTCTAGATTTCCTGACTGAACTTGAGGGAGTCAGGGTCCAGGGCACTGTCCTCTCCTCTGTCTTCACGTGCAAAATAATGTTTGACCTGCCTGGTTTCTCTCGGGGCTCAACTCTCCACAAAGGGGCACTCTTGATGGCAGCTCATGGACATGTGAATGTCTGCTCACTGAAAATACCTTCCAGAAGCTCTGAAGATCTTCTCTGAGGGACATTCTAGAACGAATCCTCAAATTTCAAATCCTGGAACCCTGGAATTGAAAGGGAACTTAGATACCATCGGATTCAACCTCCCTCGGTTTGGTCCTGGGGAAGACCTTATGAGGACACCCTGCTTTCTAAGCCTTTGGGCATCCCAGAGCTTGGTGTGAGAGATAAGACTCATATATTACCTAGGGAAAGGGGAACTCAGTACAGTCAGGTAGGTGTTTGTGGGCTCTGCTGGTAAGCACCTAGGAGGTCTATGGAAGACTCCTTAGAGCAAGGCAGCTGGAGCTACACCTTAAAATGAGTAGATTTTTCTTTTTTAAGTTACGTTTGTTCTATGATTTTATGAAAATGAAAGAAACAAAAAATACTGGGATAAGAGGGTAAGATGTCTTGGGCAGACTCTGGAGAATTCTTAAGAATATACTGGGTCTTAGGGTATAGAGAAATTAGTGATGAAGAGAGTGACTCAGACGATCCTCAAACCCCAGATAAGCTCTTGAGACCTAGAATCCGCCCTCTAGAAAGTGATGTTAACTCAGATGGGGCCGAAGAGTGGGTGAATATGATGATACCTAAAGGGGGCGTATATACTAACCCTAAAGGGAAGAAGTTTGTCTCTAAGAGAAATTACAGCCAGGTGAGCCAAAGCTTGTCCTCCAGCAATGAGGAATTTATAACTCACTGCCAGCCGCCTTGGCAGAGTTCTACCCACAAGTGAAGCTTGAAAGCTGCTAATAAATAAGAAAAGCCCTAATGGCAACATTCCAACCTTATCTGCTTGCTTTCCTAAGAACAAGTTAGCTTAATTCTTGACCTGAGTAACCTGCTCCGGTCTAGTTCATGTTGTAAGCTTGCATAGAAGCCAGGAGCAGTGTTTTTCCTTTGATCTCTTAGGATTGTAAGTAGAAGCAGAAGTAAAAGTATATGCAGCTGTGTCTGAGGTTTTTCCTATAAAGGGGCGCGAGTAGGTTGTATGAAAGCTCACTCACAGAACTCAGCTGCGTTTGGGGTGAGGTTGAAGCTCTACAGCTCTGGGGTAAGATCTTTCTCTTCACATTTGATTGAGTTCTGAGTATTTCTGATTATTTGTGCTTGTCTTTATTTAATGATTAATAAACCCACTCTTGGTTTAACAATACTTGAGACCACGACACTTTATTGTCGAGGTCTGAGGCTCATACCCTGAGGGGACCATGCCATGTTTGCGAAAATGTCTCCGAGCTATTCAGTATAGTTTCTCTTAGTGAGAGCTAGTAAGAATAGTAATCAGAGTAAGCTCCAACACGGTGCCCACGACAAAAACATCTGTTAGAGGAGAAAAGCTATAGAGGCATGAATATGTCTGAAGTTTGGAGAACAGTAGACAGACCACCTTGGTGAGAGAGCTGGGACTGGTGTCAGGGCCAAGTAAGCGAGGAGAACAGAGGGGTCTGGCTGTAGTGGAAGGGGCAAGGCTGGCAGAAGGGTTGAGCCTGGAAGCCAGAAGAAAGACACCTGGGGTTGCGTTCACAGTGGCGATGGTGAGGATTGAGGCTCAAGGAGTCATTGAGAGCACGCAGGAGACGGGAGAGAAGAGGGTTTTGGGGGCAGGTATGAACGTACATTCAGAGAAGCACCTTGCAAGTAAACAGGAGTGGAACCCAGAGAATGGAGGCCGTTGAGATAGAGAAAACACAGGAGGGGCAATCACAACTCAAACTCCGAGGAGTCTTTTCATATAGGAGGAGGGGGAGAAGACAAGCAAAGGTCATTAGTGTTGGTGATTGAAAGGTCAGCAGAATGGTAGGGGTTAAAGAGTGAGTTGGTGGCCCAGATGGTAAAGAATAAGCTTGCAGTGCAGGAGACCTGGGTTCACTCCCTGGGTTGGGAAGATCCCCTGGAGGAGGGCCTGGCTACCCACTCCAGTATTCTCGCCTGGAGAATCCCCATGGACAGAGGAACCTGGTGGGCTGCAATCCATGCGGTCACAAAGAGTTGGACATGGCTGGCCAACTAAGCACAGCACAGCACAAAGAGTGAGCTGGTGGATAAGAAATGGGGTAGTAAGTGGAGACCACTGTAGGTTATTCTTTGAGAAATACACAGAGGGCTGGAGATGGGCTATAGTTTCATTAAGAAGTTGCAGAAAAGCTTTGTTAGCCTGAGAGAGAGGAGCAAATCTGAGGACAGAGGACAGGAGAGAAGGAGCCGTTGGAGAGGAAGAGATTGAGCAGACACTGGTAAGAGCCAGGCTGTAGATGCGAAAGGAAAGAAAGGGAGCCAGGGCCTGGAAGAGGTCAAAGCCACAGATGAGAAGAAGGGGGTGAAGTTGGACTTTGACCTCCTAAAAGTAGGCTCCTTCAAGTACGGGTGGCCAGTGTAGGGCTGGGCTGGAGGGACGCAGAGGCAGCAGTGGAATCAAAGAAGTGGTCTGGACATTCGACATTTTGCCCAGGAGGCATGGGAGGCAGAAGATCCAGACTTGGGTTTCCCTTGGATCAGGTCTGACGCTCTGCTTCTGGGAGCAGGATGGAGCAAGCAAGCCACCGTGCAACCAGACAACATTCTCAGGAGCCTAGAGGCCAGGACACCATGAAGGCAGGGAGGGGCATGCCAGGAGAAGGGAGGGACAGCTGCCAGAGCAGGTCCAGGAAGGCTTGATTGAACAGTTGGGGGCCATGCAGTGTAGGGTTCCGAGAGCCTACACTGAGTTCAGCTGTGAGGCATTATCATTGCTACTGTTTTTAAGTATCTGAGGTGAAATCTGAGTGGAAAGAACTTAAGGAGATGCAGAGCATTGCTTTGTGCCAAATACTGTTCTAGATTAACTAACCCTCATGAGACCATCTATGAATTGTTGTTTTAGCCACTCAGTCGTGTCTGACTCTTTTGTGACCCCATAAACTGTCGCCTGCCAGGCTGCTCTGTCCTTGGCGTTTCCCAGGCAAGAATACTGGAGCGGGTAGCCATTTCCTTCTCCAGGGAATCCTCCCAATCCAGGGATCGAGCTCCCATCTCCGCAGTGACAGGTGGACTCTTTACCTCTGAGCCACCAGGGAAGCCCATCCATGAATTAGGTAGATGCTACTATTATTATTTTATAGATGAGGAAATTGAGGTTCAGAGAGGGGAAGTAACTTAGCTGAGGTCATATCTCCAGTCGATGTCAGAGTTAAGTGAATGGTTTTGCTGATTCCCAAGCACGTGCTTTCTGCTGTACCTTTAATCACTGCTTAGCAGGTAAGTGACCTTGAACAAATTAATTTCTTCCTCACTTTCTTCACTTGAAAAGTAGGAATAATAGTAATGCTAGCTCATAGATTTATGTGAGGATTAAATAGATTCATATATGTAAAGGACTTAAAACAGTGCCTAGTACATAGAAAGTGCTACTTAAGGGGAGGCTGCCATTATTATTGCTGTTGTTGTTATTATTTGTGATTAATTCTCGTAGCCTCCAGCCAGAATCTAAGGACTTAGAGGAAGGTGAAACAAGGTCTAAACATACTGGTAATTTAGAGAGGATCAAGTGGTGGGAGAAAAGTGAAAGAACAGTATACTACCAATGGTTCTTAGCCAGGGACATTTTTGTGGATGTGGCAGAGAGGAGCTACTCATTTTTGGTGGGCAGAAACCAGGAGTGTTAACCATGGGCAGTCATTTCCTGTTGAGAATGTGCAGGAGAAACTCAGCTAGAAAGGATGCTTAGGATTTAACTCCTCAGAAGAATGGCAATTCCAGAGACTGAAGCAGTTTGAGCAAGTGTCAGGAGAAGCTTGAAGATCTTCCTGGCTGGGAAGAATTGGACTCTGTTGGAGGCAAGTGTTTCTGGAGGGAAGGGCAGGGTTAGGGCTGCAGGGGAGCCCGGGAGCACTTCCCAGAAGGTCAGGCTGAGGGCGCTGCACGCTGAGCAGGGAAATGGAGACCTGTAGCGTTCAGGGAGAGAGCATGGCGTATTTAGGAAGACCACTCTGTGGTAAGAAAGACACTGCATGAGATGGGGAGAATCTGGACCAAACCCTGGAGGAAAGACACATGAGTTAGACTGGATTTGGGGTTGAAGTGTGTGAATAAGTGGAAACAGTAAGAGATATTTGAAGGGAAACTGCAGTGTGAAGCTTTATGAATGGAGAGTGGGCTCGGCCTGACCTAGCAGGCTCATGACTTGAGAGAAAATTCTGGGAGAAGTGAGCTGGTTTGAGGCTCAAGGTGATCACAGTGAATTTAAGGTAATGATGGGAAATCTGGAACGAGATGTCTGGTGAGGAACTGGGGATGCTGGTTGAAAGTCAGAACAGAAGTACCGATTTGGGAGTCATCAATCCACATTATTGAGTACGCTCAATACACATATAAAAGAAGGCCCCTTTGAGGGTCATTCCTGTGGGGTTACTGGTTGAATTTAAAGACCTGCTTATAGATAAGTTGGTTATAGAAGTATGGAAGGGAAGGCACCAAAGCCCTTTAGACTGAGCCTGGGCCCCTTCTGCAGATAAGAAGAGTTGTTGGGAGAGAATCCGAGAGATGGGAGAACCAGGAGAGGTCAGCAAGCTTCCAGGAGGGCATGACCAGTGCCAGGTGCCCCAGAGAAGAGGCCTGGAGGCTGGTTGCTTCCAGAGAAAGTGACTTCAGGACAGCAGTAGGGTGGAGGCCCGAGACAGGCAGGGGAGCCACTGAAAGAAGGAGGCACTGGGTGATGGCGGCTGGTGGGCTGGAGAAGTTTGGGAGCTCAAGGAAAGAGGGAGAGAATTGTGGTTTCCAAGGCAGGTTCACAGGGGTGTATCTGAGAGAGAGGCAACGTTGTGGCTGATGGAGTAGGAGAGGAAGCTGTCCTCTGAGCTAAGGGGCTCCCTAGGAACCACCCCACCTGAGACATGAAGTAGGAGATTTCTCTTGGCTTTATTCTCTGGCCTTTCTCTCTTCCCCTTTTTAACCCCCAGTTTAGGTGATTATTTCTTCTGTCCCTTTGTTCTTATTAGCCCATGTCCTGTAACTATCTTGATTTATCTGGCTTTCCTATTCTGCCCTGCAGACTCAGTAAGTCTCACCTCCTATGCCCTCAGCCTTCCCTTCCCCAGGATAAAGTTGAGTTCCTGGAAGAAACTCAACACTTGTAGAGTGTTTTCCTGTTTGCCATCCTCAGGGCATGTGGGCTTTTCAGAAAACTTGTGGACCACCCTATGCCCTTCTCCCCCTCCCCCATTGTCTTCTGCTGGTCCGATTCAGGCAGGACTTGCCTTTTGTCGTTGTTGTTGGTTTGTTGCTTTGATCACCGTCCCTTCTGAGAAGTGGTTCCCTGGTCCCTCCCCCACCAGCTCCCTGGTCTCTTTGAGTCTTTCAGCAGACCCAGGAATCTGCAGAGGATGTTGAAAACTCCTTTCGGCGAGGAATCCTCCGCCAATCGGTGCTCCTTTCCTCTGCTGATTTTGCAGATGGGGGTCCACTTAGATACTTTGCAGATAAAAAGCACGGGCTCTAGCATCTTTCTGTTTTGGAACTGTTCTGCTTCCGTTGCATTGTAATGTTCTAGAAGGCGACTAGAGATCACCTCGTCCAGAGAGTTCAAAGACGATTTTAAGTTTTAGAACCTTCCAGAGAGGCCAAAATTCGGGGGGCCGAGATGGGAGAACCAGGAGAGGTCAGCAAGCTTCCAGGAGGGCATGACCAGTGCCAGGTGCCCCAGAGAAGAGGCCTGGAGGCTGGTTGCTTCCAGAGAAAGTGACTTCAGGACAGCAGTAGGGTGGAGGCCCGAGACAGGCAGGGGAGCCACTGAAAGAAGGAGGCACTGGGTGATGGCGGCTGGTGGGCTGGAGAAGTTTGGGAGCTCAAGGAAAGAGGGAGAGAATTGTGGTTTCCAAGGCAGGTTCACAGGGGTGTATCTGAGAGAGAGGCAACGTTGTGGCTGATGGAGTAGGAGAGGAAGCTGTCCTCTGAGCTAAGGGGCTCCCTAGGAACCACCCCACCTGAGACATGAAGTAGGAGATTTCTCTTGGCTTTATTCTCTGGCCTTTCTCTCTTCCCCTTTTTAACCCCCAGTTTAGGTGATTATTTCTTCTGTCCCTTTGTTCTTATTAGCCCATGTCCTGTAACTATCTTGATTTATCTGGCTTTCCTATTCTGCCCTGCAGACTCAGTAAGTCTCACCTCCTATGCCCTCAGCCTTCCCTTCCCCAGGATAAAGTTGAGTTCCTGGAAGAAACTCAACACTTGTAGAGTGTTTTCCTGTTTGCCATCCTCAGGGCATGTGGGCTTTTCAGAAAACTTGTGGACCACCCTATGCCCTTCTCCCCCTCCCCCATTGTCTTCTGCTGGTCCGATTCAGGCAGGACTTGCCTTTTGTCGTTGTTGTTGGTTTGTTGCTTTGATCACCGTCCCTTCTGAGAAGTGGTTCCCTGGTCCCTCCCCCACCAGCTCCCTGGTCTCTTTGAGTCTTTCAGCAGACCCAGGAATCTGCAGAGGATGTTGAAAACTCCTTTCGGCGAGGAATCCTCCGCCAATCGGTGCTCCTTTCCTCTGCTGATTTTGCAGATGGGGGTCCACTTAGATACTTTGCAGATAAAAAGCACGGGCTCTAGCATCTTTCTGTTTTGGAACTGTTCTGCTTCCGTTGCATTGTAATGTTCTAGAAGGCGACTAGAGATCACCTCGTCCAGAGAGTTCAAAGACGATTTTAAGTTTTAGAACCTTCCATTCTAAACACACACAGGTAAAAGCAGAAGAGCTATGCAAAGCTTGCTCTCCTTTGCTCCCATCCTTGGTCATAGCATCTTGGGTTCTCCTGAACCCCTAGAGCTCCACAGAGCTCATTTTGATGCCTTCTTTTACAGGGGAGGAAAATGAGGCCTAGAGAGATGACAAGACTTGCCCAGAGTCACATGTGGGTGCATGCTAAGTCACTTCAGTCGTGTTCGACTCTTTGCCACCCTATAGACTGTAACCTGCCAGGCTCCTCTGTTGATGGGAATCTCCAGGCAAGAATACTGGAGTGGATGGCCATGTGCTTCTCCAGGGGCTTTTCCCACCCCAGGGAGCCAACCCACATCTCTTAGGTCACCTGTATTGGCAGGCGGGTTCTTTACCACTAGCGCCACCTGGAGAGCCCAGAGTCCCAGCAAGAGCAAAAATCCAGGATTTCTGTGTGTCCTTCCCAGTTCTAGTGTTTTAGGACTTGTTACCTTCCAGCCAAGCTTTTATGTACTTTGTGTTTGTCATTCATTCATTTGGATGTTTATTGAGCATCTGCTATGCATTGGGTACAGAGTAGTCCCGCAAGACTTTTAGGAAGCAGTCCTGGGAGTCATTGGAAGCAAAAGCAGACCCTGCCCTCACAGGGCTTTCAGTCCAGCAGTGGAGATGGAAAAGTTCTATCCATGGAAAGTGCCATAGAGGAGAGATCAGCAGTTTTATAAGGAGGGCTTATAAGTGGCATGTCAGTCTTTTGGGGCTTTTAGAACAAAATACACAGACTGAGTAGCTTATAAACAATAGAAATTTATTTCTTATAGTTTCCAAGGCTGGGGAGTCCAAGATCAAGTCATCAACAGAGTTAGTTTCTGGTGAGAGCCCACTTCCGTGTTCATAGATGACTGTCTCTTCATTGAGTCCTCACATAGCAAAAGGGCAAGGGAGCTCATGGGAGTCCCTCTCGGGTAGGGGAATTCATCGCCTCCCAAAGGCCCCATCTCCAGATGCCATCATGGGATTAGGTTTCAGCATACGAATTTAGTAGAGGACACAAACATTCAGTCTACTGCATGAGGGATTTAACCGAGTGAGGAAGTGACCTGGAGCCAAGAACTGAAACTAAACTAGAACAGAGGATAGAAAACAGTTCAGGAGGAGGCAGTGGGGTAAGCAAAGCTGAGGAAGGAGAAGAGGCCAGTGTGGCTGGAGCACAGGAAGCAGGGCCATAGGTGGGCAGGCAGAGGCTGTGTCACGACAGGGCCGTGCAGGCTGTTGAGGAGTGCTGGAATTAGAACAGTGTTTCAGAAAGATGTCTACAGTTGCACAAGTAACTGAATGCGTGTCCCGAACTCTGTCCTGGCTGGGTTCCTTTCATTTCATCTCCTTTTTCCATCTGCTTTTCTGACCTCAGTTACATGCTGCTTGGGTTGTTATTAGCAGAGTTTGTTTCTACTCTTTATGGCATATACATTTCAGCTCTAAGGTATATGTGTGCAGTGTAGTGTGTGAATAGCTGTGACTGGATCATTTATTCATGCAATAAATATTAAGCTATCGAGTGCCAAAGAATCCATCTGCTAATGCAGGAGAGCCAAGAGACACGAGTTCAATCCCTGGGTCAGGAAGATCCGTTAGAAAAGGAAATGGCAATCCACTCCAGAATTCTTGCCTGGAGAATTCCATGGGCAGAGGAACCAGGCAGGCTACAGCCCATGGGGTCACAAAGCGTTGGACATGACTGCGTGATGAAGGCCACGTGCTTAAGCCAGGTACCTTTTAACGATCATCATGGGCAACCAACAGGCTGGGTGAGGGCGTGTCCTGGGGTGTGGTGGTGGGGCGTCGTGTAACTGGGTATGGGTGCCCGTGTGTGAGTGTGCTGTGCTGCTGGTGATGGTCGCTGTGGGTGGCTGTGACCACGTGGCTGTTGGTGCTTGTCTCCCCTCGGGGTCCTTGAATGAGGCTGTCACTGTGGGTGTCGTGTGTAACTCAGTATGACAACAGTGGGCCTCGCGGAGGGTGTGAGTGTGTCTCTGTGCAGTGTGAATGTAGGACTCTCGGTGTGTGGCATGCACGCCCTGGCCAGCTGAGTTTGGCATGTGATATCTGCGTGTTGGTGGGGGGCAAACCTGGAGGAGAACGAGCTTCCCGGCTTGTCGGAGGCGCTCTTGGTGGCCCCGGGATGATTGATGCGGGAATGGAGCCTCCGCCTAGTGTGGCCCTGAGATGTTGCGGAGCTGGAGCCTCCCCCCCGGCTCTGGAGGGAGAGGGGTGATGGGGCGACTGGGTGGCTCTAGGCTGGCCAGACGGGGCCAGATTAATAAAGAGGGACCCGGGGGAGGGAAGGCCAGGGCGGCGGCGGCGGCAGGAGGCAGCTGAGATGAAAGTGGCCCGACTGGCGAGCAGGCAGGTGGCCTCTCCCCTGCCCTGTCAGCACTTTTTAATGTCCCCGTGGTTAGAGTGTGGGAGGAGTGGGGTGAGGGAAGCGGGGCTCACCTTTCCCAGGCCCTGGGGGAGGGGTGGGGTTGCCTTTGGTGGGGCGGGAGGAGTGTGATCAGAGGTGCAACTGAGAAGAAGGCCTTGCTCATGCTCCCCACTCCGTCCCCTAAACACTTAACTTAGCTCAGGCTATCCAGGGGTGGCAGAGTGAGGAAGAAGCTGGAGAAACAGAAAACCTGAAAGGGAGGTAGAAGGGGGTGACTGTGTGTGAGAATGTGGGCACAGCACATGCAGGTGACTGTCAGGCGGGTGTGTGTGTGTGTGTGAAATCGAACCAGCTATGTAAATGAGCATGAGGCTGAGTTCAGGGGAACGTGTGAGTGAGATCAAGACCTGTGTGGCTGTGTTTGTTCAGCTCTCTGCGGTTGGCAATTTAAATTTTTAAACAGGGGGCTTTGGGCATGGCTTGGCCTGTTGCTGGTATGTGGTCTTGGGCAGGTCGTTTAAGCTCCCTGAGCGCTGCTGCATCATCTCTAAGGTAGAGATGGGGTATCTGTTTCCCAGGACGACTGTGGGGCTGACATAGACTGAAACACATGTTCAGCTGTAAGTCTCTAAACGTGGCTGTTGGTGCTTGTCTCCCTCGGGGTCCTTGAATGAGGCTGTCACTGTGGGTGTCGTGTGTAACTCAGTATGACAACAGTGGGCCTCGGAGGGTGTGAGTGTGTCTCTGTGCAGTGTGAATGTAGGACTCTCGGTGTGTGGCATGCACGCCCTGGCCAGCTGAGTTTGGCATGTGATATCTGCGTGTTGGTGGGGGGCAAACCTGGAGGAGAACGAGCTTCCCGGCTTGTCGGAGGCGCTCTTGGTGGCCCCGGGATGATTGATGCGGGAATGGAGCCTCCGCCTAGTGTGGCCCTGAGATGTTGCGGAGCTGGAGCCTCCCCCCCGGCTCTGGAGGGAGAGGGGTGATGGGGCGACTGGGTGGCTCTAGGCTGGCCAGACGGGGCCAGATTAATAAAGAGGGACCCGGGGGAGGGAAGGCCAGGGCGGCGGCGGCGGCAGGAGGCAGCTGAGATGAAAGTGGCCCGACTGGCGAGCAGGCAGGTGGCCTCTCCCCTGCCCTGTCAGCACTTTTTAATGTCCCCGTGGTTAGAGTGTGGGAGGAGTGGGGTGAGGGAAGCGGGGCTCACCTTTCCCGGGCCCGGGGGGGGGGGGGGGGTTGCCTTTGGTGGGGCGGGAGGAGTGTGATCAGAGGTGCAACTGAGAAGAAGGCCTTGCTCATGCTCCCCACTCCGTCCCCTAAACACTTAACTTAGCTCAGGCTATCCAGGGGTGGCAGAGTGAGGAAGAAGCTGGAGAAACAGAAAACCTGAAAGGGAGGTAGAAGGGGGTGACTGTGTGTGAGAATGTGGGCACAGCACATGCAGGTGACTGTCAGGCGGGTGTGTGTGTGTGTGTGAAATCGAACCAGCTATGTAAATGAGCATGAGGCTGAGTTCAGGGGAACGTGTGAGTGAGATCAAGACCTGTGTGGCTGTGTTTGTTCAGCTCTCTGCGGTTGGCAATTTAAATTTTTAAACAGGGGGCTTTGGGCATGGCTTGGCCTGTTGCTGGTATGTGGTCTTGGGCAGGTCGTTTAAGCTCCCTGAGCGCTGCTGCATCATCTCTAAGGTAGAGATGGGGTATCTGTTTCCCAGGACGACTGTGGGGCTGACATAGACTGAAACACATGTTCAGCTGTAAGTCTCTAAACGTTTGGTGGTGTTATACAGTTGCACATGGGCGTGTCGGGTGACTGTGTGTGAAGGTGTGGGTGTGCCTGGAGGCCTGAGGGTCATGGCGGGTAGCAGGCTTAGTAGGTGCATGGGTGAGAGAACAAGTGTGTCCGTAAGTGTGAACTGGATTTGTGATGAATTGTTGCGGGAGGGAGTATACAGGTGTCAGAATGAGTGTCTTTGGTCGTTATAGTAAAATATACGAAAATATCCGTGCAGACCCGAGAAGAGGGCGTGTGTCGGGGTGGGACCGTGAACGTGTGTGTCTGGGTGTCTGCATCGCCGCGCGTCGCTGTCTGCAGGAGGTGGTTTTGTATCTCGGGGTGGGTCTGAGTTAGTTGTCCTGGTGCCTGCAATGGACGGGGGCCTCTTGGAGCATACCCTGGCCGTGTGGGGATGGGCTTGTGCGTCTGTGTTTCTCAGGGTATGTGTCCCCATGCAAGCGTGGCTGAATGTGCCTTTGTCTCTGTCGTGTGAGTGTGATGGCGGCGTGTGGTGCCGTGGTGTGGCTGTGTGTGACGGGGTGTGCGCGTGTGTGCGTGCGAGTGTATGTGGTGAGCGGCTCTGCTGCCTTAAGCACCTTTCGAATACATTGGCCACAGCTCATTGAATCCTTTAACAATCTGACTCTGCTCTTCCTTCCCCGTTTTTTCTAATTCAGTTCCTCTTATTACAAAAATAAAAAATAAAGCGCTGCCCCTTTCCAGTGGCTGGCCCCGCAGAGCCCCTGCCTCGGGACCAGCCTCGTTTCACTCCATTTCGGAGAAAACGGGAAGTCAGTAATTTTAAAAAATATTTTCTACTTTATTTGGGATTTAATGTTCTTACAGAATCCTGCTGCCTCCCTCTGTCCCCTTCCCCACCCGTCCCAAGCCCCATATGCAAGAGGCGTAATGGCCCATTCAGCATATTAGGGGAGCCAAGTGCGTGCCTGTACACACACACACACACACACACACACACGCTCGGATGAAAACACACAGAGACCCACAGCGGACACACATAGGAATACACAACAGCTCAAACGTATGCTCAGACTTACATTCAAACACTCTATCCTATACTCAGACACCACGCAAAGACAGAGCCCCAGACAGAGTTACCCTCTGAAGGAAAACACAACAGCAGGAGCCCTTGGGGGAGACCCAGTGGAGACATGAAGGGAACCAGACAGACAGAGAGGAGGAAGGAAAGAGACCTGTTCCCAGTGACTGATCAGAAGCACCTTTGGCGCCATAAATGAGCATGAGTAGTCCAGGGGAATGAGAGGGGGTGATCACCCCAGGGCCAGGCCTTGCCCCTTTTGTACAAGGGGATACTGATGGTCAAGAAGTGGTTACTCAAGGTCAGGACTAGACGTGGGGACAGAAAGGACTCTGTGCTATTTCCCTGTGCCCTGCTCTTCGGCTCCCTTAAGTGCCACATACATATTAGGCTCAACAAATGTTTGTGGAGGCTGGCAGGGCCTGGGCACGGTTATGTTGGTCTTTAAATGTGTATTTGAGAACCTGTGTATGCACACAGTGGGAGCATCCACTGTGGTGTATGTGCCTGTGTAAATGTGGCTATGTGTGGCCGTGTCTGCACATAGACTGTAAGCCCCATAGAGGCAAGAACCAATATCCTCTCTGTATCTCCATCACCTAAGGGCCTGGCACGTAGTAGGTACTCAATACATATTCTTTCAAAAACAAACGAATGAACAGTCACCCTGGGAGCCCACCTAGCTTAGGAAGGACCTGGTCGTCATGAATAGAGACCATGAGCAGCTCACCCTCTGGGCGGAACCTGGGAAGACGGGAGATGGAACGCCATGAGATGGTGGGGTGGGAACTCCAGTGGTCTCCAACTGCCGCTGTCTCTTTTGCTAGGAGGTATGGGCCCTTTGGTCAGTGCTTTGTCCAGAGTGATGAGTTTCAAGAGTTATTTCAGACTATTCTGTGGTGAAAAAGAGAAATGAGCTATCCATTTTGAAAATATAGGACAGGTGAGGGAGAGAAGGGCAGAAGGGAACAGAAATTCAAGATGAATGGCTAGACAGAGACAAACATAATGAGTAAACACGCAAACTCATTAATAGATTTATTTATAGACAGACTGAAAGACAAATAGAGACGGATTAATAAAAGACGGTATGCTAGCTTACATTCAAACACTCTATCCTATACTCAGACACCACGCAAAGACAGAGCCCCAGACAGAGTTACCTCTGAAGGAAAACACAACAGCAGGAGCCCTTGGGGGAGACCCAGTGGAGACATGAAGGGAACCAGACAGACAGAGAGGAGGAAGGAAAGAGACCTGTTCCCAGTGACTGATCAGAAGCACCTTTGGCGCCATAAATGAGCATGAGTAGTCCAGGGGAATGAGAGGGGGTGATCACCCCAGGGCCAGGCCTTGCCCCTTTTGTACAAGGGGATACTGATGGTCAAGAAGTGGTTACTCAAGGTCAGGACTAGACGTGGGGACAGAAAGGACTCTGTGCTATTTCCCTGTGCCCTGCTCTTCGGCTCCCTTAAGTGCCACATACATATTAGGCTCAACAAATGTTTGTGGAGGCTGGCAGGGCCTGGGCACGGTTATGTTGGTCTTTAAATGTGTATTTGAGAACCTGTGTATGCACACAGTGGGAGCATCCACTGTGGTGTATGTGCCTGTGTAAATGTGGCTATGTGTGGCCGTGTCTGCACATAGACTGTAAGCCCCATAGAGGCAAGAACCAATATCCTCTCTGTATCTCCATCACCTAAGGGCCTGGCACGTAGTAGGTACTCAATACATATTCTTTCAAAAACAAACGAATGAACAGTCACCCTGGGAGCCCACCTAGCTTAGGAAGGACCTGGTCGTCATGAATAGAGACCATGAGCAGCTCACCCTCTGGGCGGAACCTGGGAAGACGGGAGATGGAACGCCATGAGATGGTGGGGTGGGAACTCCAGTGGTCTCCAACTGCCGCTGTCTCTTTTGCTAGGAGGTATGGGCCCTTTGGTCAGTGCTTTGTCCAGAGTGATGAGTTTCAAGAGTTATTTCAGACTATTCTGTGGTGAAAAAGAGAAATGAGCTATCCATTTTGAAAATATAGGACAGGTGAGGGAGAGAAGGGCAGAAGGGAACAGAAATTCAAGATGAATGGCTAGACAGAGACAAACATAATGAGTAAACACGCAAACTCATTAATAGATTTATTTATAGACAGACTGAAAGACAAATAGAGACGGATATACACGTGTACAGACAGACACACAGACGGACACGGATAGGCGGGCAGGCAGGCGATCTCCAGGAGTGACTGACAGACCAACAGACAGACAGACCAGTCGATAGAAAAGCTAGATGGACAGCTGATTGCACAGAGAAGATGGATATATAGCTCAGCATGTAGCATGGGCCTGCCTGGTGGCCTTTGCAGCCTGTGTGTGCTGTAGTCCATCAGGTCGCAAAGAGTTGGACACGACTGAGCAACTGAACTGACCCAGCGGCCCTGCCCCGCATTCCTTCCTCCCTCTTTGCTAGTGGAACCTGCTCTTTTGTTTGCTGTTTGGAGACCAAGCACTTTCAGGAAGGTTGAACCTCTCCCTTGCCCCAGAGATGAATCGGTTTGTACAGGGAAATTATGGTAATTCCATCTCTCTTGCCGGAGGTTGGTTACTAAATGGATATATGATACAATACGGACCATTGAGATGTGGGAGCAGGTCTATTAAGGAGACTTTGGGGAAATTTTACCTCAAACTTAAAAAGAGCCCCATGGAAGAGATGTGCCCTCTTCTCTCCTTCTGGATTTTGGACTTTGCTGTTGAAGATGTAATGTGTTGAGGTGCTGCAGCCTTTCTGAAGCCCTGAGGTTCCTCCCAAGTCAAAAGCTGATGTGCCAGGGAGGCAGGCCTAGCCGTGAGAATCTGGCTGCCAAACGACGCGTCTGGACCATAATAGCCAGTTTAGGAATCCCTCGGCCCCCAGACTTCTTGTTATTTGGGGTAATAGTTTTCTTATCATCCAAGCCACTGTCACTTGCAGCCGAAATCATCCTAATTGCTACATAAATCAACCAAAAAATTGGCAGACAAATGGTCAGATCAAAAACAGGTAGGAAAACAAATGGGAAGATGGACAAAGACAGACAGGTAGTCAAACCTAGGACCTGGCTATTTAGACAAATTTGAAAGCAGAAAGAAATGGGTACCTGAATAGATGGATGGATAGAGATGAACAGAGAGAGAAACTGACAAACTGGACAGCAGACAGCTGGAAAGACAATCAGATGTTTATCCCTTGTTAGCTACTTCCTTGCTGCTATTAACTATGTAATTTTCTTTTTGAGAGAAGTTCTCTCTGTCTCTCCGCCCGCTCCACCCTTGTCCCTCCCTCGTCCCCCACCTCCTCTCCCAGCTCTTCCCTCTGTCTCTCTTTTTCTCCCTCTCTCCCTCTTTTCCTCTCTTCTTCCCTTTTCCCAAAGTCCTCCCGCTCTGTGTTCTCCCTGTGCCTCATGTGCCTCCCCTTGTACACATGCACTCTCACCTCCAACTTTGTTGACAGTGTCATCCAGAAGTTCGTCCACCATGTCCGGTGCTTTCTACCTGCTCTGGTCAAAGTCCAGGCTCTGGCCCATCCCCTAGACTTTTCAGATTCTCGGTTCTGCCCTTAACAGACAGGCCCTGATATGTTTTTTGGGTTATGACCTTTGACGTGTTCCCTCAACCTCCTTCATTATCTACCTGGACAGTGACCCTTCCTTCCTTCCTCCTTCCCTCCACTTCCCTTCCTCCTCCTCTTCCTTCTCAACATCAACAAGCTTCCTTAAGAGCCTGCTGTGTGTAGAGTGTGCTCCTTCCACCCTTAGGGCAGAGATCTGCAGCCAGACTGCCTGGGTTGTAATTCTGGCTCTCCCTCTTCCTAGCTGTGTGACTTCAAGCAAATGGTCTCACTTCTCTGTGCCACATTTCTTCATCCACAATGTAAAATGAATAATGGTATTAATACTTGCCTCACAGGACTGTTGAGGACTGACTTGGTGCCAGTAGGGTGCTTGGAACAGTCCCTGACACATAGTCAGTACTATAAAAATGAGAGTTCTGCTTCTCAC
Source organism: Tragulus kanchil (assembly GCA_022376925.1). NCBI lineage: Eukaryota > Metazoa > Chordata > Mammalia > Artiodactyla > Tragulidae > Tragulus > Tragulus kanchil. The sequence goes on along the minus strand of JAIOJX010000005.1, from coordinate 142,210,978 downwards.
TTGATTAACCTTCTGACTCTAGGGATTCAGAATTCGCAAGTATAGATGAAGAGAATTAGCAGCAATTGAACAGCTCCTGTGTGCTGAGGGGTTTACATGTGGTGTCTCAATTAAATCAAACAACAAACCCTTGTGAGATGGGATTGTCACCATGTATGTTTCATGAACAAGGAAATGAAGCTCTAGGTGGCTGAAGTGATTCATGAGAGGCTTCACAACCGAGAAAATGGATTAAAGAAAAAATGGGTACCTGAATAGATGGATGGATAGAGATGCAGAGAGAAACTGACAAACTGGACAGCAGACAGCTGGAAAGACAATCAGATGTTTATCCCTTGTTAGCTACTTCCTTGCTGCTATTAACTATGTAATTTTCTTTTTGAGAGAAGTTCTCTCTGTCTCTCCGCCCGCTCCACCCTTGTCCCTCCCTCGTCCCCACCTCCTCTCCCAGCTCTTCCCTCTGTCTCTCTTTTCTCCCTCTCTCCCTCTTTCCTCTCTTCTTCCCTTTTCCCAAAGTCCTCCCGCTCTGTGTTCTCCCTGTGCCTCATGTGCCTCCCCTTGTACACATGCACTCTCACCTCCAACTTTGTTGACAGTGTCATCCAGAAGTTCGTCCACCATGTCCGGTGCTTTCTACCTGCTCTGGTCAAAGTCCAGGCTCTGGCCCATCCCCTAGACTTTTCAGATTCTCGGTTCTGCCCTTAACAGACAGGCCCTGATATGTTTTTTGGGTTATGACCTTTGACGTGTTCCCTCAACCTCCTTCATTATCTACCTGGACAGTGACCCTTCCTTCCTTCCTCCTTCCCTCCACTTCCCTTCCTCCTCCTCTTCCTTCTCAACATCAACAAGCTTCCTTAAGAGCCTGCTGTGTGTAGAGTGTGCTCCTTCCACCCTTAGGGCAGAGATCTGCAGCCAGACTGCCTGGGTTGTAATTCTGGCTCTCCCTCTTCCTAGCTGTGTGACTTCAAGCAAATGGTCTCACTTCTCTGTGCCACATTTCTTCATCCACAATGTAAAATGAATAATGGTATTAATACTTGCCTCACAGGACTGTTGAGGACTGACTTGGTGCCAGTAGGGTGCTTGGAACAGTCCCTGACACATAGTCAGTACTATAAAAATGAGAGTTCTGCTTCTCACTTGATTAACCTTCTGACTCTAGGGATTCAGAATTCGCAAGTATAGATGAAGAGAATTAGCAGCAATTGAACAGCTCCTGTGTGCTGAGGGGTTTACATGTGGTGTCTCAATTAAATCAAACAACAAACCCTTGTGAGATGGGATTGTCACCATGTATGTTTCATGAACAAGGAAATGAAGCTCTAGGTGGCTGAAGTGATTCATGAGAGGCTTCACAACCGACACAGGGAAGATTCAGGAGGTGAACACAGATTCAGTTGATTCCAAAGCTGTGCCTTTTCCAAGACACTGTGCTGTTCCTTTAGTTTGAGAATCAAGACTTTAGGATTTGGAGTGAGCGATTCAAGGGTGTGAGGTCTCCAGGTGCTGGAGCTTTGGGAGTGACGTTATCTTGACTGAGAGCAGCTGGAGTATGAGTCGCTTGTTTTCAGAGTAGTTACGGTGTGTGACAGGGGACTGCCACCTTGCCGCCATACATGCCCACCTTCTGCCTTCTGAAATCAATGCTGGCCTCACAGTATGGTTTGGGGGCTTCTGGAGGGTGAGAGGCAGGAGCGTACTGGAGGACAGCAACAGTCACCAAATTAATGGCTTGCCTGGGGTCAGGAAGTGCAGGGCCACCTGGAGATGAATTATCTGGTTAAGAAGCCATGACCAGGTGGATCAATGGAGACATAGGGTTGTCACTGATTGCCCTGCATTTAAAGAGCTGCACTCCTGGGCCTGGGGCTGGGGCTGGGGCTCGTGAGGACTGTTGCCTTTCTCCAGTAGTGTCCAACTCTGGATTACTGAGTCCTCAGGAAGCCCAACCAAGGAGACATAAGAACTGAGGGCTTCCCCAGGAAGCAGATTCTAAGAGAGATTAATGCAAAGGGTGTTATCATGAAGCTCTTGGAGTCAGGACCTATGGAAGGAGAGGAAGGAATCAAGATTGGCAAAGGGCTTCCCTGGTGGTCCAGTGGGTAAATCATGAAGCTCTGGAGTCAGGAATACCTGCCTCATAGGACTGTTGAGGACTGACTTGGTGCCAGTAGGGTGCTTGGAACAGTCCCTGACACATAGTCAGTACTATAAAAATGAGAGTTCTGCTTCTCACTTGATTAACCTTCTGACTCTAGGGATTCAGAATTCGCAAGTATAGATGAAGAGAATTAGCAGCAATTGAACAGCTCCTGTGTGCTGAGGGGTTTACATGTGGTGTCTCAATTAAATCAAACAACAAACCCTTGTGAGATGGGATTGTCACCATGTATGTTTCATGAACAAGGAAATGAAGCTCTAGGTGGCTGAAGTGATTCATGAGAGGCTTCACAACCGACACAGGGAAGATTCAGGAGGTGAACACAGATTCAGTTGATTCCAAAGCTGTGCCTTTTCCAAGACACTGTGCTGTTCCTTTAGTTTGAGAATCAAGACTTTAGGATTTGGAGTGAGCGATTCAAGGGTGTGAGGTCTCCAGGTGCTGGAGCTTTGGGAGTGACGTTATCTTGACTGAGAGCAGCTGGAGTATGAGTCGCTTGTTTTCAGAGTAGTTACGGTGTGTGACAGGGGACTGCCACCTTGCCGCCATACATGCCCACCTTCTGCCTTCTGAAATCAATGCTGGCCTCACAGTATGGTTTGGGGGCTTCTGGAGGGTGAGAGGCAGGAGCGTACTGGAGGACAGCAACAGTCACCAAATTAATGGCTTGCCTGGGGTCAGGAAGTGCAGGGCCACCTGGAGATGAATTATCTGGTTAAGAAGCCATGACCAGGTGGATCAATGGAGACATAGGGTTGTCACTGATTGCCCTGCATTTAAAGAGCTGCACTCCTGGGCCTGGGGCTGGGGCTGGGGCTCGTGAGGACTGTTGCCTTTCTCCAGTAGTGTCCAACTCTGGATTACTGAGTCCTCAGGAAGCCCAACCAAGGAGACATAAGAACTGAGGGCTTCCCCAGGAAGCAGATTCTAAGAGAGATTAATGCAAAGGGTGTTATCATGAAGCTCTTGGAGTCAGGACCTATGGAAGGAGAGGAAGGAATCAAGATTGAGTCAACCAGGGCTTCCCCTGGTGGTCCAGTGGGTAAGGACACCACCTTGCAGTGCAAGGGGCGCCGGTTCGAGCCCTGGCCTGGGAAGATTCCTCGTGCCACGGAGCGGCTGGACTGATGTGTCCAATTACCAAGCCGGAGCTCTGGCGCGCATGCACCCAGAGCGGGTGCTCTGCGACAACAGAGGCCACTGCGATGGGAGGCCCACAGGAGCCAAAAGAGCGAAGACGGATGAAAATAGAGAAATAAAAGACCAAGAGAAGTGGCCTGCCCATCCCTCTCCCTCCCCCCCCCCCCCCCCCAAAAAAAGATAAATAAATTTTTTAAAAAATTAAAAAAAAAAAAAAAAAAGATTGAGTCAACCCTTCAGGTTACTCTGGGGCTTAAAATAGCTCTTCAACTTCTCCCCAAGTTGGGACCCAGCCAGCTTTTGCACCCCTGTGTTGATGGGTCTTTTAATTCAAGAAGGCCCAGAAGTGGGTGTGACCTTAGGCTGGGCAGCTTTCCTCAACGGAGGTGTTTCACCCACAGGAATGAAAGCCGAGGACTGTTTGTGAGCCGTCTCCGCAATGGGGCTAAGTCCTTCGCTGAAGGGGATTGGGCAGAACATTACAGTGTCCACCAAGTCACCCCTTGAGCCAGAAAGGCCAGGGCACTCACCCAGTGAAGGGAACTTCCATGTGTGAGACAGTGCCTGGGCTCTGCGAAGTATGAATAGAGGCTACAAGGCCAAAAAAAAAAAAAAAAAGTCAACAAGGGGAACATGTAGGGAAAGGGGAGTTTCTGGTCAAAAAAAAAAAATGCAGGTATGCAGGTACTAAAACCCAGAGGCAAGGTTGACACGGAGAGGTAGGCAGGACTCAAGTCTGAAAGTCTGCGCTGCTGTGCCAAGGAGAGAATTTGAGTGTTTGAGGACTTCTTTGGTGGTCCAGTGGGTAAGGCTCTGTGCTTCCAATGCAGGGGGCACAGGTTTAAGCCCTAGTGGAGGAACTAGGATCCCACAGAGCAAGTGGTGCTGGAGGGCGGTGGAGGGGGGAGTATTTGAGTTTTTGTATTAAGGGCATGGGGAGACTTTTTAAGGATTTTAGGATAGTGTGTGACATAATTAAAATCTGCACTTTAGAATAATATTGGCATGCCACTTACTAGCTGTGTTCCTAAAAAGTGACCTAACCTCTCTGTGCCTCAGTTCCCTCCTCTATAGAATGGGGGCAGTGATAGAGCCTGACTCCTGGAGTTGTCAGAATGCAGTGAGGTAGTGTGGATAGAACCGGCATGTGGCAGCCCTTGGTGAAGAGTAACTGTTGCTATTAGCTAATTCCGGCTGAACTGGGATGGGTGGAGACTGGTAGGAGGAGCCGTGAGATGGCCATGGATAGAATTGGGATGGGCTTGGGAGTGAGACAGAGGAGATCCCAGAGAAGCGGGAGAAAGAGAGGTTGCTGTCAGGAAAGCCGAGGGAGGAAGGAGACCCCAGAGAGCACCCAGCACAGCTCCATGTCACCGAGAAAGCACCAGACAGTGAGTGGCAGGGTCTGTTGAAGAGGGCAGGGGGTTCCTGGTGATGTACCTTGAGGAGGGCACTTCATCAGAGTGGTAGGTGGAAGGCAAGTTGTGGTGGTTTGAAGAATAAAGACAAAGCTAAGGGTTGTAGATTTCTGAATGAACAGACATGCGGATGGAGAGGTTCACCACGGTCCATGCTGAAGGGATTGGGCAGAACATTACAGTGTCCACCAAGTCACCCCTTGAGCCAGAAAGGCCAGGGCACTCACCCAGTGAAGGGAACTTCCATGTGTGAGACAGTGCCTGGGCTCTGCGAAGTATGAATAGAGGCTACAAGGCCAAAAAAAAAAAAAAAGTCAACAAGGGGAACATGTAGGGAAAGGGGAGTTTCTGGTCAAAAAAAAAAAATGCAGGTATGCAGGTACTAAAACCCAGAGGCAAGGTTGACACGGAGAGGTAGGCAGGACTCAAGTCTGAAAGTCTGCGCTGCTGTGCCAAGGAGAGAATTTGAGTGTTTGAGGACTTCTTTGGTGGTCCAGTGGGTAAGGCTCTGTGCTTCCAATGCAGGGGGCACAGGTTTAAGCCCTAGTGGAGGAACTAGGATCCCACAGAGCAAGTGGTGCTGGAGGGCGGTGGAGGGGGGAGTATTTGAGTTTTTGTATTAAGGGCATGGGGAGACTTTTTAAGGATTTTAGGATAGTGTGTGACATAATTAAAATCTGCACTTTAGAATAATATTGGCATGCCACTTACTAGCTGTGTTCCTAAAAAGTGACCTAACCTCTCTGTGCCTCAGTTCCCTCCTCTATAGAATGGGGGCAGTGATAGAGCCTGACTCCTGGAGTTGTCAGAATGCAGTGAGGTAGTGTGGATAGAACCGGCATGTGGCAGCCCTTGGTGAAGAGTAACTGTTGCTATTAGCTAATTCCGGCTGAACTGGGATGGGTGGAGACTGGTAGGAGGAGCCGTGAGATGGCCATGGATAGAATTGGGATGGGCTTGGGAGTGAGACAGAGGAGATCCCAGAGAAGCGGGAGAAAGAGAGGTTGCTGTCAGGAAAGCCGAGGGAGGAAGGAGACCCCAGAGAGCACCCAGCACAGCTCCATGTCACCGAGAAAGCACCAGACAGTGAGTGGCAGGGTCTGTTGAAGAGGGCAGGGGGTTCCTGGTGATGTACCTTGAGGAGGGCACTTCATCAGAGTGGTAGGTGGAAGGCAAGTTGTGGTGGTTTGAAGAATAAAGACAAAGCTAAGGGTTGTAGATTTCTGAATGAACAGACATGCGGATGGAGAGGTTCACCACGGTCCATGCTGACACCATCCAGGTAGTCTTCCCAGATGACCTCTGCTTGTGCCCCCTCTCTCATGTTTCCCATCATAGACTATATCCATCATGGTTGCCTCTGCTCCTTCCTATGCCTCCACTTGTCCATAAACTCCTTCAAGTTGGGATGCTTATCCATGTTCGGCTCCTTCCCTGTACTATATGTCTGGTGCTGATGGACGTGCAGGGAATCAGCAGCTGATTGTGGAGAGAACAAATGATCTGAGGTGAGACCAGGAAACAAGTTTCCTGGTTTGCAGACCGGTCAGTCCGCTGAGAAGTAGTGAAACTGCATTCTGGAGGAAGACGTGTGATGGCAAGAGGGTTGGCTAAGAATATAGGGAGGCTTGAATCAAGGTGTTTAGGGAAAAAATAAACCCAACTGACCTCTGAGCATACGTTCTTAACCTTTTTAGATCCTACATCCCTTGGAGAGGCAATGTACATAATGAACACTTGTCTCAGGAAGAACATGCGTCATTCACTCATATCCAGTCTGCATGTGGTTTCAGGAGTTTCATACACACTGAGGCCCATCTGTGGACCTGTCCAGTGGCCCCCTGCATTTCAAGCCAAGAACATTCTTCCACATGGAGTCCTATGACCTGGGGTACTTCACTCACCTACTCTGGGCTCCAGTTTCTTTATCTGTAAGATGAGGAATCATGAGATGGAGATCTTACCACACTGGAGGTATTCCATAGAATGCAGTGAGGTAGTGTGGATAGAACCGCATGGGTGGTAAGAGTAACTGTTGCTATTAGCTAATTCCGGCTGAACTGGGATGGGTGGAGACTGGTAGGAGGAGCCGTGAGATGGCCATGGATAGAATTGGGATGGGCTTGGGAGTGAGACAGAGGAGATCCCAGAGAAGCGGGAGAAAGAGAGGTTGCTGTCAGGAAAGCCGAGGGAGGAAGGAGACCCCAGAGAGCACCCAGCACAGCTCCATGTCACCGAGAAAGCACCAGACAGTGAGTGGCAGGGTCTGTTGAAGAGGGCAGGGGGTTCCTGGTGATGTACCTTGAGGAGGGCACTTCATCAGAGTGGTAGGTGGAAGGCAAGTTGTGGTGGTTTGAAGAATAAAGACAAAGCTAAGGGTTGTAGATTTCTGAATGAACAGACATGCGGATGGAGAGGTTCACCACGGTCCATGCTGACACCATCCAGGTAGTCTTCCCAGATGACCTCTGCTTGTGCCCCCTCTCTCATGTTTCCCATCATAGACTATATCCATCATGGTTGCCTCTGCTCCTTCCTATGCCTCCACTTGTCCATAAACTCCTTCAAGTTGGGATGCTTATCCATGTTCGGCTCCTTCCCTGTACTATATGTCTGGTGCTGATGGACGTGCAGGGAATCAGCAGCTGATTGTGGAGAGAACAAATGATCTGAGGTGAGACCAGGAAACAAGTTTCCTGGTTTGCAGACCGGTCAGTCCGCTGAGAAGTAGTGAAACTGCATTCTGGAGGAAGACGTGTGATGGCAAGAGGGTTGGCTAAGAATATAGGGAGGCTTGAATCAAGGTGTTTAGGGAAAAAATAAACCCAACTGACCTCTGAGCATACGTTCTTAACCTTTTTAGATCCTACATCCCTTGGAGAGGCAATGTACATAATGAACACTTGTCTCAGGAAGAACATGCGTCATTCACTCATATCCAGTCTGCATGTGGTTTCAGGAGTTTCATACACACTGAGGCCCATCTGTGGACCTGTCCAGTGGCCCCCTGCATTTCAAGCCAAGAACATTCTTCCACATGGAGTCCTATGACCTGGGGTACTTCACTCACCTACTCTGGGCTCCAGTTTCTTTATCTGTAAGATGAGGAATCATGAGATGGAGACCATAAAGGAACTTACAACTTTGCAAGTCATCTGGAGCAGGTATTCTATTAGACATACCACATTTATTCAATCTGATTAGTGGATAGAATTGTCTCCATTTTGAAAACAGGAAAATGGAAACTCAGTTCAAGACACTTGACCAAATTGACACATGAGTAAGTGAAACATCTAAAGATTCTACCCAGATCTGTCCAACTCAAAGTGCTGGGCTCTTCCCTGTAAACTGTGCTCCTACCAGGCATAAGCACTGCTGATGTCTGTCTGCTCATCCCTGGAATGGTTAATGCACTAGAGTACATGAAAGTATTTTGGAAACTGGGTACTATTTATGCAAATACAGGCTGCAAAATTGGTGTCCTCATTATTCATCATCCTGTATGAAAATCCCTCCCTTGGTATCTGTTAATTCTTCCCTCAACCTCAGGTGGCTTCTTCCTTGCTTCTGTCACCCGTGCCTCCTTTTCCTCCCATTTTCTGAGGCCACGTTTCCTTAGTCCCTATCTCTTGATTTCTATTCTTTACTTTCTAAATCCCATTATCCTACAACTTCAGCTATGACCTCCAAATAAGTGACTCTCAGATCTGTACTCCAGTCCAGAGCCTTATTTCAACCACCTGCTGGTAGTTTATCACCTAAAGCACTGGTCTCAGACTTGGTTGTGCATCAGAATCACCTGGAGTGTTTATTAAAACACAGATTGCTGGGCCCATTCCCACAGTTTCTGATTCAGTAGGCCTAGGGCAGGCCTGAGAATACTTCTTACAGCATCATGCGAAGTAAACTTGACATGCAACAAACCACACATATCTAAAGTGAACAACTGGGTAAGCTTGGACATATGAGTACACTCATGAAACCAGCACCACCATCAAGACAGTGAACAATTTGTATCCCCAGAGCTCCGCGTTCCCTTTTTTTTTTTTTAATTTATTTATTTATTTTTGTACATGTATGTTCCCAGATCATTCATATGCATATCCCTTGACCCTCCCCCCATGCGTTCCCTTTTATAGTCACTCTTTTTCTCTCCTCAACCTCCACTCCCATCCCCAGGCAACCATTCGCCTATTTGTGTCACAGTAGATGAGTCTGCACTGTCTGGAGTTTCTTGTAAATGAATCATTAAATATGTACTCTTTCTTGTTTCTAGCTTATTTCATTCAGCATCACTATTTGTTCCGTGTATTAACAGCTCACTCCTTTTTATTACTGAGTGGTAGTCCACTGTATGAATATATAGCAGTTTGTTTCTCTGTTCACTAGTTTATGGACATTTGGTTTTCCAGTTTGGGGGCTATTGCAGATAAAGCTGCTGAGAACATTTGTGTAAAAATCTCCGTGCTTTGATTTCCCTTGGAAGTGAAGTAGGTCATGTCGTAAGATATGTTCAGCTTTGTAAGGAACCACCAGACTGTTTTTCAAGTTGGTTGCACCATATTACACAGCCATCAGCAGTGTATGAGAATTCCAGTCATTCCACATCTTTACCAATGTCTAGTATGATCAGTCTTTTTTAATCTTAAAAAAATCTTAAAAAATCTTTAAACTTCATTCCAGTGAGTATGCAGTGGTCAATCTCATTGTTTTAATTTGCATTTCCTTAATATCTAATGATGCTGAGAAGCTTTTCAGGTGCTTATTTTCCATCCATTTATCTTCTTGGGTTAAATTCTGTTCAAACCTTTTGCTTATTTAAAAAATGGAATTGTCTTCTTACTATTGGGCTGTAAGAATTCTTTATATATTCTAGAACACTCATGCTTTGTTAGAAATGCATTTAATTTGCAAATAAATCTCTCAGTATATGTTTGACATTTTCATTCTTTAAACAGTATCTTTTGAAGAGCAAACATTTTTAATTTGATGACGTTTTAAAAATATTTATCTATTTATTGACCATACCAGATCCTAGTTGCAGCATGCAGGATCTTTAGTTGTGGTATTTGGGATCTAGTACCCTATCCAGGAAATGAACCCAGGCCCTGTGCACTGGGAGTATGGAGCATTAACCATTGGACCACCAGGGAAATCCTGATGAAGTTTGACTTGCTGATTTTCTTTATTATTTGCACTTTTCTGGATATATTTAAGAAGTCTTTACCAAACCGAGAGTAAGATTTTCTCCTATGTTTTCTTTTTTTTTTTTTTATTAATTAATTAATTTATTTTTGGGGGGTGAGGTGAGGAGGGAGGGGAGCAGGCGGGCTACTTCTATTGGTCTTTCATTTGTCTATTTTCATCCATCTTTGTTCTCTGGCCCGTGTGGGCCTCCCATTGCGGTGGCCTCTGTTGTCTCAGAGCACCGGCTCTGGGCGCATGCGCTCCAGAGCTCCGGCTCAGTAATTGGACACATCGGTCCAGCTGCTCCGCGGCACGTGGGGTCTTCCCAGGCCAGGGGTCGAACCGGCGCCCCTTGCACTCTGCAAGGCGGTGTCCTTACCCACTTGACCACCAGGGAAGCCCTCTCTTATGTTTTCTTTAAGAAGTTTAATGATTTTAGCTCTTTTATTATGTTCATGATTCTTTTCAGGTTAATTTTTGTATGTGGTGTGAGGTAAGGGTCAGGATTAATGTGTATTTTGGGAGTGACTGTTCAGTTATTACAGCATCATTTGTTGAAAAGATTCTCCTTTCCCCATTGAATTGCCATGATACTTTTGTCAAAAAATCAATTGAGCATTATTCCTGAACTTTATTCTACTCCCCTGATCTGTTTGTCTGTCGTTAATACTAGTACCACTCTGTATTGCTGTGTCTTTATAAGTCTTGAAATCAAGTAATGTAAGCCTCCAAATTTTGTTCTTTTTCAAAGCTGTTCTGGCAAATAAAAAAATTACACTATTTTCCTTTTTCTAAAGATTTCTGTTTCGTTCTTCATCTCATGCTCTTTCTCTATGTCTGCCTATTGAAGTCTAGCTCAGATCTGCCTTTCTCCATGAATCTCTCCCTGATTCTTCTATCCAAATGTGATCCTCTCTCTCTTCTGAACTGTCAGAGTATTCTAATTGTATCCTTCTTGGCAGTGAGGGTTTGCCCCCAAGTTACCATTACTTAAGTGCCTCTCTTGCTGAATTATAAGCTCCCCACATGATGCCAAGCACAGAGTTATTGTTAGAAGGAATGAGTGAGTGAAAACATTATGTTCCCTCCTCATCCTGTGCAGTATCTATCTCAATCCTTTCACAAAGCTGAAAAGATTCCCACAGTTGCTTTAGGAGGAGAGAGAGGCAGTGGGCACAGAAGACCTCCTCTGTCTGGAGGGGACAAGACTGAGGACAAATAATTAAGCTTGGCCCAGCCTGCCTTGTAACAATGACACCACCACCATCTGATATTTACCAAGTACTTGCTATGTGCTGACACCATGCAAAGTGATTTACATCCACTATTTCATTTGATTGAATCTACCAACAGCCTATGAGATGGGTACTAATCCATCCCATATTTTATAAGTGAGGCAGCTGAGGTCCAGAGAGGTTAACTTACCTACCCAGTATCACAGAGCTTGAAAGGGGCAGAGCTGCAATGGGGACCCAGTCCTATATGATTCCAAACCATGCTTCTAAGTATGTGCCTGACTAAATAAGACATGGGCATCTATTCTACTAAGTGGTGAGGTCCTGGTATATAGGAGCCATAATTGATATATTCCTGCCTCACTGCAGTAACTACACATTCCTGAAGTCCCTGCCAATGGATGGGTATCAAAATTATAAAAAAAGAAGTTTCTATCCTAGAAAGATAAGGTAGACATACTTTCCCCAATTTCTTCAATTAATGACAAGTAAAACTCCTGGACATATATAGAGAGCAAATATCAGAAAACTCTGAAAAGCATAAAGAAGGCAGACCAGCTAGAAAACTTGAAACCCAAGGAACAACATGGTGGTAAGTTCCCTGAGGTTTCTTTTTTGTCTCACCTCATGCATCTCAGACCTAGAGCTAAAGAGGCCAGCAACCCAGAAGCACTAATAAATACAGATTAAAAAAAAAAAAGTTCCAGTGAAAACCTGCTGTCTAAGTCAAAGAACTGGGAAAAGGACAAGCTAGCAAGGCAGCTTTTAGACAAACACTACTCAACTCCAACCAAATGCCACAGAAAAACCTGTGGCCTGCCTCTCACTTATTGCAGCAAGGACAAGTGCTGAGCCTAGACTTCTGCCCTCACTAGTCCATAAGGCGACATCCCAGCCCTCCACAGGATGCTGTCAGAGACTAAGAAGGGAGCCTGGATGTTCATACCCGCCAGTGGTAACAGGCTCCCCACCCCCACTGCACAGGATCAGTGGAGACCACGTGAGGAGCCTGGGCTTCCGTCCATACCCAGCAGCAATGAAGCAGCCCTTCCCCTCCACACTGGGTGATGTCAGAGGAGACTTAATTAAGAGAATGTTCATGTCTCCACGGTGTCAAGAGAAACCATGTGGGTAGCAGTGGCAAAATACCCCCTTGCACGCAGGGAGCTATCAGAGAAGGCTTAGCAGAGAGCTGGAACCTTCCCTCCATCCAGTAGTAACAAGAAAAGAATCCAAGTGGGGACCCTGAACTACTGCTTCACCTTACAGAGCAGTGCTCTCCCCTTTCTTCAGCTAGAGGAGTGTCAGAGGAAGCCAGCAAAACCAGAAGGTTTAAATCAAATCAAGAATCTTAAAATGCCCCAAATGTTCAAGTTTCAATAAAAATGTAACTCATAATACCAAGAACAAGGAATATCCCAAAGGGAATTTAAAAAAAAAAAACAAAAAACATTAAATAGATGCCAACCCTGAGATGACAAAAATTTCGGAATTGTTTAACAAATATTTTAAAGCAACCATCTCAATGAACAATTATAAATATACTTGAAACAAGTGAAAAAATATTAAGTTTCAGCAGAAGTATAGAAAATCTTAACAAAGAAATAGAAAATATAAAGAAGAACCAAATGGAAATTTTAGAATTCAGCAATGCAGTAACAGAACCAAAGAGCACACTCAATGGGCTCAAAAGCAGAATGGAGAAAACAAAGGAGAGAATCAGTGAACTGGAAGATAGAATAGTAGAAATTACCCAATCTGAACCACAAAGAGAAAAAACACTGAAAACAGACTACAGGACTATAACAAAAGGTCTAACATATTTGTCATTGGAGTCCCAGATGGAGGAAAGAAAGAGAACAGAGCTGGAAAAGTACTCAAAGATGGCAGAAACTCCCAGAAGTTCAGCAAAAGATATAAACCTGCAGATTCTAGAAGTTGAGTGCATTCCAAACAGGATAAGCTCAAAGAAACACACAGTAAGACATATCATAGTCAAACTTCTAAACACTGAAGGCAAAACTCTTGAAAGAAATGAGAGACAAATGACACTTTACCTATAGAAGGAAACTAGTTCAAGTGCCATAGATTTCTCATCAGAAACCATACAGGTGAGAAGTGGCACATTTTTTCAAATGCTGAAAGAAAAGAACTGTCAACCTTAGTGAAAATATCCTTTAGAAATGAAGAGGAAATCAAGATATCTCAATAGAAAACAAAGAGAATGTGTCACCAGTAGACTTATCCTAAAAGAATGGCTAAAGAAAATCAAGAGCTGGGAAGCCCTTCACCTCAGAGAAGGCTTAGCAGAGAGCTGGAACCTTCCCTCCATCCAGTAGTAACAAGAAAAGAATCCAAGTGGGGACCCTGAACTACTGCTTCACCTTACAGAGCAGTGCTCTCCCCTTTCTTCAGCTAGAGGAGTGTCAGAGGAAGCCAGCAAAACCAGAAGGTTTAAATCAAATCAAGAATCTTAAAATGCCCCAAATGTTCAAGTTTCAATAAAAATGTAACTCATAATACCAAGAACAAGGAATATCCCAAAGGGAATTTAAAAAAAAAAAACAAAAAACATTAAATAGATGCCAACCCTGAGATGACAAAAATTTCGGAATTGTTTAACAAATATTTTAAAGCAACCATCTCAATGAACAATTATAAATATACTTGAAACAAGTGAAAAAATATTAAGTTTCAGCAGAAGTATAGAAAATCTTAACAAAGAAATAGAAAATATAAAGAAGAACCAAATGGAAATTTTAGAATTCAGCAATGCAGTAACAGAACCAAAGAGCACACTCAATGGGCTCAAAAGCAGAATGGAGAAAACAAAGGAGAGAATCAGTGAACTGGAAGATAGAATAGTAGAAATTACCCAATCTGAACCACAAAGAGAAAAAACACTGAAAACAGACTACAGGACTATAACAAAAGGTCTAACATATTTGTCATTGGAGTCCCAGATGGAGGAAAGAAAGAGAACAGAGCTGGAAAAGTACTCAAAGATGGCAGAAACTCCCAGAAGTTCAGCAAAAGATATAAACCTGCAGATTCTAGAAGTTGAGTGCATTCCAAACAGGATAAGCTCAAAGAAACACACAGTAAGACATATCATAGTCAAACTTCTAAACACTGAAGGCAAAACTCTTGAAAGAAATGAGAGACAAATGACACTTTACCTATAGAAGGAAACTAGTTCAAGTGCCATAGATTTCTCATCAGAAACCATACAGGTGAGAAGTGGCACATTTTTTCAAATGCTGAAAGAAAAGAACTGTCAACCTAGAATATCCAGTGAAAATATCCTTTAGAAATGAAGAGGAAATCAAGATATTCTCAGATGAAGGAAAACAAAGAGAATGTGTCACCAGTAGACTTATCCTAAAAGAATGGCTAAAGAAAATGATCAAAATAGAAAGAAGTTGATAAGGAACCTTGGAACATCAGGAAGGAAGAAAGAACATGCTAAGTAAAAGTATGGGTAAATGTAATAGACTTTTCTTCTCATCTTGAGAAGGAGAAGAAATTCTAAGTTATGATTATTAGATTAGATTATCATAATCTAAATTTGATTGTTGAAGCAAAAATTACAGCACTGTTTGATGTATGTAAAATAAATATTTAAGCCAATGTATTATCAGTGAGAGAGGATAAAAAGATGTAAAATGTGATAAAGTTTCAATAGTTCATTTGAACTGGTAAAATGATGACACCAGCAGACTGTGATAAGTTATTCATATTTAATGTAATATCTCAAGAGACAAGGCTTTTTTTAAGCTATAGGAAGAGGTATCCTCAAAAACATTATGGGGGGGGGGGCTTACCCTGGTGGTCCAGTGGGTAAGGACACCGCCTTGCAGTGCAAGGGGCGCCGGTTCGATCCCTGGCCTGGGAAGATCCCACGTGCCGTGGAGCAGCTGGACCGATGTGTCCAATTACTGAGCTGGAGCTCTGAAGCGCATGCACCCAGAGCAGGTGCTCTGCGACAACAGAGGCCACTGCGATGGGAGGCCCACAGGAGCCAAAGGACAAAGACAGATAAAAATGGAGAAATGAAAGACCATTAGAAGTGGCCTGCCCGCTCCCCTCCTTCCCCAACCTGACCTCCGCCCAAAATAAATAAATAAATAAATCTTTTAAAAAAAATTATAGGAAAATAAAAGCAGAATTTGAAAAAATGTTCAAGTAAACCACAGAAAGGCAGGGAGATGAAAACAGAAAAGAAAAACAGAATAAACAAAAACCCTCAGAAAATAAAAGGGCAGACTTAGACTGTAATATGTCCATAATTTCATTAGATGTAAATGGTCAAATATACAAATTAAAAGACAGAGGGACAGAATGCTTAAAAATTATGACCTAGCTATATGCTGTCTATAAGGAACTCACTTCATACATTTCTCCTACACACAGAGACAGATTGAAAGCAAAAAGATGGAAATGATGTGTCATAAAAACATTAACCAAAAAAGCAGGAGTTCATATATATATCAATCCATATGATGTATTAATATCAGATAAAATAGACTTTAGAGTAAATAAAATTATCAGAGACAGGAGTATAATATAGTGATAAAGTGTCAATCCATTAAGAAAATATACAATCCTAAGTGTGTATGCACCAAGCAAGAGAGCTGCAAGATATATTAAGGCAAAAACTGACAGAACTGAAAGGAAAAAACTGACAAATGTTATAGTTGAAAATGTAAATATCACCTCTCAATAAATGATAGAACAGCTAGGAAGAAAATCAGAACTCAACACCGTCATCAACCAACAGAATCTGATTGACATTTATAGAATGTCTATCTGTCCAAGATCAGCAGAATACACATTATTTTTAAGTATATGTGGGACATACACCAAGATAGACCATATCCTGGGCGTCAAACAGCCCTCAACAAATTTAAAAGAATTGAAATCATTTACAATGTGTACACTGACCACAAATAACAGTTTTTTTAAATGGAACTGATAACATAAATATAACACACAACTCTTCAAACACTTAGAAACAAAATGACACATTTGCATATAATCCATTGGTCAAAGAAGAAATCTCAAAGGAAGCTTTAAATACATGCTCTGCGACAACAGAGGCCACTGCGATGGGAGGCCCACAGGAGCCAAAGGACAAAGACAGATAAAAATGGAGAAATGAAAGACCATTAGAAGTGGCCTGCCCGCTCCCCTCCTTCCCCAACCTGACCTCCGCCCAAAATAAATAAATAAATAAATCTTTTAAAAAAAATTATAGGAAAATAAAAGCAGAATTTGAAAAAATGTTCAAGTAAACCACAGAAAGGCAGGGAGATGAAAACAGAAAAGAAAAACAGAATAAACAAAAACCCTCAGAAAATAAAAGGGCAGACTTAGACTGTAATATGTCCATAATTTCATTAGATGTAAATGGTCAAATATACAAATTAAAAGACAGAGGGACAGAATGCTTAAAAATTATGACCTAGCTATATGCTGTCTATAAGGAACTCACTTCATACATTTCTCCTACACACAGAGACAGATTGAAAGCAAAAAGATGGAAATGATGTGTCATAAAAACATTAACCAAAAAAGCAGGAGTTCATATATATATCAATCCATATGATGTATTAATATCAGATAAAATAGACTTTAGAGTAAATAAAATTATCAGAGACAGGAGTATAATATAGTGATAAAGTGTCAATCCATTAAGAAAATATACAATCCTAAGTGTGTATGCACCAAGCAAGAGAGCTGCAAGATATATTAAGGCAAAAACTGACAGAACTGAAAGGAAAAAACTGACAAATGTTATAGTTGAAAATGTAAATATCACCTCTCAATAAATGATAGAACAGCTAGGAAGAAAATCAGAACTCAACACCGTCATCAACCAACAGAATCTGATTGACATTTATAGAATGTCTATCTGTCCAAGATCAGCAGAATACACATTATTTTTAAGTATATGTGGGACATACACCAAGATAGACCATATCCTGGGCCGTCAAACAGCCCTCAACAAATTTAAAAGAATTGAAATCATTTACAATGTGTACACTGACCACAAATAACAGTTTTTTTAAATGGAACTGATAACATAAATATAACACACAACTCTTCAAACACTTAGAAACAAAATGACACATTTGCATATAATCCATTGGTCAAAGAAGAAATCTCAAAGGAAGCTTTAAAATACATGAAAATACAGTATATCAAAATATATAGCTAAAGTAGTGCTGACAGGCATATTTATACACTGAAGTCATGCATTAGAAAAGAAGAAATGTCTCGGATCAGTATTACAAGTTTCCAGTTCAGTAATCTAGAGAAAGAAAAACAAGATAAACATAAGGCAAGCAAGAGAAGGAAATAATAAAGAGCAGAGGTCAATGAAATTGAAACAGTAAGATTGAGAAAATCAGTGAAACTAAGATCTAGTTCTTTGAAAAGATCGATAAAGTTGACAAGCCTTTACAAGACCAGCAAAGAAAAAAGACACGTCACCAGTATGAGGAATGAACAGGAGATAACACTACAGACCCTGCAGACAGCAGATGGTTACGGGAATAGTCTGAACAAGTCTACACACACTGAAGAACACAGCCTACCACAATTCATCCAATATGAAACAGATCATTTTAATAGCATTCTAACTGTTAAGGAAATTGAATTAATAATTTAAAAACTCCTATAAAGGGGATTGCCAGGCCCAGACAATTTTACTCTAGAATTCTACCAAATGTTTAAAGAAGAAAGTAGTGCTGCACAATCTGTTCTACAAAACAAAAGAGGAACAGAACACTTCCCAGTTAATTTTATGAAGCTAGTATTATTTGAATATCACCAACAAAGACTGTATTCAAAACAAAGAAAGCTACAAACCAATACCCTCATGAATATATCTAAAAATCCTCAACAAAACACTAGCAAACCAATCCACTAATGTATAGAAAGAATTACATGACATAAGCAATTGGAGTTTATTCCAGGCATGAAAGTCTGCTCCAGTATTTAAAAATCAAGCAGTTTATTCTATCCTATTTACAGGCTAAAGAGGAATATCACATGGACATATTAATTGATGAAGAAAAGTCATTTGACAAAATTTGATGCCCATTTATGTTAAAAAAATAACTCTGAAAAATAGGAATAGAGGGTAACTTCTTCAATTTGATAAAGAGCATCCATAAAAGTCCCAGAGCCAACATTATATTTAATGGTGAAAGACTGAGTGTTTTTCCCCTACGACCAGGAACAAAACAAGGATGCTCATTCTCCCCACTCCAATTTAACATAGTGCTTAAAGTTCTAGCCAGGGTGATAAAGCAAGAAAGGAAAAGCTATATAGATGAGAAAGGAAGACATTAATGTTTACTTAGGAAATCCCAAGAAATATAAAAATATTTCTTAAGCTCTCTGAGAATTAATGAGTGAATTTAGTAAAGTTGTGAGATACAAGATAAATATATAAAACTCAATTATATTTTTATATACTAACAATGAACATATGGACACAAATTTAAAATATCATTTATAATTGCTCAAAAAAAGTGAGATGTTGCTCAGTCACTAAGTAACATCCAGCTCTTTGTTACCCCCATGGACTACAGCACACCAGGCTTCCGTGTCCTTCACTATCTCCCAGAGTTTGCTCAGATTCACATCCATGAAGTCAGTGATGCTATCTAAACATCTCATACTCTGCCACCCTCTTCTCCTTTTACCTTCAGTCTTTCCTAGCATCAGGGTCTTTTCCAGTGAGTCGGCTCTTCACATCAGGTGACTAAAGTAACGGAGCTTCAGCTTCAGCATCAGTCCTTCTAGTGAATATTCAGGGTTGATTTCCTTTAGGATTGACTGGTCTTATTTCCTTGCAGTCCAAGGGACTCTCAAGAGTCTTCTCCAGTGTCACAGTTTGAAAGCATATAGTTAAGGTAACATGGACAGGATTTGTATGCTTGTATTTCTTTCTTTGAAAGAAATCAAAGATCTTTTTTTTTTTAATGGAAAGACATATCATATTAACAAATTCAAAGAGTTACTATACTAAAGATGTCCATTCTTCTCAAATGGATATACAGGTTTTAACACAATTCTTATGAACATCCCAGCAAGATTTTTTTGATAAATATAAACAAAATTATTGTAAAATTTGTTTATAAAGACAGAGGGCAGAGGTGTGAGAATAGCTAAAACATTTTTAAAAAGAAGAATAAAGTGGGAGGAATCTATCTAGCTTCAAGTGCAACAGTACAGCCACAGTAACAAGGATTGGGAGGTATTTGTAGAGGTGTAGACACAGATCATGGAACTGAGTAAAGAATCCAGAAACAAACCACACAAATGTGTCCAAATGATTTTTGACAAAGATGCAAAAGCAACCCAATGGAGGAAAGATAGTCTTTTTAACACATGGTGCTAGAGCAAATAGATACCCATAGATTAGAAAAAAAGTCTTAACCTAAGTCTCATACTTTATACAAAGGGGAACTCAAAATAGAAAAATTAGAATATAAAATGTAAAATTTTAAATATTTAGAAAAACATTGTTAGGATCTCTAGCTAGGCAGAGAGTTTTTAGACTGAACATCAAAAGGATGATACATATAAGAAAAAATTGGTAAATTGGACTTCATAAAAATTTAGAACTTTAGCTATGTTAAAGACTGTAAAGAAAATGCAAAGACAAACTAAAGACTGAGAAAAACAAAACTAAAGACTAGAATACACAACCGGAAGAGTTTGCTCAGATTCACATCCATGAAGTCAGTGATGCTATCTAAACATCTCATACTCTGCCACCCTCTTCTCCTTTTACCTTCAGTCTTTCCTAGCATCAGGGTCTTTTCCAGTGAGTCGGCTCTTCACATCAGGTGACTAAAGTAACGGAGCTTCAGCTTCAGCATCAGTCCTTCTAGTGAATATTCAGGGTTGATTTCCTTTAGGATTGACTGGTCTTATTTCCTTGCAGTCCAAGGGACTCTCAAGAGTCTTCTCCAGTGTCACAGTTTGAAAGCATATAGTTAAGGTAACATGGACAGGATTTGTATGCTTGTATTTCTTTCTTTGAAAGAAATCAAAGATCTTTTTTTTTTTAATGGAAAGACATATCATATTAACAAATTCAAAGAGTTACTATACTAAAGATGTCCATTCTTCTCAAATGGATATACAGGTTTTAACACAATTCTTATGAACATCCCAGCAAGATTTTTTTGATAAATATAAACAAAATTATTGTAAAATTTGTTTATAAAGACAGAGGGCAGAGGTGTGAGAATAGCTAAAACATTTTTAAAAAGAAGAATAAAGTGGGAGGAATCTATCTAGCTTCAAGTGCAACAGTACAGCCACAGTAACAAGGATTGGGAGGTATTTGTAGAGGTGTAGACACAGATCATGGAACTGAGTAAAGAATCCAGAAACAAACCACACAAATGTGTCCAAATGATTTTTGACAAAGATGCAAAAGCAACCCAATGGAGGAAAGATAGTCTTTTTAACACATGGTGCTAGAGCAAATAGATACCCATAGATTAGAAAAAAAGTCTTAACCTAAGTCTCATACTTTATACAAAGGGGAACTCAAAATAGAAAAATTAGAATATAAAATGTAAAATTTTAAATATTTAGAAAAACATTGTTAGGATCTCTAGCTAGGCAGAGAGTTTTTAGACTGAACATCAAAAGGATGATACATATAAGAAAAAATTGGTAAATTGGACTTCATAAAAATTTAGAACTTTAGCTATGTTAAAGACTGTAAAGAAAATGCAAAGACAAACTAAAGACTGAGATAAAATATTTGCAAATCACATAGCCAACAGATAATTATTATATAAAATACTCAAGAAACTCGTAAACTCCCAATAGTAAAAAAAAAAGTCAATCCAATAGAAATGGGCTTAAGACCTAAAGAGAGACATTTCACCAAAGATAATATACATATAGCATATAATTACATAGAAAGTTATTCTGGGTAATGCAAAAACAAAAACAAAACAAAACTACAGTGAGAAATTATACACCTTTCAATATGGACTAAAATTTAAAAAATTATGACGCTGCCAAATGCTGGCAAGGATGCAGAGAAATGGTCACTCATACATCGCTGGTGGGAATGTATTGTATAATCACTTGGGAAATCAGTTTCTCAAAATTATCTATCTATTTATCTGTCTGTCTGTCTACCATATGACCCAGCAACTGTAATCCTAGGCATTTATCCTAGAAAAACAATGATTTATGTCTACATAAAACTTGTACTGAATCTGCCTGCAAAGCAGGAGACTTGGGTTCCATCCCTGGGTTTGGAAGATCCCCTGGAGAAGGGAAAGTCTACCCACTCCAGGATTCATGCCTGGAGAATTCCATGGCTCATCCACGGGTCGCAGAGTCAGACAAGACCGAGTGACTTTCACTTTCACAAAACCTGACCACAATTGTCCATAGCAACTTCATTCATAATAACCCAAAACAACCCAAATGTCCTTCAATAAGTGAATGTTCTTCCGTGGGGAAATAAATTGTGGTACATTCACGCTACTACTACTCAGCAATATAAAAAGGAATGAAATATTGATATATAACACAATCTGGATGACTTGTCAGAGAATTTTGCTGAGTTTAAAAAAAAAGCCAGGGCTTCCCTTGTGGCTCAGTGGATAAGAACCCGTCTGCCAATGCGGGAGACCCAGGTTCGATCCCTGATCTGGGAAGATCCCACATACCACAGAGCAGCTAAACCCATACAACAACAAAGACCCAGCACAGCCAAAAAAATAAATAAATAAAAAGTTAAAAAAAGCCAATCTCCAAAGGTTATATGTTATGTGATTTCACTTATATAATATTCTTGAACTAACAAAATAGGAGAAAAGGCTAGTGGTTGCAAGGGGTTAAAGAGGGAATGAGGGCTGGAGGGAAGTGGGTGTGGTTATAAAAGGGCAACATGAACCATCTTGGTGGTGATGAAACTGTTCTGTATCTCGCCTTTATCAGTATCAGTATCCTGATTGTAGGATATTGTGCTATCGTTTTGTAAGGTATTACCATTGAGTAAAACTGGGTAAAGAGTATTTGTATTATTTCTTACAACTGTGTGTGAATTACTTCAAAATAAAAAGTTTAATTTAAAAATAATGGTCAGGGCTTCCCTGGTAGCTCAGTGGTGGAGAGTTTGCCTGCCAGTACAGGAGACACGGGTTTGATCCCTGGTCCGGGAAGATCCCACATGCTGCGGAGCAACTATGCCCGTGAGCCACAACTATGGAGCCTGTGCTCTAGAGCCTTGGAGCTGCAACTGTGGAGCCTACGTGCCACAACTACTGAAGCCCGTGAGCCCTAGAGCCCGATTTCCACAACAAGAGAAGTCACTGCCACAAGAAGCCTG
Source organism: Tragulus kanchil (assembly GCA_022376925.1). Classification (NCBI taxonomy): domain Eukaryota; kingdom Metazoa; phylum Chordata; class Mammalia; order Artiodactyla; family Tragulidae; genus Tragulus; species Tragulus kanchil. The sequence continues at coordinate 142,188,451 of JAIOJX010000005.1, read as the reverse complement.
CTCACCTCAACTAGAGAGTAGCCCCCACTCCCTGCAACTAGAGAAAACACAATGGCAGCAGTGAAAACCCAGAACAGCCAAAAATAAAAAATAAAATGGTCAGAGTGGGACTTCCTTGGTGATCTAGTGGCCAAGACTCCATGCTGCCAATGCAGGGGCTCCAGTTGAATCCCTGGTCAGGGAACTGGATCCCACATGCTGCAGTTAAAGGTCCTGCATGCTGAAACTAAAAATCCCACATGCCCCAATGAAGACAGACGATGTCATGTGCCACGACTAAGACTGGGGACAGCCAAATAAATAAATATAAATATTTTTTAAAATGATCAAAGAAAGTCAGCAACTGCTTTGCACAAGCCCTTCATAAACCTTACCCTGGGAGGTGGGGCACAGCTGAAAACATAAACAGAATCAAAGAGAGTGTGTAAGGCATTCTACAATTCTTGGGGTTCTTCCTTAATACCAGCCATGTCCCCTGTAACACTCCGTGGGATTTTGTCAATATGGGACCTGAAATTAAAGGTCCTGTAGGGAAGAGCTTCAGGGCAAGTCTCTGGAGTTTATGTTGGAGGAAAATATGAAAGGAGCTGAGGGACAGATGTGTGGGAGGACAGAGCCAGCTCAGGAGTCCCTGCTCCAGGAATGCGCTGCACAGTTGCCCAAGTTAGATATCCCCTTCCATCTGCTCCATTAACCTGCATCATAGTCTACTATGATTAATAACTTACTTTTCTGTCTCCCCTTTTATACCATACATTTCTTGAAGGCTGAGATCATTTCTTAGTTTGCCTCTGCATACCTTACATGCTTTATTTGGGGATTAAAACCATCATCTTTCTTGCATGAGCTACACCCAGAAGGCATTGACTGCCATTTTCAGTTTTGATTTCTTTTACATGTATTGGAAACATTTTTTTTTTAAATCTGAGAAACACTCTGAATGCAGTCTTAGCTTTTCAATAATTTTTCCTCTTTTTTTTCAGTTGCTTCATCCATGCAAAATTTGATAACCACCATTTTTAGAACTTGCCATTATGAAATCTTTCTAAATAGTAACAGTAGGGTTTTTTTAATTAATTAATTAATTTGGCTGTATGGCATCCCAGGTGCAGTATGTGGGAACCTCCACTGAGGTGCACAGACTGTCTAATTATGGTGCACAGTCTCAGTAGTTACAGAGTGCACAGACTTCAGTAGTTGTTGTACATGGGCTTAGTTTCCACTGCATGTGGGATCTTAGTTCCCTGACCAGAAATCGAACACATGCCCCCTGCATTACAAGGTAGATTCTTTTTTTTCTTTTAAAGATATACTTATTGATCTTATTATGATTTTATTTTTGGTTTTGGTGGGTCTTTGTTGCTGCACACAGGCTTTCTATAGTTATGGTACACAGGCCTCTTGTTGCAGAGCATGGGCTCTAGGTGTGCATACAAGATGAATTCTTAACACTGGACCACCAGGGAAGTCCCAGCAACATGAGTTCTGCCTTCATGTTTTATTGGCTCATGTAATATTTAGTAAAGTTTAAATATATACACAGCTGAGTTAAAACAAATTTTGCACAGAACTGGGAAATTAAAGGTGCTGTAGGGAAGAGCTTCAGGGCAAGTCTCTGGAGTTTATGTTGGAGGAAAATATGAAAGGAGCTGAGGGACAGATGTGTGGGAGGACAGAGCCAGCTCAGGAGTCCCTGCTCCAGGAATGCGCTGCACAGTTGCCCAAGTTAGATATCCCCTTCCATCTGCTCCATTAACCTGCATCATAGTCTACTATGATTAATAACTTACTTTTCTGTCTCCCCTTTTATACCATACATTTCTTGAAGGCTGAGATCATTTCTTAGTTTGCCTCTGCATACCTTACATGCTTTATTTGGGGATTAAAACCATCATCTTTCTTGCATGAGCTACACCCAGAAGGCATTGACTGCCATTTTCAGTTTTGATTTCTTTTACATGTATTGGAAACATTTTTTTTTTAAATCTGAGAAACACTCTGAATGCAGTCTTAGCTTTTCAATAATTTTTCCTCTTTTTTTTCAGTTGCTTCATCCATGCAAAATTTGATAACCACCATTTTTAGAACTTGCCATTATGAAATCTTTCTAAATAGTAACAGTAGGGTTTTTTTAATTAATTAATTAATTTGGCTGTATGGCATCCCAGGTGCAGTATGTGGGAACCTCCACTGAGGTGCACAGACTGTCTAATTATGGTGCACAGTCTCAGTAGTTACAGAGTGCACAGACTTCAGTAGTTGTTGTACATGGGCTTAGTTTCCACTGCATGTGGGATCTTAGTTCCCTGACCAGAAATCGAACACATGCCCCCTGCATTACAAGGTAGATTCTTTTTTTTCTTTTAAAGATATACTTATTGATCTTATTATGATTTTATTTTTTGGTTTTGGTGGGTCTTTGTTGCTGCACACAGGCTTTCTATAGTTATGGTACACAGGCCTCTTGTTGCAGAGCATGGGCTCTAGGTGTGCATACAAGATGAATTCTTAACACTGGACCACCAGGGAAGTCCCAGCAACATGAGTTCTGCCTTCATGTTTTATTGGCTCATGTAATATTTAGTTAAGTTATATAATAAGAATAATATACACAGCTGGCATACACAGACTGAGTTAAAAACAAATGACTCTTGGTAAGCATGCAGTTCAACCAAATGGGGGAGCACAAGTGTACAGCATCCTCACCATGAAGGTTTGATGAGCCCTGACTGTAAATTAGTATGTTTCACAAAAGAATTGATGGTGTCATTTAAGTCAGTGAGCCAGGTAAGTGCAGGCTGAAGTTCCATTCTAATAATATCAGTAATAATAACTAACACTTATCAAGTGCTTACTTTGTGCCAGGCATCATGCTAAATGCTTCTATACATATTTCAGTCCTACCTGAAGAAAGCGTTATCCCCATTTTATAGGTAAAGAAACTGAATCTCAACGAAGTCCAATGACTCTCACAAGTTCTCATAGCTATTAGGTGGTAGAGCTGAGTTTCTATCCTGTTCCAAAAGCTGTGCTTTTATACACTACAATATATTATCTCTGTGTGGGTGCTCAGTCGCTCAGTCATGTCTGACTCTTTATGACCCTATGGACTGTAGTTCAGCAGGCTCTTCTGTCCATGGGTTTCTCTAGGCAAGAACACTGGAATGGGTTGCCGTTTCCTCCTCCAGGCAATCTTCCTGACCCTAGGATCAAGCTCACGTCTCCTGCATTGGCAGGTGGATTCTTTACCACAGAGCCATCTGGGAAGCCCATCTTATTTCTAGTATTTATTTCTAGTATTTATATAGTATTTCTAGGATGAGTGAATGCATGAAGGACAGGGAAAGGCTCAGTGTTGAGAGACACTTTCCTACAGTCAGGAAAGTATCCTTTAAAGATCAGCTAGCTCACCCTTGGCGATTTCTTGAGGTGAGAGGAGTTCTGAAGAAGAGGGTTAGCTGTTCTTAGAGGACTTGGGAGAAGAGAGAGGCCCACTGAAGGTGCTAGAGGAGACCTACCCCTGGTGCTGGGTCACATGGGACCGTCTCTTTTATCTAGACCACACTTCTGACCACCATCACCATTGGGACCGTCTCTTTTTATTCTAGATAATCTGCCTTCATGTTTTATTGGCTCATGTAATATTTAGTTAAGTTATATAATAAGAATAATATACACAGCTGGCATACACAGACTGAGTTAAAAACAAATGACTCTTGGTAAGCATGCAGTTCAACCAAATGGGGGAGCACAAGTGTACAGCATCCTCACCATGAAGGTTTGATGAGCCCTGACTGTAAATTAGTATGTTTCACAAAAGAATTGATGGTGTCATTTAAGTCAGTGAGCCAGGTAAGTGCAGGCTGAAGTTCCATTCTAATAATATCAGTAATAATAACTAACACTTATCAAGTGCTTACTTTGTGCCAGGCATCATGCTAAATGCTTCTATACATATTTCAGTCCTACCTGAAGAAAGCGTTATCCCCATTTTATAGGTAAAGAAACTGAATCTCAACGAAGTCCAATGACTCTCACAAGTTCTCATAGCTATTAGGTGGTAGAGCTGAGTTTCTATCCTGTTCCAAAAGCTGTGCTTTTATACACTACAATATATTATCTCTGTGTGGGTGCTCAGTCGCTCAGTCATGTCTGACTCTTTATGACCCTATGGACTGTAGTTCAGCAGGCTCTTCTGTCCATGGGTTTCTCTAGGCAAGAACACTGGAATGGGTTGCCGTTTCCTCCTCCAGGCAATCTTCCTGACCCTAGGATCAAGCTCACGTCTCCTGCATTGGCAGGTGGATTCTTTACCACAGAGCCATCTGGGAAGCCCATCTTATTTCTAGTATTTATTTCTAGTATTTATATAGTATTTCTAGGATGAGTGAATGCATGAAGGACAGGGAAAGGCTCAGTGTTGAGAGACACTTTCCTACAGTCAGGAAAGTATCCTTTAAAGATCAGCTAGCTCACCCTTGGCGATTTCTTGAGGTGAGAGGAGTTCTGAAGAAGAGGGTTAGCTGTTCTTAGAGGACTTGGGAGAAGAGAGAGGCCCACTGAAGGTGCTAGAGGAGACCTACCCCTGGTGCTGGGTCACATGGGACCGTCTCTTTTATCTAGACCACACTTCTGACCACCATCACCATTGGGCTCTCTTTAGTTCAATTCTGCCTTCTTTTATTTCAACTGAATCTGGCTAGAATTTTAAAATCTTAATTACCAAATGAAGGGAAAATAGCAAAGCTACACTCTCAATGCCTGGACTCATGATCTCAACATACTAGTAGCTGAACTTGGTTGCTAAAACTTATTGTGGGCCAAACACCTTCTCATTTCAGTTTTTCCCCTCAACCCTGGGTGGATCTAGCATAATGGACTCAGGCTGGCACCGTGATCAGACCTAGGCTGTGTGGGGTTGGGGGGCTAGTGCTCAGCTCTTCCCCAGGCCTCCTCCTCAGCAGCTCTCCCTGAGCATCTGTCCCCTGGCCAGCTGCACACCTCTGCACCTCACAGCCACTGGTCTCTCAGGGTCCTAGTCTCCTAGTGAGGGAGAACAGTCAGATTTGGCTCATCCTTATATTTCAGACCCCTATGCCTTCCTGCTCCCCAGCCATTCCCATTTCTTCTCCTTCTTGGGTGTCTTATCCTTAGAAGAGGCTCTGCTCTACTCCCTCAGGCCCATTTCTCCCTGCCTCTTAAACCCCATTACCTAAAACACAGAAGGAGCCTGGCAGGTACAGTCCATGGGGTCGCAAGAGTCAGACACAACTGAGCAACTAAACCACCACCAAAGCACACCTACTGGCTGAGGTTTAAGCTGACTTTCTTCCTCCCATAAGTTCCTGGCTGATATTTGGGTCTGGTGTTTCCCTTGCCTTGTACTTCCGAGAAGGCAGTGTGTCTGCTCTTGCCTCACTATCTCCTGCTGGATCCCTCCCATGGCCTGGAGCAGAGTATTCACCTCCTGAAAGCTATTCTTTCTTTCTTTCTTTTTTTTTTTTTAAAGATTTATTTATTTATTTATTTTGGGTGGGGGTCGGGTTGGGGAGGGAGAGGAGTGGGTGGGCCACTTCTATTGGTCTTCCATTTCTCTGTTTTCATCCGTCTTTGTTCTTTGGCTCCTGCGGGCCTCCCATCGCGGTGGTGTCTGTAATCGCAGAACGCCAGCTCTGGGCGCATGCGCTCCAGAGCTCCTGCTCGGTGATTGGACACATCAGTCCAGCCGCTCCGCAGCACGTGGGATCTTCCCAGGCCAGGGATCAAACCGGCGCCCCTTGCACTGCAAGGCGGTGTCCTTATCCACTGGACCACCAGGGGAAACCCTGAAAGCTATTCTTTCTGATGGTAATGCCCTTCCCTCCTTTCTTACCTAGATACCTTTTGATTATCCTATGGATCACAACTCAGATGTCACCTCTTACACGAAACTTCTCCAATCCTACATCTGTGCTGGATGCCTTTCCTCTGTGTTGAGTGTCTGTTTAGCTCTCAAAGCACCATACAAAAGTTGACTTATTTATATGTCTCTTGCTCTGGGCTCTGAGCCCTAAGAACCTGTGTCTTGCTCACTGGTATGGTCCCAGCACCTGACGTTTGTTATGAAGTAGGTGTTCAGTGAATATTGTTTATGTAATGCATAGTTTGCAAGTCTAACCTACAGCCTTTCATCTATTGTGTAAGAATGGTTCTGTCTCCCTGATCATGGGTGGGGTGGAATGACTCTCACCTCCCAACCCTAGTGAATGAGCACGTTCAGTTCGCCTAGCCACTCACCTCCCTAATGGACTCATTCTTCATGGGTTCTCAGAAGCCTCCTGGCTTTCTATTTCTGAGGCTTTACCAATATAAAAAAGAGCGATGTGTGGCAATTGTCTTAGTCAGGATAGACAGATATGTGGCTTTGGCCACCCCCAGTCTCAGCAGTTTAATGCAAGGAAAGTGTATTTCTCACTCATACCACATGGTTGGGGTGGGGCTCAGCTTTGCATTGTTGTGTCACGAGGGACCTAAGCATGGTTCTAAGAAGCATTGTGGTTTTAAAATTTTTAAATCCTGTTTATATTTGTTTGACCTTCTAGTTCCCAAATTACTTGACCACAGTAACAATTATTTATATCCTGTGGACCTCATGCTCAGAGCTGCCAGTCTAAAGAGGTCATAGCATATCAAACCTTTGTGGCATATCTAATAGGTGATAAAATATGAGTAAAGCAGTCTCTGTTCACATTTCTTGATTCTCAAAATGTGTTCAATAAATATCTGTGAAGCCCTTACTTTGTGCCAAGTGCTCTGCCAGGTGCTGGAGTTACAGGACTTGCTGAAATATATATGGCCCTTGCTCTCATCAAGCCTCCCCTCTGCCTGTACTATCATAAGTGAGGAAAATAGGTATAGTTATTGCTCTGTGAGAAAAGGGACCCTTCAGGGTGCTGCGTGATGGTCGGGAAGGGTGGGAAGGGGGATATACATATGAGTAATCTGGGAACATGCATATCTGCCTTTTGATTATCCTATGGATCACAACTCAGATGTCACCTCTTACACGAAACTTCTCCAATCCTACATCTGTGCTGGATGCCTTTCCTCTGTGTTGAGTGTCTGTTTAGCTCTCAAAGCACCATACAAAAGTTGACTTATTTATATGTCTCTTGCTCTGGGCTCTGAGCCCTAAGAACCTGTGTCTTGCTCACTGGTATGGTCCCAGCACCTGACGTTTGTTATGAAGTAGGTGTTCAGTGAATATTGTTTATGTAATGCATAGTTTGCAAGTCTAACCTACAGCCTTTCATCTATTGTGTAAGAATGGTTCTGTCTCCCTGATCATGGGTGGGGTGGAATGACTCTCACCTCCCAACCCTAGTGAATGAGCACGTTCAGTTCGCCTAGCCACTCACCTCCCTAATGGACTCATTCTTCATGGGTTCTCAGAAGCCTCCTGGCTTTCTATTTCTGAGGCTTTACCAATATAAAAAAGAGCGATGTGTGGCAATTGTCTTAGTCAGGATAGACAGATATGTGGCTTTGGCCACCCCCAGTCTCAGCAGTTTAAGGCAAGGAAAGTGTATTTCTCACTCATACCACATGGTTGGGGTGGGGGCTCAGCTTTGCATTGTTGTGTCACGAGGGACCTAAGCATGGTTCTAAGAAGCATTGTGGTTTTAAAATTTTTAAATCCTGTTTATATTTGTTTGACCTTCTAGTTCCCAAATTACTTGACCACAGTAACAATTATTTATATCCTGTGGACCTCATGCTCAGAGCTGCCAGTCTAAAGAGGTCATAGCATATCAAACCTTTGTGGCATATCTAATAGGTGATAAAATATGAGTAAAGCAGTCTCTGTTCACATTTCTTGATTCTCAAAATGTGTTCAATAAATATCTGTGAAGCCCTTACTTTGTGCCAAGTGCTCTGCCAGGTGCTGGAGTTACAGGACTTGCTGAAATATATATGGCCCTTGCTCTCATCAAGCCTCCCCTCTGCCTGTACTATCATAAGTGAAGAAAATAGCTATAGTTATTGCTCTGTGAGAAAAGGGGACCCTTCAGGGGTGCTGCGTGATGGTCGGGAAGGGTGGGAAGGGGGGGATATACATATGAGTAATCTGGGAACATGCATATCTGTAAACAACAAAACTCTGTAAAAGTTAAAAGTAAAGGTTTAAAAAAAAAAAAAGCCTCCCCTCCAATGGGGAAGACCATTAAACTACACACAGCCATCCTCACACTGCATATAAAGTTAATATATTCCAAAGTGACCTCACCTAATCATGTAAAGACTGTTGCAAGGAAATTAATCTGATATTTATAAGATGAGCAGTTAGGCAAAGTGAGAACAGGGAGTAGTGGCTAGAGGTGGGAAATGTACTAGGGAGCGAAAACAGCATGTGCAAAGGCCCTGAGGTGGGAACAGAGGGGCCAGTAAATTTGAAACATGTTGGGCTTCCCTGGTGGTCCAGTGGGTAAGGATACCGCCTTGCAGTGCAAGGGGTGCTGGTTTGATCCTTGGCCTGGGAAGATCCCACATGCCGCGGAGTGGCTGGACTTATGTGTCCAATTACCTGGCCAGCACTCTGGAGTGCATGCACCCAGAACCAGTGCTCTGCAGCAAGAGAGGCCACTGTGATGAGAGGCCCACACAGGCCAAAAGAACAAAGATGGAAATAAATGAAAGACCAGTAGAAGTGGTCAAAAAACAAACAAAAATAAATAAATAAAATTAAAAGTTGGAACATGTTGAGAAAGGAACTGTGAATGAAGGGCCATGTCATGCAGGACTCACACGCCAAGTTGGCCTTTTGAATTTTATTTGAAGAACAATTGGAACCAATGAACAGCTCCCAATCGAACAGGAAAACTGCAGACACATTCAGCTAATTAATAATATGGCTTTTTAAACTATCACAACATTGTTAGTTGGCTATACCCCAATACAAAATGTTGGGGGGGGCGGTTGATGTTAAAAAAATTAAAAATTAAAAAAAAAGAAATGGACCAATGAAATTAATAAATAAATACCACTGGGAGATGTGAAAATAGTGGTTAAGTGCTCAGGCCAAGAGTCTGCCAAACTGAAGTTCAAATCCCAGCTCACCAGCCACTTACTTTAGCAAGGCAATCTCTAGCAAGTTATTTAACCTAAATCTTATATTCATTTATAAAATGGAGATAATCATACTAACCTCATAGGATTGACATAAAGATTAAGTGAGATGAGGCATGTATGAGTGTCTGACACATAGTAGGAGCTCAAAAACTACCAGTCTGATCTTTAGAGATAACTGGCTCTTTCTTTTGGAACTTTGAGATATGCTGAATATGGGAGTTAAATGAGGCTCAAATCCCTTCATGCCAGGGATCATTGTATACGAAATGGGTTGAATCCTTGTGTGATTTGCAGATATTCAGGATGGTACAGAGGAGGAACAAGCGCTGGGGCCCTTCTCAACAATGCTGATGCACCAAAGTCTACATCCGACACTTCTACCTTCTAGACTGTAGGGGAGTGCTCCAGGTGACACTTTCCCCGGGAAGTGAGTGCAGGGGAGTGATTGCCTTTGTCCTCCTAGGTAGATATTAAATGGCAGCCTTGAGAGCTACATTCAAGGAGCTGTCTAGGGTCAAGACTCTAGAATAACTTCATTTAAGGTTCTCAAAGGTCTGCTAAACATCAGCTGAAAGGCCTCTCCAGACTTTGATAGGAGTATTAGGGTGAAGTTCAGGGGCCTGGAACACAGAATATCTGTGATTCACAGGACATATCACTTGTGGGGCTTCCAATCCAGGGCAGTGTGGGCCTTGGCGGGATCTGCCCTCCTCCCAGGAACGTAAGAACTTCATATGGAAAAGATAGATCTTGAGTTTCCTGGCTTTGCAGTTAATCTTTGCTCTTGATGAGCCTGCTAGAAATGGGTGGTAGGTTGAGTGGAGGCTCAGGAAGAAGTCTAATCAATGACTCTCAAACATTTTAACCCTGACTTACAGCCTGAAATACATTTTGCATGGTGACCCAGCGTGTGCATAGGCACACACATAGATGCACGTACACACGCATCATATGTGAGGCACCTTGCTATTTTTTCTGTTTTATTCTATTTCATTAGATTGATTTCTTGACTTGCTAATGGATTGCAACCTGCACTTTGAGAAACACTGGTCTAATAGATGATGAATTGTCCTTGAAGGTGATTGAGAAAGATGTTGTTCATGAATAATAAAATTCAAATGAGCAATGCCAAAGGCTGAACAGACTGACTGTATACTTTGAATGCTCAATGGAGATAATCATACTAACCTCATAGGATTGACATAAAGATTAAGTGAGATGAGGCATGTATGAGTGTCTGACACATAGTAGGAGCTCAAAAACTACCAGTCTGATCTTTAGAGATAACTGGCTCTTTCTTTTGGAACTTTGAGATATGCTGAATATGGGAGTTAAATGAGGCTCAAATCCCTTCATGCCAGGGATCATTGTATACGAAATGGGTTGAATCCTTGTGTGATTTGCAGATATTCAGGATGGTACAGAGGAGGAACAAGCGCTGGGGCCCTTCTCAACAATGCTGATGCACCAAAGTCTACATCCGACACTTCTACCTTCTAGACTGTAGGGGAGTGCTCCAGGTGACACTTTCCCTGGGAAGTGAGTGCAGGGGAGTGATTGCCTTTGTCCTCCTAGGTAGATATTAAATGGCAGCCTTGAGAGCTACATTCAAGGAGCTGTCTAGGGTCAAGACTCTAGAATAACTTCATTTAAGGTTCTCAAAGGTCTGCTAAACATCAGCTGAAAGGCCTCTCCAGACTTTGATAGGAGTATTAGGGTGAAGTTCAGGGGCCTGGAACACAGAATATCTGTGATTCACAGGACATATCACTTGTGGGGCTTCCAATCCAGGGCAGTGTGGGCCTTGGCGGGATCTGCCCTCCTCCCAGGAACGTAAGAACTTCATATGGAAAAGATAGATCTTGAGTTTCCTGGCTTTGCAGTTAATCTTTGCTCTTGATGAGCCTGCTAGAAATGGGTGGTAGGTTGAGTGGAGGCTCAGGAAGAAGTCTAATCAATGACTCTCAAACATTTTAACCCTGACTTACAGCCTGAAATACATTTTGCATGGTGACCCAGCGTGTGCATAGGCACACACATAGATGCACGTACACACGCATCATATGTGAGGCACCTTGCTATTTTTTTTTCTGTTTTATTCTATTTCATTAGATTGATTTCTTGACTTGCTAATGGATTGCAACCTGCACTTTGAGAAACACTGGTCTAATAGATGATGAATTGTCCTTGAAGGTGATTGAGAAAGATGTTGTTCATGAATAATAAAATTCAAATGAGCAATGCCAAAGGCTGAACAGACTGACTGTATACTTTGAATGCTCATAGCATATCCAGAATCTGGTTTTCTGTCACCTCTGAATGGTGGAGTTGGAGATAGTAAAAATAAAAATAAAAGTAACTTTTGCTAAGGAACTACTCAGTGAAGAGAATTGGGCTATGTACTTGAATAGTATAAAAATATAAATAGTAAAAACTCTGTCCTTAAAGTTGAGTTTATAATCAAGTGGAAGAGATGGACTGGATCATAAGCACAAGAATAGAAGGGGATTTCAGGTCAAAGGGCAGACTGAACTGATATATGAAAATGCCTCCCACTGGAAACAGAAACTTTATAATTGTATATATGATAAACTTTAAAAATATAAAATAAAACAATTGAGAAGTATATAACCACATTCTAAAGCAATAAATGGAAGAATCTAAACGCCAAGTATAAAAAGAAAACTCGGAACCAAAGTGGCCAGAGGGATTTCACAGAGTGCTTAGAGCCAGTAATATGTCATAATACCTAGAGTTTAGTAGGGGTGAGGACAGAAGAGCAAGCCCAAGGCCTCTGCATTTGAGGAGCTGAAACTGAGCTCCCTTCATAAAGTTAGGAGCCATGAAGAATTACCTATTTATGCAACAAGAGCCAGAAAACTCCACTCACTGGGCAGGATCCAGTAGAGAAGCTTGTCATCTTTCTAGGTAGAATAAGAATTATCTGTGAGAAACGAGAACTCTAAGCCTGTACCAGACATGGATTAGCAATGGAACTTTTGTACTACTGAGTTTCCTGGCTTTGCAGTTAATCTTTGCTCTTGATGAGCCTGCTAGAAATGGGTGGTAGGTTGAGTGGAGGCTCAGGAAGAAGTCTAATCAATGACTCTCAAACATTTTAACCCTGACTTACAGCCTGAAATACATTTTGCATGGTGACCCAGCGTGTGCATAGGCACACACATAGATGCACGTACACACGCATCATATGTGAGGCACCTTGCTATTTTTTTTCTGTTTTATTCTATTTCATTAGATTGATTTCTTGACTTGCTAATGGATTGCAACCTGCACTTTGAGAAACACTGGTCTAATAGATGATGAATTGTCCTTGAAGGTGATTGAGAAAGATGTTGTTCATGAATAATAAAATTCAAATGAGCAATGCCAAAGGCTGAACAGACTGACTGTATACTTTGAATGCTCATAGCATATCCAGAATCTGGTTTTCTGTCACCTCTGAATGGTGGAGTTGGAGATAGTAAAAATAAAAATAAAAGTAACTTTTGCTAAGGAACTACTCAGTGAAGAGAATTGGGCTATGTACTTGAATAGTATAAAAATATAAATAGTAAAAACTCTGTCCTTAAAGTTGAGTTTATAATCAAGTGGAAGAGATGGACTGGATCATAAGCACAAGAATAGAAGGGGATTTCAGGTCAAAGGGCAGACTGAACTGATATATGAAAATGCCTCCCACTGGAAACAGAAACTTTATAATTGTATATATGATAAACTTTAAAAATATAAAATAAAACAATTGAGAAGTATATAACCACATTCTAAAGCAATAAATGGAAGAATCTAAACGCCAAGTATAAAAAGAAAACTCGGAACCAAAGTGGCCAGAGGGATTTCACAGAGTGCTTAGAGCCAGTAATATGTCATAATACCTAGAGTTTAGTAGGGGTGAGGACAGAAGAGCAAGCCCAAGGCCTCTGCATTTGAGGAGCTGAAACTGAGCTCCCTTCATAAAGTTAGGAGCCATGAAGAATTACCTATTTATGCAACAAGAGCCAGAAAACTCCACTCACTGGGCAGGATCCAGTAGAGAAGCTTGTCATCTTTCTAGGTAGAATAAGAATTATCTGTGAGAAACGAGAACTCTAAGCCTGTACCAGACATGGATTAGCAATGGAACTTTTGTACTACTCCTAAGATGTGGGAAACTCAATTCTAGAAAATAACAAACCGGTTCATAAATGGTGAAACCCATAGAATTCCAGTAGAGGCAAAACTTTGACATGACATGATTCTTCCTCCATGGCCAAGGGTAGCTAAGCCTCCTGCAGAACCCAAGTTTTGCTAGAGATGAGTTCACAATCAAAAACTACAAACCACAAAAATAAGTGAATCACTACAAGAAAGAGAATCAGCGAATGCAATATCTTGAAGAATTTTAATAACTGTGTCTGCAACAAAACGATATGGAAAATACTTTAAAAGGTTACCTCAGAAAAGGAAAGAACAAAATTCACAAGGCAAGAATAAGTCATGTTGGAAACGAACCAAATGGAATTTCTAGGAATAAAATAATATTTACATAAAACCAATTCAGTGGAGGCTTTGAACAGTTGAAACACTACTCAAGACAGTTAGTAAATTTGAAGACGAATTCAAAAGGACCCCAAATTCAGGTCATAGAGCTTCATTTAAAGTCATGGAAAATATGAAGGAGAAGTTGAGACATGAGGAATAAAGCAAGAAGGTCCAAAAGAGGTAATAGAAATTCCAGAAGAAAAGAAGAGAGAGAGAAGCAATATATGAAGAAGATACGATGGTGGAGAATTGACCAGTACTGGATGCAAAAATTCCCAATAAATAGGAACACAGCTGAATTTCTGAGGAGAATAAATGAAAACAAGTTTATACCAAAACACTTTGTTGTGACACTGCAGAATATCAAAGGTAAAAGTCTTAAAAGTTAACAGAATAATGGCAGTTAAATAGGCTTCTTATTGGGAGCAACAGAAACCAGAAGATAAATAATTACTCCTGAAGGAAAACCCTGTCCACATAATACTGTAACCCAGATAATTATCATTCAACACAGAAAAGGTGAAATAAAGACAATTTCAGATACAGACGAAAGAGAGTTTATTATTCACAGACCTTACCGAAGAAATTTCTTATAAAGACTATATTGAAAAGGAAATTGAACCTAAAAGGAAGAACTGGGCTAGTAGAAGCAGTAGTGAGCAAAGAAAGTGGCAAATATGTGGATAAATCTAAATAACAGTAACTGTTTTGAGATATATTTTAAAAATATAATGGTACTAAAATACTACTAATCAGTATATAACATGAAATATGGAAGAGGTTGGTTTGCATTTTAAGATCCTTCTATCATTTAAAAGAACAGAACTAAATCCTTGGAAATGACCTAAGGGGCTTGAGGAATTGAGGCCAAAGTGGAAGGTTTGATATATGTCCTTCTGTGGAGCTGGTAACAGCAAAGCAAGGTGTCGGGAAAGTGAGTGAGACTTACCAGCTGGAAGACCCAGAATCCTGAAACTGGATCAATACCTGGTGTTTCAACCTCACTCTGACCAGACCCACAGATACACACGACTCCACCTTCTAGACATTGTGGATCACGTCCCCCTAGACCTACTAACAGTGTGATTGGTCCATGGGCCTTGCATGTGGTTTTTTTGGCCCTATCCTTCAATTCTGTTCAATACACTCTAGGGTCAAGACCTTGACCTTTATGATGGAGCTGTTCTTTTCAAGAATTTTTTAACCTTTGGAGAGATTTTGAGTTTGTTTCTGTTTGGAGTGTCTGTCCAGCATCTTTGGGAACCACTTTTCCCACCCATAGGAGTGGATTCCCAGAAGTCACATTTGGCCATGGTTGGCTGAGACAAGGTCAGATACCTTACTCAGAGTAAGCCAATCAAACTTCCATTCTTGGGAACAGAACAGAATTCCATTGGGAATTTGAATCAATTGGGCCATAGACTGGGATGCTTACAAACAAAATCACATTGATGGCAGCATGAGGGAGAGCAAGGAACACACAAGTGTTTCAGAAAGACAAAGGGAGAGATAAACCCAATCTGGGAAATAGGTACAGATTGTTAATTTGTGTCAGGGTATATGAGTGTTCATTGCAATGGTGAACTTCTCTGTGGGTTTAAAATATTTCCAAATAAAAAAGAGATATGGAAAGAGCAACATAGAACCCTATACTATCTTGTGTAAAAGAGATAACTATTGTCAATGTGCTATGAGACTAAGGGATCTTACATGAGGGCTATGTGACAGCCTGGAGAGATGGAATAGGGGGGAATGGGATGTACATATGATTAAGCTGGAATTATACATATCTGTAAACAACAAAACTCTGTAAAAGCAAAAAAAAGCCAAATTAAAAAAGGAGAAACTATTGAAAAAAAACTGAAGCAAAGAAACAATTTAAAACAAGTACAACCCCTAATGAAATCATGAATCTAGTCAATGATAGTGGTTGTTAAAATCATCAAGTGAAAAACTAATCAAGGGGGGAAAAGCTGAAGGGGAACTTTATAATGGATAAGATCTGGCCGACAGCTCCTGAACCCACTGATTAATATTAATGTCATAAAAAGAACAACGATGAGAAATTATGTGGTCCTGATATGCTGTGAGAGGAAGTTCACACCACCTGTAAAATATTCACGCCTAAAACTCAAATCTGGTCAAGCAGCTCTGGAGTCTACCAATTTAAGGGACAGAGAAACATGGTAAATGATACCACAGGGGTGTTATCAGCAAAATTCGGAATGAAGGAAATGTCATCAGATAAATGGCCCACAATGTCTTCAATAAATAAACTTTTAGGAAAGAGAAAAGAAAGTGAAACTTTTGGAATAAGAGAAACAAGAGCCACATCAACCACACATAGTGCATGAATCCTGATTAAAACCCAATTCAGGTGAATTTGAACACAATGGATATTTGATGACAGTAGGATTACAGTTAATTTTTATTTAGATGAGATAATGGTATTGTGGTTATATTAAAATAGTCTTTAACTTTTAGAAATGCATATTTAAATATTTCTGGGTGAACTGATTTGATACCTGTTTTGTTTTAAATAATCCTGGGTGAAAGGAAAGCAGGTATAGAAGAAATAAGACCAGCCACGTGATGACTGTTCTTGAAACTTTTTTTTTTTGGTGATAAGCCACTTCAATATTTACCTCATATGTTCTCCTGGAGGAGGCTCTTCAGTATTAGTAAAATATTTCCAAATAAAAAAGAGATATGGAAAGAGCAACATAGAACCCTATACTATCTTGTGTAAAAGAGATAACTATTGTCAATGTGCTATGAGACTAAGGGATCTTACATGAGGGCTATGTGACAGCCTGGAGAGATGGAATAGGGGGGAATGGGATGTACATATGATTAAGCTGGAATTATACATATCTGTAAACAACAAAACTCTGTAAAAGCAAAAAAAAGCCAAATTAAAAAAGGAGAAACTATTGAAAAAAAACTGAAGCAAAGAAACAATTTAAAACAAGTACAACCCCTAATGAAATCATGAATCTAGTCAATGATAGTGGTTGTTAAAATCATCAAGTGAAAAACTAATCAAGGGGGGAAAAGCTGAAGGGGAACTTTATAATGGATAAGATCTGGCCGACAGCTCCTGAACCCACTGATTAATATTAATGTCATAAAAAGAACAACGATGAGAAATTATGTGGTCCTGATATGCTGTGAGAGGAAGTTCACACCACCTGTAAAATATTCACGCCTAAAACTCAAATCTGGTCAAGCAGCTCTGGAGTCTACCAATTTAAGGGACAGAGAAACATGGTAAATGATACCACAGGGGTGTTATCAGCAAAATTCGGAATGAAGGAAATGTCATCAGATAAATGGCCCACAATGTCTTCAATAAATAAACTTTTAGGAAAGAGAAAAGAAAGTGAAACTTTTGGAATAAGAGAAACAAGAGCCACATCAACCACACATAGTGCATGAATCCTGATTAAAACCCAATTCAGGTGAATTTGAACACAATGGATATTTGATGACAGTAGGATTACAGTTAATTTTTATTTAGATGAGATAATGGTATTGTGGTTATATTAAAATAGTCTTTAACTTTTAGAAATGCATATTTAAATATTTCTGGGTGAACTGATTTGATACCTGTTTTGTTTTAAATAATCCTGGGTGAAAGGAAAGCAGGTATAGAAGAAATAAGACCAGCCACGTGATGACTGTTCTTGAAACTAGGTGATAGTTATGTGGATTTTTTAAAAAATGTATTTGAAATTCTCTAGAATAAAGTTTTAAAAAATAAGCAAACCAAAGCCACTTCAATATTTACCTCATATGTTCTCCTGGAGGAGGCTCTTCAGTATTAGAGTGAGCATCCTCTCACAAATAGGGCACAGACGAGGTCAGACAGAACTCAGAAGGGAGGGTGCAACCCAGGGCCATCATGGGGACCTGAGTCCTCTTTCAGGTGGAGATCTGCTTACCATGGGAGCCTGTCTTGTATCGCTAAACTGTTTAGACTGTTCTGTTGGGTGAGAAAAGAAAATAATATATCTGGGCAGCTCCCCAAGTCAACCCAGGTTAAGGAATATGGTTTGACAGAGCTAGTGGATTGGACCCAGTGCAGAGGAAGGAGGTGGAATTAGATGTCTCTTTCTGTAAAGCTTTGCTGAGGTTCGGGTTCAAGATCAGAAATCAAGGATGCAGCCTCAGGAATGGGTGCTTCACTAAGGTGGGTGCTCTCTGCTGGAACCTAACAGGCTTCCAGAAGATACTCACTGACGCTTCATAGCTTCATCCTCGTAGCTCCATCCTCAACACTCCAGTTATCCTCCAGGATGGAGCCAGAGGTCCCCAACCGTCTCTCCCTACTCTCATCCTCAGTAGACCCATCCCAAGGCCCATCTCTTCCCCCACCTAATTCTCTGGCCCATTTTCATTCCCTCCGTCCTCGAGCCCCCTCCTCGTCTCCATTCTCCATTCCTTGTCCTCCGCCCGACCAGACACCCCAGTTCAGGGTCCAAGAGAAGGACAGCTTTTATGTGGCTTGTAAAATTCTATTATATCTGTATTCAAAACCTAGCAGCTGAGAAACACTGGTAATAAGCATGTTATTAAGCGTGTAAATACACTTCCACTCCAGGGCCTCCAAGGGTGGGGGCCGGATGCTCAGCCCTGGTGTCTTCCCGGCACGTGAGTCCTTTCCCTTCCGGCTGCCACCCACAGTTGGACCTTGTGCCGAGGCCGGGGCCTCCTCCTGTCTCCAACCACTACGGTCCTGAAGATCTCAGGCTCTTGGAGAAAGGGGGCGGGGGAGAGGGCCAAAGAAAAAAAACATTAGGAAAAAAACTCCCACCCAGAGAGCAGGTATAGAAGAAATAAGACCAGCCACGTGATGACTGTTCTTGAAACTAGGTGATAGTTATGTGGATTTTTTAAAAAATGTATTTGAAATTCTCTAGAATAAAGTTTTAAAAAATAAGCAAACCAAAGCCACTTCAATATTTACCTCATATGTTCTCCTGGAGGAGGCTCTTCAGTATTAGAGTGAGCATCCTCTCACAAATAGGGCACAGACGAGGTCAGACAGAACTCAGAAGGGAGGGTGCAACCCAGGGCCATCATGGGGACCTGAGTCCTCTTTCAGGTGGAGATCTGCTTACCATGGGAGCCTGTCTTGTATCGCTAAACTGTTTAGACTGTTCTGTTGGGTGAGAAAAGAAAATAATATATCTGGGCAGCTCCCCAAGTCAACCCAGGTTAAGGAATATGGTTTGACAGAGCTAGTGGATTGGACCCAGTGCAGAGGAAGGAGGTGGAATTAGATGTCTCTTTCTGTAAAGCTTTGCTGAGGTTCGGGTTCAAGATCAGAAATCAAGGATGCAGCCTCAGGAATGGGTGCTTCACTAAGGTGGGTGCTCTCTGCTGGAACCTAACAGGCTTCCAGAAGATACTCACTGACGCTTCATAGCTTCATCCTCGTAGCTCCATCCTCAACACTCCAGTTATCCTCCAGGATGGAGCCAGAGGTCCCCAACCGTCTCTCCCTACTCTCATCCTCAGTAGACCCATCCCAAGGCCCATCTCTTCCCCCACCTAATTCTCTGGCCCATTTTCATTCCCTCCGTCCTCGAGCCCCCTCCTCGTCTCCATTCTCCATTCCTTGTCCTCCGCCCGACCAGACACCCCAGTTCAGGGTCCAAGAGAAGGACAGCTTTTATGTGGCTTGTAAAATTCTATTATATCTGTATTCAAAACCTAGCAGCTGAGAAACACTGGTAATAAGCATGTTATTAAGCGTGTAAATACACTTCCACTCCAGGGCCTCCAAGGGGTGGGGGCCGGATTCTCAGCCCTGGTGTCTTCCCGGCACGTGAGTCCTTTCCCTTCCGGCTGCCACCCACAGTTGGACCTTGTGCCGAGGCCGGGGCCTCCTCCTGTCTCCAACCACTACGGTCCTGAAGATCTCAGGCTCTTGGAGAAAGGGGGCGGGGGAGAGGGCCAAAGAAAAAAAACATTAGGAAAAAAACTCCCACCCAGAGAGCATTCTTTCTGCAGCACTCAGGAAAAAGGATGTCTCACAGGGGACGGGAAGGCGAAATTTTTTCACATCCAAATGGATTGCAATTTCCCTCCATTTAGCACCTGAAGGTAATTAGCTCGAAGAGACTGCCGAGTGCGAAACACGTTCACGGAACATTAACTCTCACACATTCTCCAGTTGCAGGGAATTAATAGGAAAGATTAAAGTTTAAAGAGAGCAAAATGCCATTACCTCGCCAGCCACCTCTCTCCGCGGCAGTATCCAGCCCCCGAAAACCTTCGGCCAGTGCTCAGGCCGGGGCTCAGGTCTCTGCCTGCAGCCTGGCTGGCTAGGGCATCTGGGTGTGCCCCGTGAAGAGCACTAGCATGTGCAGACGTGCACACATGAGTGCGAAATAGGGCAGCTCTAACCCTTCCCAAGGCCAGCTCGGCCCCACCTCCCTTCACCGTGAAGCATGGGGTGGACTGGGGCAAGTGTATTCTCTTACAGTCCAACGCCTGGCATTGGTGTGCGTTAAGGCCCTGGGTTGGGGTGGAGGTCCTTGGAAGGGTCAATGGCATGGGTGTGCCCTGTGATTTTGGCAAAGAGGGTGCGATCTGCCAGCTTTGTGGTCAATAGAGAGATGAAGGGTGTCCCTCTGCCTTGGGTGTGTACAGAAGCGCTCAGGTGAAGTGATGGAGGGAGTTGCCTCCCTTTCGAGGGAGCCGGGACCCAGAAACATACATGCGCACACACACAGTCCCCCACTGTCACACACAGATGGCCTTTGTCACTCTGCTTTTTTCAAAGTTTACATAGACTTCGAATTCTAAAGCTTTTTCTTTCTATGTGGCTTCAGCGTTTTAAGAAAAGATGAGAGACAGAGAGAGGGAGACAGAGAGTGGGAGAGAGAGAGTGAGGGAGAGAGAGAGTGAGGGAGAGAGAGGGGCAGAGGCAGGCAGGAGAGAGAGAGCGCGCGAGATGAAATTGAGACATGGAAGAATTTATTGCCCAGAAAATTCCATTCTGCTATCTGATTCAAAAAGTCCAGTCCCCCCAGCTTCGGAAAATCTATTTTCCACATTTTAATACCCTGCAGAACAGTCCTCATAACTCATCCGAGTGTGTTAAGCACAGTTTTATTAGATCTGAAACAAATTTTGGTGGGGAGATACTATAGGTCATTAACCATGGAGTAATTTTATCCTTGTTTCCCTAATGATGCCATAATGGCGAGCGAATTTCTTAACTAAAGACCAAAGAACATTTTGAAGGTCAGTTTCATCTGTGAGCTCCTTCAAGCGCTTCTCAGAGAAGATTGGAAAACTCGCCGATTTTTTGAAGAGTCATTAATAATGTGAAAGCTGAAAGCACCCTCCATTTGCGTTCCTGCTTTTTACCTTTTAATTTTATATCGTCCCCGCTCAGAGCCCCGCTCCCACTCCTTCACCCTCCTCCGGACCTCCCGCCTGCCTACCCACCCCGCACAGGGAGCATGGGCACCCAGTCCCAGGTACCCGGCAGGCTGTGAGGGGCAGACGCGGATGGTGCAGGGAGAGAGGCAGAAGAACTGGAGAGGCCTGAGAAACCCCTCTGGCCAGGGCAGCCCGCTGAGCTGAGGGCCTCTGTTGTATTCCCAGGGTGCAGTGCACTGTGTGAGGGTGTTGTTATGCAGGCTGTGTGTGCGCACACTTATGTGTACATGTGTGGAAATGTATGGCACAGGGGACTAAGGTCTCTGGATTGCATGCTGGCTGGGCGTGCACATGCAGGGACCAGTGGGGGCTGAGTAATCCCTGTAGATGGGTGCCCCCTGTTGGAAGTATACTCTGAGACTAAAAGCCAGCACTGGGTTCCATGGCCTGAGTGGTGGGTCAGCTGGGGGAGTTGTGGTCTGTTGACAAGGGGGTTTGTCTTCCAACATGGATGAATACACGAGAAGTACATATGTTCGCACATGAGCCTGTAAGTCCTGAGGGTGATGAGGTCACCAAGACAAGAGGTCCAAGGCCCCTCCCACTGGTAAATCCCTAGACACAAAAGATAGTGACCATCGTGTGGGCAAACGTCCTCAACCCTTGTCCTCTCTCCCCGCTGTTGCCCCCATTCACTCACTTAACTTGTCTCCTGACCCCCAGTCCCTGGCTCTTTGGACCCCCTCGTTCAACCGTCCCCCCAGAGCCGCCCCACCTCCTCACCCAGCTGGTGGCTGTCCGTGCAGGTGCCCGTCCAGGAGCTTCAGTGGGACAGCACTTCTGTGTGTGAAGGTTTGGGGAGGAGGGGCGGTATGGTGACACTCCGTGCTCCCAGATGTGGTGGCAGCGATAATTCCAATTTTATGCCTTTGTTATGGCTTTAATCACTTTCTTTATGCGTTTTGTTCCAGCGATCAGGGAGAGACACCTGATAGGCAAAGAGGATACCAGGGGAACCATTTTTATTTGGAATGTGGTGAGAAGTCTAATTAGAATCTGAATTCTGCTGAGCCTTGAAATGGCCAGCACTTTATCCTGATCGCCTTAGATATTGTTTCGAGTCAATCATCTGTCATGGTGCGGCAGGAGAACCTCTCCCTGCCCACCACGCTCCCTCCCACTGCAGGCCCGGCCGTGGCACACTGAGGGGAGGAGTGGGGCAAGGGCCTCCTCCTGGGGGGCGCATGGGGGCTGTTTTCTAGGGCTCCTCCTCCCCTGGTGAGGTCTGTCTTTGCTGGGATGGTGAGTGTGAGCTCATAGGGAGAAGGGCGGCTTGCAGGACAGGAGTGCTGAGGGGCCTGTATCAGAATCAGGAACTACCGGGGGCGGCCGAGGTGTCTGGGGTACCTCCTAAATGCCCCTACCTCTCCACCAACGGTCTGCGGGGACACTCATCTCTTTACCATCCCCCGCATGCACCGTATCTCTCCCACCTGCTACCCATACCTCCCACTCACCACTCCCACCGTCACCCCCTCTCCCACCCAGCATTCGCTCAGTTCCATGTGTTTGATTTTTCCTCACTCCAGTCCAGCAGTGGGAAGGTTGCTCTTGTTTGTTCTTCCTGCTTAGAATATGCGCCACCTGTCACATCCCTAGACTGGTTTCACCTTCTCCAGAAAGCCTTCCTTGGCCCCAGTGAGTGAGCTTCCTGAGAGGTGAACAGTGACAGCGTGAGCCCCCATCCGGCAATGGCCATGCAAACCGCAGGTGCTTGACCATCGTGTGGGCAAACGTCCTCAACCCTTGTCCTCTCTCCCGCTGTTGCCCCATTCACTCACTTAACTTGTCTCCTGCCCCCCAGTCCCTGGCTCTTTGGACCCCCTCGTTCAACCGTCCCCCCAGAGCCGCCCCACCTCCTCACCCAGCTGGTGGCTGTCCGTGCAGGTGCCCGTCCAGGAGCTTCAGTGGGACAGCACTTCTGTGTGTGAAGGTTTGGGGAGGAGGGGCGGTATGGTGACACTCCGTGCTCCCAGATGTGGTGGCAGCGATAATTCCAATTTTATGCCTTTGTTATGGCTTTAATCACTTTCTTTATGCGTTTTGTTCCAGCGATCAGGGAGAGACACCTGATAGGCAAAGAGGATACCAGGGGAACCATTTTTATTTGGAATGTGGTGAGAAGTCTAATTAGAATCTGAATTCTGCTGAGCCTTGAAATGGCCAGCACTTTATCCTGATCGCCTTAGATATTGTTTCGAGTCAATCATCTGTCATGGTGCGGCAGGAGAACCTCTCCCTGCCCACCACGCTCCCTCCCACTGCAGGCCCGGCCGTGGCACACTGAGGGGAGGAGTGGGGCAAGGGCCTCCTCCTGGGGGGCGCATGGGGGCTGTTTTCTAGGGCTCCTCCTCCCCTGGTGAGGTCTGTCTTTGCTGGGATGGTGAGTGTGAGCTCATAGGGAGAAGGGCGGCTTGCAGGACAGGAGTGCTGAGGGGCCTGTATCAGAATCAGGAACTACCGGGGGCGGCCGAGGTGTCTGGGGTACCTCCTAAATGCCCCTACCTCTCCACCAACGGTCTGCGGGGACACTCATCTCTTTACCATCCCCCGCATGCACCGTATCTCTCCCACCTGCTACCCATACCTCCCACTCACCACTCCCACCGTCACCCCCTCTCCCACCCAGCATTCGCTCAGTTCCATGTGTTTGATTTTTCCTCACTCCAGTCCAGCAGTGGGAAGGTTGCTCTTGTTTGTTCTTCCTGCTTAGAATATGCGCCACCTGTCACATCCCTAGACTGGTTTCACCTTCTCCAGAAAGCCTTCCTTGGCCCCAGTGAGTGAGCTTCCTGAGAGGTGAACAGTGACAGCGTGAGCCCCCATCCGGCAATGGCCATGCAAACCGCAGGTGCTTGCTCCCACCGGATCTCCAGTCCATTTATCTTTCTGCTGCCTTCAGATGGCTCCCTATCTCTTCCTCTATAACTGTTTTTGAGTTTGTGTATGTGTGTCCTAAATCCACTCAAGCCCTCTTTGAACATGGCAAAATGTAAAGAAGAAATACATATTACTCCTAGTGGCACTTCTATCTCTTGAACCACCCCATGAGCTCTCCAAACATTGATCATTTCTTCCCTGTCTCCTGCCCTTTCTGCTAACGATGAGCACAGTGGACTAGGCCCACAGCCGGGAGCTGCGTGTCAGTTTCCAAAGTTGCAGGTTCTCTGAGGCTTTTTGCCTCCTCTATCCCCTTACCTGTCTCCCCAGTACCTACCTACCTACATACCCACCATGTGGTAGATGCAAGGATTGCTGGGAGATGATTAGTATCCAAAGTAAATGCTGTTTCTGGCAGGAGGGAGGAGAAGCTGCCCGAGGAATCATGTTTCCATGAGATACAGCCTGGATGGCTGGTGACTCCTTGGAGGGTCAGGGATCCACATGTGGTCACTGTGAGTCCTTTCTAGACAACCAGGGTACTCAATGCCCCTACAGTCAGTTAGCGTGCCCTCTATGGCAGGGGTCCTCACTGTTGGGCGGCACCACCATGAGCTTCCTGGATGGTTACTGCCCTCTAGAGATGGTCCTTATAGTGAGGTGCCTTCAGGATGGTCCAAGGGGCAGTGTGACCAGACACTCTCTGAAGAGATACAGACTCATGGTCTCTGAATACCCTTCTCAACCTGCTTACCCTTGGACCCAACTTTGTATGCAGCCCTGACCTGTTTTGTGCTTGAATGGTCTCTTCTTGCTTGCACCTCGGTTCTCCCCAGCCCCTGAGCTCTTGGTGGGGAGTCGAGATGGCACCAGCCATGGTCTAGCGAATCACAGGCTTTGAACTGCATTGTGTGACTTTTCGCGATCCTGTGGGCTGTAGCCCGCCAAACTCCTCACTCCATGGGATTCTCCAGGCAAGAATACTGGAGTAGGTTGTCAGGCCCTCCTCCAGGGGGTCTTCCCAACCCAGGGATCAAACCCACGCTCCTGCATTGCAGCTGGATTCGATCGACTGAGCCACCAGGGAAGCCCTTAGAGTTCATTGCCAGAAGTCTAATCTCCTGCCCCTTGCAGCTGTTGGGACCACACTGTTTTTGAGTTTGTGTATGTGTGTCCTAAATCCACTCAAGCCCTCTTTGAACATGGCAAAATGTAAAGAAGCAATACATATTACTCCTAGTGGCACTTCTATCTCTTGAACCACCCATGAGCTCTCCAAACATTGATCATTTCTTCCCTGTCTCCTGCCCTTTCTGCTAACGATGAGCACAGTGGACTAGGCCCACAGCCGGAGCTGCGTGTCAGTTTCCAAAGTTGCAGGTTCTCTGAGGCTTTTTGCCTCCTCTATCCCCTTACCTGTCTCCCCAGTACCTACCTACCTACATACCCACCATGTGGTAGATGCAAGGATTGCTGGGAGATGATTAGTATCCAAAGTAAATGCTGTTTCTGGCAGGAGGGAGGAGAAGCTGCCCGAGGAATCATGTTTCCATGAGATACAGCCTGGATGGCTGGTGACTCCTTGGAGGGTCAGGGATCCACATGTGGTCACTGTGAGTCCTTTCTAGACAACCAGGGTACTCAATGCCCCTACAGTCAGTTAGCGTGCCCTCTATGGCAGGGGTCCTCACTGTTGGGCGGCACCACCATGAGCTTCCTGGATGGTTACTGCCCTCTAGAGATGGTCCTTATAGTGAGGTGCCTTCAGGATGGTCCAAGGGGCAGTGTGACCAGACACTCTCTGAAGAGATACAGACTCATGGTCTCTGAATACCCTTCTCAACCTGCTTACCCTTGGACCCAACTTTGTATGCAGCCCTGACCTGTTTTGTGCTTGAATGGTCTCTTCTTGCTTGCACCTCGGTTCTCCCCAGCCCCTGAGCTCTTGGTGGGGAGTCGAGATGGCACCAGCCATGGTCTAGCGAATCACAGGCTTTGAACTGCATTGTGTGACTTTTCGCGATCCTGTGGGCTGTAGCCCGCCAAACTCCTCACTCCATGGGATTCTCCAGGCAAGAATACTGGAGTAGGTTGTCAGGCCCTCCTCCAGGGGGTCTTCCCAACCCAGGGATCAAACCCACGTCTCCTGCATTGCAGCTGGATTCGTTATCGACTGAGCCACCAGGGAAGCCCTTAGAGTTCATTGCCAGAAGTCTAATCCTATTTGCCTCTCAGCAGCCCTCATTTAGAAGGCATGGCTGTTGGGACCACACTGATGAATGAGAGTGAAGAGATGTAGGAAGCCAGGGGAGCCAGTGAAGGATCCAGAATCAGGAGGTTCGCACGCATAGCAGAAGGCAGGGCAGAAGCTCGAAGGACTTAGGAGCAAGCTTCTTAGTGGGAAACTATAACTTGCTATCGACATCTAGGTATATATTAATAGATCAGAGAGCATGTGTGTTTGTGTGCGTGCGTGTATGCTGGAGGGTCGTTAGGTGAGGGACTGCTGGGAGGGCCTCCCATAGGGAAGAAGCAGGACCCTGGCGCACCGGGTCTGCCCATGCAGAAGCGGGGAATGTGAGGGTGACTCATTTTCTGACTGCCATTTCCCGTCTACAGACCGGGGAGAGGGAGCCCCCGCCCGGCTCAGGATCACACACACTGGGTGGGGGTAAAGGGTGGGAGGACAGAGGTACCCAAGCTGGCAAAGGCCTGGTCTCCTCCTATCTCAGACCCCCCTGAGGCACTGTCCTCTCTATATCCAGAACTGGGCAGCAGTGGGGGTAGATGAAAAGGAGGAAAAACTGTTGGATAAAAAGAAATTCGTAAAAAAAAAAAAAAAAAAGTAAGTGAAATATTCAAACTGGAAAGTGATATTATAGAAACTGCAGCCCACGGCTCAGTGCATTCAAATTTATTCAAACTCGGCGCCTGACAGTGATGGATGCAGCAGCTTTTCCCACAATATGGAGAAGGCGCGGGGGCATTTAGGACTGCGGGTCCCTCCGGGAGGGTGGGGGCCCACCCCACCTCCCATGCCTGGCTCTTCCTAAGTGGAAAGCAAGGTTCTGGATCCTACCCACTCTACTCTCCTGTGGGCTGTAGCCCGCCAAACTCCTCACTCCATGGGATTCTCCAGGCAAGAATACTGGAGTAGGTTGTCAGGCCCTCCTCCAGGGGGTCTTCCCAACCCAGGGATCAAACCCACGTCTCCTGCATTGCAGCTGGATTCGTTATCGACTGAGCCACCAGGGAAGCCCTTAGAGTTCATTGCCAGAAGTCTAATCCTATTTGCCTCTCAGCAGCCCTCATTTAGAAGGCATGGCTGTTGGGACCACACTGATGAATGAGAGTGAAGAGATGTAGGAAGCCAGGGGAGCCAGTGAAGGATCCAGAATCAGGAGGTTCGCACGCATAGCAGAAGGCAGGGCAGAAGCTCGAAGGACTTAGGAGCAAGCTTCTTAGTGGGAAACTATAACTTGCTATCGACATCTAGGTATATATTAATAGATCAGAGAGCATGTGTGTTTGTGTGCGTGCGTGTATGCTGGAGGGTCGTTAGGTGAGGGACTGCTGGGAGGGCCTCCCATAGGGAAGAAGCAGGACCCTGGCGCACCGGGTCTGCCCATGCAGAAGCGGGGAATGTGAGGGTGACTCATTTTCTGACTGCCATTTCCCGTCTACAGACCGGGGAGAGGGAGCCCCCGCCCGGCTCAGGATCACACACACTGGGTGGGGGTAAAGGGTGGGAGGACAGAGGTACCCAAGCTGGCAAAGGCCTGGTCTCCTCCTATCTCAGACCCCCCTGAGGCACTGTCCTCTCTCTATATCCAGAACTGGGCAGCAGTGGGGGTAGATGAAAAGGAGGAAAAACTGTTGGATAAAAAGAAATTCGTAAAAAAAAAAAAAAAAAGTAAGTGAAATATTCAAACTGGAAAGTGATATTATAGAAACTGCAGCCCACGGCTCAGTGCATTCAAATTTATTCAAACTCGGCGCCTGACAGTGATGGATGCAGCAGCTTTTCCCACAATATGGAGAAGGCGCGGGGGCATTTAGGACTGCGGGTCCCCTCCGGGAGGGTGGGGGCCCACACCACCTCCCATGCCTGGCTCTTCCTAAGTGGAAAGCAAGGTTCTGGATCCTTCCCACTCTACTCTCCTGAGCCCCTGCCACCTCCTGTACCCCGGGGGCCTTGGAGGATATGGGCATCACCAGCTCAAGTGCTTGGGGGTATAGCCCAGGACAGAGGTAGCCGGCTGTGGACCAGGGCAGTCTCCTAGGGCAAGGAAGGGGCTGGCCAAGCCTTTCCAGGGGGCGACTTGACAAAAGGGTCACAGTAGTGTGGGTTCACACCCAAATAAATAGCATGAACCCAACAACCCCCAAGTGTGCTGAGACCTCAGGATCTTGGGGCTGAGGCAGGAAGCAGTTGGTTTCAATCCCACCACCTCTCCAGGCTCGACCAGCAGCTGCTCTGCTTGGGACAAAAGACAGCCTCTGGAGAAGCCTCAAGTGTAGGGACTGGTTCTGCACAGTATGTAGGTGGTCAAGTCTCCTGGAATGCCACACCCTGGAGTGTCCCCTGTTCCTAGGAGCACCCTCCAGTTTTCACTCCTCACAAGATTGCCCATGGCCTCCTGTCCAAGGTCCCACTCAACAGACCCACTGTTGATTCCCAGGCTCCGCCCCAGGGGAACCCTTGGAATACTGCTCACTCCAGAAAACTCAGTCATCTCTCCACTGCCTTGTCCCTCACATTCTCCTGCTTCACCCACATCTCTTAAGATAACTTCTCCAGCTCTTTTGCTTTCTACATCCTCCCCCCAAACATGGAAACAAACTCCAGCCTCCACCCTCTCCTACAGTGTTTCAGGAGATCTCAGCCACTTCCTGCAGGTGATGGAAACCTTGATCTCTAATTCCAAGCTTCTCCTGAGATCCAGGCCCACAGTCCACATGACGCAGGGCTAATATGTTGAAAAGTAAATGCCTCTTCTAAAACTCACACGTGTCTCCCAAAGCCAGCAACTAACTTGTGCCTGCCTTCTTTACTAGCTCTGTCACACACACCCCCGCTGACCCTCCAGGGACTTGGGAGCCTCTAGCTCCTCTACCTTTGGTCAACTTACAAATTCAGAGATACCTCCTGAGGTCCTTTGCACCCATTTTGCCTCCACATCACAACTGGTCCCAGGGAGGCCCTTAGCACAGCTCTCCTGGGCCTTTTCAATTCAACCCATAAACTGCTATGGAGTACCTTCCCTGCACCAGGTGAGGCATCTTTCTCTGAATAGCGCTGTCTGCCTTTTAAGTTCATCATCTTCCACTGTCCTATGCACGGCTGCCAGAATTTTCAACCCCTTACACTCTCCCCCTGAAAAAAAATTTTTGACGTGTCTGCGGGCTGGCCAAGCCTTTCCAGGGGGCGACTTGACAAAAGGGTCACAGTAGTGTGGGTTCACACCCAAATAAATAGCATGAACCCAACAACCCCCAAGTGTGCTGAGACCTCAGGATCTTGGGGCTGAGGCAGGAAGCAGTTGGTTTCAATCCCACCACCTCTCCAGGCTCGACCAGCAGCTGCTCTGCTTGGGACAAAAGACAGCCTCTGGAGAAGCCTCAAGTGTAGGGACTGGTTCTGCACAGTATGTAGGTGGTCAAGTCTCCTGGAATGCCACACCCTGGAGTGTCCCCTGTTCCTAGGAGCACCCTCCAGTTTTCACTCCTCACAAGATTGCCCATGGCCTCCTGTCCAAGGTCCCACTCAACAGACCCACTGTTGATTCCCAGGCTCCGCCCCAGGGGAACCCTTGGAATACTGCTCACTCCAGAAAACTCAGTCATCTCTCCACTGCCTTGTCCCTCACATTCTCCTGCTTCACCCACATCTCTTAAGATAACTTCTCCAGCTCTTTTGCTTTCTACATCCTCCCCCCAAACATGGAAACAAACTCCAGCCCTCCACCCTCTCCTACAGTGTTTCAGGAGATCTCAGCCACTTCCTGCAGGTGATGGAAACCTTGATCTCTAATTCCAAGCTTCTCCTGAGATCCAGGCCCACAGTCCACATGACGCAGGGCTAATATGTTGAAAAGTAAATGCCTCTTCTAAAACTCACACGTGTCTCCCAAAGCCAGCAACTAACTTGTGCCTGCCTTCTTTACTAGCTCTGTCACACACACCCCCGCTGACCCTCCAGGGACTTGGGAGCCTCTAGCTCCTCTACCTTTGGTCAACTTACAAATTCAGAGATACCTCCTGAGGTCCTTTGCACCCATTTTGCCTCCACATCACAACTGGTCCCAGGGAGGCCCTTAGCACAGCTCTCCTGGGCCTTTTCAATTCAACCCATAAACTGCTATGGAGTACCTTCCCTGCACCAGGTGAGGCATCTTTCTCTGAATAGCGCTGTCTGCCTTTTAAGTTCATCATCTTCCACTGTCCTATGCACGGCTGCCAGATTAACTTTCCTAAAGCACAGCTCTGGTCATGTCCCTCCCCTGCTCAAACACCCTCAATGGCTCCCCACTGCCTACTAAGTAAAGTACAAACTCCTTACTTGGATGTTCACGACCCTTTGTGATCTGGCCCCTACCCTCTCCCTCTCCAAACCTTCCGATTACTCTCCTTCATGCTCATATTTGGCAGCCAGATTGGACTCTGAGCAGTTCCCCTGCATGCGCCCCACCCAACGGTTTCCACCCTGGTGCACTGGTTCATGCTGTTCCTCTGCCTGCTCTCCTTCTAGAATGGCATCGCCCTCCCACACCCGAACTCATCCGCTCCCATCAATATTCTGGTCCTCTGTAAAACTGGATTCAAGTGAAGCTATTTTGGATATTGCCTGTACAATGCTTAGCAAGGTGCCAACGACCTGTTATTACTTGGATAAATGCTTTATTTTTATTATTCCCCATGATGACCAGAGGTGGTTTCTCTTCCCTATGAAGCTTCTAGTTCTCTCTACAGCTTTCCTGGCTCCTACCATAGCTTTCCTGAAACTGTTACTATGTCTACCCAATGGCTCTCCTGGACTGTAGACTTCTTGAGAGCCAGGGCTAAGCAACATGCATTTGTGATCTCTCATCCTTAGCCCAGGGCACTCAGTCGACACCTGTTGAATAAAGGAATGAATGAGTGAGCAAAGGAAGCAAACACAGCAAGACTAACTAGGAGGTGGCTGTGTGACACAGACTTGGCTCTTCTAAGCCGCCACCTGTTCTGGACAGTGACCACCCAAGAGTTCCTTATCATTACTCCAAGCCCTCCTGACATGTGTCCAGGTGAGCTGGGACACGCGTGTACAGGCTGTATGACAGGTGTGTCATTGCTCCTGAGCAAGAGGGGAGCGTGGCAGAGTTCGGCCTTCCCAACTCATCCATCAAAGAGAACTTACTGACAGCTCCTGAGAGCCGGCTCCGGGCTCTACTGGGTTACCAGGGACGAGTGGGGATGCGGGCTACCCTCTGGGGGTTCACAGTCCACTTGCTCCTTCACTCATCCTGTGACTCTCAGGCCACAGGAACACAAAGGACTCTATCAGTGGCAGTGGGCATGGATGGGCACACTGATGAGTGGGCGAGCCTTTTTCTCCAAGTGGCCCAGAAATGCTATGTAAGCCAGACGTGGCTCTTTCACTCTTTTGGTTTAGAAGAACTCCCCTGGGAGGTCTGTAACCTTCTGCAGATTCTCTACTATAGAGCACAGAACCCCACAGATTAAAGCTACTGAATAGACGCGTTGGATGGATGTTGTGAATAGTTGACAAATGAGAAAATGAGCAACTCACTAGATACATAGATGAATAAAGTACTGGGCCGATGAGCACACTTTCAGCACTCACTGAGCACCTACTAAGTACCTGTGTGGTATGCATGTGTGCTTTGTCATATCTGACTCTTTGTGAACCCAAGAGACTGCAGCCCACCAGGCTCCTCTGTCCATGGGATTCTCCAGACAAGAATACTGAAGTGAGTTGCCATTTCCTCCTCCAGGGGATCTTCCTGACCCAGGCATTGAACCCACCCCTTCTGCATTGGCAGATGGATTCTTTATCACTGAGCCATCCGGGAAGGCACCAAGTACCAGGCACTGGCATTCAATCTTCCCAAAGATCCCTAGAAGTAGGAATGATCCCACTGAGGAAGAAAAGGAGGGTTCAAGGCTTGAAATAACTTGTGTGATCTCTCATCCTTAGCCCAGGGCACTCAGTCGACACCTGTTGAATAAAGGAATGAATGAGTGAGCAAAGGAAGCAAACACAGCAAGACTAACTAGGAGGTGGCTGTGTGACACAGACTTGGCTCTTCTAAGCCGCCACCTGTTCTGGACAGTGACCACCCAAGAGTTCCTTATCATTACTCCAAGCCCTCCTGACATGTGTCCAGGTGAGCTGGGACACGCGTGTACAGGCTGTATGACAGGTGTGTCATTGCTCCTGAGCAAGAGGGGAGCGTGGCAGAGTTCGGCCTTCCCAACTCATCCATCAAAGAGAACTTACTGACAGCTCCTGAGAGCCGGCTCCGGGCTCTACTGGGTTACCAGGGACGAGTGGGGATGCGGGCTACCCTCTGGGGGTTCACAGTCCACTTGCTCCTTCACTCATCCTGTGACTCTCAGGCCACAGGAACACAAAGGACTCTATCAGTGGCAGTGGGCATGGATGGGCACACTGATGAGTGGGCGAGCCTTTTTCTCCAAGTGGCCCAGAAATGCTATGTAAGCCAGACGTGGCTCTTTCACTCTTTTGGTTTAGAAGAACTCCCCTGGGAGGTCTGTAACCTTCTGCAGATTCTCTACTATAGAGCACAGAACCCCACAGATTAAAGCTACTGAATAGACGCGTTGGATGGATGTTGTGAATAGTTGACAAATGAGAAAATGAGCAACTCACTAGATACATAGATGAATAAAGTACTGGGCCGATGAGCACACTTTCAGCACTCACTGAGCACCTACTAAGTACCTGTGTGGTATGCATGTGTGCTTTGTCATATCTGACTCTTTGTGAACCCAAGAGACTGCAGCCCACCAGGCTCCTCTGTCCATGGGATTCTCCAGACAAGAATACTGAAGTGAGTTGCCATTTCCTCCTCCAGGGGATCTTCCTGACCCAGGCATTGAACCCACCCCTTCTGCATTGGCAGATGGATTCTTTATCACTGAGCCATCCGGGAAGGCACCAAGTACCAGGCACTGGCATTCAATCTTCCCAAAGATCCCTAGAAGTAGGAATGATCCCACTGAGGAAGAGAAAAGGAGGGTTCAAGGCTTGAAATAACTTGTGTGAGATCATCCAACTTATCAATCACAGAACATTGGTTCCCTGCCTTAAACTCTTCACTGCACCTGAGTGACTTTCCCACCAGGGTCACTGACTCCCTCTTTTTATTTTTTTTTTTTTAAGCTTTTATTTTACTTTTAACTTTTTCAGAGTTTTGTTGTTTACAGATGTGTATGTTCCCAGATTAGTCATATGTATATCCCCCCATCCCACCCTTCCAGACAGACTGTACTGACTCCCTCTTCATCCCTCCAGCCCTTTGGGGCACCAGGGCTGAGGATCGATTAAGCAGACTCGGGGGCAGCTGGAGAGTATGGTAAAGTCCCTGTCCAGTCTTCTGCACTGGTGGTGAACCTCTGGGTTCCCCCTCCCTTTCTTTGGGTCCCCCTGGGGGACAAGGCGAAGTGGACAAGAGGTACAGCTGAGGAGCCTCTGTTTCCCCAAAAGGGAGTCTTCCCAGCCCTCCTCCGTTTGAGAAGGGAGTGACAGCCTCCCCAGAAGGGCCCCGCGCTGGGGGCCCCTTCCCACCCGCCCCCGCCTCTCCTGGTCAGATACAAACAAGCGCGCTAAACTCCGGGAGATTTACAGCGGGTGGCTGGGCGGCGCGGGCCCCCGGCCGCCGGTGAGATATCTCCAAACAGCGCACTAACCACTTTCCATTTTATACCTCACCAGCTTTATAGCATCTTAAGGATTTCTGTGCACGGCTGGCTTCCTGCCCAGGGAAAAAACCCAGCCTTGTAAATAAATACTAAATATATATGAACAGAGACGACAGCGAGAGAAGCGGAGGAGGGGGAAGGGGTGGGGGTGCTATGGCGCGGGGGTGGGGTAGCAGCCCAGGGCAGGCCAGGAGGAGGAGGAGGGGGCAGGGATAGACTGGGGTGCCCGAGACAAAGGCGGCTGGGGAATGGTTACAGGAAGAGTGAGGGAAACTGAGACAGCACCAGAGAGGGAGGCGAGAGAATCAGAGATGGGGGCTGATGGAACCTGTCTTCTGGGGGCTGGGGGGTGGGGGCTCCGTCGGGAGGACTCCCTTAAGGTTGGGGAGGAAGTGAAGCCTCTTCAAACCCTGTGTCCCCTTCTCCCCATGATTTCTGAAGGGCCTGGGACCCAGGGAGGGGCTCCCTCTGCTGTGTGTGTTCATGTGTAGGTAGTGTGTGTGTTGATGCGAATGTAGTGTGACAGGCGTGTGCCATGACATGTTCCAAGGAAAGAATTTATGTCTGTGTGTGTGCACACCTGTGTGTGTGCAGATATGTGTTTGGGGTATGTAGAGTGGGTGGGACTGTGCCAGGTGAGTACTGGGGCCTCAGCGGGCACACGGGCAGCATGTCTGTGGTGTGGTAGGGGGTTAGGACATATTTTTGAGGGGTGAGGAGGTGGGTGAGTTCTGAGAACACAGGCAGCCATGGAGGGCTGCTTGAGGCATATGTGATGAAATGCGTCCGGGTATCTTGGAATAGGTGGGGGTCTCGGGGAGAAGTCTCTCGGGATCAGGTAAGACAGGATGGCCCTTCAAAGGAGTGAGTGTTGGATCAGAAAGCAAGTGTCTGTCTGTGTGCTGGGGCCGGCACGGGTGAGTTTAGAGGTGCTACAAGGTGGTCACTCCACCTCCTCCTCCTCAGCGTCCCTCCCTGAGTCTTTCGAGAGGCCCTGGGGCCTTCTCCACAGTGGTCACTAGGGAGAAGGGCCGCCTGGGCTGACGGAAGCCCCCATGCTACCCCAGCCCCCACTCTCCGTCTCTGGACAGGAGCCAGAGTCGAACTGGGGGGCAGGAAGAACCCTCCTCTCCCCTCTCAGGGGACCCAGCCATCCCTTCTTCTTCCCCCCTTGTCTTCGATATTAAGTATTCAAACCTCATTTACATCCTTATTTTTCAATTTGCTGCCACAGTAGTTTAATTTATTCGATATAATTTCTTTTTCTGAGGGGACATTAATCATTGCCCTGTGCTTTTGGGCGCCTGTGGGATCTCCGCGTGTGTGTGTGTGTGTGCGTGTACGCATCTGTGTGTGAGTGGGGGGGCGGGTGCTGTGTGTATCTATAAGTGTGCATCTGTGTCTGTGCCTACATGTACTTGTGACTGTGTGTACGTGAGGTGTGAGTTTGGCATGTGAGTACATGTGTGTGTGTGTGTGTGTGTGAGAGAGAGAGAGAGTGTGGGTCTTTGTAAGAGGGCTTTGTGAGTGAGAGTTGGGCCGGGTGACTACGAGTGGGAGGGATTGGGTCCTGTTCTTCAGAGCCCCCTCGACCCTTCCCAGGATGTCAACAGGGAGGGGAAATGGGCAGAGTAATTGGGAGACAGGAGAGCCTGGTCACAGCAGCTTCCTGGACACGCCCCATCCTGGGGCACCATCATAGTGGGGTCTTTCCAGTCTCTTCTGCCAGTTCTGCTTTCCTGAGAGTGTGTGCTGGACAGTGGTAGCTATAATGTTCTAGAATCCATGGTCCCTCAGGAAAGAAAGAGGGCAGGGTGCGAGGAGAGGAGGGGAGACAGACACAGAGCAGAGCAAGGCAGACCATGGCAGGGGAGGGAAGAAAGAGGGGAAAGAGACATGGAGGATGATGGAGAGAGGAGCGGGAGAGGGAGAAGTGAGCAAGCCAGCAGCGTCTCAGCCCATAAAGTCTCTGGAATGGGAGGAAGGGGCGAGAGAGAGCCTGCATCAGCTCAGGCCCAGTCATGGCTCAGTGCAGAGTTGGGGGGGTGCACAGGGTGAGGGCTGGTTTTCTTCCAGGAGCTGAAATGAGTGAAGTCACTTGGGGGAGGCTTGTTTGGAGAGAAGAGACAAGAGGAAGGGGTAAGGAGGAGGGAGGAAGAGAAAAAAAACCCTCCTGGGCATATAATTCAGGGGAATGACTCCGAGGAAAATTTCTGGGGATGTTCAAGGGACTTCATTTGAGGAGGCTTCCCAATGCTAGCTCCCTCCCGCTTCGCAGCAGATCTGGGCAAATCCACAACTTCCAGAGACACTTTTTTGCTTCTGGGCCCCAGAAGCCCCCCAGTTGCCTTCTCTGGCACATTCTCAGAGTCTCCTTTCTCATACTGATGGGGTCTGGGGGGAATGAGCCAGGAATTAAGGGGAGGCCCCCTACCAGGTACCACGCTGGAACTGCACCTGTGACTCCCATGTACTCTTCTCCACAACTCCTCCAGATAGGGACCTGTGTCCCTACTTCAGAGAGGTGGGAGGGAAAGGTCAGGGCTGCCCAGAGTCAAGCGGAAGTGCAGAGCCAGGGTTTTAGGGCTCATCTGCTTGAAGCTGTGTGCTGAGATTGCCCCACTCCTCTCTGTTGCCTTCGAGGGTTCTGTCTAACCTATCCCTCCTGACTTTGTACACACACAGGCACAATACACACACACACACACACACAAGATCTGGGACCCAAGCTCAAGTCAGAAGACCTCTGGGGCAGGAGTCAAGAGGCTAGGGGAGATCACTGCAGCTTTTCTCCCAGCTACCCCCACTGTGAGGCCACTGCGACCCAGGACCTGGGCACCCCCAGGGCTCCTTTGGACTCTGTCTTCCTTCTTACTCAGGGCTCAGAGGCTGGTTACAAACCCCTTCTGGAAGATAGAGGCCAAACCCATTCAGGACCAAAGACTATCTACCTCTTTCCTTGGGCTTGGTTTCTGCTCCAAGGCCTGAATGAGTTTCAAGCCCAGTTTCAAATAGCTATGACTCGCCCATTTTGGAGTCATTCAGCTGAAGAGTGGATTGAGGCCTAAGGTTTCGGGGGAGAAGCTTCTTTCTCTAAGATTCTGAAAATGAAATTCTGAGAAATGGTCTGAAATTAGAACTCATGGAACCTCAGCATCTGAGCCTCCAAACACCTGACTCTCATGACTTGAACAGGTTTAAATCTTCCAGTACCAAACACCTGCGAATGTGAACATTCCTCAACATCCAAGCATTTGAGTACACATGTCCCTGAGCTCCTGGGGGTGATGATGGAGTGGGTAGGGCTGGAGATCTGAGAAGGAGGAGTGTCCTTGCCGCTCTAGCCTCAGCTCCTCAGCCCCTCCACTGCCTCCGTTGCTCCCTCCTGAGGGTCTTCAGTTCTCCCCACCCAGGGTGGCCACTTCTCCCTCTCACCCTACTGAAGTCTGGCTTCGTCTTCATGCCCACTCCGAGCGTGGATGTGTGACACAGGAACCATCACCCGCTCTGGTGGGAGATAACTGGGTGATCGCAACAGGGGGTCTCTGGGCATGCAGAGACGGGGCAAGGGGACAGGCCTGGGGCCGAGGAGAAGGTAGCGCGTTCATTTGAATAATGGGCAAAATCAAATTAATTCTACATTAAATAGTTGTGAATAAAGGGTTGAAGTCAGCAGTTTCAAACTTGTTTTCCTTAATTACTTTCCGTGTTTAATGTCATTAAGAAGATTAAAAATTCATTAACAAGAGTACTAAAGTGGCAAATCAGGAAAGCGATCACTCCAGGTTGGAAACTCCGCTGAGGCCGCACAGTCAGTCTTTGGTGCAGGGGTTGGGAGGCCTGGGTGGGGGTTTGGGGTCCATGAGGGCCAAAGGCAGACAGACACTCACACACTGGTCCACAGCAACACCCATCCACAGTGATGGTCGCCGCACGCACACATGCACACACACACGTACACACGTGCTCACTTTCCACTCATCCATACCCAGGTCTTCTGTGATCATGGAGAGGCCGTATATTAGGGTCTATAGCTAATCAGGCCCCTAATTTCATAAACCCCTCTCCTAAGAGGGAAGATTAAAGATCAGACTTCTGTGACAGGCAATATATGGCCACAGGAATCACTGTCAGGCCAGAGTTCACTTTCTCATCTCCTGGGCATCTCTGGGTCCTCCCTGTCTCCTTTCTCCTTCCCTCCCACACTAAAGGGCTCTCTCAGGGCAAACCCGATCAGTTTCCTGGGAGGAGCTGCTGTCTTTGAGGCTTAATTATCCTGGAAAAGGATCCCTTTTGTCTCCTTAGCTTGGGGGTGGGGTAGGGCTGGAAGGTGGGGAGGGGTCAGGTTTCCTTTAGGGTGAGAGAGCAAGGAGACAAAGGGTAACCCAGTCTATGGGGTAAGACAGGGGTAAGCTGGGGAAGAGTCCTGGTGTTCAGACCAGATCCTGACCCCAAGCCCCCATCTCTAACACTTGATCCTCTCCTTCTGCCTTTTTTCTCCATCTTGTTGGTTGACCTCCTTCCTCCCAAATTTCAGACTTTCTCTCCCTTCACCATGAAAGACCTTCCCTATGGTTATCACAGTCTCTCCGATTGCATTTCTGTCTTATATTCTAGGTCCTGAATTCAGGGACAAATTCCTATGTGGGTCTGGGTTACCTTGGGTGCACCTGTGGCTGTGTGTCTGGGTGGCCCTGTTGGTGATTGTGTGTGTGTGTGTATCTGAGTGACCGTGTGTCTCGGGCTGTGTGAGAAAACCATGATCTCAGCTGGGAAATGCCATGTTAATCATAAACAAATGTGACTAGATGAGACTTCACGATTCCAAAAGAAACTCATGTTATGCTTGGGAAAATAGTTGTGAATAAAGGGTTGAAGTCAAGAATTTTTTACTAAAGAAGATTAAAAATTCATTAACAAGAGTACTAAAGTGGCAAATCAGGAAAGCGATCACTCCAGGTTGGAAACTCCGCTGAGGCCGCACAGTCAGTCTTTGGTGCAGGGGTTGGGAGGCCTGGGTGGGGGTTTGGGGTCCATGAGGGCCAAAGGCAGACAGACACTCACACACTGGTCCACAGCAACACCCATCCACAGTGATGGTCGCCACGCACACATGCACACACACACGTACACGTGCTCACTTTCCACTCATCCATACCCAGGTCTTCTGTGATCATGGAGGCCGTATATTAGGGTCTATAGCTAATCGGGCCCCCTAATTTGATAAACCCCTCTCCTAAGAGGGAAGATTAAAGATCAGACTTCTGTGACAGGCAATATATGGCCACAGGAATCACTGTCAGGCCAGAGTTCACTTTCTCATCTCCTGGGCATCTCTGGGTCCTCCCTGTCTCCTTTCTCCTTCCCTCCCACACTAAAGGGCTCTCTCAGGGCAAACCCGATCAGTTTCCTGGGAGGAGCTGCTGTCTTTGAGGCTTAATTATCCTGGAAAAGGATCCCTTTTGTCTCCTTAGCTTGGGGGTGGGGTAGGGCTGGAAGGTGGGGAGGGGTCAGGTTTCCTTTAGGGTGAGAGAGCAAGGAGACAAAGGGTAACCCAGTCTATGGGGTAAGACAGGGGTAAGCTGGGGAAGAGTCCTGGTGTTCAGACCAGATCCTGACCCCAAGCCCCCATCTCTAACACTTGATCCTCTCCTTCTGCCTTTTTTCTCCATCTTGTTGGTTGACCTCCTTCCTCCCAAATTTCAGACTTTCTCTCCCTTCACCATGAAAGACCTTCCCTATGGTTATCACAGTCTCTCCGATTGCATTTCTGTCTTATATTCTAGGTCCTGAATTCAGGGACAAATTCCTATGTGGGTCTGGGTTACCTTGGGTGCACCTGTGGCTGTGTGTCTGGGTGGCCCTGTTGGTGATTGTGTGTGTGTGTGTATCTGAGTGACCGTGTGTCTCGGGCTGTGTGAGAAAACCATGATCTCAGCTGGGAAATGCCATGTTAATCATAAACAAATGTGACTAGATGAGACTTCACGATTCCATTAGAATGAAATCGCTCATGTTATGCTTGGGAAAACCAAACTCTAAGATGAAGTTCCACTCTTAGGAATAAACTCAAGAGAGATGAAAACACAGGTCCACACGAAAACATAGGTCCACACAAAAAGAATGTTCCTAACTGTATTATTCATAACAGCCAAAAAGTAGAAGCAATCCAAATTTCCAATTGATGAATGCATAAATAAATGGGGTGCTAGAGCCCTGTGCTTCCCAGGTGGCACTAGTGGCAAAGAACCCACCTGCTAATAAAGGAGATGAAAGAGGTGCAGGTTCGATCCCTGGATTAGGAAGATCCTCTGGAGGAGGGCACGGCAACCCACTCCAGTATCTTGGTCTGAAGAATCCCAGGGACAGACGAGCCTGGTGGACTGCAGTCCATAGGGTCTTGAAGAGTCAGACACGACTGAAATGACGTAGCATGCACACACTACAGCCATACAATGGGATCCATTGTCCATAAAAAGAAATGAAGTACAAATTCATCCTACAAGTACCTGGATAAATATCAAAAGCATGTTAAATAAAAGAAGCCAGGCACCAAACGCCATGCAATATTATGATTCTTTTCTAGAAAATGTCCAGAATAAGCAAATATACCGAGAAAGAAAATAGACTAGAGGTTGTTTAGAGCTGGGGGAGGAATGGGTGTACGGAGCAAAGAGTGATCACTAGTGGGTATAGGGTTGGAGGAAGATGATTCAAATGTTCTAAAACATGGTGATAGTGGCACAACCCTGTGAATATACTAAAAACCATGACTGGTGCACTTTCAATAGATGAATTCTATCTCAACAACACTCTTGTCTATGGAGACCTAAAGACGAAGTCCTATTTGCATGGCCAAGGTGGCGGTCCACATAGCATCCTGGCTTTTCCATAGGGTTGTGCAGTTTCCATCTGTGATGGTGTGTCTTGTATATGTGTGAACACACAGATGTGTGTGTGACCACAGATGTGGTCACCCAGCTCTGTGTGCCTTGACAAGTGTGGCTCTGCACATCTGTGTCTCGGCCCAGAAACCTCTCCATCATGCGTGCTGTGTTCATGCACCTCTGTTCAAGGGCTGGGTCTCTGTGTTCACCTGCATGTGTAGGTATATCATGGTGTGCCCATGTCTCTGCCTGTCAGCGTGCATGTCTGGGTCCAGGAGGCCATGGGACTTCATGGGAGCCAGTGTTCGTAAGGACTTCCCAGGGGGCGCTGGTGGTAAAGAACCTGCCACCCAATGCAGGAGACATAAGAGACACAAGTTTGATCCCTGGGTCCGGAAGATCCCCTGGAGGAGGACATGGCAACCCACTCCAGTATTCTTGCCTAGAGAATCCTATGGACAGTGGAGCCTGGCAGGCTATGCTGGTATTCTGGTGTCCACACCAGTCTTTCTTAGGAGCCTGCACCCATGTAGCAGGGCCTGTGAGCCCGTCCATCTGAGTTTGTGTGTCTGAACCTCTCCTCCAGGCACCAGTCCCAGAAGGCGCCTGCCTCCCCACCCCCACCTCTGACAGCCGTGGAGAGTGCGTCACAGTAAATTCATGGCCGCCCGGCTGGGAAACAGGCGGCTGCAATGGAAAGGAAGCGTGGATTTGCATATTGAATTAAAATTAAGACCTAATTATGCAAATAAATTATGACATTTGGCAGGAGAATTTGCTTCAAGATCATTTATTACGTTCTTTTTATAACAGTGTGAGCATTTAACGGTCAAAGACAATATTTTAAGGGGAAATTAACGCAAGATTATTAACCTAAAAACAATTCCACGTTAATGAGATGGTGAGCTGGTCCCCCCCACACACCTGGGCAGGTCTACGCCTAGGCTGGGAAGGCCTTTTTCTCCTCCTCTTCTTCCTTCCCCCAGTCTGCAGAGGGGGCAGATCAGG
The DNA here is from genome assembly GCA_022376925.1 of Tragulus kanchil. Taxonomy (NCBI): domain Eukaryota; kingdom Metazoa; phylum Chordata; class Mammalia; order Artiodactyla; family Tragulidae; genus Tragulus; species Tragulus kanchil. The sequence continues at coordinate 142,146,623 of JAIOJX010000005.1, read as the reverse complement.
GAGGGCACCTGGCACAGGAGAGGGAGCCTTGGGGTTGGCGTTCCTTGAGGTCTGCCTAGCTGATTCTCTCACCTGAGGTTAGAGCCCTGGGCTGAGTTTAAGAAGCCACAGTGAATGAACGAAGCTCCACTCCTGGAGACCCCTAGTCTGATGATGAAAAACATAGTCCTGGCCTTGTGCAGCCCCATTTTAAAGAGGAAGACAGATCCCCTGCCACAACCCTAGAAATGCCTCTGTAAATACCAATGGAGATGGGACCTGGAAAATAGGGTTTAAACAACTTGGTTGCATCCCACCTCTGACAAATTCTGTTTCCTCCTTCTTCCTGGTTGTAGAGCCTCAGATTCCCGTGTCTCCCAGACCCTGGATCCTCCAGAAGTCGACAAAACTCTTACTTTTTATTTTAAAGGATAGTGTGTCTTGCTTAAAGTCTCCCAGCAAGTGAGAAGTAGAGTTGGTATAAGAACTTGGTCCCTTGACTCTAAGCTCAGTGTTCAGGCCACAAGCCCCGTGAGACCTCAACATGTACAAGCTCTTCATCTTTCTGGGCATCACTGTCTCTCTAGTTTCCCTAGGACCTGAATCTGTCAGCCTACGTTTCCTTTCAGAGGAATGGCAAAGCAAAGGGGGCTCTAAAATTTTGAGTTTCCCTGGGATCTTCCAACCCATCACTCTTACATCAAGTGAGGAGTGAACCCCAAAGGAAGTGCTGGGTGGTGTCCTCTATGGGCCCCACGTTTCTGTGTGTGTGTGTAGAGGCAGGGCATCTGCTCGATCTGATCCCTGTGTGAGCTCTGCAATGTGCAGACTTGTAGGGCGGACCTTCTTGGCAGGGTAGGCCTCTGAAAGGAACCCAAGGACTCCCCATGGGCTCCTTGGCTGGGTGAATGCCGTGGATTCCCAGAAGATCCTTGCTCTGATGCACACCTGCACCCTGGGAAGGGGGATGCTGTCATCTGTCACCACTAGATGCCATCATTTGGTCCTTCCTGGAGTGGCATGAGGAAAGGGACTGCCTTTCCTCGTGCTAGTCTACACCTCTAGACCCAACACTGCATTTGAGTTGTGCAGAACTCTGGGAATCAGGGTCAGATGTCACTGGGACAGGTCAAGGTAGCAGCAAAACTATGACTTTGGACTTGAGACCCAGAGACCTCACCTGAGGTTAGAGCCCTGGGCTGAGTTTAAGACCACAGTGAATGAACAGCTCCACTCCTGGAGACCCCTAGTCTGATGATGAAAAACATAGTCCTGGCCTTGTGCAGCCCCATTTTAAAGAGGAAGACAGATCCCTGCCACAACCCTAGAAATGCCTCTGTAAATACCAATGGAGATGGGACCTGGAAAATAGGGTTTAAACAACTTGGTTGCATCCCACCTCTGACAAATTCTGTTTCCTCCTTCTTCCTGGTTGTAGAGCCTCAGATTCCCGTGTCTCCCAGACCCTGGATCCTCCAGAAGTCGACAAAACTCTTACTTTTTATTTTAAAGGATAGTGTGTCTTGCTTAAAGTCTCCCAGCAAGTGAGAAGTAGAGTTGGTATAAGAACTTGGTCCCTTGACTCTAAGCTCAGTGTTCAGGCCACAAGCCCCGTGAGACCTCAACATGTACAAGCTCTTCATCTTTCTGGGCATCACTGTCTCTCTAGTTTCCCTAGGACCTGAATCTGTCAGCCTACGTTTCCTTTCAGAGGAATGGCAAAGCAAAGGGGGCTCTAAAATTTTGAGTTTCCCTGGGATCTTCCAACCCATCACTCTTACATCAAGTGAGGAGTGAACCCCAAAGGAAGTGCTGGGTGGTGTCCTCTATGGGCCCCACGTTTCTGTGTGTGTGTGTAGAGGCAGGGGCATCTGCTCGATCTGATCCCTGTGTGAGCTCTGCAATGTGCAGACTTGTAGGGCGGACCTTCTTGGCAGGGTAGGCCTCTGAAAGGAACCCAAGGACTCCCCATGGGCTCCTTGGCTGGGTGAATGCCGTGGATTCCCAGAAGATCCTTGCTCTGATGCACACCTGCACCCTGGGAAGGGAGATGCTGTCATCTGTCACCACTAGATGCCATCATTTGGTCCTTCCTGGAGTGGCATGAGGAAAGGGACTGCCTTTCCTCGTGCTAGTCTACACCTCTAGACCCAACACTGCATTTGAGTTGTGCAGAACTCTGGGAATCAGGGTCAGATGTCACTGGGACAGGTCAAGGTAGCAGCAAAAACTATGACTTTGGACTTGCGAGACCCAGAGACTCAGGAGTCCGGAGGTCACATCCCCTCTTTGCCACTGGTAAGTCGCTGTTCCCCTGGGTATCTGTCCTCCAGATCCTTCCCCACCCTCCTCTACCTGCTCTGTGCCCAGTAGCCTGGCTTGCACAGTCTGCATCAATTGGCTGCCTTGGGTTTGACTAGGAGAGGAGAGGGGAGTCAGGGTATTTCCTTCCTTTGCTCCTTCACACCCAGGTTGCTGCAGGTTGGCTGTATGTCCCTCCTGAAGGCCACAACTCTCCCCACCTCTCTCTTGATTCTGGTCACATTTCTCCATCTCCATCTTTGACCCTTTGAGACCTGGGTTGGTCATGGCTTCCCACGGTTACCAGCCCCAGCGTACTGCATATTACTTGTACTTTTCCCAGTCCCTGTCTATACCTTTGTAAAGAGCTGTTTTATTAAACTCTTCTCAGATGACCCGATAGGGTATGTCATACACATCAAAACTCTAGCTGGCACATTCCCAGAGGACCTCCTTTCCCTGATTGTGAAACAAGGATAATAATATACAGCTGCCAGGTTATTAGTACACATCCGGTGAGATCATGTGTATCAAGGTGCTTCTTAATTTATGGATCGCAGTGCAAATGTTTGTTTCCAGGTAAAAACTAGACCAGAAATTAGGTGGCTGTTGAAACCATCTCTGCTTTGAATATTCTATGTGACCTTGGATAAGTCCCATCTCTTCTCTCAGTCTGGTTTCTCACTGATAGAGTGCAAGGGTTCGTTGCCTATCTTTAAGGTCCAGTTAGTTGTTGAAACTGGCGCTTCCATGTTCATTTTACTGTTGAGCAAGGAGAGGACAGGTGACTTGCCCAAGGTCACACCAGCAGGTTCATGGCCACTGTCTGGAACAGAGGAGCCCGGATAGGACCCTGCTCTTTGGGCCCTGGGGACTTGATGGAGCAGACAGGCCTGGCCAGAGGAGCCTGGGCCGGGGGTCTGTCCCCAAATCCGAGTGGCTCACTGTGCCTCCTGGGACAGGGTGACCCACCCCCTGGAGAGAAAGGGTGGGATTATTAATAACAATGCTAATAAGAGAGAAAAAAACAAAGCCAGCAGGGCCTGAGCATTTTTTAAATAAAGAAATTCCCCTCATCTCTTGGTTAATTTAAAAGGTTTATTTCTTGAAATGAATCCTCTTCATCAAACCCCCGATCCTTGAAGATCGGAGGCGACTGCGAGTGCCGGTAATGAATTGATTTGTAACGTGAGCGACACGGCGCCCTCCCGCCCGTGCCCACCGTGGGCCCTTCATCTGCGGTGCTTAAAGGGAAATGAGTTTCTCCAGCTCTCGGCCGGAAGCCCGGCACCAAGCGCTGGAGTCAGCAGTGAGGCCCAGGCCCAGCGGATGTCCCCACCTGGGAGTGTCTGTCCAGCAGGTGACCCCTCCTGACTCCCCGCACCTCTGTCCCTTCCTTTAAGGGGAGAGTTGGAGAGCCCCTCACACCAACACAACCCAGCAGCAGCCTGAGCCCACCATAGACACACAGACGGGCAGGCATCTGAGCAGACGCTCCCCACCACTCACACACACACACACACACACGTGCGCGCGCAGACACCCTGAGCCTTTACCCGAGCACAGTTGTGCTTAATCACTCCACCCTATAAAGTCACCTAAAACAGTCTCCACACAGAAATACAGTTATTCACATCCTCTATACTTACTAATGTAACGTATCCAGTCATAGAGATGAACCCAGGTTCAGGTGTCCAGACACACCCTGGACATGAGACCCATGATTCTATAAGCATGACAATTAATTTGGCAGTGTTTGACAGTGTAGGCGTGGTGTGGTAGACATAGCATGGGCTGTGCTTACAGAGCTGAATTTGAATCTGAATCCCATTATCTCCAATCTGCTTGACCTTTCTTAGTCTCTATTTCCTCCTCTGTAGAAATGGAGCCACATCTGCCTCATGGGTTTCTTTTGCATATATATATATATATATAATTTATTTATAGCTGAGCTTTGTTATTGATGGGTCTTCATTGCTGACATAGGCTCTCTCTAGTTGTGGTGAACAGGAGCTACTTTTCAACATGGTGCTCAGGCTTCTCACTGAGGTGGTTCTCTTGTTGTGGAGCATGGGCTGTAGGCACACGAATGTCAGTAGTTGCAGCCCGGGGGCTTAGTTGCTCCAGTGCATGTGAAATCTTTCCGGACCAAGGATCAAACCTGTGTCCCTTGGAATGGCAGGCAGATTCTTATCTACTGTGCCACCGGGGAAGTCCTACCTCATGAGTTTCTCGTGAGGGCTTCATGAGATAGTTTACAAAAAAGAAAGGAAAAAAAAAAAAAAGTGTGAACAGTTAGCTCCATGAAGACACGGACCTTTGTGAATGAGGTCGTGTATGTTGATTAGTAGAGCTTTGGCATAGAGTAGGTACTTAATAAATGCTGCCTAATATCATAATAGACACCTACTACTTTATCCTCAGCACCTCCTGTAGGGTTTGATGTACATTTTAAAGTATATGGATGTTAAATCATGCCTGGCACGCAGTCAATATTAATAGAGTAGTAATTAGAAAGAGGGAAGCAGAGAAATAACAATGACTTAGTGAATGTTTGCAATGTGCCAGGCACTGTGCTAAACAGATACAAGTTATTTCATGGACTACTTTTCAGCAAGCGTCTGAAAGTGGGCTAATCATGTTCATTTTGCAAATGAAGGAAGTGGGCTCAGAGAGAAGCGGCTTGTCCAAGGTCACATAGTCAGTAAATGGAAGGGAAGAGACTGACTCCAGAGCCTGCTCAAGTTGAGTGTGACGCTGAAAAGAGAGAGAGAGATGGGCACAGCCTTACTCTTCAGGAGGACCCTTGTGTCATTGGGGCTGGGCCACTTGTGCTTGGAGGCTGCCTCCCTGAAGTCACCTTGAAGGTCTCACTAGTCCTACCCAAATCATAGGCTGGAGTCTTGATGACGTATCTGGGAAGCAGCTCTGTGCCAGGTAAGTGGGCCATGCTAGCTCTGGGGGACTCTCAGACCATCAGCCATCCCAGTGTGAGGAAAACCTCCAAACCTGGCTGAGATCATTCTGCGCTTCCAGCTTCACCCCCTCATCAGCCTCTAACTGATCTTTAGTGCCACCTAGACTTCTACTTTTTGCGGGGATGAGCCCAAACCCAAATACCCTTGGTACATGCACATGGCAAAATACTACCCTCCTATCTTCCTGCTTTGGCCACTATCATTTTCACATTTTGAAGGCCAGGAGACCATAGCTCTTCTCCATATCTTCAAGGTCCCTTTCTTGCTGGGAAGCCAGTCAGCTGAGACAGTGGCTTGGTTACATCCTGGACGCAGGTGGAGGAGCCACACAACCCTGAATCCTCCACATGACCCCAAGTCCAGTCTTCATCTGGGTCTGACTCTCCTGGGTTTCTCTTGGGCTTATTGCCTCTTCCTCAGTCCGCAGTTCCCTCCGCATCTCATTCCTGGGGACTGTGAGAGCTCATGGAACTTCCTGAATAGCCCTCCAGGCCTCCATTCAGCCAAAAAGTCTCAAAGAAGCCCCTGAGAAGTGAGATACCCGCTCTCCAACCCAGGAGGACCCACGGGCCTCTTCCCACGCCTCAGGCTGCTCTGCACATCCCGTCTTCCCTCGCTCAGAAGTACATCGCTGAGTGGGCACAGGGCGGGGGCAAGGGGTACATGCTTCCCTCCTGCAACTTCCAAGAAGAAAATCATTTTTTATAACTGTTGGAATCCTGATTGAGCTGTCAAAAGTACATGAAACCAGCTCCATGAATGGTAAAGTATCCATCAGTCACAGGCCTATTTGTTCTGCGACAGTATAAACATCACACATTTTTCTTCAAGATAGAAAATAATACTTACCCCATCACATCCAGGTGATTTGGCCCCCAGCCCCCAAAGTAACTTATTAGTCATACTGGTCAGTTCCCTTTCTTGTCTCCCAAGTCTCTTCTATTCTTTTGCCCACCAGACTCACTTTCCTTGAAGAATTACCGCAGTTCTGCCTATCCGCTTTCAGTCTGCTTAAAGCCAGATTTAGCACCTGTCCCAAAAGTTAATACATGCTAAGGAGAAACAGGAAGGAAATCACTGTTGAATATATGAACTAATTTGGGTTCCAGGGGTGCCTCTAAGAACCTGGCTGAGATCATTCTGCTTCCAGCTTCACCCCTCATCAGCCTCTAACTGATCGTTAGTGCCACCTAGACTTCGACTTCTGGCGGGGATGAGCCCAAACCCAAATACCCTTGGTACATGCACATGGCAAAATACTACCCTCCTATCTTCCTGCTTTGGCCACTATCATTTTCACATTTTGAAGGCCAGGAGACCATAGCTCTTCTCCATATCTTCAAGGTCCCTTTCTTGCTGGGAAGCCAGTCAGCTGAGACAGTGGCTTGGTTACATCCTGGACGCAGGTGGAGGAGCCACACAACCCTGAATCCTCCACATGACCCCAAGTCCAGTCTTCATCTGGGTCTGACTCTCCTGGGTTTCTCTTGGGCTTATTGCCTCTTCCTCAGTCCGCAGTTCCCTCCGCATCTCATTCCTGGGGACTGTGAGAGCTCATGGAACTTCCTGAATAGCCCTCCAGGCCTCCATTCAGCCAAAAAGTCTCAAAGAAGCCCCTGAGAAGTGAGATACCCGCTCTCCAACCCAGGAGGACCCACGGGCCTCTTCCCACGCCTCAGGCTGCTCTGCACATCCGTCTTCCCTCGCTCAGAAGTACATCGCTGAGTGGGCACAGGGCGGGGGCAAGGGGTACATGCTTCCCTCCTGCAACTTCCAAGAAGAAAATCATTTTTTATAACTGTTGGAATCCTGATTGAGCTGTCAAAAGTACATGAAACCAGCTCCATGAATGGTAAAGTATCCATCAGTCACAGGCCTATTTGTTCTGCGACAGTATAAACATCACACATTTTTCTTCAAGATAGAAAATAATACTTACCCCATCACATCCAGGTGATTTGGCCCCCAGCCCCCAAAGTAACTTATTAGTCATACTGGTCAGTTCCCTTTCTTGTCTCCCAAGTCTCTTCTATTCTTTTGCCCACCAGACTCACTTTCCTTGAAGAATTACCGCAGTTCTGCCTATCCGCTTTCAGTCTGCTTAAAGCCAGATTTAGCACCTGTCCCAAAAGTTAATACATGCTAAGGAGAAACAGGAAGGAAATCACTGTTGAATATATGAACTAATTTGGGTTCCAGGGGTGCCTCAGGGGTAAAGAACCTGCCTGCCAGGGCAGGAGACGTGGGTTTGATTCCTGAGTCAGGAAGAATTCCCCCTGGAGAAGGAAGTGGCAACTCCAGTATTCCTGCCTATAACATCTCATGGACAGAGGAGCCTGGTGGGCTACAGTCTGCAGTGTCACAAAAGTCAGACATGACTTAGCAACTGAGCACGCCTGCTGCACACATCTCTAGCTGTGCGACATCCAATAAACTGGCATGCTTAGTCACTTCAGTCGCGTCTGACTCTTTGCCACCCCATGGACTATAGCCGCCCGGCTCCTTTGTCTGTGGGATTTCCCAGGCAGGAATACCGGACTGGGTTGCCATTTCCTTCCCCAAGATAAGTTGGCACTCAACGTTTCTCAAAAGGAAGACAAGAATAATAGTAGGATCTGCTTTGTGGGACTGTGAGGATTCAGTGATAGCCACAGTGTAGGTCCTGACATCGAGCAAGTATTTAGTAACTCATGACTATGACTAATACCACCACGTTATGTATACTTTGCACGCACTTGTAAGCACATAAGAAAATTGAACACACAAATCAGAACCTCTTCTACACCTGAATAATGCACACACTTGTGCAGACAGGCACAGGCCGACAGAAGTCTAGGCGGACACGTGGAGGCAGCACAGAGCCGTGGCCAGGAGCACACTCAGGAGCCAGGCAGTGCAAATCAGCCCTGCCATTCACTAGCTGTGTGATTTGGCACAAGTTACTTAAGTTTGGTTTTCTCATCTATAAGATACAAATAATAACAGTAGCTTCTCCTGTATAGGATTACTGTGTAGGTTAAATTAATTACTCTTTATACAACACCATGTGTTGGATAAGCACAACTAAACCTCACCATCTTGTAAAAGCTAATAATTGTCTAGCTCCTCGAGTTTGCAGAGCACGGTCACATGTATAATCTTACAGATCTTCTCAATAACCTCCAAGGCAGGATTATTATCACCCTGTTTACAGATGAAGAAACCTAGGCTAAAAGAGATTAATGATTTGTACTAGCCTGGCAGCCAGTGAGCAAGTGAGTCGTAGATAAGCCAAGTCTCTTGGCTTTGAATTCCACCTTCTTTCCACTAAGCAACATACACCCGGTGAGTAGGCTTCCCCTGCCTTTCGATCAAACTCCCCAACCCTCCTTCATCGCTCCCGTCTCTGCTTAAGGATCCCCATCCTTAGGGACAGGCCCAAACAGTAGTTCTCAAAGTGTGGTCCCCAGTATCATCTGGGAACTTGTTAGAAAGGCACAGTCTCAGGTCCCTTCAACTGCTGAACTGGAAACTGTGGGCGTGGACTCAGCTCAAGGCTGGGGGAAGGGTCTGGGAGAAGAGACTGGACCTGGGCCTTGACCAAGGGGTAGAATAGAGAGCTATAAAGAGGCTGGGGTGAATACTATCTGATGAGAGTCGCGGAGGAGTCTGGCCAGTTGCAGTGAGGGTGCTGAGGCCCAAGCCCTTTGGTGTATGGCTTTTGGTCCCTCCTGGACACTGTATCCTGTTAAATGATCTGTCCTTGAATATCTGGAGAGAGGTTTTGTGGGAATTTGTCCTCTAGATCAGCCCCAGGGGGCCTTGGATCAGACCATCACCAGAGTTGGGGGGGGGTGCCCTCCTACCACCTCGCTCCCTAGATTTGTCCCCAGAGTGGCAGCCCTAAATGACTGTGGGGGCTCCCAGCCTCATTCCCATCAGACCCCAACTCACAAAGTGAGGGGGTGTTTTGCAACATTGTGGAGGGCAACTCTGGCCTTCCCCCCACCTACTGGAGCCTGAGCCAGGGCCAGGGCCAGCAGAGTGCAGCTGGCGGCCCTGTCCAGCATGGCTCCCTCCAGGTCCACCCGGTGTGTGCATGTGAGGCTGAGACACTGGGCTGGGAAGAGTCCAGGGTGAGCCAGCCAGGGGCTCCAGGGCTGAGGAAGAGCAAGTCCAATTCCAGCGCCCCCATTTCTCTCCCCTCCCCGTGTCCTGCCTGGGGCTGCCACTAGGAGGCTAATGAAAAGGGAAGAGGCAGGCCAGGGCTCGGGCCAGCAGGAGACAGCAAGGGGACAATGTGAGGCAGGAGGGGGTGGCCCTCAGGCAGGGACAGACAATGTCCCCATATGGGAAGCAGACGGAGCTGCCCCGCCCCCCTCGGTCCCAGGGCCTCTGCGGCAGGCAGCCCCGTCTGATGCACCTCCAAGCCGCTGCGGCAGGAAAAGGAGCAGAAGGAGGGAGTTCCCAGTTCAGCAAGTGTCCTGCGGAGGACTCTACTGGGGCGTGGAACCAGCAGCACACTCGCGGCCCTCACGTGTCCACACGCTGCCTCACTTGTCCACTGTCAAGTCACTTTCTGGGCTTTCCAAATATTTCACCATAATACATACCAACAGTAAAGGAGTAAACCACACAGAAGTAGGCAACGTCAAATATAAAAATTCCTCCTGGCCTGCAGCACCCCCCAACTTCCTTTTTCAGAAGCAATTATTTTGATCACTGGCCTCAAGCAGGGACCACTTTCTACTATAAATCCAAGGTTAATGGCCGCCCATCTTGTCGAGCCGTGCGCCCCCCGTGAGACTCATACACAGCTCCCCTCCGCCCTTGATCCCAGACTGAGAATCTTCTGGAAGGGCCCCCTCTCTACCCACCTTTACCATTTCTCAAGTATTATGAAAATAATCCTCTCTCTTTATTAATGCTAAGCCCATTTTTAGCTTTATAAGTTTCTCTCTTTCATTTTAGTTCAGGGTTTCTCTGTTCCATTGGAGATTTGTCCCCAGAGTGGCAGCCCTAAATGACTGTGGGGGCTCCCAGCCTCATTCCCATCAGACCCCAACTCACAAAGTGAGGGGGTGTTTTGCAACATTGTGGAGGGCAACTCTGGCCTTCCCCCCACCTACTGGAGCCTGAGCCAGGGCCAGGGCCAGCAGAGTGCAGCTGGCGGCCCTGTCCAGCATGGCTCCCTCCAGGTCCACCCGGTGTGTGCATGTGAGGCTGAGACACTGGGCTGGGAAGAGTCCAGGGTGAGCCAGCCAGGGGCTCCAGGGCTGAGGAAGAGCAAGTCCAATTCCAGCGCCCCCATTTCTCTCCCCTCCCCGTGTCCTGCCTGGGGCTGCCACTAGGAGGCTAATGAAAAGGGAAGAGGCAGGCCAGGGCTCGGGCCAGCAGGAGACAGCAAGGGGACAATGTGAGGCAGGAGGGGGTGGCCCTCAGGCAGGGACAGACAATGTCCCCATATGGGAAGCAGACGGAGCTGCCCCGCCCCCCTCGGTCCCAGGGCCTCTGCGGCAGGCAGCCCCGTCTGATGCACCTCCAAGCCGCTGCGGCAGGAAAAGGAGCAGAAGGAGGGAGTTCCCAGTTCAGCAAGTGTCCTGCGGAGGACTCTACTGGGGCGTGGAACCAGCAGCACACTCGCGGCCCTCACGTGTCCACACGCTGCCTCACTTGTCCACTGTCAAGTCACTTTCTGGGCTTTCCAAATATTTCACCATAATACATACCAACAGTAAAGGAGTAAACCACACAGAAGTAGGCAACGTCAAATATAAAAATTCCTCCTGGCCTGCAGCACCCCCCAACTTCCTTTTTCAGAAGCAATTATTTTGATCACTGGCCTCAAGCAGGGACCACTTTCTACTATAAATCCAAGGTTAATGGCCGCCCATCTTGTCGAGCCGTGCGCCCCCCGTGAGACTCATACACAGCTCCCCTCCGCCCTTGATCCCAGACTGAGAATCTTCTGGAAGGGCCCCCTCTCTACCCACCTTTACCATTTCTCAAGTATTATGAAAATAATCCTCTCTCTTTATTAATGCTAAGCCCCATTTTTAGCTTTATAAGTTTCTCTCTTTCATTTTTAGTTCAGGGTTTCTCTGTGGTCCATTGGGTAAAAGAGTCCGCCTTCCAGTGCAAGGGGCGCCGGTTCAATCCCTGGCCTGGGAGGATCCCACATGCTGTGGAGCGACTGGACCGGTGTGTCCAATTATGAGCCAGTGCTCTCAAAGCATGCGCCCAGAGCCGCTGCTCTGAAACGAGAGAGACCACTGCAATGGGTGGCCCACACAGGCCAAATAACAAAGATGGATGAAAATAAATAAATGAAAGACCAATAAAAGAGGCCAAAATTTAAAAAAAAAGAATTAGTTCAGGGGAGGGCAGGTTAAAAAATTTAGTTCAGGGGCTTCCCTGGTGGTCCAGCAGTTAAGACTCTGTGCTTCTAATGCAGGAGTCCCAGGTTTGATCTCTGGTCAGGGAACTGGATCCCACATGCCACAACTAAGACCCAGTGCAGCCAAATTAAGATAAATAAAGCAATAATTAAAAAAAAATTAGTTCAGCTTGTTTTCATTCATAAATTACTTTTGCTAGGAATCAAGAAGTATGAATATGCCTTTTTTTTTTCCCTTTGGCCACTTATATTGGTCTTTCATTAATTTCCATCTTTGTTCTTTGGCCTGTATGGGCCTTCCATCGCAGTGGCCTCTCATGCTGCAGAGCACTGGCTCTGGGCACATGCACTCCAGAGCTCTGTCTGGGTAGTTGTAGCCAAGTGTCCCCTTAGAAGATGTGAACCCTTGAAAACTGAGTGGAGAGTCTTCTCCTCTGGGACTGCCCCAAGGGACACCTCTCTGGGGATCGCGGTTATAGCTCTTGTCTGGAGAGTTGTCAGAGCTTGGCCTGCAGCACCCAACTTCCTTTTCAGAAGCAATTATTTTGATCACTGGCCTCAAGCAGGGACCACTTTCTACTATAAATCCAAGGTTAATGGCCGCCCATCTTGTCGAGCCGTGCGCCCCCCGTGAGACTCATACACAGCTCCCTCCGCCCTTGATCCCAGACTGAGAATCTTCTGGAAGGGCCCCCTCTCTACCCACCTTTACCATTTCTCAAGTATTATGAAAATAATCCTCTCTCTTTATTAATGCTAAGCCCCATTTTTAGCTTTATAAGTTTCTCTCTTTCATTTTTAGTTCAGGGTTTCTCTGTGGTCCATTGGGTAAAAGAGTCCGCCTTCCAGTGCAAGGGGCGCCGGTTCAATCCCTGGCCTGGGAGGATCCCACATGCTGTGGAGCGACTGGACCGGTGTGTCCAATTATGAGCCAGTGCTCTCAAAGCATGCGCCCAGAGCCGCTGCTCTGAAACGAGAGAGACCACTGCAATGGGAGGCCCACAGGCCAAAGAACAAAGATGGATGAAAATAAATAAATGAAAGACCAATAAAAGAGGCCAAAATTTAAAAAAAAAGAATTAGTTCAGGGGAGGGCAGGTTAAAAAATTTAGTTCAGGGGCTTCCCTGGTGGTCCAGCAGTTAAGACTCTGTGCTTCTAATGCAGGAGTCCCAGGTTTGATCTCTGGTCAGGGAACTGGATCCCACATGCCACAACTAAGACCCAGTGCAGCCAAATTAAGATAAATAAAGCAATAATTAAAAAAAAATTAGTTCAGCTTGTTTTCATTCATAAATTACTTTTGCTAGGAATCAAGAAGTATGAATATGCCTTTTTTTTTTCCCTTTGGCCACTTATATTGGTCTTTCATTAATTTCCATCTTTGTTCTTTGGCCTGTATGGGCCTTCCATCGCAGTGGCCTCTCATGCTGCAGAGCACTGGCTCTGGGCACATGCACTCCAGAGCTCTGTCTGGGTAGTTGTAGCCAAGTGTCCCCTTAGAAGATGTGAACCCTTGAAAACTGAGTGGAGAGTCTTCTCCCCTCTGGGACTGCCCCAAGGGACACCTCTCTGGGGATCGCGGTTATACTAGTCTCTTCTCTGGGGGAGGGAGTTAGCAATTATTGGGCCCCTACTATGGGTCAGAGCCTTTATATGTTGTGTTAGTCAGAGCTTGCTTCCTTACAAGTGGTAAGAACCCAATTTGAACAAGTTTAGGTAAAGATGGAAATCTACTGGAATGGACATAGTCATATAAGTAGTTGAGGCAAGGTTCAAATAATCAAAGAGCAGGAAGGGCTGAGTTGGTACAGCACTTCCGGAACATTCAGAACAGGATCTGGATGGTCACAGAATATTCTGTCTGTAGTTTCACCTGCAGCTCCCACTAGCGAGGAAGGGCCGACTCTCCTCTCAGTTCCAGTGTGAAAGACCCCAGAGGGGGACCCACATTATTCCCCACAGGTCAGGTGTTTAGAACCAGGTGACCTCAGCCAGAGGTTGAATAAGATCGAGAGACTCTCTGAGACTTCATGTAGGTTTTTACAAAAGAAGAAATTGCCACTCCCAGTGGGGTTTAACCAACAATACAATACCAGCTCTCTACTACAATACATGAGTCATTTTAGTCTTCACAAATCTGTGAGGTAAGAATGGTTATCAGCCCTGTTTTACAGGCGGGTACATTGAGACTCAGGACATAGACTAGTTAGCCTAGAGCCTAAATTCAAAGTCAGGTCTGTTTGACTCCAAAACCCATGCTCTTGACATGTGTAACACTGATTTCCTTGAGAGATGGGGGAGGAAAAAAAAAAGATTTAAAACAACAGAAATTTATTCTCGGGGCTTCCCCTGGTGGTCCAGTGGGTAAGGACACTGCCTTGCAGTGCAAGGGGCGCCGGTTCAATCCCTGGCCTGGGAAGATCCCACGTGCTGTGGAGCGGCTGGACCCATGTGTCCAATTACCGAGCCGGAGCTCTGGAGCGCATGTGCCCAGAGCCGGTGCTCAGCAACGACAGACGCCACCACGATGGGAGGCCCACAGGAGCCAAAGAACAAAGGCGGATGAACATAGAGAAATGAAAGACCAATAGAAGTGGCCTGCCTGCTCCCCTCCCTCCCAACCCGACCCCCGCCCCAAATAAATAAATAAATCTTAAAAAAAAAAAAAAAGAAATTTATTCTCTTACAGATTTAGGAACTCAAGATCAAAATTGATGACAGCAGGTCTAGCCTTGTTCCAAAGCCTCTAGAGGAAGATCCTTCCTTGCCTTTTCCAGCTTGTGGAAGCCCCAAGTGTCTCTTGGCTTGTGGCAGCATCACTGAGATCTTGGCCTTCCAGTTCACATGGCCGTGTTCCCTCTGTGTGTGTGTCTTCCCCTGGCAGTCTCCTCTTCTTATGAGGACGTCGATCCTATTGGATTAGGGGCCTGCTCTACTCTAAGGTGAACTGACCTTTTCCTTTTTTGGCTGTGCCACGCAGCTTGCGGGATTGAACCTTGGCCTCAACAGTGAAAACACCAAGTCCTAACCACTGGACTGCCAGGGAATTTCCCAGTTCCTCTTGCTCTTAATTTACATCTTCATTGCATCCACAAAGACCCTACTTCCAAATAAGGTCACATTCACAGGTATCAGGGGTTAGGACTTACTTGGACAATTTGGGAGGGTGTGGTGAACAATTCAACCCATGGGCTTTCCTGGTGACTCAGTGGTAAAGGATCCACCTGCCATGCAGGAGACTCGAGAGACACAAGTTCAATCCCTGGGTCCTGAAGATCCCCTGAAGATGAAATAGCAATCCACTCCTAGAGAGACACGGGACAGGAGTCTGCCCAAGAGCCAAGAAATTAAAGGATGTGCTATGGACTAGCGCAAAGGGGGATGAAGATTTTATAGAACCTGATTGCTGTTAGGAAGAGGAATTGGGGAAGAAAAAGGGGTGAGGAGAGGGAGCAGGAGGAGAGCACATTAGGCTCTAAGTTCTTAGAGGGCAAGGACTGTGCCCTTCCCTTGGTGTTCTCCCTCAGTGCCTGGCACAGCCCCTGAACATCATAAACCCTTGAGAAATGGAGGAACAAATGCGTTCAGTTTTGCACATGCCCATGGAAACAAGTGAGTGGAAATTCAAACCTGTCTGTCGGTAGAAAGAGTTTGGAGTTAGAAATCTCAATTGGGTGCTCGTTTCTAGAGAGATTGCAGGTCAGGCTAGCATCGATAGAGCTTATGAAAATGCAAGGAGGGGAGTGAAGAGATCTGAGGGCAGAATCCCAGAGCACTGTTACATTACATTTAGGAGATGGGAGATGGCAGAGGAGCTGGTAGACCAGCCAAGGAACTTCAGGGATGGAGGAGGGGAAAGAGGGAGGTGCAATGTCAAGGAAATCAAGAAAGGAGACTGTTTCAAGGAGGAGGGGCGGAGCTGCTGCCAAACGCCTGCAGAGGTCGAAGAGAAGAAATACTGAGAGGCCTGTGGATTTGCTAATTAGGAGACCAGCAGTGGTGTCCCCACCTGCTCAGGGCAGGAGGAGGTGAGGGGAGCCTACTCGGTGCAAAGAAATTTAAGAGGTCTGTGCGTACCTACACACGTGCACCTGCACACACCCTTGCCTTCTTCACACCTGCGTGGGCCTGGTCAGTCTAGGAGAAATAAAACAAGAACATGCCGGGACAGGGCTGGGCGCATCTGTCGGGACTTAGGGTCTGCAAGTGGGGAGATGACTAGCCATGGGGCTGGGAAAAATCTGGGTCAGAAAAAGGGAGAGTAGGTCTTAGGTCAGATGAACCGTCTTTGGTGGAGGGTTGTGGACAGGCAGACCCCCGAGCCGCCTTGATCAGTGGAGGTTTCTGCTGTGCCTGCCCCTCCGTGGGGGAAGGGCATCTGGACCTGGTCCTCAGCCCTTTAGTCCACATGGAGCCCCGCTACCCTCAGTCTTGTTTATCACTGTATCCCCAAGGCCTGAAGCAGTGTCTGGCACATAGGAGGTGCTCAGTCAACATTTGTGATGGAAATAACCATGACAACCTCACCACCACCAACTAAGATCAGCTAAGCACTTACTATATGCCAGGTGTGTCTTGTTTATTATCTCACTTAATACAACAGCTCCATGGGTGTATAGTGTTATTGTCCCCCCCTTAACAGATGAGGAAGTAGGAGTTCCAAATGATTTAGTAAATTTCCAAAGGCCGCTCAGCCAGGAAATGGTAGAAGCAGGATTTGAACCCAGATCTGTGGGCCCCTAGAATTCTCACCCTTGACTATTATGATTATTAAACTCCACGAAGGTATGAGTTGAGGTGGAGGGACTCTGTCTCTGTGCTATTCTGCATGTATTTGTGTGTGTTCGCAGCTGAATGCACTTGTAGTTGTTCGTGCATGTGCATGTGCAGGCGTACCTGTATGAAGGGTGCACCTGTGTTCAGTTGTGCTGTCTTGTGGGTCTGAGCCTAGATGCTCTTCCACAACTTGCTCCCCAGGTAAACAAGAAAGGAGACTGTTTCAAGGAGGAGGGGCGGAGCTGCTGCCAAACGCCTGCAGAGGTCGAAGAGAAGAAATACTGAGAGGCCTGTGGATTTGCTAATTAGGAGACCAGCAGTGGTGTCCCCACCTGCTCAGGGCAGGAGGAGGTGAGGGGAGCCTACTCGGTGCAAAGAAATTTAAGAGGTCTGTGCGTACCTACACACGTGCACCTGCACACACCCTTGCCTTCTTCACACCTGCGTGGGCCTGGTCAGTCTAGGAGAAATAAAACAAGAACATGCCGGGACAGGGCTGGGCGCATCTGTCGGGACTTAGGGTCTGCAAGTGGGGAGATGACTAGCCATGGGGCTGGGAAAAATCTGGGTCAGAAAAAGGGAGAGTAGGTCTTAGGTCAGATGAACCGTCTTTGGTGGAGGGTTGTGGACAGGCAGACCCCCGAGCCGCCTTGATCAGTGGAGGTTTCTGCTGTGCCTGCCCCTCCGTGGGGGAAGGGCATCTGGACCTGGTCCTCAGCCCTTTAGTCCACATGGAGCCCCGCTACCCTCAGTCTTGTTTATCACTGTATCCCCAAGGCCTGAAGCAGTGTCTGGCACATAGGAGGTGCTCAGTCAACATTTGTGATGGAAATAACCATGACAACCTCACCACCACCAACTAAGATCAGCTAAGCACTTACTATATGCCAGGTGTGTCTTGTTTATTATCTCACTTAATACAACAGCTCCATGGGTGTATAGTGTTATTGTCCCCCCCTTAACAGATGAGGAAGTAGGAGTTCCAAATGATTTAGTAAATTTCCAAAGGCCGCTCAGCCAGGAAATGGTAGAAGCAGGATTTGAACCCAGATCTGTGGGCCCCTAGAATTCTCACCCTTGACTATTATGATTATTAAACTCCACGAAGGTATGAGTTGAGGTGGAGGGACTCTGTCTCTGTGCTATTCTGCATGTATTTGTGTGTGTTCGCAGCTGAATGCACTTGTAGTTGTTCGTGCATGTGCATGTGCGCAGGCGTACCTGTATGAAGGGTGCACCTGTGTTCAGTTGTGCTGTCTTGTGGGTCTGAGCCTAGATGCTCTTCCACAACTTGCTCCCCAGGTTTGAGCACCCAGTTTCTCTCTGATGGTAGAATTTGGCTCTCAGGTGTGTTCAGAGCTCAGTCCTGAGTCCTCCTCCCCTTCAGAGGGCCCATGAGGGGTCCCTTCCCCCCATGGTTCTGCCCATAATTCTCCTTCCTTGTTTAAAGGGGCCAGTGGGTTTAATGATTAGTTACCGCCTTGTCAATATTCTCACCCGGGGAAAGAATGAATGGCGAGGTGCTGCCCCCGCCCCTGACACACTCACACATTCTGTGGCAAATTAAGGATGAGGGAAGGGACCCTTCAGCAAGAGGGTTTAGGGGAGGGCAGCTCCGGAGGAGCTGAACGTGGGTCTTCCTGGGATTCTCCAGCTGCCCCCACACAGGTGGTGACAGAACAAGCTCCACCCCCACCCCTCCCCCTAAATCCTCCCCTCTCCACCTCCTCCAGGTTCTGAGAAGCTGTGAGACAACCCTTTGGTGAGTTGGAGGTTTTGGTGGCTGGTCATCCATGTCTCTGCATGTGTAACCCAGTCCCTAAACGTGTTTGGGCCTTCTGTCCCTCCATGCTCATCTAGCTGTGAATGCCTACGACTGTGTACCCACAGGTGTCTCTGGGGGAATGTCGGTATCTGTGCACATAGATATGTCTATGTATATAGATACGGGTATATGTGGGGGCTGTCCCTGTATGTGTGTGTACTTCTGTGTCTTTGTCCTTCTCAGTTGTCGAGGGCTGCTCTTCCCGTCCTGCTCTGAATTTATAGGGGCTGCTAGACTGATAGCGTATCCTCCTATTTCAAAGGGGCCGGGGCTTTTTCAAGCCCAGGAAATGGTAGAAGCAGGATTTGAACCCAGATCTGTGGGCCCTAGAATTCTCACCCTTGACTATTATGATTATTAAACTCCACGAAGGTATGAGTTGAGGTGGAGGGACTCTGTCTCTGTGCTATTCTGCATGTATTTGTGTGTGTTCGCAGCTGAATGCACTTGTAGTTGTTCGTGCATGTGCATGTGCGCAGGCGTACCTGTATGAAGGGTGCACCTGTGTTCAGTTGTGCTGTCTTGTGGGTCTGAGCCTAGATGCTCTTCCACAACTTGCTCCCCAGGTTTGAGCACCCAGTTTCTCTCTGATGGTAGAATTTGGCTCTCAGGTGTGTTCAGAGCTCAGTCCTGAGTCCTCCTCCCTTCAGAGGGCCCATGAGGGTCCCTTCCCCCATGGTTCTGCCCATAATTCTCCTTCCGTGTTTAAAGGGGCCAGTGGGTTTAATGATTAGTTACCGCCTTGTCAATATTCTCACCCGGGGAAAGAATGAATGGCGAGGTGCTGCCCCCGCCCCTGACACACTCACACATTCTGTGGCAAATTAAGGATGAGGGAAGGGACCCTTCAGCAAGAGGGTTTAGGGGAGGGCAGCTCCGGAGGAGCTGAACGTGGGTCTTCCTGGGATTCTCCAGCTGCCCCCACACAGGTGGTGACAGAACAAGCTCCACCCCCACCCCTCCCCCTAAATCCTCCCTCTCCACCTCCTCCAGGTTCTGAGAAGCTGTGAGACAACCCTTTGGTGAGTTGGAGGTTTTGGTGGCTGGTCATCCATGTCTCTGCATGTGTAACCCAGTCCCTAAACGTGTTTGGGCCTTCTGTCCCTCCATGCTCATCTAGCTGTGAATGCCTACGACTGTGTACCCACAGGTGTCTCTGGGGGAATGTCGGTATCTGTGCACATAGATATGTCTATGTATATAGATACGGGTATATGTGGGGGCTGTCCCTGTATGTGTGTGTACTTCTGTGTCTTTGTCCTTCTCAGTTGTCGAGGGCTGCTCTCTTCCCGTCCTGCTCTGGGTCCTGAACCCACTCCCTGGTGTTATAAGAAGGAGCTGCCCGGTTGTCTTTTGCTGAGGAGGGGCTGAATGAAGCGTCCACCCCTCTGCTTCTCTCTGAGCCTCAAAGGCAGGTCAGGATACTCAGGCACCAAGCTCTGGATCTTTGACCTCATCTCCAGGCTTTGCTCACTAAAACCCTCACTGCTGGGCTCCTGGGCCTTCATGGCCTTGAACCTAGGTTTCTTCATTGCCAGGGGATGTCCTGTGCCTGGAGCCTTGGGAACAGAGTTCATTCGTGTTCTGCCTACTCTGAACAGGAGCCACTCCCGTCCATGTCGTGACTTCACCCTGTGACATGAATGTCTTTGGAGGCAAATTCCAAAGTGCCCTTACACTTCATAGCTTCTGATTTCTAGCCAGCTTGCCCGTTAACCCCACAACTTTTGACACTCTTTCCTCTGACGTATAGCATATGCCCCTCAACCCAGATTCACTGGGTTCAGTGCTGGAAGAAAGGGAAAGAAAAGGGGGACTCCATGGCCAGTTGTTCCCCTTATGTTGGGACTCAGAACCTGAGGAGGGGAGACGGGGGAGTGCGAGGGAAGCTGAGGGGAGGGACAGGAAGGAGCGGGCAGAGAGGGGCTGAGGCTGGCAGAAAAGAAATGCTAGAACTCAGGTCCATCCTCCCGCAATCCCCCTGCCCCTGCCACACACACACTCACACACACACTCACCCACACTCACCCTGTTGGAAGGTGACATTTGCTATTAACCTTATATTGGGCCATTTTGTAAATCAATGTCACTTACATTTAATAACAAGTGTAATCAAAGGAATTATGCAAATTTAATTTGATGCTTCTTGAATTATGCAAATCCGCGGTGCACATAATGTTCTCTGACATGTGCCCGTTGGAGAGAGGGCAAGGGATGCTCATCTAGCTGTGAATGCCTACGACTGTGTACCCACAGGTGTCTCTGGGGGAATGTCGGTATCTGTGCACATAGATATGTCTATGTATATAGATACGGGTATATGTGGGGGCTGTCCCTGTATGTGTGTGTACTTCTGTGTCTTTGTCCTTCTCAGTTGTCGAGGGCTGCTCTCTTCCCGTCCTGCTCTGGGTCCTGAACCCACTCCCTGGTGTTATAAGAAGGAGCTGCCCGGTTGTCTTTTGCTGAGGAGGGGCTGAATGAAGCGTCCACCCCTCTGCTTCTCTCTGAGCCTCAAAGGCAGGTCAGGATACTCAGGCACCAAGCTCTGGATCTTTGACCTCATCTCCAGGCTTTGCTCACTAAAACCCTCACTGCTGGGCTCCTGGGCCTTCATGGCCTTGAACCTAGGTTTCTTCATTGCCAGGGGATGTCCTGTGCCTGGAGCCTTGGGAACAGAGTTCATTCGTGTTCTGCCTACTCTGAACAGGAGCCACTCCCGTCCATGTCGTGACTTCACCCTGTGACATGAATGTCTTTGGAGGCAAATTCCAAAGTGCCCTTACACTTCATAGCTTCTGATTTCTAGCCAGCTTGCCCGTTAACCCCACAACTTTTGACACTCTTTCCTCTGACGTATAGCATATGCCCCTCAACCCAGATTCACTGGGTTCAGTGCTGGAAGAAAGGGAAAGAAAAGGGGGACTCCATGGCCAGTTGTTCCCCTTATGTTGGGACTCAGAACCTGAGGAGGGGAGACGGGGGAGTGCGAGGGAAGCTGAGGGGAGGGACAGGAAGGAGCGGGCAGAGAGGGGCTGAGGCTGGCAGAAAAGAAATGCTAGAACTCAGGTCCATCCTCCCGCAATCCCCCTGCCCCTGCCACACACACACTCACACACACACTCACCCACACTCACCCTGTTGGAAGGTGACATTTGCTATTAACCTTATATTGGGCCATTTTGTAAATCAATGTCACTTACATTTAATAACAAGTGTAATCAAAGGAATTATGCAAATTTAATTTGATGCTTCTTGAATTATGCAAATCCGCGGTGCACATAATGTTCTCTGACATGTGCCCGTTGGAGAGAGAGAGCAAGGGAGAAAGTGGGGAGGGGCAGGGAGAGGGAGGCTAGGACTGGGCCTAAGGGGAGGGGAGGACGGGGTGGGCTGGGACTTGGGACAAGGAACCGGGAAGGCAGGCTGGTGGAGGGCAGTGGAGCAGCTGGGGTCCAGGGGCTCGCCACCATGGGTGGGGAAGGTGGTCTGGGTCTGGTCTGAACCTCCACCTCCTCCCTGTGCCTCCCTCTGGCTCAGATTTTACTCCCTCTCCACTGCCCACACAGCATGACCTTGCTGGCCACATGTCCTCCATGTCTCCTTAGGGAAACAGGAGTGACCCAAAGGTGCTGACTGCTGTGGGGACCAGCAGTCCCGAAACAGCACTGTCCTCTGAGAGGCCCACACACCCCCTGGCAAGGTGACCTGTGGTGGCACCTGTTTTGTCCTTAATAGTCTGGAGGACCTGGCAGAAGAAATTTCACCAACCACCATGTGACAATAAAACCCTGCTGACCAGGCACATGTTTTGCCGACTCGGACATGGTGATGGCACACTCACACGGACACATGCCTCTATGTCAGAGGCGACACAGCCACACGCACACTGTCACAACAGTCTAGACACACCTGCGGGCTAAGTCACCCCAGTCATGTCCGACTCTGTGCAACCCCATGCACCATAGCCCACCAGGCTCCTATGTCCATGGGATCCTCCAGGCAAGAATAGTGGAGAGGGTTGCCATGCCCTCCTCCAGGGGATCTTCCCCACCCAGGGATGGAACCTGCGTCTCTTATATCTCCTGTATTGGCAGGCAAGTTCTTCGCCACTAGCACCACCCGGGAAACCCATAAACATAGCTAGAGACAATGAAACATGGATGCAGTTACTCCCAGGGACGTTCATGAGGCGACATAAAGACAAACACTCAGAAGCACGCCAATACAAGAACACTTCAAATGTCACCTGAGTACGCCTGGGCTCAAGGGACATTGATTCCTAGTGGTATAAACTCCCAAGGCATGCTATGCTCAAGGCCGAACACACGCTAACTCTGACGTGTGAACACACAACTTACATTCCCTGATGCTGACACACCCTCACTGACTCTTGAAGCAAACTTGGTGATCCAGGTGGTCTCCTAGTAGAAACCGTGCCCCTCTTCACTGGTCAGATCCTGGCTGAGGTTAATTCAGCCTTGCCCTCAGTGCTGTCTGGAGTAGGAGGAAGATCCTGGTACTCTGAGCAGAAGTGATTCTGCAGCATGAAAAGATGGGCCTATGGGAGGGCAAAAGACCACCAAGGCAGTGAGACTGTTCCCCAAACTCTGGCTGCTGATTAGACCCAGGAAGAGACATCTCCGGAGGTTACATCACTGGGTATAGAACAGCTCCCCAAACCTCTCCCCTCCTTCACAGCCCTCACCTGCCACCAAGGCCACCACAGACTGGTCCTGGGGTCCTGTCTGTGTGAATGGGACTGAACAATATGATGGATCCCCCTTCCACAGTGGTGGGACTAGAGGAGAGGTCTGGTCCTCTCCTGAGATGTCAACAGGGATCCCCAAGGGATCCCTGTGAAGAGCATGGCAAGCGTCCTCATCATCTTCCTTTCCTGGTGAGTCCTGTCTGGGCTTTACACTCTTCTTCAGCCCTCCCCTTGGACGTGGAGTCCAGAAGCCTGTTCCTCTGCACTGTTGAGTGGATAGCCACCAGGAGTTTCAAAGGGCTCGGGGCGGAGTGGGGTGTGTGTGATCAGGAGTCAGAGTGTGTCTGCTGATGAGGGTGTGGCAGCCAACGTGTGCATAAACACCAGTGTGCCTCCATAGGGAGTGTCATTATGGCTCAAAGTGTTCCTCCTTGTCATTCACGTGTCGTTGATTCATTGGCATGTCCATGGATTAGGGTATGTTTGTGTTTCAGTTTATCATTTCTGAATCAATGTGCCATGTATTTTTTCTTTCTTTTTCAGTTATTTTATTTTAACATTGCCTTCATGTGTCCCGTTCTGGGACTGTGACATTCTGTATGACATTCTCTGTGTCCCTAGGCTCCATTTCATACATGTGAATAAGTGAATTCTTTTTTTCAAATGTCACCGGGCCTGGGCTCAAGGGACATTGATTCCTAGTGGTATAAACTCCCAAGGCATGCTATGCTCAAGGCCGAACACACGCTAACTCTGACGTGTGAACACACAACTTACATTCCCTGATGCTGACACACCCTCACTGACTCTTGAAGCAAACTTGGTGATCCAGGTGGTCTCCTAGTAGAAACCGTGCCCCTCTTCACTGGTCAGATCCTGGCTGAGGTTAATTCAGCCTTGCCCTCAGTGCTGTCTGGAGTAGGAGGAAGATCCTGGTACTCTGAGCAGAAGTGATTCTGCAGCATGAAAAGATGGGCCTATGGGAGGGCAAAAGACCACCAAGGCAGTGAGACTGTTCCCCAAACTCTGGCTGCTGATTAGACCCAGGAAGAGACATCTCCGGAGGTTACATCACTGGGTATAGAACAGCTCCCCAAACCTCTCCCCTCCTTCACAGCCCTCACCTGCCACCAAGGCCACCACAGACTGGTCCTGGGGTCCTGTCTGTGTGAATGGGACTGAACAATATGATGGATCCCCCTTCCACAGTGGTGGGACTAGAGGAGAGGTCTGGTCCTCTCCTGAGATGTCAACAGGGATCCCCAAGGGATCCCTGTGAAGAGCATGGCAAGCGTCCTCATCATCTTCCTTTCCTGGTGAGTCCTGTCTGGGCTTTACACTCTTCTTCAGCCCTCCCCTTGGACGTGGAGTCCAGAAGCCTGTTCCTCTGCACTGTTGAGTGGATAGCCACCAGGAGTTTCAAAGGGCTCGGGGCGGAGTGGGGTGTGTGTGATCAGGAGTCAGAGTGTGTCTGCTGATGAGGGTGTGGCAGCCAACGTGTGCATAAACACCAGTGTGCCTCCATAGGGAGTGTCATTATGGCTCAAAGTGTTCCTCCTTGTCATTCACGTGTCGTTGATTCATTGGCATGTCCATGGATTAGGGTATGTTTGTGTTTCAGTTTATCATTTCTGAATCAATGTGCCATGTATTTTTTCTTTCTTTTTCAGTTATTTTATTTTAACATTGCCTTCATGTGTCCCGTTCTGGGACTGTGACATTCTGTATGACATTCTCTGTGTCCCTAGGCTCCATTTCATACATGTGAATAAGTGAATTCTTTTTTTTTTAAAGTGAATTCTTGATAATATGTTGGAATTTTAAAATATATTCTGGGGGCTTCCCTGGTGGTCCAGTGGGTAAGGACACCGCCTTGCAGTGCAAGGGGCACCGGTTCGATCCCTGGCCTGGGAAGATCCCATGTGCTGTGGAGTGGCTGGACCGATATGTCTAACTACTAAGCTGGAGCTCTGGAGCGCATGCACCCAGAACCGGTGCTCTGCAGCGACAGAGACCACTGTGATGGGAGGCCCACACAGGCCAAAGTACAAAGATGGATGAAAATAAAAGAATGAAAGACCAATAGAAGTGACTATATATATATATATATATATATATATATATATATATATATATTCTATGTGTTTCCGTGTCTGAGTTGTCAAAATGTGTGTGCCATCACACCGGAGCCGTCATGATGTCCGAGTGGATATATGCTGTGCCTAGATCTATCTCACCGTGTTTGAATGGCCCAACGTGCATCTCTGCGCTTGAGTGGTCATTGTGTATTCTCCTGAGCAAGCATGTTTCAGCAGGCCAAGTGTTAGTCATTAGGTTTAAATTGTCACCATGACAATACCATTGTTTTTATAACGTGTGTATGGCTAGATTTGGATTACTGGGGGTATTATTGTATCCCCTGTATCATTGTATGCAATTGAGTTGATACAGTGTATATAATTGTGTCGCCTCTTCTTCATTGTCCTCAGGTTGTGAGGGTCTCACGGGGTTTGAGTGTTCATGGTGCATCTCCAAGTTTGAGTTGTCATGGGTTATCTTTATGTGACAATATACTTGCATTTTAACAACATGGAGTATATCTCTCTGTTTGAGTTGGCACAATCTATATGCCATCATGTCTGAGCAAGTATTATCAAATGTTAATGTTGTTACAGTGTGAGTCTGTGTGAATTACTGTGTTTCAGTGGTCACAGGGCATGATTGTATGTCACCATGTATGAATTATGTATCTGTATTTATGTTACAGTGTTACAACGGGGTCTGTGAATATCATGTTTACATTGTCACAAGGTGTCCTGCCATGTTTAAGGTGTGACAGAGCCTGTTTGTCACAATTGTGACAAACATATTAACCCATTGGGGTTGCCAGAATGCATGTGTGTTGCCATGATGAGGCATCCGAGCGCTTCACCCTGAGCGTTTGCACATTTGTGTCTGCGTAGATCTGAACCTGTTCAAGGTATCTCAAGTCCTGTGTGTCACCATGTTTGAGGTGTCTCTTGAAATGTGTGGACAACTGCTTTCTCAGCCTGGGTTCAAAACGGAAGCACTAGGAATGAGAGGGAAAGACGGGGAGCTGGAGGAGGGAGGAGGCTGAGCCATCATCTAGATGGGTGGGATGGGGCTGGTGGGGGTTAGGGTCAGAGTGAGCTCTAATTGGCCCGTGGTGAATTATTCACATGTATAATCCTCGCAGAATTTCAGCGCGGGCAGTACCAGTAAATGCTGTGCATGTTTAAAAGTCATTTCCATAAGTAAGTGCAATTTCTCTACTGTTTGCCCCTGTTTAATGAAGTGAAATCTTGTTTGCATTCCTCCCAATTTCCCAACGAAAGGCGCCCAACCGTTCGCACCAAAATTACACCGCCCAAATTAAAACTCGGGCTCCAAGGGAGGTGAGGGGACGGCAGCGCTGGGCCTTTCTGGGAGGCCCTCCGGAGAGGTGGGGGGCGGGAGGAGCCAGGCCTGGGTTTTTCAGCTCATTGCTCCCCTGTAGTCTGTGCAATTGCAAGTGCTGCCCCCGCCATGTTCCCCACCCCCACTGGCCCCCATCATGGCCTTGCTCCCATTTGCCTCGCCCTTCTTTAACTGAATCCCTGTGGTCTGGGAAGGGGGCATGATGCATTTGCTCATGCATATGTATATGTACCCCTATATGACTTATGTACACAGTCATGTGTGTACTGTGAAATTGTGACATACAGTCATACACGGTGACAGCTGAAACCGTGATTCACACAAACACATAGTGTAACAACCTACACATGACTGAGCATGTGTCGTGTTTAGGATGCATCCTTGCCTTTGTATGCAGTCAAGGTGTTGGGGTATTACAATACTATGTGTCTAAGATGGATGGTTACACATGTATGAATTATGTATCTGTATTTATGTTACAGTGTTACAACGGGGTCTGTGAATATCATGTTTACATTGTCACAAGGTGTCCTGCCATGTTTAAGGTGTGACAGAGCCTGTTTGTCACAATTGTGACAAACATATTAACCCATTGGGGTTGCCAGAATGCATGTGTGTTGCCATGATGAGGCATCCGAGCGCTTCACCCTGAGCGTTTGCACATTTGTGTCTCGTAGATCTGAACCTGTTCAAGGTATCTCAAGTCCTGTGTGTCACCATGTTTGAGGTGTCTCTTGAAATGTGTGGACAACTGCTTTCTCAGCCTGGGTTCAAAACGGAAGCACTAGGAATGAGAGGGAAAGACGGGGAGCTGGAGGAGGGAGGAGGCTGAGCCATCATCTAGATGGGTGGGATGGGGCTGGTGGGGGTTAGGGTCAGAGTGAGCTCTAATTGGCCCGTGGTGAATTATTCACATGTATAATCCTCGCAGAATTTCAGCGCGGGCAGTACCAGTAAATGCTGTGCATGTTTAAAAGTCATTTCCATAAGTAAGTGCAATTTCTCTACTGTTTGCCCCTGTTTAATGAAGTGAAATCTTGTTTGCATTCCTCCCAATTTCCCAACGAAAGGCGCCCAACCGTTCGCACCAAAATTACACCGCCCAAATTAAAACTCGGGCTCCAAGGGAGGTGAGGGGACGGCAGCGCTGGGCCTTTCTGGGAGGCCCTCCGGAGAGGTGGGGGGCGGGAGGAGCCAGGCCTGGGTTTTTCAGCTCATTGCTCCCCTGTAGTCTGTGCAATTGCAAGTGCTGCCCCCGCCATGTTCCCCACCCCACGGGCCCCCCATCATGGCCTTGCTCCCATTTGCCTCGCCCTTCTTTAACTGAATCCCTGTGGTCTGGGAAGGGGGCATGATGCATTTGCTCATGCATATGTATATGTACCCCTATATGACTTATGTACACAGTCATGTGTGTACTGTGAAATTGTGACATACAGTCATACACGGTGACAGCTGAAACCGGTGATTCACACAAACACATAGTGTAACAACCTACACATGACTGAGCATGTGTGCGTGTTTAGGATGCATCCTTGCCTTTGTATGCACGTGTCTAGTTATAGGTGTTGGGTGTATTACAATACTATGTGTCTAAGATGGATGGTTACACAGACAGTATGAATAAAAAGAGAGAATAGAGGGAAGATAGTAGGTATTTGTGTAGTTACCCCCTTGTCTAGAGTGGTGTACTTAGCTCTATGGCTAGGACCTACTCCTTTCTGAGAGATGTGTGGCTGATCCCTTACCCAGCCAACAGCTGATGGAACTGGGGCCTCAGGATTAAGGGACTTGCCTCCTTCTGCTTCACACCCAACAGCGCCCTCTGGCCCTGTGAGTACCAGTGACAGGACTGATCTTTCATCTCCAACTCCATATATGGCCCTTGAACAAAGGTACTCCTGATGGCAGGAGATCTCTCAAGGCTCCACTCCCTTGAAGCTCCACCCACTCCTAGTGCCAAATGGCACCTGCGTGAGTCACTAAAACAGAATTGTAGATTACCTTCACTTGGATTGGGCTTCCCAGGTGATGCTAGTGGTAACGAATCCACCTGCCAAAGCAGGAGACATAAGAGACACGGATTCAATCCCTGGGTCAGGAAGATCCCCTGGAGGAGGGCATGGCAACCCACTCCAGTAATCTTGCCTGGAGATTCCATGGACAGAGGAGCCTGGTGGGCCACAGTACATAGGGTCGCATAGAGTTGGACATGACTGAAGTGATTTAGCATGCATGGACACGCCCACTTGGATTAGCTGGGAGAGTTGGGAATGGGCTGGAGGAGGATTGAGGAAAGGGCAGGAATGATGGTCCCACCCACCAAGGCCTCCCAGTGACGCCTGGGATCCAGGATCTCCACTAAGGGCTCTTGAAGCTTTAGAATTTTGAAAGCCTGAACTCTGGAGGGAAAAACTGAGAGGCATCATGCCCTGGTGTGAGGTTGTGTGTGTTTGGTCTTTGTGGATATAACACATTCACAATCTAATCATCTTCGGCTGCCCACCTTTTCCCAGTCCACCGCCAGGAGCCTGATGAAAC